>CM060920.1:451511360-452711360 GCA_030737875.1 Allium sativum | reverse complement strand
GTAGTGACTCGACAGTGGAGGAAGATTGACTACAAGATTTTTGGTAAAATTTTGAAGTGTGATAGAGCTTTTTTAGGGGCTAATTGTAATTTGAAGATGTTCAGAGATTTATTTCGGGAATTAGTCGAGTAATACGCAAGACAACGAGGTATATGTTTTTATAAAATTTGAAATACTTAGAGGAATTTATTTATGTTAGTAGTTAAAATAAAATGAATGATAGTCAATCGATAAATAAAATCAAATAATCGTAGATGTGAAATAAATTCATTTGAGTTGATCTGTAGCTGCGACGATTCGGCATCTAATCAGCTATTCGGCAATAAAAATCAAGTGAGTAAGCTCACTCTCTGGTTTATCTATAATTTATTATAAACGAATTTGTATTTAATATTTAATTTTTATATGCTTTTTGTTGGTTGTTTGGATGCTTTGAATAATTGTTGATGAATTTTGGTTATTATACATATTAGTTATACTTAGGCTTGGTGGTTGTGGCTATTTTATATATTGGATATTTTGCAGTATCATTAGCGGATCACCCTATGCGTCCCACAATATATATAGTGGATGACCTTCTATACCACGATATCCAGCCTTGAAATAGGATTTACTTACATCGACCAACATCTGTGGAGGCAGGGAAACAGGTTGGAGGGATCTAACTAGATTCCTCAATAAAATGTTGTTTACATATCTGTATGTGTGACGTACTGAGTTGAATTGATGGTTATGTATTTGGATGTTTGAATATCACTGGCCCTAAATATTGATATCTAAAAATATCGTAAAAAGCGATTTTTTAGATTTAAAAAGGAAAATTTATTTTTTAAAATAGAATTTGAATTTCGAATAGCCAACGAAAAATATTAACTTGTTTTTAATAAATTAAACAAGCAACTGAATTTATAAACGATGTTTATAAATGAATAGAAAAATTATCATTGGATAATTTAGAAATGTAAACTCAAGTATGATTTTAAAAAAGAAATTTATTTTTTGAAGTAAAAGTTGAATTTCAAATGGAATTTGAAATAGAGACTTGTTTTAATATTTAAAACAAGAAGTGTAATTTATAAACGTCATCTATAAATGAATGTGAAGAATTATCAATTAGATAACTTGGAGTTTATAAATTCAAGCATGAATTTAAGGGAACTTTGGAATCTTTTTTGAGGAAAAGGGAATGAGGTAATTTATTCCGTTATTCGAAATGAAAATTGAATTAGAATAAATCCATAAGTATTTATGATTGGAATTCGACTATGTCAAATTTATAAATATAATTTATTTTCAAAAATAATTTTGGAAATGGAATTAAATTGAAAAACATAATTAAAAATAGATTCTATGTTCATATATGTAGGATTACAATAATAAAATATTCTTGAATGAAAAATAAAAAGGAAATGTAGGATTTAAAAAGGAGATTATGTTTCCAAAATAGGATTTGATTTTCAAATGGATTTTGAAATTGGAACTTATTTTAATGTATAAAACAAGCAAGTAAATTTATAAACAATGTTAATAAATGTAGTGAAGTGACTGGATAATTTGTTTGTTTAAATTCAAATGTGAAATTAAGAAGGAAATAGAAATCATTTCGAAAAGCTAACGATGGATTTTATTTCAAAATTCAGAATGTGGGTTGAATTGTGATGAATCCAAGGAATTTATGAATTAAATTCAATTCTATCAAATTCTATAAGAGGAATTGGAATTTAAAATAGAAACCTAGTTGTAAATAAATTTACAACTCAGTATTTGAATTTGAAATGAAATAATTGACAATTTTGGATAATTGGAGTATTTAAGTTAAATTTGGGAAATTGGTTATATATATATAACTATCAAGTAATAGAGTTGAAATTTATTTAATAAACGATATTTAACGTTTATATTAAATTTAATTAAAACGAACTCGCCGCAGCGCGTTCGTTTGTAATTTGATGATTCGAACTTCAGTTGAGCATATAAAACTCAGTATAAATCAAAATTCGATGAAATATGAAATGTTTGGACCTATTAATGATAGTTTTCTGGTGGAAGAGAAAATTCTGGATTTCATCTTATAGATTTTGAGTTATATCAAAATCAAATTTTTGAAAAGTTATTGTAAATTGGTTATAAACCATAACGATTTATTTAATGAATTAAAAAAATTTTGAGTGAATAAAATACGAATTTCCATTAGAAAAATCCATACTTGAGCTATAAATCAAATATGAACTCAAGTGGAGTAGACGAATTGGTTTTTAGAACAAAAATCAGATTTTTGTTAATAACTGAAGTTAGCTTATTAAAACTAATTATTTAAAGAGTTTTTGGGGTTGAACTTAACCGAATTGAAATTGTGGATTTAAAGTTGGAATCAAATATGAAACTTAAGTTAGAAATGTAACTCGACTTGTGTATAAGCGAATTAAAATATAACTGAACATGATATATTCAAATCAAAAGTGGATTAGGCAAAAGAGCTAATTAAAGATCTGGTTAGTGAATTTTGTTAAAAATGATTAGATTGATTGAAATGAATTGGGAATAGGCGTATGTATGTTAACAGGTATGGAATGAAGGGAATGAATATTATAATCTAAGTTCCCAACAAAAAGGTACATGTTTAAATTCCATATGAGACTTTATGAGCCTATTAGCCAAGACGCTTGGCTTTTTTGTTATCTTTTTAATGGAAAGCACCTAGAGTGGCAAGTTGTAGTTGTACCGATTGAGCCATACAAACGAGCCACTGGCAAAATTTTCCAAAAATTTAAGGAGTTAAAATATTTTTAAGAAATTTTGACAACTAGAAATCAATATATCGATACATAGGATTTGATAAGGAAACGAACTTAAAATAGATATAAAAATGGATAATTGATTTTATATGATGTCGACTATTCGAGATTAGTGGTCTTGTCTATTTTGAAGTTTAGAATGTTATTCATTCAAGGTCTGGGAGGTGGTTATACCCCAACTTGATTGATTTCATTATTAACCGATAAATAGAAAGATTCAGTCTCGAAAATCAATGTTTAAATAAGATTTAGTTGAATGCGGTATTTTGAGTTGTTGTAACAATGTTTTACACAACATTCAATTTAACCCAAGTAAGTGGAGTTTTGAAAATATATTAATATAATATATATAAGCATAGAAATGAATTGTCGTGAAAGGGAGAAATGATTGGAAATGAGTTCCAATCACAAATAGAAGAATTTTCTAAGTATAGAAAATAAAAGAAGACGGGATATGGAAAGTTTTCCAAATATCGTATGAGGCTAAATAATTTTGAAAATATTAGAGTAAATATATTGGAAGGAATCTAGGAAATGATTTAATTAATGAAATTTCAGAAAGGGCTAGTTATTGTTGAATGTTTAGCCAATAATATTTCCAATTGAAAATTTGGATGGAAGTTTGTTTTCTTCGATAGTTAAATAATCAACTATCTAAGTTTTTGACCATCGTTGTCAATACGGAGAGACTGGTTGGATTTATTATCCGAAAACCACTCCGTATAGGCATACGAGTTGCAAATAAGATTATGCTGAAGAAAATTGAAGACGGAGTAAAATGCAAAGGTTGTTCTATTTATAGGATTGTGCCTTCGGTTTGTCCAGTCCCAGGACAACTAGCAGGACGAATGTTTGACAGAGTATGCCTAAAAGATCACATAAGACGACCATTTCAAGGTATTACTTATTGGTGGTGGTGGAATTCATTTCTCTTAGATTTTGTACGCGTAATATTTTTGGGAAGGTCAACTAGTGATTTGACAGGTTTGTGGCATTCAACGTAAATGGTGGAGTGATGTTCTAAAGGTAAACGTGACCTCAAGCCTCACAACCAGGAAATGACAAAAATTGGGCAGGCAGCATGGCTAGCTGGTTCACACCCAAGTATGGTGTATTAACACCATCTAAAGAAAATTCATTTGTTCTTCTTTTGTGTCTGTATATTACGGATTACGGTTGGAAGACTGACAACCGTAGGTAATAATAAATTCGGTCCACTCAAGCTAAATGAGTGATTGACCATGTGTGGCTGGGTTGCAAGATGCTCTTGTAAAACCTTAGTGTATCCACTCTAGAGTACACTGATCAGAAGGTGGTTCATACCTTGTCATAGTCGGAATCCAATCTCCAATAATCACCCTGCGGTTTTTGATTTTATACTATGTATATAGGGCATGAGATGCAAGAGTTCTACTAGATGGTTATTTATTTGATTAGACATTATCATAATATCATTGGATTTTGATATCAAAAATGTTATGGGTTATCGTAAGGTAAAAGCCATCCATATTTATGTATGGATCGGTCTTACGATTATCCTTTCTTTCAAAAAGGTTTTCAAAGTTAAACAAAATGGTTGGAGTTTACTCACACAAGTCTCATGATTGACCCAGAGTTTATTTTGTTTATTTACCCTAAGCTCTTGGGTGCTCAAATTTGTACGGGCAGTCAACATAGATTTGTATTTCAAGGTTATGATATATGATATTGTATTTTGTCCAGTTTGCTGTGAGATTCTGATGTTCTCTATTGTTCTATCTTCTATCTATTTCTATTTTTCTAACCCTAATGACTCGTATTTCTATGCAATTTGGGTTGGACATATGTTGTTTTGAGTCAACTCACACTACCACAAAAGTGGGCATATTCGACACTACTTTTATGTGGTCATAGATCAAAAAAGCATTGTCGTAAGCCATTTTTTCAAATAGGCAACACCAGAGGGGCATGGCATCTGCGGCCGTTGCATTAGCCCTCTAAGGCAACGCTTTTGCCCATTTACGGCCACGTAAAGAAAGTGTTGCATTATAACCCTATTGCAATAGTATATGCATGTAATGCAGCAATACATAGCGTTGCCTTAAGCAGAATCCAGAGCCTGGCTTCCAGGTTATGGTAGTCGTGTACACATGAACTTTCCACGTCAGTTGCCAATGTGTCACATGCCACGTCAGCTCTCCACATCAGCTACACATGTGTCACATGCCACATCAGCAGTGGGGCCCATGTGCCATGTGGAATTAATAATATTTTATTTAATGCAACACCACTATATTATGTAATGCAACACCGTTATCTTGAAATTCAATATTAGAAAAAAAAGATCCAACAGTAGAAGAAGGTAAATGCTACATTAGAAGAATTACAATACCAGTTTTGTACATAGAAGAAACTCATCCAAAAGATTCATTGTCGCATTCAAACCATCCAAAATATTTTTCTTACCATATAATTATTCAAATATAACACAAGTGCCAACACATACAATCAAGTACATAATTTAAAAGTACATTTCAAATATTCTACATACCACAAGTGCCAACTCATCTTCCGACGCTGATGGCTTAGCCAATAGTCGTCTCGATTTTAGCCTTTTTACCGTGCTAGCTATTCCTTCGTTACTGGACTGGAGTTTTCTTTGTTTTTTATCTCTATTTTCCCCCTTTGAACTATCTTGAACTTGAATGTGCGTTAAGGTTACACATTTAATTAAACTTCATATAACTGCATATATTAGTATTACGTTAATTATAACTGCATATATTAGTACTTATGTTAATTAAACTTATGTTAATTAAACTTCACTACAATTCTTGAAGAATAATTGAAATGAAAGCTTGTGTTATGCTGCCACATATGCACTGAATCAACCATAGGAATACACAAATATGGTAATATACTAACAAAAGATCCCAGTAGGGTACCAAATGGATATTATCATCCATTTTTGGTCACTTCTTGGTACCAAGAAGCTGCTACTCATCAGCATTTACTTATTCAATGGTCAGAATGTCATATAGTCAATGGTTTAACAAGAATAATATTATGTGGGGGTAGCATGGCATGGATGTTCTTAAAATTCTATCAAATGGAATTCATAAACATGTTAGGACTTTGTTTGCACTGAATCGATTCTAATAGTGCATGTTTTGGTGATACAATTTCCATTAAAGCTTAGGTCAATCCATTATCCATTGAATTACCTTGTAGAAGTCTACAGCTATGAAATTGAGCCACCTGTTTGCAGATGCGAGTTGGCAACAATTCACCATCTTCTCAAGTGAAATAGATTGTCTTTACAAATAGAATTGCCAATAACCTAAAATGTAGAACTCACTGGTATGAAATCAAGACCGTACCAACAAGGACAAATAAATGCATGGGTTAGTAATCCAACCTACACTATTTAAGAATTTAAATTATGGTTAGTTCAGACTCTAACTAATTCTTTATCCAGTCTCTCATTATATGCAGCCAAGACAACTGCACAATCTCTCAAACTAATTCATGGTTTAAAGACAGACTACCAATAATAATAAAAATAAAGAAAATAGGAAAATGAAAGGTTAACTTACTTGACTATCCCATTTAAGTTTGTACTTGCTAATTTGTTTGAAGTCTTACACGAGAGCAAGCATCTGCAAGTTCTGAAGCATATGCTAGTTCTGAACACCCACTCCCATCCTGCACAAACAGAGACACCAATCTAAAAGAAGAGGATGCGCGCATAGTTCCTTCACATAATATAACAACCGATGATTCTACTACAAGAAGACCCAGGAGATTTCGAACCAGAAATTGAACTCCAAGAAGTAGTTTTTATAGAGAATTTAGCAACAAAAATTCAGGCCACCATAGCATCACCTGGAAATATAGGGATAACGCCACATGCTTAAAGAAAAATGAGGCTCATCAGACTGAACGTTCAATGTAAAACAAAACTGTACCTCCAGCAAATTAAGTTAACATGCTCCTCCTAAAAGGCAATCAGGGAACACATCTAAACCAAAATGATCGTTTTACTTAGAATGTCAGGGGAATGAGTAATGATAAAAAAAAATCCACATTACTCATTTTCCCCTTGAGCATAAACCAACCTTGGTTGGCTTATTAGAAACCAAGTTAAGCTGCTGCAAATTGACATGTTACACCGATAAACTTCAAATTTCTCGAAACCACATACATAATAACGAGAACAATGAAAAATTCCCATATTATTTGTTACAAATATTTGGATTTTAAACTGTAATCACCAACACATCACTGCTCTTGCTATTAATCATGGTGGATACCACATGCACATTACAGTGGTATATGTAGGTAACTTTTATGCAGAAAGAATACAACTATGATAGCATTTGATAGATGATTCATCTTACACTGATAAAGCTTAGTTGTTATCTGGTGATTTCAATAATGGGCTAAATTTTAAATATAAAGACAAGAAACTTTTTCTCAAATAAAGGGATTTATTAATTGTGTAATGCAATGCGGTTTAGCAAAAGCAACCGTACACGGGTTCAATTTTACACCAAGAGGATAAAATATTGCTACTCTTATTCATAAAGTTTTGCTGAATGATAAAATGCTTTCCACTTTAACCAGCTCAAGTATATAGCTTTGCCAACCAATCAAAGTGACCACATGCTTCTACTTAGTTTATGCACATGAATTCCTCTCTTTTCATTTTGTGCATTTCTTTTCCATTCAAATGCAGAATTCAAAACAAAAAATAAATGATGACAATGGAAAAATCAATGATTGAGATATCATGCACACATTGGAACAACTAAAATGGAGATGGAGAGGTACTGCAATGTTAAATGTAAATGAATATAGAAAATACATTAACAAATTCTTCATTAATGCAAGACTTCACTTCACTAATAAATATCATTTTCCATTCTAAATTTTATTTTATATCCTAAACTAAATTGATGTTTCATGCCAGATGAATTCCTCTTTCTTCATATCTTCTAACCACATATGTCAATCCAATCTCAATCATTAATCAGTAAATCATTCATCATTTATCTATTTTAATTAGTTCCATATGGTAAAAATTTTAGAAATGAAGGATTTGATCTCATGCTCTTGATTACAGTGTCAATGTACCATTATACCATCACTTGCACTAATACAGCTTGGCATGTATGCCTAGTTTTCTCCTTTTCCAATTTGAACACATTCAACTGAATCTCACAAAATGAAGTATAAGTATTCAATTAACGTTGATTATTATTAATACAGCCAATGCTGATTATTATTAATACAACCTACAAATACATGCACCCCTCCCCCGAACAATACATGCACCCTCTCTTCACACAACAGATTTCCCCAATGCAATAAGTTAACTCGAACGGAGCTAATTAAACATGATATTTTGAGTATACAGAGTAATGGGAAGATTTACCTGAATGCTAACCTAATTTCCAATAATTAAGGTTCCTTGCTACTGCTTCTTCTCTCGAAGGGTCCATCTCTTCAACAACTATGCATTGAAACTAGGGCAAGAACGACTCAGATTTGTGGTATTATTGGAAGGGAGTTTCGATGGTATGAATGGATCTGGCCAAGCTTGTGTAGTTGCACGGTTTTTCTGCACAACTAAAGTTAGCGTGATAAACATGGGCATTGGTACCGATTCGTAAGAAAGAGATGATGCTTTTGATAAGCCGAGATAACATGTTCAGGAATTAAATTGAAGTTATGGTCCTGAGGAGTGGATCGATGTGAATTTAGGTTTAATTTTTTTGTCAAAAGGGGAAGAATGATTAGATGATAGAGAAGCAAAAGAACGATTAGCGGGAATTGATTATTTTTACATTATTTCATAAAGGGGAAAGATTGCGCTAAATTTTCACATAGAAGGTGGCTGTCATTGATTGGATAATGGATAATGTTTAGATAGGAAACATGAATTGGTTTGAACCGTTGGATTAACCATGCATCTACGGTTGGGATTTTATTTATTCTAACAACGCGGATTGCTGACGTGGATTATATTTGTGTAAAGCAACGCTTTGAACTGGTGTTGCACGTCAGAGCACTAAAATGCCAACCGCAACAGTGCATTCACGTCTAATGCAACAACATATAAATATTGTTGTAGAAGATCAAAGAAAGCATAGCTTTCGTTACACTTTTCATGCAACAAACACATATTAGTGTCGAATATGCCCACTTTTGTAGTAGCGCCAGATAGTACGGATTTGCGGGCCATTAAAGTGCCTCTTAGCGACTCTTTACGCATATTTCGAAATCGATATGACCATTAACTGGTCTAGACTCGAAATATATCAATTTATATACTTACTTCTCACGTAACAAACAATCCCGACTAAGTGGAACCGGTCCCAACTTCTAATTTGATCGCCTCTGAAAAATCCAATTTTGGAACCATATATTGAATAGTTAACGATCGATATTTAAGTATCCAATCGTTAAAATATGGGTCGTTACGAAGAACAATTATAAAATTATCATGCCTCTTTACTTTTCTATATATTTTCCTTTTTTCTACACTTATTATCTTCTTGAAGTGCTTTCAACTTGATTACGGGTGTTAATCCAACTTTTAGGTTATTGACGGCAAAAAATGTTGTAAACACCAAAGATTCCTATTACTAGGAATAGTTAATTCGATCGCAAGACTAAGTAGAAGAAAGCAGTAAATGAAACAAGTATTTATAGTGGTTTGGCCGCGGATTAGGCCTACGTCCAATTTGGAAGGATGTTGGAATTTTATTATTCACTCAAGAATTACAAGGTAGAGCCACGCTCATTAAATTCAATTTCATAATTGCCATATGGTAGGTGTTTGGGAAAAAGAATATTTAATTCTCCTTCTTCCTCAAATAGAAGATGCCATTAAAGGGGCTTATGAAGCTCTAGGAAGGTCTCAAGTGAAGAAAATCCAACCCCTTTGAAGTGTGAGGCCATGGGCACTTATAGGAAAAGGGTTAGGTAGGATTAGGTAGGAGTAGGTAGGAATAGGCGACCACCAACAGAATTTCGAACCCGCCACTCGAACACACCAGAATTTCGAACCCAGACATGGGTGCGAAATTTCGCACCTGCTGGGTGCGAGATTTCACACCCGCAGGGCGCGAGATTTCACGCCCGCTGGGCGCAAAATTTCGCAACCACTGGTGCAAAATTTTGCAACCCATGGTGCGAATTTCGCGCCCTTCCCGGTGCGAAGTTCTTCCAAGGGGTGCGAGGATATTAGGATCGGGCGCTTGAGGCTTGTGACTCCTTCGAGGTCCGAGACCTTGGTTCGGGGATGTGTTCTGGATGCTGTGAGGTTACGAGCAGTGTAGCCCCCCGCTTAGTCCTGTTTCCTTCATTCCTAAGCGTCCCTTTTTAGCCTCAGCTTCACATGATACGTTGAGTTGAGCGTGTCTAATGCATTCTTGGGGAATTGGACCAAAAAGCTGGTTAACATTTTCCCCCATAAGTACGTCTTGCCTTTGACATGATGTGCTTTGTGTTGGTTGAGATAGTAGCTAAGCGGTCAAGTCTTCCTGTAATTCAAAAAGTGAGCAAGTGTTAGCTATGGAGCTCATTCTCCCTGGTAGTGCAGATGATCCATCGTTGGAGGATGTGTAGTGCTCAAATCGCTAAGTGTCCATAGTGCATTGCCTCCGTGGATGCACGGGAGTCGATATGCACATGCATGAGGTACGTATACGAGAGAATGTGGCACGGCGTTTCAAACCCGGAGGTACGATCACCAACCTCTTTTTCTTAACATGGGTCGGAAATTTTGATCCCCAAGAGGTTCGAAATTCGAGCCCAGGGGTTCGGAATCTCAAGCCCCTGGGGGTTCAAAATTTCAAACCCATGAGGTTCGAATTTTCGAACCCCTTGAGGTTCGAAATTTCAAACCTGGGAGGTTTGAAATTTTGAACCCTATAACTCGAAATTTCGAGCCCGCATTGGAATGCGAAGGTACACTTTTTCTTTTATAAATAGACCCCACTTCACTTCTTTCCTCCTATTTTTTCTTTCTTTGACCGTCATTGTTGAATGCTTCGAACCCAAGAATTTCGAACTGCAGAATTTCGAACTCGAGCTAGGTAGGGCCTGGTGTCAAGAGGGTTAGGAGGACGGAGGTCGAAGGGCCGCGGCGGAGACTTCGAGGCTCGAACCCGGCTGGGTTTGGGGTTTCGAATCCTTGCGGGTTCGAAGTTTCGAATCTCTGTGGGTTCGAAAATTCGAACCTCTACGGGTTCGAAAGTCCGAACCCTGTGGGTTCGAATCTTCGAGCCCATGGGTTCGATTTTCCGAACCTACCAAGTTCGAAATTTTGAACCCATAGGGGTTCGAATTTTGAACCTAGGCAGATTCAGATTTCGAACCCCCTCGGGTTCGAATTTTCGAACTTTAGGGGTTCAAAATTTTGAACCCCCAGGTTCCAAATTTCGACCCTGGAGAGGTTTTGGAAATGCGAACCTTGGTGCCCCGTGTGTTCATTCTTTCCTGCTGCTGGACTTTGACCTCCCGACTACCTGTCTTTTGATTTGAATACTTAGCGCGAAACTTCACACCAAGCGACAACGCCGGTGTTGGCAGCTGCACGAGCTGGATTTAGTATATTCACTACGCCATAGATGACCTATGCCAACCCCAGAGAAATGACGCAGTAGGTGCCAAAAAGTGTTGGTATAGGCAAAAAATTATTTGTGGCAACACTTTTTTGGGGTTGCCTTTTGCCGCGTTGCCTTAGAATCAAAGGCAACGACTTTGCTATCCTAAGGTAACATCGCTACAGGTGTTGCTACAGGCACTAAATTTACATAAATGTGGGGCCCACTAAATTCTGAATCCCAGGATCACGGAATCCTGTTGCGCCCCTAAATTCTGTAGTCGGGTTCACGGAATCCTGTTGTGGGGCCCACATTTATGTAAATCTATGGCAACACCATATCATAGCTACAGCAACATTTAACACTGCATACTGCAACATTATATCATAGCCACTGCATCATTATATAAATACTGCAACATAACAGCAATTACCATCACACACTGAAATTAATAAACAACTTTTCATTTCAAATTAATAACCAATAACACAAATACTAGTTAGTCAACTACAGAATAACAAAAAATAGCCAATAAATTCAGTTTTACATAGTACTTACAAACACAGCCAGTACTAAATTCATGTTTACATCAAACTAAAACAGTTTCAAATTGATAAAGCCCGAGCCTCCAGTGCATTTAGTACCTCTCTACTGCCTCCTTCACCTGCAAAATAAAGCAGTTTCAAAAGTCATGCATTTCAGCAAAAGCCTTTAGTACAACTAATGCATTTCAGCACAACCAAAGTCATGCATGCCTCGGCTACAAACTGATGCAATGCCTTGATTACATTGCAACACAAAATGGAAGACATGCATGCCTCAGTTGCATTTCAGCACAAACTATAGCCATATTATAACTGACTTGCACTTCAGTCTTCAGCACAAAGATATTTCAGCACAAACTATGGCCAGAGTTTCTTTTCAGCACAGAATTGCATTTCACAATCTATGGCTGAGTTGTAAATTGATGCAATGACTCAGCTTGTTCAAAGCATTTACGATATCAAGGAATGCAACAGAATGCCTGAGGCATTAAAAATGTAGACATGCCACGACTCGTTCAGGTAAAAACTCAACCATTGCATCAATTACGAACTGACACGATCATTACTGATTGAAGAGAAAATAAAATTATGTAGTTCATTGCTGAAGCATCAGCCTTGTACATGGTCAGTTACATACGAGCATTGAACTACCAGCCAACCATAAAAATAAGCAAGCGGAAATTGTAAGCGGAAATCTTAGAATTAGACTGATGCTTCAACAAGCGGAAATTGTAAGAATTCTGAAGCATACCACCACTCAAGCATAAAAATAAGCAAAAATACATACCAGTAGTGTGTGTCTGTATACGTGAAATTAAGAAGCCATGTTTTTCACTTTGCTACGTGGAAGGCGGATTCGTCTTATTGGGACATCATCTCTACACCAACGAACATCAAAATCTTGATTTCTCATTCCATAAGCAGGCTGGATATCATTCAAATCTTCATTTTCGTATTCTCTTTCGAGTTCACACCAGTCTTCCGGCAATTTCTTGATAACATTGTGGCACATCTTATCAATTGGATCTGCTATATAAAACACCTGTTTTACCTGTGAAGCCATAACATAAGGATCAGATTTCTGGCACAATCGATTAAAATTGACACGAGTTAGCCCATATAAATCTTTCTCTTCTTGGTACCAGCGACACTTAAATAAAACCACACTAAATTCTCCCCAATAATCTAGTTCTAATATTTCTTCAATTGATCCATAGTAATTAACTTCACCAACCAACGGATTTTGATCTTTCGAACTTGCAAAGCTAGTAGTCAAGGCTGTCAAAAATACACCACTGTTTTGTGTTGTACATTTGTCATCTATGAACCTTGTATAAAATCTGTATCCATTGATAACATATCCAATAAACCGCTTAGCTGTTGGAAGAGGCCCCATTGCAAGCAGTTGTACTTCTTTTGAAATGTCCTCCTTTTTTCCAACCTCTTCCTTTAACCACTTCCAAAATTCTTCACAGTGTTCTCTCTCTCTTTTATATTTTTTTGATGATGCATGACCATCAATTAAAGCTCGATGTTCCCTAGAATAAAGACCGGGTTAATAAAAGATAGAAACAAATTTGGCTGGATCTATTACTAAAGCTGAAACTGACCATACCGAAAACAGTTCTGTATGAATGAGAACATAGCTTAACTACAAATCATGCCTGAAATCCCTGAAAGTGCTGAAACTTGGAATTTACAACTAACACTACGTGAGGCTAGAATCAATAACATGTTTGTAGATTGTTAAAAGAACTGATTTTGCTGGCAAAAGGATGACATCAAAATTTGTTTTTTTAATAGTTGACATCATTTCACATAGGGATAATACTGAACTACTTACTAAAATAAAAATACTTACCGAAGTAAACTCTCTATTTCCTTGTTACCACAATTGAATAGAATGTAACGGTGACATTAAGAGGCTGCATGTAGACATCAATGTAATTGTTAGGAGACTCTGGACCAGGGATAAGGGTTGAAAGTATCAAATTTTCTGTCTTCATGCATAACCAAGGTGGAAGGTTATAATTTACCAATATGATCGGCCATGTGCTGTGTTGTGTAGTCATTGTACGAAAAGGACTGAATCCATCAGATGCTACTCCTAACCTGATATTTCTGTTATCTGATGAAAAATGAGGATAATTGGCATCCATAGTCTTCCATACCTCGCCATCAGCTGGATGTCGAAGTCTGCCATCGTTTTTTCGTCCCACTGCATGCCATAACATAAGTTCTGCGTATTCCTTCGACATGAACATCCTTTGCAACCTTGGTTTTAATGGAAAATAACGCATCACTTTTGCTGGTACTTTGTGAATCCGCTTCTCCGAATCTTTGTCAATACCCACTTTCTTTTCCGGTATAACCCACCTCGAAAAATCACAAATTTTGCAGTTATTTTCCTTTTCATTTTCTGCCCAATATAGCATGCAGTCATTTGGACATGCATGTATTCTTTGGTAATCGAGGCCTAAATCTTTAATGATATTTTTGGTAGCATTGAAAGATAAAGTGATGTGGGCTTCTGGAAAAGCTTCTTTCATCAACTCTAATAAATCGCTGAATGCAGACTCAGTGATTCTATGTAGGCATTTTAAAGAATAAAGCCTGACAATGAAACTTAAGCGCGAAAATTTATTACACCCGGGATATAATGGTTGTTTTCCCTCTTCAACACGTTGATGAAATTTTCTAGCATCGACATCTATTCCATTTGACCCATAAGAAGATTCATCTTCATTGTTCTGCATATTTCCACAAGTACGTTGCAACATCTCATCGAGGTTATCTCCAAAATTTATTCCTGCTTCACAATCCATATTATTATCGCTACTTTCAGGATCTAAACAGGAAACTCCACAAATCCATTTCATGTACAATTGTGACGGCAAGGAATTTCGCTCGGTCCGAACCAGTCGCTAAACCGATCCAGGCCGTTCGAAACGCCCTATCGTTTGAGAACACGACAAAACAGAACGCATACAGAAGAAAATTTCATTGTATATTACAACAATGCATGAGATTACAAGAATATACCGAGTATAAATGAATATTACACAGAAATATCAGAGATTTAAATTACATTTAAATACATAGCAGCGGAAAATAATACAATACACAACTAGAATGAGATATACGGATACAAAGCTTTCCGGATATCGTTCCAGCTGTAAACCAGGATCCTGTGAATATAAATCTACAAAACCAAAACTACTAGCTGCCCGTGTCAAAATAGGGGCACCCAGAGTTTAGGTTAAAACAATAAACTCCAGGTCAGTCATGTGACTGGTGTGAGAACTAAAACAGTTATTAATCTTTATTTTAAATCATTAGGTAAATCAAGGGACCACGCCGTATAACACGGAACGGGTTTCCTCCCAAGAATACCAGTGCTTAAAACAAACAGCGCAATGCTAAATAAAGAAAGATGAAGCTGTTATAAGACCCAGGTCCCATCACACAATGCAACGCAGCCGAGGATAGGGTTTTCCCTTATAACAGCCAAAGAATGCTTGATACGTTTAAAACAAATTATTTGGTACTATTATAAGTGCATAGTGTATAAAACACTCCAAATCATAAGTATCAATCATAGGCGGCATGAATGGCCCATAACACTATGTCGCCATATATAAGTTTACAATCAAAACCGCAAATGTCGTATTGGAAGTTGGGTTATCATTTATGGTATGAACCGAGGCTAGGGATCGTCCTCCACCGATTCGTGACTCTCTAGCCCGAGCCACAGGCAAGCGCGCAGGCAAGCCTTGGAGCGACAGGGCCGGTCCACCGATGTGGATTATTATGCCTGAACACTACGTTTCCCCACCCTATGGGGTGTAAGTCTGGTCCGTCAGCCGACCAGAAGCATCGGCCGAAACCGATATAATCGAGGCGCCTCGCAACAGCAACAACCACATAAGTCAAACTCGTCAGGGCGTGTAAAACCACTAACGCCACTTCTAACTAAAAAGAAACGCAAGTCCTCCCTGAGGTCCGTCTCCCGTTTTTGATTCATACCGGGTGTGATACTCGCGAATCAACGTTACACAAAGCTACGCCACACAAGGCCGTGCTTCGATCATCAACCACAAGACTTTGCTTTTCAACAGAAGCCTTGATCAATTGCCACTTAGGCATGCCACACAGGCAATTCACTCCATGCGATTGATATCCATCAATATATAACCCCTGAGCTCGTACGTCTCAGAGAAGGGCGTTAAGCAAGAGAATAAATTCTCCGCCGCCAAACAGATATATATTTAATAGAGATCAATCACACGGACTAAAATCCAATGTCAGACACACAGTCCATTTACAAGTCCGTTCTGGGTCTGAACGAAACCGGAGGCACCTAGTACCTCGCATATCCATCGATCTCCAAGTACGTCTGGACGATCACCAACTGTTTCCATCTTCTTGGGTGTACAGCCCAATCAAGATCATCAGTTATCACCCAAACGACGTGAAGACCTCCGGTCTTCGACCATCGTCTTCATCTTCGACTTATCGTCATATCAGTTATTCAGAATGGGATAAACCCGGACTTTCCGAATAACTCGCGTATATTTTAAATAAGTGTTACACAAACACAACATACGCCTCATTCCAATTCATCAGTCACTAACCATAAATTAATCAAGAGAATAATTTCCCCAACATTAACCCCGAAGGCCGAAACCAACATCAGATCAATATCCAGGAAACCCTTCTGCTTAGCTAACCGACAGTTAGTTTCTAAATTTCACATTCATAGGGAAAGGTTCCCATTAATTTTATCAAAGATAAATTCTTGAATTTATTCTTTAATCTACTTTTGAATATCAATTCAAACTAGTCGGGATTAGCGAACCTTACCGAAGTAATCATTTGTTTTAATTTCCCAATCCCAACCTATTCATCCCATGGAGTAAAACTGGTAATACTTCATATCTAACACCACAGTGTTATCGGTAAATTCAATTACCATTTCACGTTCAAATCTAATTAAAGATTTAACTATCGCCTGGAGCAAAACTGGTGATACTCCATTTTCGATCATTTCAATCTAATTAAAGATTCATTAAAACTCCACTTAGTTTTAATCTTCGACTGGGTTAAAGAATCAGTGTCATTTAAAACACGGTTCACGATAAACCCAAAATCCCATTCATTAATTATCGGGTTAAAGAACGAGTGCTATTTAAAAACACTGTTCACGATAAACCCAAAAATCAATATCAATTCAATTCCAATTAAAAATTATTTAATTGGTAAACTTCATTAAATCTAAATAAAAAGATTTAATCTTTTCTCAACTGGGTTCAAGAACAGTGTTAGTGAAGACACCATTCACGACAAACCCAAATCACATTCGATATTCAATACAAGGCTCTGAATAGAAAATATATCGGCTTATATTCAATATCGAATTCTACGACTAACAAATGTCGTATTGGAAATAACGATACATATATATCTTTCAAATTTCCATAACAACACCTGTATAATCACGAATTCCAACATCGAAATATTCCGAAGACAATTTCGATTCAAATCCACTCCAATGCAATCATTGGAAATTTTGGTTATTTTCAAAACCCTTTTCAAATTCAATTTATTTATTTAAAAATAAATAGAATTATATTTCTAGTTCAAAACTAGTTCATTTCGATAAAAATCTATTTTTATCTTTTCAAATATGGAATTTTTCATCCCAATTCTTTCTAAATCATTTCTTATGATTTTACACAAATTATTACTATTTTTAATAATTTTATCAAGGCCCGTACAGTCGATTTCCAACAATGGCCATCGAACTGCACTTACAGCGAACTTTTTCGAATTTGATTTGGACGTATCTCCAAATCCAACCGTTAGATTTCTAATTTCTAATATTCGTTAGAAAGCTCTTTTCGATACGAACCCAACGGTTTCGGTTTTAGGAGAATCCGACGGTCGGATCTCCCGTAATGTCCGTTTGAAATAAATGGTCGAAATTCACGAACTGCCGCGGCGCGGCGCGTTCTATTCAGGCCATTATATTATATATATAATATATATAATATATATTTCGTCGATTTCTATTTAAAACGAATTATATAAATAGTTTTGAATTCGTTTCAAAAATATTTTCAACTTCCTTTTTCAATTCAAATCACAATTGAATTCTTCTTTATAAATTCGTTTTAAAATTCATTTCTATTCAATTCAAATTTCAATTCAATTTGAATTCGTTTTCAATTCAATTCATTTCAAAATCGTTTTCAATTCAATTCATTTCAAAATCGTTTTCAATTCAATTCATTTCGAAATCGTTTTCAATTCACTTTGAATTCGTTTTCAATTCAATTCATTTCGAAATCGTTTTCAATTCACTTTGAATTCGTTTTCAATTCAATTCATTTCGAAATCGTTTTCAATTCACTTTGAATTCGTTTTCAATTCAATTCATTTCGAAATCGTTTTCAATTCAATTCATTTCGAAATCGTTTTCAATTCAATTCATTTCAAAATCGTTTTCAATTCACTTTGAATTCGTTTTCAATTCAATTCATTTCAAAATCGTTTTCAATTCAATTCATTTCAAAATCGTTTTCAATTCAATTCATTTCAAAATGAATAAAATCGATATAAATATCGTTCACGTCAAAATGGCGTCAAACTAATCAACACGACTTCATAAATTTCTATTTTCAAATATTCTATTTCAAATATTTCTATTTCTAAACTGGAATGAGGCCCAATCAATTACCATATAAAATTAATTATATGGATTTTCACACAACACATGTATATAATAACATTGAAAAATGATCAACCATCAACCAAAGTGCACTACACTGTATAAGCATCAAATAAAGATATCTAACGCTTATAACAGCCTGTCAATCAATCGATCGACATATTTAATCAATCAGGATGAGTGAACTTCAAATTTCATCCCAACACCCGTGTGGGGTTTCAAACAATCAAACACAGATTTTACTTGTGCAGTTGGGCGATGTGTAAAATTTATCGTCCCAATCAATGTCATTCAAATAAGTGTACATAAACAAACCGTCTGGTTTGTAAATGAATATTTATTTATTCACATTCACGTTAAAAATTATATTTTTAACGATAAAACATTTTATTCCAACATATGAATTTCTATTCAATTCATTTATTCAATAAAAATGATATTTTTATTTTTCTAACATATTTTAGAAAATTTCGGCGGCATAATGGCACGATACTAGAAACGGGACGAGGCCTAGCCTTATCCCCGGTCTAGTGAAGGCCCACGCCATTCACACATCAATCAAATCCATTCATTTCACCACACAATTCAATTTCAATCATATAATCCAACTAATCTACGCAACCAAACCAACAAGTCCATGGTCTGTGGACGATTGTGTCGGGTGCTACTAAGCACCGTCTGCATCCTAGTATATATATATATAACTAGAAAAAGAAATTGAAAGGTGAGAAATTCTCACCTATAGCTATCCTAGCTCCACGGCACTTCTATTGTAGAGATCTTCGCCGTTCCCGCCTTTTTGTCACCTTCGTTGTCCGCTTTCACTACATATGTAAAAATCGAATTTTTTACTTCGCTATTCAATATATAAAAATCGAATTTTTATTTCAAAGTTCAATATATAAAAATCGAATTTTTATTTCAAAGTTCAATATATAAAAATCGAATTTTTATTTCAAAGTTCAATATATAAAAATCGAATTTTTATTTCAAAGTTCAATATATAAAAATCGAATTTTTATTTCAAAGTTCAATATATAAAAATCGAATTTTTATTTCAAAGTTCAATATGTAAAAATCGAATTTTTATTTCAAAGTTCAATATATAAAAATTCTATTTTTCTATCGAAGTTCAATATATAAAAATTCTATTTTTCTATCGAAGTTCAATATATAAAAATTCTATTTTTACTATATATAAAAATCAATTTCACTTTATATAAAAATCAGTTTTCACTTTATATAAAATTTCAGTTTTACTTTAAATAAAATTTCAGTTTTACTTTAAATAAAATTTCAGTTTTCCTTTAAATAAAATTTCAGTTTTACTTTAAATAAAATTTCAGTTTTACTTTAAATAAAATTTCAGTTTTACTTTAAATAAAATTTCAGTTTTACTTTAAATAAAATTTCAGTTTTAACCTAACTAAAAAAAATCAGTTTTTACTAACATAAAAATAATTTAAACAAATAAGAAAAACTTACAGGAGGGGGGGGGTCCTTCAGTGACGCTCGTCGAGGGAGGGGGGGAAGCTTCGGTGACGCTCGTCGAGGGAGGGGGGAAAGCTTCGATGGGCTCGTCGAGGGAGGGGGGAAAGCTTCGGTGGGCTCGTCGAGGGAGGGGGGGAAGCTTCGGTGACGCTCGTCGAGGGAGGGGGGAAAGCTTCGGTGGGCTCGTCGAGGGAGGGGGGAAAGCTTCGGTGGGCTCATCGAGGGAGGGGGGAGGCTTCGGTGACGGGTGGCGGCGCTTCAGGGGGGGCGGCTGTCGATATCTAGGGTTCGTCGCTTTTTTTTTATTTGAAAATAAACTTACGGGGAAGGGCTGAGTGAAAGAGAGAGGAAAGCAAGGGCTTAAATATAAAAATATATATTTACTTAATTTTCTCCCAAAAAGTTGACTTTTTGTTTTAACTCGAAATCAAGCCCACCGACTGTCACCCCTAGCTAATTACCCCCATTCCGAACACAATGGGATATGCATCGCAAGCTGATTCGA
The DNA here is from genome assembly GCA_030737875.1 of Allium sativum. NCBI lineage: Eukaryota > Viridiplantae > Streptophyta > Magnoliopsida > Asparagales > Amaryllidaceae > Allium > Allium sativum. The sequence continues at coordinate 452,690,700 of CM060920.1, read as the reverse complement.
CTGTTTGAATCAGTTTTCGTTGAATTTACATTTAAATCACTATATTGAATTTTAAACGTACATTTCAAATTACCGGGGGCGTATACGAACTTTAAAAATTCTAGAAAAATATTTCCTAGCTTCGTATTGACGATACGGTCCTAACAAAACTAGTTTCGCCGAATTCTGAGACCGTTAGAAAAATGGCCAATTTCCAGTCGATTTAAAATCAACTTAAACTGGTCAAACGCGTTTTCCTATGCCACGCTCACATATTGATTCGAAAAATTACGAAATTTGGAATCTAGCAATAAATTGACATCACGGACCCAACAAAACTGGTTTCGTCGAAATCCGAGGTCGTTTGCAAAATTGCTATTTTTAAGGGCCTTATATATATAAAAATATATATAAATTCCACAGCGACTATTTCTAATTTTAAACTGGACATATCTTATCATTCCTAAGATGAAATCTCAGTTTGTTAACTTCGTTACAAAGATATAGTTATACAGATTCAAATATTTCTTGTTTCGTTCAATTCCGACTTATATTGAATTCTGTATATTCATTTGAAATTAGAAATCGAATTTTCGAACTACCGCGCCATTTTCAATTCCTTTTATAATTATATATAATTATTGATAATCTAACGACGACGCGTATAATATATACGTTAGAATTCTATTCAAATAAATTTCTCGTCGATATTATTTAAAATAATTCATTTTAAATAATCAAAATTCGCTAAAATCGCCAAAATAAAAATTTTAAACTGGCCCAGATTTTACGGGTTGTTACAATCTCCCCCACTTAAAACTTTTCGTCCCCGAAAAGGAACAAAGTCGAAAGTGGTTTGATTATTCAACTCTACGCTCGACCTGGCTTCCATTCTCCAACTTTTCAGTTTATGAGAATTTCTAAAATTTGGCTAGCACCCTAAATTTTTGAAAAATTTCGCCATAACCTCCCCTGCACCGGGAGCATCGGGGAATTTCAAATAGCTTCCCCGGTCCTTCAGATCTCAAAAAGAAAAAGAAAAAGCCAAGCGGCTAGCCAATAGGCTCACAAAATCATCATCACCCAAACAAAACAGGAAATTATGTAGTAAACATGTACCTATTTGTCGGGCAAACAAATTTTATTCTTTGCTCTAGCCTCCTTGCTATGACCTGTTCAATAATATATGTATATGCAAGCAAACGCAACCAATTTTCGATATAATTCAATATTTGGTTCTGTTAGGCTAAATGGCTAAAAATTAGCAAACAAATAAACAAACAACACAAACATCAATCAATTAGTGGATTAGAGTTTCAAATTCATAATTTGATATATAGTCAAAAATCAGATTTTTGATGCCAAATCACAACAATAGGCCCTATCTAATTTTGGTTCTCACACCAGTCAATAGGAAGTATATAGATATTACACGTTCGTCTCTCGAATATAAATTCTATTGATGGAGCTCCATCATCAAAATCATCTCCGGGCGATTAGAGTGTAATTCTATATCTATCCAATATATCAAGACTTCGAATACACGCTAGCTAGGCGCATACGCAAAATCTTTATATTTTGGATTGTCCTAATCAATATAAAATAAATAATCAAATACGAATAATTGATTTAAATTTTCAAAACAAAATTGTTTTCACTTTAAAAATATACTTTTCACACTCATTCTAGGATACTACTGATCCTATCTCTAACGAGTCATTCCCATTGGATATTACTAATCCAATATCTGATGAATTCTTTCGTATGGTTCTAATGTGTCTTGTTCTCTGAGCTTTGTAAACCAAAGCTCTGATACCAAATGTGACGGCAAGTGTTATCGGTAAATTCAATTACCATTTCACGTTCAAATCTAATTAAAGATTTAACTATCGCCTGGAGCAAAACTGGTGATACTCCATTTTCGATCATTTCAATCTAATTAAAGATTCATTAAAACTCCACTTAGTTTTAATCTTCGACTGGGTTAAAGAATCAGTGTCATTTAAAACACGGTTCACGATAAACCCAAAATCCCATTCATTAATTATCGAGTTAAAGAACGAGTGCTATTTAAAAACACTGTTCACGATAAACCCAAAAATCAATATCAATTCAATTCCAATTAAATATTATTTAATTGGTAAACTTCATTAAATCTAAATAAAAAGATTTAATCTTTTCTCAACTGGGTTCAAGAACAGTGTTAGTGAAGACACCATTCACGACAAACCCAAATCACATTCGATATTCAATACAAGGCTCTGAATAGAAAATATATCGGCTTATATTCAATATCGAATTCTACGACTAACAAATGTCGTATTGGAAATAACGATATACATATATATCTTTCAAATTTCCATAACAACACCTGTATAATCACGAATTCCAACATCGAAATATTCCGAAGACAATTTCGATTCAAATCCACTCCAATGCAATCATTGGAAATTTTGGTTATTTTCAAAACCCTTTTCAAATTCAATTTATTTATTTAAAAATAAATAGAATTATATTTCTAGTTCAAAACTAGTTCATTTCGATAAAAATCTATTTTTATCTTTTCAAATATGGAATTTTTCATCCCAATTCTTTCTAAATCATTTCTTATGATTTTACACAAATTATTACTATTTTTAATAATTTTATCAAGGCCCGTACAGTCGATTTCCAACAATGGCCATCGAACTGCACTTACAGCGACCTTTTTCGAATTTGATTTGGACGTATCTCCAAATCCAACCGTTAGATTTCTAATTTCTAATATTCGTTAGAAAGCTCTTTTCGATATGAACCCAACGGTTCCGGTTTTAGGAGAATCCGACGGTCGGATCTCCCGTAATGTCCGTTTGAAATAAATGGTCGAAATTCACGAACTGCCGCGGCGCGGCACGTTCTATTCAGGCCATTATATTATATATATAATATATATAATATATATTTCGTCGATTTCTATTTAAAACGAATTATATAAATAGTTTTGAATTCGTTTCAAAAATATTTTCAACTTCCTTTTTCAATTCAAATCACAATTGAATTCTTCTTTATAAATTCGTTTTAAAATTCATTTCTATTCAATTCAATTTGAATTCGTTTTCAATTCAATTCATTTCGAAATCGTTTTCAATTCAATTCATTTCGAAATCGTTTTCAATTCAATTCATTTCGAAATCGTTTTCAATTCACTTTGAATTCGTTTTCAATTCAATTCATTTCGAAATCGTTTTCAATTCACTTTGAATTCGTTTTCAATTCAATTCATTTCGAAATCGTTTTCAATTCACTTTGAATTCGTTTTCAATTCAATTCATTTCGAAATCGTTTTCAATTCAATTCATTTCGAAATCGTTTTCAATTCAATTCATTTCAAAATCGTTTTCAATTCACTTTGAATTCGTTTTCAATTCAATTCATTTCAAAATCGTTTTCAATTCAATTCATTTCAAAATCGTTTTCAATTCAATTCATTTCAAAATGAATAAAATCGATATAAATATCGTTCACGTCAAAATGGCGTCAAACTAATCAACACGACTTCATAAATTTCTATTTTCAAATATTCTATTTCAAATATTTCTATTTCTAAACTGGAATGAGGCCCAATCAATTACCATATAAAATTAATTATATGGATTTTCACACAACACATGTATATAATAACATTGAAAAATGATCAACCATCAACCAAAGTGCACTACACTGTATAAGCATCAAATAAAGATATCTAACGCTTATAACAGCCTGTCAATCAATCGATCGACATATTTAATCAATCAGGATGAGTGAACTTCAAATTTCATCCCAACACCCGTGTGGGGTTTCAAACAATCAAACACAGATTTTATTTGTGCAGTTGGGCGATGTGTAAAATTTATCGTCCCAATCAATGTCATTCAAATAAGTGTACATAAACAAACCGTCTGGTTTGTAAATGAATATTTATTTATTCACATTCACGTTAAAAATTATATTTTTAACGATAAAACATTTTATTCCAACATATGAATTTCTATTCAATTCATTTATTCAATAAAAATGATATTTTTATTTTTCTAACATATTTTAGAAAATTTCGGCGGCATAATGGCACGATACTAGAAACGGGACGAGGCCTAGCCTTATCCCCGGTCTAGTGAAGGCCCACGCCATTCACACATCAATCAAATCCATTCATTTCACCACACAATTCAATTTCAATCATATAATCCAACTAATCTACGCAACCAAACCAACAAGTCCATGGTCTGTGGACGATTGTGTCGGGTGCTACTAAGCACCGTCTGCATCCTAGTATATATATATAACTAGAAAAAGAAATTGAAAGGTGAGAAATTCTCACCTATAGCTATCCTAGCTCCACGGCACTTCTATTGTAGAGATCTTCGTCGTTCCCGCCTTTTTGTCACCTTCGTTGTCCGCTTTCACTACATATGTAAAAATCGAATTTTTTACTTCGCTATTCAATATATAAAAATCGAATTTTTATTTCAAAGTTCAATATATAAAAATCGAATTTTTATTTCAAAGTTCAATATATAAAAATCGAATTTTTATTTCAAAGTTCAATATATAAAAATCGAATTTTTATTTCAAAGTTCAATATATAAAAATCGAATTTTTATTTCAAAGTTCAATATATAAAAATCGAATTTTTATTTCAAAGTTCAATATGTAAAAATCCTATTTTTATTTCAAAGTTCAATATATAAAAATTCTATTTTTCTATCGAAGTTCAATATATAAAAATTCTATTTTTCTATCGAAGTTCAATATATAAAAATTCTATTTTTACTATATATAAAAATCAGTTTTCACTTTATATAAAAATCAGTTTTCACTTTATATAAAATTTCAGTTTTACTTTAAATAAAATTTCAGTTTTACTTTAAATAAAATTTCAGTTTTACTTTAAATAAAATTTCAGTTTTACTTTAAATAAAATTTCAGTTTTACTTTAAATAAAATTTCAGTTTTAACCTAACTAAAAAAAAAATCAGTTTTTACTAACATAAAAATAATTTAAACAAATAAGAAAAACTTACAGGAGGGGGGGGGGGTCCTTCAGTGACGCTCGTCGAGGGAGGGGGGGAAGCTTCGGTGACGCTCGTCGAGGGAGGGGGGAAAGCTTCGGTGGGCTCGTCGAGGGAGGGGGGAAAGCTTCGGTGGGCTCGTCGAGGGAGGGGGGGAAGCTTCGGTGACGCTCGTCGAGGGAGGGGGGAAAGCTTCGGTGGGCTCGTCGAGGGAGGGGGGAAAGCTTCGGTGGGCTCGTCGAGGGAGGGGGGGAGGCTTCGGTGACGGGCGGCGGCGCTTCAGGGGGGGCGGCTGTCGATATCTAGGGTTCGTCGCTTTTTTTTTTTTATTTGAAAATAAACTGACGGGGAAGGGCTGAGTGAAAGAGAGAGGAAAGCAAGGGCTTAAATATAAAAATATATATTTACTTAATTTTCTCCCAAAAAGTTGACTTTTTGTTTTAACTCGAAATCAAGCCCACCGACTGTCGCCCCTAGCTAATTACCCCCATTCCGAACACAATGGGATATGCATCGCAAGCTGATTCGACTGTTTGGATCAGTTTTCGTTGAATTTACATTTAAATCACTATGTTGAATTTTAAACGTACATTTCAAATTACCGGGGGCGCATACGAACTTTAAAAATTCTAGAAAAATATTTCCTAGCTTCGTATTGACGATACGGTCCTAACAAAACTAGTTTCGCCGAATTCTGAGACCGTTAGAAAAATGGCCAATTTCCAGTCGATTTAAAATCAACTGAAACTGGTCAAACGCGTTTTCCTATGCCACGCTCACATATTGATTCGAAAAATTACGAAATTTGGAATCTAGCAATAAATTGACATCATGGACCCAACAAAACTGGTTTCGTCGAAATCCGAGGTCGTTTGCAAAATTGCTATTTTTAAGGGCCTTATATATATAAAAATATATATAAATTCCACAGCGACTATTTCTAATTTTAAACTGGACATATCTTATCATTCCTAAGATGAAATCTCAGTTTGTTAACTTCGTTACAAAGATATAGTTATACAGATTCAAATATTTCTTGTTTCGTTCAATTCCGACTTATATTGAATTCTGTATATTCATTTGAAATTAGAAATCGAATTTTCGAACTACCGCGCCATTTTCAATTCTTTTTATAATTATATATAATTATTGATAATCTAACGACGACGCGTATAATATATACGTTAGAATTCTATTCAAATAAATTTCTCGTCGATATTATTTAAAATAATTCATTTTAAATAATCAAAATTCGCTAAAATCGCCAAAATAAAAATTTTAAACTGGCCCAGATTTTACGGGTTGTTACAACAATTCAGATGGACCATTCCAAATAAGATGGTTGTAGACTACTTCTTGACAATGCCACTTGCGATTATGACACTTTTTGCAAAGGCATGTAATTTCATCACCTACCGCAAATCTAGAAAAAGTATTTCGAATAAAAAGTTTCACTCCACTGATGTACCCTTCACTGAATTTAGGAAGTTCTGCCCATAGTTTTTCCTCGTCGTTCATTGAGTGATACCTTAAAGCAGTAAATTAGGCACAAGTTAAGCAGTACATTACGCAACACAACAATTAAATCATAGAAAATTGATACATTGAGTGATACCTGAAGCAGTAGATTAAATCGAAACCCTAACTGAAATCTGAAACCCAAGACGAACCTCAATTGAAGACCTAATTGAACTTGAACGCGAACCTGCCATACTCGAACCCTAATTAAGCTTGTAAACTTAAACTTTTAGCCCTAATTGAACCTGAGAGTGAGTGTGTGAGAGCTTGATCAGCGGAGTACTTTGGTAAAGTTCGATTGAAATTTTCAATATTTTTTTAGTTTTCCCCCCTTTGTTTTTGCTTCCCGCCCTAGACATTATTTCACGCGCGGATTGCTAATCTAGACTAAACATTTCTTCACGCGGATCGCTACCCTGGACCGTTGGATCGTGTTGACGCGGATTGATAATTTTATTCACGAGGCTACTGCAACACATGTTGATATATATGCTAACACGTTTAAGTGTGCGTCGCAATAGACAGAAAACAGCATAGCAATGGCAACATTGTAGCTAGCAACACCATGCATTTTCGTTGTGATAGGCCATCTATGGCGTAGTGATTTCACACAGGATAGAGCATACAACCAGACTGGAACTTGAACTATTGAGCTATTCCGAACTTTCTTTATGTAGCTTATCCTAGCGTAGCATTACACGCACATGTTAGTTGTCACCAACACGAGGGGTATAGGTCAATATACTACCCATTCTAATACTGATGCGTTAATGTATAGCTAGAGATGCAGACAAGATAAAATACTGGAAAGACTGTGGAAGTCGGGGCTTCCTATCCCTCATCACACACATCCGACCTACCCCTAGTGGTAGCTCGTCTGGCAGCGAGCTTGAGACTACCGAAGGATTGAATCCTTCTCATACGACCATCTTGCCCGAAGAGTCTGAGCATGGGGAACAAATTGGGCGACTACATTCCCCGGTTATGACTGAGGAGACCGAGAATGTGGATATTATGGGTGAGGGTGTGCCCGCCCCTCCGATAGCTCCGGACATGCTACCCGATGCGGTGATTTTGGAGAATCCCACAGATTCAGTACCATCGTGTATGGATGCTACCGCGGTCAGGAAAATGGCGGCGTGTTTCAACATACCAACAGACGATGTCCATGCTCCCGGGAGAGATGGTCCCATGCACCGCCTTAGGGTCTTACTGCTTGGAACCGACAGGCTTGCTTGGTCGGGTGTGTGCCTCCGGCTAATAACTTCATTCGAGATATGATGTTCTATTTCCGCCTCGCGCAATCACAACTGCACCCTAACGCTTATGCTTCTCTTCTAGGCAATTATGTCCTCTTCCACGAGTTTTTGCTCAGGGAACCCACCGGGGAAGATATTCGATATTTTTTCCATCTAAGGAAAATGAGCACTGCCTCCCCCTCTCAATGGTTTCTGGAAGCGACTGCTGCTACCAAATTTTTTGTCGGGATGTGGCCCCGGCTGTCAATGTTTAAATGCGAGTAGTTCTTCGTTGGCTGTCCTCCCGGATTTGCTAGAAGATGGATTGAGGGAAGTAAGTGATTCTCTAGCTCCGTTCCTTGTTGTAACTTTTGGATTCCTTCCTTTATTCATAGTTTTAATTGGGTTATGATAGGAAATCCAAAGGTGCCTACTGGGGACGAATATCGGCAACGCCTTAATGCTTTACGGGCGGTACCCGAGAACCTCCACGATACTAGCACCGTGACAAGTCAGGATCGCCTCCGCCGCACTGGTCTGCTACCTAACAACCGGCTGTGATCAGGCCCACGGTTGCTATTAGTGCACCAAAAGTGGAAGTTACGGCAGGCCCAACCACTACTGGGCGGAAGAGGAAAATGCCCCCCGCGGGAGGGGAGCTGCGAGATACTGCTCAGCCTCAAAAAGATGTGCGTGAGGGCGAGACCTGTGGCCAAGAGGAGGTTGCCAGAGATGAGGGGTTGCCGAGCAATCTGGTCCCGTCTCCATCAGGGGAGAGGGAGGAATGCTTGTTAGACCGCAGTCTCCTGCAACTCGCTCAGGGGCCACCACCTCGCTCGAACCTGCGGGCTAGTTTGATGGCTTAAAAAGGGTTGATCTAGTAGTTATTCCATGGCCAAATACGACAAGCCTGGAAGAACTTACCTGTGCTGCAGAGGGGTTAACTCCCTCGAGCGGACAACAATCTAGTCTGTTGAGAGAACACTTAGGGCATACATCCATTACACTGCATAACATAGATGTTTGCCAACATATGTGACCTGGCTTACTTTGGCCTGTTCCATTGGCAGGAAATACGGAAAGAGAATGTGGTGGGCAAGGCTATGACCATAGGGATCGCCAGCATCCGCAGAGTTCTCCCTTCGAGAGCCTCCGAAGATCTACCAGTTTGTATGGTGTTCCACCTCCGCCAGAACAAGACAACGGGCATCGAGGCCGGGATCGACCTAGGCGTTCTCCGACACCTCCGACACCTCCACCAAATCGCGTGTCCATGGGAAATACTCGGCTTAACATAGGCCACTCTCGATCTTTTCCTTTGACAGCTCCCATGTTTATTGCCCCTCTGGTTCCCGTTCATCTTTCTAGGGAAGAGGGAGCACCTCTTGGCCAGTCGAGGCCGGAAAGAGAGACTGAGATAGAGGTGTCGAACTTGATAGAACCCCAACTTCAAGGGCTATCCATAGAGGAGCGAAGGTCATTTCTAAAACACCATTTCCCCCGGCACTATTTTGACGAGTTGAAGTTCATCCCTGACCTTCATCCAGCTCCTGACAGAGATTCTGGGGAGGTTTATATGCACGTGAAAGCTTCATATCATCAAACCAATGAGCTCCTCAATATTCCTTCTGGCTTTTGGAGCTAATAAAAAAGAAGAACCTATAGCTTGCTAATCATAGGTCGACCATTGACACTGAGAAGACCATCGTTGAAGCCTTGAAGAAGAAGATAGGTATGCCTGTTTCCTGCATTGTAAGTTTTCTTTTATGCATTATCAGACCCTTTAACGTCGGCTTTGTCGTTGCAGCTGAGATGACGTAGGATTACGATAAACTGAAGAGGGAGCCAGAGTGCGCCCTCTCGAATTTTAAAGCCACCGTGGTAGATTTAACTACTGAGACCATATCTCTAAAAAAGAACAAAGCTGATCTAGCGCAAGCGTGTGACATCTTAGAAAAGGACAATGCGAGGGTTACCGAGCTCCAGAACGACAACGCGGCTTTAAGGGTAGAAAATGAGAAGTTGCGGGTTGAGAATACCAAAGTTGCTGAGTTGAAGAGGCAGCTTGAGACGATGAGGAAAGTGAAGGAGGATACTGAAGCTAGCAACAGGGACATGTTGAGTGCGGCTAAGGGTATAAAAGCCGAACATTTAAGGGAGATAGAGCAGCTGAGGGGACAGCTGAATGATGCGGAGTTTCGTGTTAGGTCCTCCTTCGAGGAGAGTATCCATAATATGTATGTCCAAGCTTTGAGACTGCGAGGAATTTCATGGGTTGAGGACTATCCCTACGAGCTAGCCAGAACCTAGGAGAGATTAGCCCCTTATGAGGCCTACTTGCGTTGAGTGGATGTAAGTACTTTAGATGAGCGCCAACTTGTGGATGTTCTCTTGGACAGTGACGAACGCGAGAAGTTGGAGGATGGAAGGGGGCTGTTGCACGAGGAAGCTGAGAATGAAACGTTGGCGAGGCTCTTTGAGGAGAAGGGGAAGTTCGTGTTGACCGAGAGCGTGTTTGTGACAGAAACATTTGCAGGGGGAAGTTCTTATCAGCCCCTGGCCCCCAAATCTGTAATGGCGAGTGGTCCTGAGACTTTAGCCCAATTCGCCACCAGGTACAATCCTGACTTCCCGGCACTGAGGGATAACAGATTCACCTTACCTACCATCGCAAGCACCCTTCCTATCACTCCTACACCATCCTTGACCATAGGTAAATTTCTTTTATCCTGCATCCCTGAGGATGAAGTGACTACCAAATTTACGGACTAAAAAGTTGTCTTTGCTATCCAACTCCCCCTGAGTCTATGTCGGTAGTGGACCCTGCCCCTGTGATCCCACATGTGACTGAATCTGGGCCATGCCTCACAAGAACATAGGTTGGAGAGGGTGGTGACCAACTCGATACCTTTTCTGACATAGGAGTAACCCTTAGCATGGCGGACATTCTTAACGAGGAACGAGAGGTGGTCGATGGACAGAGTGTCGCTGCTAGCCCAGTGGAAGCCGACGTATTTACGATGGCAGCTATGGTGGCGAGTCAAAAGGACAAGATGGTGGCCGAGCGCGAGAAGGCGGAGGAGACAGAGAGGGCTGAGTGGGAAGGAAAAGAGATCTCGAAGGAGAGCGAGGTCGTGGTAGGTCTTCCTGCTGGGAGTGCCCTTGTGCTTACACTGCTTGCCGTTACTACTAATATCACAGAAATATCCAACGTTGATGGTGCGGGGGATCGTCGCCTTTCTTCCACTTATGAATTGGTTAATCTTCCAGAGGGTTGATTAAGCAAGAGTGGGTTGAGCAGGAAGAGATCTGGTGCTGGTGCCAGGGAAGAACCATCAAGTGCTGAGTCTGCAAAAAAGCACAAGCATAAGGAAAAGAAGAAAAGAAACGGTTAGTGTTAGTATCCTAAGTAGAGATTACCGTTATTTTGGTAGTGTAGGCCGATAGTTTATGCGAGTATGACCCTCGCTTTTGGTTTCAAGACATAGTGTGGTTCTCATGTACACCCAATCATTAGAAAGTAAAAGTATTAGACACGTAGTTTGTTTAGTGTGTGTGTGAAAATGAAATACGAATTAGTAAAGATCACTATTTATGTCAAGCGTTCAGATGTTCTTTTTATGTTTTCCAGCGTCTTGTACTTGCATAAGCATACTTATCGTTACATTTTTCACAAAATCGATTAGGGGCCATCTCTGGGTAAATTATTCCAGAGAGGTGAGATAGAGCGCTGGTTTCAGTAAATTTCCCTCAGCTCAGGAAACCCATAGTTTGCAAAACCAGGTTGTGCGCCTGCTGTTTTGGGTGGCCCGGGGTTGAACCCAAGTAAGCGAATGCATAGGGCGTCGCGTTGTGCGGTCTGCCAGGTGGGTGGCTCTCCTGTCGTTCTTCGAGTTGAGGCAAGCCGCCAGGCATCATTTATTCACCAGCATAGTTTTTAGCCACGATCATCAGCTCATAAGGTCCGATCGTGGCCAAGGGCTGCCCTTAAGCCTTGAGAGCTAAGGGGGAAGAAACGATTTAAGGTCGGTCTTGGTGTTGCGCCAAGATTCAACCTGCACCTGCAACCGGCGAAGAGAAACTTGCATTGATCCTAGTCGGTCACTAAGTGGTGCCAAGTCGTTTGGACTAGGACGCGGAACGATTTATCCTCGGCCTTGGCACGAGGCCGAGGTTCGAGTTAGTGGTTGTTTATACTCGGTCGCGCCGTGGGCCAGCGATTCGAGTAGCGTTGTCGGCTCCCATGCTCGGGGTGCCGGGCATAGCCAAGTATTTCATGCTTGATGTTGCCTAGAGGTTGGGACGGCGGTGCTGGCTCTTGTGCCCGGGGCACCGATGCGGCGGTCGCAGGCGTGAACCGAGCTGGTTGTCGGAACTAACAAGGTGCATCACGTAAGAAGTAAACAACAAGGAGATAGGAAACTGAACATCATTTCTATGATAACTTTGGCAGTAATAGCTTTTATAATGCCTTGAATTTCTGAAAAAATAGAACATTGTTTCAAAAGCATAAACAACTGTAAACTTAGTTATGTAAAGTAGCAGCGGAGATGTTCGATGTCCCACGTCCTTGGTAGTTCATCTCCGTCGATGGTGGCGAGTCTGAAAGTTCCTTCGCTGAGCTTTCGCTGTATGGAGTACGAGCCTTCCTAGCGAGGCGCGAGGCCTGTTGGTGGGGATAAAACCCGCTTTAGGACGACGTCGCCGATGTTGAGGTCCTTATGGCGGACCCTGGAATTGAAGTAGTGGGCTACTCGCTGTCGCTGGGCGGCGGCTCTAATATCGACCTCGTTCCTCTTTTCCTCCAGTAAGTCGAGCGATCCCAAAAGTAAATCTTGGTTTGTCCTTGGATCGAAGTACGTAACTCAATGAGACTAAAGCTTGAGCTCAATGGGGATGACGGCTTCGGATCCATAGGCTAGGGCAAAGGGAGTGTGTCCAGTTGTCGTCTTGCGGGTGGTCCGGTAGGCCTATAGAGCTAGAGGAAGTTCGGCTGCCCACATTTCCTCAGCCTTTTCCAGGCGTTTCTTGATGATGGATTTGAGGACTTTACTAACTGTCTCGACTTGCCAGTTACCTTGCGGGTGAGCCACCGCTGAGAATCTTTTTTCAATGCTATGGCGCCGACAGAAGGCTATGAACTCGGCGTTCTCAAACTAGGTGCCGTTGTCGGAGATGATAGCTTGGGGAATCCCATAGCAGGTAATGATGTTGCGGACAACAAAGTTGATCATCATTTTTGTGGTGATGGTGGCGAGGGCCTTAGCTTCTGCCCACTTGGTGAAATAGTTCACCGCAACGACGGCGTATCGTGCCTAGCCTTTAGCCATTGGAAGAGTTCTAACGATGTCGATTCCCCACGTGGCAAATGACCATGGGCTGACCATTTGAGACAATTCTGTAGGCGGGGCTCTTGGGATCTTGGAGAAGCGCTTTCACTTATCTCACTTGAGGGTGTAGTTCGCAGCGTCTTGATCAAGTGTTGGCCAGTAATAACCATGTCTGAGAATCTTTCTGGCCAGGGTTTTCCCCCCATGTGGTTGTCGCATTCGCCTTCATGCACACTGCTTAGCACTCGTAGGGCGTCGCCGTGGGCTACGCATCGGAGCAACGGAATAGAAAAACCTCTGCGGTAGAGTACCCCGTCCATAAGAAGGTAACGTGCCGACTGGCGAGTGAGCACGCGCCTTTCCTTGTAGTTTCCTGGTAGGGTCCCGTGCTGCAAGTAATTTCTGATTGGTGTCATCCAGGACTCAGGCTCGGGTTCTGCGCTCATAATAATTTTGTCTTGACCTTGCTTGATGCTCAAAGAGTAGATGACTTCAACCGGGGTGAATCCATTATTTTATGGATCTTTGGAGCTTGCCATTTTGGCAAGGGAATCTGCTTTTTCATTTTGCTAGCGCGGGACATGAGTGATGGTGAAATGTTCGAAGTAGGCGAGTAACCCCTAAACCTGGGCCAAATATTGGGCAAGTCGTCCCTCTTTCACTTGATACTCTCCCAGCACATGTCGGATGATAAGTTGTGAATTGGAGAAGATGTGGACAGTCTCTAGCTTGAGTTCGGTCGCGATACTAAGCCCGGCGATCAAGACCTCATATTCAGTGTCATTGTTGGTAGTAGAGAAATTCAGCCTTAATGCGTCATACATGGAGCGTTCCTCATGGTTGATGAGCACGACTCCGGCCCCGGAGCACTTTCTATTAGAGGAGCCATCTACGAACAACTACCATTGGGTGTAGGGTGCCCCAACATTCTCTGTGGGAGCCTCCTCGGGAGCTGTGAATTCCACGATGAAATATGCGAGAGCTTGGTAGAGGATGGCTCATCACGGGATGAAGGTTATCTCGAACTGGCTAAGCTCCATACTCCATTTTAGTAATCAGTCGGATGCCTTGGGTCATTGTAGGACCGGACGTAGCGACTGGTCAGTGAAAACCTTTATGTGATGAGACTGGAAGTAGGGTCGGAGCTTTCTAGAGGAAATCAATAAGCAGAATGCCATCTCTTCTAGCTTCGGATAATTCTTCTTTGCCCCCATCAACTACTTGCTAATGTGGTAAATGGGTCATTGGGTGCGATATTCAAGGTGTATTAGTGCTGAGGTTATTTCCTGTGCATAAACAGCCATGTAAATGTATAAGTCCTCATGGTCTATAGGCTTAGAAAGGATAGGTGGTCGCTCTATGTGATCCAAAAGTTCCTTGAATGTGAAGATGCTTTCGGGGGTCCACTCGAAATTGCGTTTCCCTTTTCGGAGTAAATCGAAGAAGGGGTGCACTTTTCGGTGGCCTTAGAGATGAACCGACTCAAAGCAGTAACCTTTCCGTTCAGACTTTGGACATCCCTGATGTTCTCGGGGACTCGGATGTCCCGAATGGCTTGGATTTTTTCTTGATTGGCTTCGATTCCCCGAGAATTGATAATGAAACCCAAGAATTTTCCCGAAGCGACTCCGAAGGAGAATTTCAGGGGGTTGATTTTCATGTCGTACCGGAGGAGGACACTGAACATTTCAAAGAGGTCATGGACGTGATCTCCTGATATCTTAGATTTCACCAGCATATCGTCCATGTACACCTCCATGGACTTTCCAATCTGATTTTTAAAGAGTCGACTAACCATTCGTTGATAAGTGGCGCCAACGTTCTTGAGGCCGAAGGGCATAACATGATAGCAGTAGAGCCCAAGTTCGGTTATGAAAGAGGTATGATCTTGATTGCGGAGATTCATCGAGATATAGTTGTAGCCTGAGTAGGAGTCCATGAAAGATAGCAGCTGGTATCCGGCGGTCGAGTTGACTAACTGATCGATCTTCGAGAGCGGAAAACTGTCCTTGGGGCATGCCTTGTTTAGATCAGAGAAATCGACGCATGTCCACCATTTGTCGTTGGCTTTTTTAACCAGAACTGGATTGGAAACCCATTCAGGATAATCGGCTTCATAGATGAAGTTATTGTTGAGCAGGCGGTCTACCTCTTCCTCGAGTGCTTTGGATCTTTCAGGTCGCAAGAAGCGGCGCTTTTGTTTGATTGGAGGCATAGTAGGATCTAAGCATAGGGAATGGCAAGCAATTGCGGGGTTGATACCCTTCATGTCGGAGTGAGTTCATGCAAACACATCTAGATTGGGTTTCAGGAAGCATATAAGATCCTCTTTGATTGCTGGGTGGAATTGTGACCCTACCTTCAACAACCTTGTTGGGACGTCGAGGTTGACGGGAACATCCACTGTGGATTCGACTGGGGTAGCCCTCTCGTACTTAGGCTCTTCGTCCTTCCGTTGGTCGATGCCATCAGAAAGACGGTAGAGACGTCTGAGCCAGGGCCAAGACACCATTGATTGCTATGCTGAGATGCTCTTGGCGCAAGAAGATGTAGTCACGGCTTTGTACTTGTCCTTGTTGCACGCATTCTTCCATTCTATTGCGTAGCATTCCCTAGTGCTTACTTGGTCGCCTTTAACAGTTCCAATCCTATTTTATATTAGGAATTTCATCAGGAGAGACCATGGCGCTATATAAACTCGGAATTCAGTGAGAAAAGGATGTCCTAGAAAAGCGTTGTAAGTGAGTCGATGTCTATGACCATGAAAGTGAGAATTTGGACTTGGGTTCGGTCCCCCTCGCCCAGTTCCACAGGTAGGTCGATCATCCCTACGGGGGAACTGGAGGCGCCGTTGAAGCTGTGAATCGCGATGCGACATGGCTTCAAATCATTCGTTTCCAATTTCATTTAGTCATAGGTGGCCTTGAAGATGATGTTGACCGAGCTCTTTGAGTCGACTAAAATCTTTCGAACGGAAGCGGCATCGATCTGGGAAGTGATGACTAGTGGATCAGTGGTCGGGATCTCCACCCCTGTCGATTCTCTTTCCCGGAAGATAATGTTATCCTGCATGGTTTTTTGTAGCTTGGCTGGGACGGACTCAGGGAGAGCGGAGAAGGCTTCGTAAGTAGCATACTTTATGGAACTCACGTATTCCTCCATTTTTTGAAAACTGCCATGTGTGAGGTAAGGTCCACCACATATGGTGTTGATCACAATTCCTCGCCTTGGGTTAGATGGTTCTGGAGCTGCCTTGGGGGTTGGTTGTGAAGCTGGCGCTGGACGCTGCGAGTTTGCTTCGGGGGGAAGGGCTCCTAGACATATTGCTTGAGCCATTTCCCACGAATGAGCTTCTCGATTGCATCCTTGAGTTGGCGGCATTTGTTTGTGTCATGCCCGTATACGTCGTGGTATCGGTAATACCTCCCAGTGTTTCTCTCACGGTCAGTTGATTCTCTGATGCATGACTTCTTGTACAGAAGGGTATTACATATTTCTAAGTAGATCGTCTTTATGTCTTCATTCAGTGGGGTGTAGGTCTCGAAAGCTTAGCAAGGGCTGGGATTTCTCGGTTCTGTTGGGGCTTTCCCATTGTTCTGTCCGGCCGGCCTGCCGTTGTTTGGTTTTTTCCTGTAGGGACCTAACCCCCTGTTGTGGTTGAAGGGCTTCCTGCCTCTCCTACCCCTAAGGTTGTTATTTGCGGCGTCCACCTGGGGATCATTGGGACGACTTGTGGCGGAGAGCCGGTTCCTCCTTGCCTCTTCTTGGCACAGGTATTGATCTGCCTTCTCATAGAAGGCGTCGAGACTTTTTGGCTGCTTCCAATCAATCCTGGCCCCGAACTCTAAAGTAGGGAGGACACCTTCTGCCAGATGAAAGAGTACGGTGCGTGGATCTAGATCCTTGACCTCGGCGAGAGCTATGTTAAACAGGGAAAGACAGCTTTTAAGCGACTTGGCATGCCCTTGGTATAGGCTGGATAAAGTTAGGGCATTCTTCGGAGTTGGGATATGTACCTTGAATTGCTTGACCATCTCTGTCGCTAGTTGCCCGAAGTTGTTAATGGAATTAAGCAGGAGGCGAGAAAACCAAAGTAAAGCGGTACCAGGCAGGAAGACCGGGAAGCATTTACATTTGGGTAGATCATTACCATGGCTCGAGTCCATGTGCCGTTCATAGCGATTCAAGAAGGCACAAGGATTGGTGGTACCATCGTAGAGTGGAATTTGCGGCAAGCTAAAGTGCCTCGACAACTCGGCCTCATTTACTCTTCTTGTGAAGGGGTTGCGCCTAATGTGAGCTTCCCATGGGTCGTGTGCATCCCCTCGCGATTCCCTCATGATCCTTTGCACCATGTTGTGGAGATAGGTTGTGTGAGGACCCACCATCGGGATCCATGGATTTTGACGTGGTTCCAGAGTCCTGTTGTGAGGTCATCTTCTATGATGGATGTCTGGATCGTCTTCCTCTATGTCCTCGACATCTATGATTGGGTCTTGATGTGGATGGTAAGGTGGAGCGGGGTGATGCGGATCCTGCTCTGGGGGAGCGCGGGCCATTAGAATAGCAGGCCCATCGCCCTGGTTAGCGACCATCGGGTTGTGTCGAGGAAGAGGTTGGTTTGTAGGGTCTGGTCCGTCATTGATAATCAAGCGAGGGCAGTCTCGGTATTGTGCCCCTCGCTATATGTGACTGTAGTTCAGTCGTCGTTGCCGTTTCCATTGCCGTTGGCATGACCGTTACCGTTATCGAGGGCATTGGTACGAGTGGTGACGTTGTTGATGAGGTTGAACCTCCTCCTTTGGTGTAGGCCCCTCGACTCGGAAGAGGAAGTTGCTGAGGCAATTGGTCGGGGTCGAGTATTGTTCCGAGTTTGTTGAAGTCAGGCAGTAACGCGTTGACTTTCTTGAAGTTGCCGCATAAGGTCGATGTTACTCCTTAATGATTGGTTGAGCTCGATTGAGGTGTTCTCATATCTTTCATTAAACGTGTGAATTTCAGCTTGTGTAACGGGTGCTTGGGATCCACAATAGGAGGGACGGTTTCATTAGTGGCCGGGATATCTACCGGTTGAGGTTGTTGGGATGTACCTGCCTCGGCTGCGGCTGAAGAGCCGACCATTGCGTTCTTTGACTTCTTTACCATCGTAAGCGGACTCGAGAGCAGGTTGAGCAAAGAACCTTAAGCTCGTCGAAGTCGAGATGATAATGTGGAAGAAAGACGTAAATCTTGAGTTCAATTCTCAGTGAAAGCACCAAACGTTGATGGAAAAAATGTCCTAAACACCAAACATTCCTATTACTAGAAATAGTTAATTCGGTCGCAAGACTAAGTAGAAGAAAGTGGTAAATGACATAAGTATTTATACTGGTTAGACCGCGGATTCGGCCTACGTCCACTTTGGAAGGATGTTGGAATTTTATTAGTCACTCAAGAATTACAAGGTAGAGCCGCGCTCATTACATTCACTTTCATAATTGCCATATGCTAGGTGTTTGGGAAAAGAATATTTAATTCTCCTTCTTCCTCAAATAGGAGATTCCATTAATGGGGCTTATGAAGCTCTAGGAAGGTCTCAAGTGAAGAAAATCATCCCCTTTGAAGTGTGAGGCTATGGGCTATTTATAGGAGAAGGGTTACGTAGGATTAAGTAGGAGTAGGTAGGAATAGGGGACCACAAGCAGAATTTCGAACCTGCCACCCGCACACACCAGAATTTTGAACCTGGGCATGGGTGCGAAATTTTGCATATGTTGGGTGCGAGATTTCTCACCCGTTGGGCACGAGGTTTCGCGCCCGCTGGTCTCGAGATTTCGTACCTTCCTGGGTGCGAAATTTCACACCCTGCTAGGTGCGAATTTCGCGCCCTTCCCGGTGCGAATTTCTTCCGAGGGGTGCGAGGATCTCTGGATTGGGCGCTTGAGGCTTCTGACTCCTTCGAAGTTCCGAGGACTTGGTTCGGGGATGTGTTCTGTATGCTGTGAGGATATGAGCGGTGTAGGCCCCCGCTTGGTCCTGTTTCCTTCATTCCTAAGCATCCCTTTTCGGCCTCAGTTTCACGTGATACGTTGAGTTGAGCGTGTCTAATGCACTCTTGGGAGCCGGACCAAAAAGCCAGTTAACATAGGTTAATGTTTTTTTGTTTTTACTAAGAATAATAAGGAAAACTTGGAGATTGAATATATGGAATAGATAGCGAGACCTAGAACCAGATCTAGGCTTAGAGGAAGTTGTTTATACCATAAGGAAATCCAGGAGGTGTCTCTACACTTTAGTAGATCTAGTTATGTTGCTAGAGAAGCCATGGAAAGATTAATGAAAGAGATGAAAATGGAATTTCTGCAGGGCAACATGATATTATGGAGGAGTTCTTTTGGAGAATTTCTACTAGGCAACATGTTGGAGAAACCACATACATGGCTAGTATGGACTACGAGAGGAGAATTGTTTAATTAGGGACATGGAGTGGGAAGACCCTCAAGATTTCTTGCGACCTACGTGGGTTAGTCATGTTGAGTTTTCTTTATTCCTTAGGTTCTTCATAGGCGATATCGATTCAGTTCTTGTAGTATGAAATTTTTTGAATGTGTTTGAAAAGGTGAGGGGGATACCTCCCAAGAGAGAGTTTGACTTCTTGACATATCCTAGTGAGAATGTAAAGCCCGTAGTGTTTCCTGTATGGCATATGGCTCATTGGGAATGGATAGAGTTAAGCTAGCTAATGGATGTGTTGTTAGAGAAGGGATACATCAGGTGGAGTATATCTAAATGGGAGCGCCAGTCGTCTTTGCTACAAATGCAGAAGGTTCTCCCTGACTTTGTATGGCTCACAGAGAATTGAACAAACTCACTATGATAAACCGTTAACCAGTCCCTCTGATAAATGATCTTTTTGACAAGTTGTTTCATGATTTGGTATTCTCTCAATTGATTTAGTCATTGGTTTTCATCATCTTAGGGTGGCGTATGATGACATCGATAAGACAACCTTTCAAACACCAGACGGATTTTTTCAGTGGTTGGTTATACCTTTTGGGATAACAAATGCCCCATTTATTTTATTGATTTGATGAGAAGATTCTTCTTGGACATTCTTAATAAGTTCGAGGTGGTGTTTCGTGATGATATTTTGGTAATCTCACGGAGCGAGAAGGAGCCCTTGCACTTAGGAGAGGTTCTCCATATTCTCTAAGCATATAGGTCGAAGGAAAAATTTCCAAAAAATTATTTTTGGCATAAGGAGTTGCATTTCTTGGGGAACATTGTTTCTACTGAAGGTTAAGTAGTAGATTCAGTAAGGTGTCAGTGGTACATGAATGAATGACCCCTAAGACATCTACCGAGGTGAGGAGTTTTCTTGGTGTAACGACCTGGCTTTTTGACCGCTTCGAGTCGATAATTTAACCAACTCAATCTATTCAAAATGCCAGATTGTTAATTGCTATGGGGTTCAAAATAATCATCATAGAATCACAGACATAAAAACACAAAGCATCTCGCAGCGGAAGTAAAAATTTGTACAACAATACAAAATTTTATTTATACATATCAGAGTTCAAAATTAATATATGTTAAGTTTATGTTGAATTAGGTTTTTCAATGTAATTTATTTTGTATAATATAACTTTAAATTTTATAATGTCTTAGTTTAAAAGTATTTGATTTAGCTTAAAAGATTTTTACTATGATTTGTTTTAAATGTCTAATAAAATTTGTTTTGATATAAAGAATTAATTTAGAATAAAAATTGTAAATTAAATGTGAAGCAGAGTTAAGTGTTAAGGTGAAATTTTGAGTTAAATTCAAATAAACCCATGTCCAATTTGAGCTAATAAATCTGAAGTGATTAAAATTGAACAGTTCAGGTAATAATGATATTTATGAAAATTGAAATCCAAAATTTGTTTCTGACAAGGAATATTTGTGAGTATGAGATTTGAAATCCTATTTGAACTAACGATGAATTGTTTGGAGTGAATGATTTTTAAATCAGTACCCAAATAAATGGATTTGCAATATCAAAATATGATTTCAAATTTAATGATCACAGTGTGAAAAATATAAATGTTTGGTTGTCAAAGAGACTGGAGTCGGTATTGTCATACTTTTTACTAATACTTATACCACTTTAACAACCGTGCACATGGTGGAAAATCTAGAATGAAGTAGGATGGTTTTGGAGGCGATTATTAGATTAGAAAAAAGAGAACAATGATGGATAGCCTTGACTTTCGTGTAGCGTCCCGGATACCTTTTGATTTGACCAAACAACCCAAGTCCAACCCAAAATGCACTGGAAACCCAGATGCCAATAGAAAGAAATTAGAGGGTGAGATAAGAAAGAAAGAAAGTTAGGATAGAAGAATAAGAAGAAGAACCAACATAACACAGAGTCTCACATCGCATCGGAACAAAATATAATACATAAATAAATCTTTATTGAGAGCTTATAAAATACTTATAATAATCTGTACATCAACACATTTGGACAGTTATAATAGTATATTCTCATAGGTACAACACACAACTGAATAACAATCATATATCACACGTCTGGACTCCTCCAGCTCGTTCTTCATAACGTCCGATAACCTGAACCTGTACAACCTGGTCCAACCCGAGCATTACAAACGCCAGATCAGTCTGGTGAACCACAGTGGGAATAACTCCCTAAGTTTATGGGCCTCATTTAACTTTATTTTAAAATTAAAATCTTTTCAAAAGAAAGGATAATCGTAAGACCAAATCCACAAATAAATACGGACGCTTTGCACCTTACGATAACCTAAAACATTTTTGAAATCATTACTATTATGATATTATAATAGTGTTGTAAATCAAGTAAATGGAAATTTAATAGAACGCTTGCATCTCATGCTCTACATACATAGTATACAATCAAAACGGCGGGCTCATATAGGATAATGGATTTCCTAGCGAAGGTATGGGCAACCACCTTCCGACAATGTACCTCTGGAGATGAATACATTGGGGTTCAACAAGAACATCTTGCAACCCGGCTAAACATGACCGGCCCCTCACTTTCTTTGAGAGTACCGAATATATCATTACCACAGTTGGGGTCCAGCCAAACGCCGAAAGCATACAAAAATAAAGGAACGACCGAAGGCATTTGATTTCTCCAGATCAGGTAATGATATACCCTTTTAATGGGTACGACCCACATAGCCATGCGACCTACCCAACTTTATACCATTTCCCGGTTGATGAGGCTTAAAGTCATAATTTATTTATTTTCCTTTATTATTTTTTTTATAACATCTGGCCACCATTCACTTTGAATGCAACATTGTCAAACCCGCCAAATCATAAATTGATTTCTCTAATACCAAGGGTATAAGGCTAAGAGAAATGAATTCCTCCGCCACCAAACATAGTCTTGAAGAGATCAATCATATGACCTGTTAGGCATACTCTGCTAGACATTCGTCCGTATAAGTTGTCCTGGAACTGGACAAACCGAAGGCACCCTCCTACCACATCCTTATGGATCAGTAACGAGTAGTCCTTCCAAATCTGAAAATTCTTAACCACGACTGAATCACGTCAAAATAACCCTGGTTGTATGGCCAGAGAATATTCGACAAGTAATCCTTCCGCTTATGAAGATCCATGGTCTTCAGTTGCTCCATCTTAAATCAGCATCTTTACGTATTTGCTAGCTCGGAATGGTTTTCGAATAAAAATTCGATACTGGTCTTTCCGTACTAACAATCATATGGGCCAAATTTGATAGTTGGTTATTTAACTATCAAATAAACAAAACAAAACAAAATGGGTTCACTGATTCAATACTCGGCATTACTTGGCCACTTTAATTAAAAAAAGTTAACGAATGGTTAGATTAAAACTTCTAAATGTTTGAATATTACGAATATAGTTTAATTTCTTATTTAACATAAGATTATTTGCAAAAATATTTTATTTTAATACTCAGGAAAATATCCAATAATTATATCCTGTTTCTATTCTACTATCATTTTCGAAACATTTTCTATATCATTCTTCATTATCTATACTTTGGAAAGTCAACTCAACTTATCATCCATAAATAACGTTATGAAGTCTCTTTCGTTCTATTACTCGAAAATAAACCCCAACACTTGTTATTTTTCGAATAATTCATTTCAAAACTCCACCTTTCAATTCCTTTTACTTCAAAATACCTTTATAATTCCACACAAACTCATTTTATCATCTTTATTTCGGGAAATTCATTATATACACACATATTCTCAAATCTTTTATTTTGTTAATTTGGAAATCCCATTATATGTATTCTTAAATCTTTTACTTCCTTTCTTTGGAAATCAGATTATACGCTTTCTCAATTATTTTTATTTACATTGCGTTATTATTTCTTATATGGAAATAATAAATTATCCCTAACCTATTTCCCATTACCCACTAATATAACCCTTAGATAATTCTGTAGTCGTTCAAGTTGGGGTATTTATTTACCTCTTAGACCTTGATCAACAACGTTCATATCTTAAGATAGATATGAATTGTAATTCAAAAATTGATACATATTCTAATATCAAAACCCAAACTCATCTAACTATTTTACGTAAACCATGATTCTATAATCCATTTGTTATCTTTGAGAATCTCTTTTTCAAATACAACTATTATTACTTATGTAACAACTCGGAAAATCGAAACCAATTTAAAAATTTTATTTTGGCTATTTTAATGGATTTTGAATATTTAAAATGATTTATTTTAAATAATAACGACTAGAAATTTATTTTGAATAGAATTAGAACGTATAAATTTATTTAAATCAAAGTTGGAATATAAATATTTATTTTAATTATAAAAGGAATTGGAAATGGCGCTGTAGTTTGAAAATTTGATTTCAAATTTCAAATGAATGTAGGATTCAAAGTAAACCGGATTTTAGTAAAACCAGAAATATTTGAATCTGTTTGAAAATATCTTTCCAACAGATGTGAAAAATCCAAATTTCACAATGGGAATAAAAAGTTATGTCCAGTTAAACATTCAGAATAGTCGCTATGGAATTTATATAATATATGATGGCCCTTAAAAAAATAGCGATTTTGCAAACGACCTCCTTTTTCGATGAGACCAATTTTGTTGGATCCGGAATGTCAAATTATTGCTAAATTCCAATTTTCATAATTTTTGGAATCAATATGTGAGTGTGGCGGATTTATACGTGTTTGGTAATTCCAGTTTGAATCTAATCGACTGGAAAATGACCGTTTTTCAAACGATCACCAAATTCGATGAAATTAGTATTGTTAGGGCCATATCATTAAAATAGCTAGGTTTATTTTCCTGGGATTTTTGGAGTCAGTATGTGGCCCTAGTAAATTAAAATGTGCGTTGAAATCAATTTTGAACGTTATATTAATTTATATTTCAATTTTGATGAAAACTGGTCATAACAGTCGAACTGGCTTGCCGGACATATCCCATTGGGTTCGGAATGAGGGTAATTAGCTAGGGGCGATAGTCGGTGGGTTCGATTTGGAGTTTGGATATAAAATCACTTTTTTCTAGAAAAAGAAAAAAAAACTTTTTGCATATACACCCCCCCCCCCCAACAATTTATTTGCTCAGAACAAAACCCGATCCCCATTTCAATTTCTCCAGATCGGAGAAAACTGATCTCCCTCCGACTCCGTTCTGCTTACGCGGCCGCTCCCAGAGCCTCGCGCCACCGCCACTGTGCCACCCCCTCTCTTCTCCATCGATCATCTCCCTCGATGACCCCTAAATCAGAAAACACCACCGCACCCCCACCCAAATCGACCGCCGCCACCTGAGCAAACCCCCGACCGAGCCTCCGACCACCCCAAGACCCCCATCCAACGCCCCCTTCCTCTCTCTCCTCACTCTTTCCCTCTAAAATACATCCCGCGTTCAAATCAGCTCCCCTACCCTCTGCTGCAAACCTCCAGCGCCACCACTGGTCTGCTCTGCCACTGCACAGCCTCCTCCGCCACTTGCTGACCTCGGCGCCGCCCTCTGTGAGTTTTATTTCCATTTTTGTTTGTATGAAATTAAAAATATGATTTTCAATTGCAATGTCATGAGATAAAGCTAGGGATTTTAATTAAATAAAGCTAGGATTTTTAATCATATAAAGCTAGGATTTTTAATTATATAAAGCTGGGATTTTTAATTATATAAAAATGTGATTTTTATATATTTATTAGCGGTAGAAAATTATGACTTTCATATATATAATACCATTATAAAAGTATGATTTTTACATATGGAGTAGAGATATAAAAATATGATTTTTATATAATAACTTTTGTTATAAAAATATGATTTTTAATTCTATAAAAATATGATTTTTAGGTCGATAAAACTATTATTTTTAGTTAGATAAAAATATAAAAATGAGATTTTTATCATATGAATCATAATATTTTTATTTATATATAAAAATTCAAATTTTAGTTATATAAAAATTCGATTTTTAGTTATATAAAAATTCGATTTCCAGTTATATAATAATTCGATTTTTAGTTAGATAAAAAATCGATTTTTAGTTATATAAAAATGTGATCATATATATAGCAATATAAAAATGCGATTTTTAAATATATAAACATCATATTAAAAATATGATTTTTACTATGAACATTCTGAAAAAGATTGTATTGGTATTTCAGGAAAATCTAAATGGTTCATAAATTCAGAAATAAAACTGGAGGAGTGGATACGAAAGGTGAGAACTTCTCACTCTAACTTTATTTGCTAGTTAAATATATATACTAGGATGCAGACGGTGCTTAGTAGCACCCGACACCTTTGTTTGAAACCATGTTTGTTTAGTTGTTTGGATGATTGGTTTATTTGTTTGAATTTGGTTTGGGAAGTGAAAGAAATTGATTAGGAATGGTATGTGTATGGCGCGAGCCATTATTAGGCGAGGGATAAGGCTAGACCTTATTCCGATTCTAGTATCGCATCGTTATGCTACCGAAATTTTCTAAAAATGTTATAATAATAAAAAATATCATTTTTATTGTATAAATGAACTATATAAAATATTCATAGTTAAAATAAATATTTTATAGTTAAAAATATAATTTTTAACGTGTATATGAATGAAAATAAATATTCATTTACAAATCAGACGATTATTAACCCCTCATGATTATCGACATGCATATGATGAACCTATTATGCACATGTTAGGATTTCCACCCTATGTCACCATTTCCATGATAATCACCCTTTTTGCTAGATTTGGAATCATACATGTTTGAGGCCTATAATGCATATGCTAGTTGAGTGGTACACCTTGGTCTCAAATTGCACCATGATTGACTTGAACCCATCTTTGACATCTTATACCCATCCTTGTTATATTATTCCTACTATGTTGACTCGCTTTCATTTGCGTTGGGAATACGATTTGGGTAGTCTAGGCAAATGTGAATATGACATGAAAACATGACTTGGAATATGGCTTGAAAACTTGACATTGAATATTGGCATAGATTATACATGAGAACATGTTTATGATAAACTTGGACATGACACGTAGTAAAACATGAAAGTGTCCAACTCGAGGTTGGGTTGAGTTTGTAGCATAAATCTACCCGGAACCGACCGGCTTAACTAGTGGCTACAAACAATAGGACCCAATGTGAATAGTTGGTCATATCGCACTTAAAACCCGAGGTTAGACTAGGTTGTGGTGTAAAGCTACCCGGACCCGCCCGGCTTAACTAGTAACCACAACAAAGTCTAATGTGAGAGGTTGGGGTGCATTAAGTTAATTAATGCCACATGATAAGGTTAAGTTAATTTGACTAATGACACTTAACCGATATGACATGAATGGGTAGGTTAAGTGAAACCGAACTTGATTTCTTAATGACGCTTAACCATTATAATACGGTTAGGGGATGGGGTTAAGTTAACCTATACTTAACTAATCCGATTCGATAATTTGATGAGGTTAAGTTAACCTATACTTAACAAATCCGATTCGATAATTTGATGAGGTTAAGTTAACCTATACTTAACTAATCCGATTCGATAATTTGATGAGGTTAAGTTAACCAACACTTAACCAATCTAGCTTTGATAATTCAATGGGGTTAAGTTAACCAACGCTTAACCAATCTAAACTCAATAATTTGATGAGGTTATGTTAAAATACACTTAACCAATCTAAACTCGATAATTTGATGGGGTTAAGTTAAACACTTAACCAATCTAAACTTGATAATTCAATGAGATTAAGTAACTTACACTTAACCAATTTTATTTGATAATTCAATAGGGTTAAGTTAACCAATACTAAACCAATTTGACTCGATAATTCCATGGGGTTAAGTTGACCTACACTTAACCAATTTGGCAAGATAATTTGATAGGGTTAAGTCACGAACCACTTGAATATACTTAACCAATCCGACAGGATGATTTGATAGGGTTAAGTCATGAACCGCTTGATGTACTTAACCAACTTGACACATGGTTTGTAGGACTAAGTCTTGGACTTGAATACTTAGCCAATTTTGACATGATTTGTAGGCGGGTTAAGTCATGAACTCGAATGACAACACTTAACCCATTAGACAAAACCCTAGTTCAGGGGACTAAGTGTAAAACCGTAGTTAACAAGGATAACGGGGAAAAGGAACTAAGTGATAAACCTTAGTTAAGGATAACTAAGTTATGATTCTTAGTCAAGGAAGTTGGACCAGTTCCTAAATAAATGAGTAACCCGATTCGGTAGGTCGTCGCTTCAGCAAATACACGAGGTGGAGCAATATCTGATTTAGATAAAGGCTCCAACGAACCAGGTGACGAAGCGGTAGCTTCGGGGAACGTGAGGATACTCTTGGTATCCCTCTGTGAGGTTGCGGATGGTCCATGAAACCTGGGCTCACAGAGGTTAAGGTCTGCGATAGAAGAACCAAGGGTATGCCTTGGTTGCTGTGCGAGCAACCTAAAGACTGGGGTGGATTAGCGTGGGGTCGGCGATATTTTCACGGTAGCCCTAGATAGCACATCGTCGGCCACCTACCATCTTTAGTCAATTGTGAACGTACGGAAAGGCAGAGAACACCCAACAAACCATATCTGCTATCTAGGTATGGGTGAGGTTGGTCGTCCGGAAGGGGGCATCGATGGCCTTAGTGTAGTTCTCATACATGACTTTTCTTGTTTTGCCTTTCAGTAGTTGAGGGAGGGGTCACGTGGGACCATAGCCACGGATACAAAAACAGACCTTGATATCTGCATCGGTAGATGACTTAAAACTCCCGACCGAGTTCCGTATTTCTTGATTTTCCCTGGCTCGGAACTCGGATGGCACATTGAGATACATGTGCGTCTAGACATGGAAAACGATTCACGATTCATACGTGGGATAAAAGGGCGCGGTTGACGGGTAGCATAATCCCTAGTAGCCCTAGGTGGCTAAAACCCAAACCGAGATACGAAAACGTTCATTAGGTAGCATAATCCCTAGCGGTCCTAAGTGGCATAAACCCTAGGTGAACACGCGATAGTTCATGGTAAGAAAACATAACCAGATCAAGGGTAGTAGTCCAAAACAACTTCAAGGATAAAATGGTACTCCGTTGAGGTGGTATAGATTTACATGGGAAAGTCCGTACGACCTACGGCAAAGGACTGCACTTATACATGGAAAGAAACAATACGAGTTGGGAAAACCTACATATGCTATATATTAGGTTGACATGGACCATTACATGACATTGGGCAAGGGACATTCATAGTTAACACATGACGCGGGTTGGGATACTAGTACGAGAGGTGCAGAGCAAATATACATGATAGATACCTTGGGATAGTATACTTGATAGGAACCTGACGATGTGATACCTTGATTTATCTTGACACCGTAGTTTATCATGATACCTTAGTTTATCTTGCTACAGTAGTTCATCCAGTTGTCTTGGTTTAGCTTATCTATCTTGTCGTCATCCTCATGTTTACTTTCAGTTTATGCATGTCATGTTACCTTTACCTGTTTTTATACTGGAAGTAGATAGGACTTACCAGTCTTTATGACTGACCCCGTTTTGTTTCGCCTCTTTTTCTTCCGTTTTCCCCCATAGGGTTTTCAGGGAGGAAACACTGTTATTTAGTTCGGACCTCTTATGCTTGAAGGTCATCATGTATAGCTTGGTCTTCTCTTGGCTATGGTTGCTTCACCGCTTTATTTTGGGGGATAATTTATGAAAAGGTTTTATGCTTCTTTACTATTGCAAGACAGTTTTTAATGTATTCTGATGTAAAAGGCTTTAGACCTTATTTTATAAGGTAATGAAATTTGTTTTACTTCCGCTGTTTTATATATGTTATGTCTTGTAATATTTCTGTGCATGTTTACCTCGATAATGCTTCACCAAACCTAGTGCATTCCCTTTGTGAGTGACCCTAGCGGAGGTGGGGTGTTACATTTGGTATCAGAGCAGAAGGTTACCAGACTGGGCAAAAGTTTTTAAAACCTTCTGAAAACTATTTGAGAAACCGTTTACAAAGAAGCATTTTTCAAGAAAAGTTTTTAAAGGTTATTCCTCAAAAGCCATTAGCACTATCCTTTGTTTCCTTGATTGAATCTCTTTTCCTTTCTTTCCTCCATCTGTAGTCACAGTAGTTTTAACTGCGACTAATCCTTGTCTAGCTACGAAGTGTTTTCCGTGAGGTGGAGGTGGTTCTCGAGAGGCCTGTTACCGTGTTACAAGGAAGGGTAATAAGAGCAAGGATAAAGGACACGGACGTAAGGATAAGCAACTTATTGGTATGGATTAGTCCACGAAGGAAGGCAAGGACAAGATCAGCGAGAGGGCAATTGTATGCTCTCACTCCTAGCGTAACTAAGAGGGATGGTATCGTTTCTGTTAAAGGTTTAGCCTTTCTTTTCTATCATCCCGTCCATACTTTGTTTTGATCATCGCATCATTTAAGTCTGCTTCGATAGTTAAGTCTCTGCACCGTAGTACTAGCATGGTAGAAGATCCCACTTTAGTCCCAAAATCTGGTTGGAGAGTCGTTCCATTTATTCATGACTTGTTTGGATTTGATAACGTCTATGCCAAGTGGTGAGATTAGAAGCAATGCTTCTATTGTTGAGCTATGGATGGATTCTAGGGATGAAGTGGTTATCCAGTAAGGGATGCCATTCTTGGTTTTGAAAGAAGGGTAGTTAAACTCTTAACTTGCCTTGGTAATACCCTCGAAGTCTCGTGTAACCTTATGAGTTCTATCATGGTTAGTTACCTAGAATCTCTTGATGCATTTATCGGAAATCTCTGATCCGATCGAGTAATGTTCACCAATAAGGCGGATAGTTCATTCTGCTTAAGCGTGGGCTGTAGGAATCACCCTAGTAAGTACACTGGGCAACATGGCTGGCATCGGTTGTTTTCAAGGGAAAGTTCTTCTGCGTGGAATACCTCTTAGTAGGTAAACGAGATCCAAGATTCGCTAGTGAATTGTTGGAAAGCTTGCATGAAACCATGAGTATGCAGTTATGGTTGAGCCAAGGATTCTAGAAAAGAATAAGTGAAAAGGGAACGAGAGGCGACAGTGAAATGAGTTCCAACTCATTCCTTGGAAATAGGAATCAAGGAGCTACGAAATCATGAAGACAAAGGCGGTCAAGGAATAATGGAATTAAGCTCATGGAAATGCGGCTTAGACACGCATCATGTCTCTTTTTAAGAGTATATCGTTGATCCCTGGTTCTCCTGTAGAGCTTGCTTGCATGCTATCGCTTGGTGGATATCCTCTCGGTCCTGTTTCTGTTGCAAACCCCGTAAGGAGTTTGTCTTGTTTATCTTCTCGATCCTTTCTTGGGAACCTTAGGTAGAACGCTATGGATGTAAACATGTATTTGAAACATGTTATGATTGATATGGTTGCGAATGGTTGCAAGTGGTTGCTCGTGGATGCGCGAATACACGTTAGATACTAGATCGACGCACTCACATTTTGCATTGCATATGCACGAGTATTTATACTTGTTTGGAAGTTAATGTGTTGTCATGCGGATGTTGCATATGAATGAATGTTTGTGCACGCATGTAGTGTTTATATGACTAGGACTATTTGCATACACGTTGGACTCATGGCACTAAACATATCTTGCATTAGAAAGATCATTCAGGCCTGATCATTAGCATTAGCTAAGGAACATATACACACACTTTCTGCATGTGTTCATAAAGCATTAGGAGTCTTCTAAGGACCATGGTTGCCTGTGGATGATGTTTTGAGTAGATGGATGATGGATGGTAGGATACGTTCTTCCTAACTTGGAGATTTCGGGGACGAAATCCTTTAAGTTGGGGAGAATGTAACAACCCGGATTTTTACAACATGCTAAGACAAGAATCAAGGCAGAATTTAATTATAAAATTTGAATCAGGAGAAACGGGTTGCGCCATTGCGTTCGCCTCGGAAAATTACGCGAAATAGAGTCCAAGTTTTCGAAAATCGGAGTCCGTATGACCAAGTTATGGCCCATCAAAGTTTTCAGAAAATTTCAAGTTCAAAAACAGTTCAAATTTGAATTCAGAATTCAAATTCAGCCAAGCAGAATAGGGGGGAAAATTTCCGCCACCCCCAAGTCGACTGGGGAGTCGACTTGGGAGTCGACACACCCCAGGTGGTGTCGACTGCCCAGTTGACACCCCTGTCGACTTGGGTGGTCGGCCAGTTTGGCCTGGGTGCACCTGACTTGTTCCTCAAGACATGTTTTATGGGCCTGTGACGGATTTTGAGGGCTCAGATCTATCCTAGGGTTTATCCTATGGCCTAAACTACTCCTAATCTCTATAAAAACACCCTAGGACCTAACCTAAATCACTCAAAATCAATCTAACAACGAAGTGCTACCCAAATCCCTCTTGATCATGGCCTCCATCTCCAACTCCAAGAGCTCATGCATTCAAATCGGATCCGAATCAAAGGTGCTAGCTTGCTACATCAAATCAAGGGAGTGGATCAACATTGCTACGCAAGTTTCATGACAATTCTTCAACAAAGGAGCCACCTTTCTTCGTCAAGACGATGCATGATCCTTCCCTAAGCCTCGCTATGTAAGTTCTAGCTACTTCTAGACCTAAACGGAAGTTTTAATGATGGCATGGAATAAAATGCGATGAAACATAAGTATGCTAGCCTATGTGAACTTAGTCATTGCTCCTTTCTTGAAACTATGACCTTGGGCTATGTTTTAGCGACTAAATCATGTTACACAAGTTGCATTTGGCTTAGTTTATCATGCAAGTTCGAATCTTTACTTAGGAAATGTTAGCATGAACCCTTGGGAACCATTTTGACTTGTGAACTACTTGCATGAACTTGATTTGGGGCTTATGCATGTTAAGGAACCTAAACCCCTCATGATTATCAACATGCATATGATGAACCTATTATGCACATGTTAGGATTTCCACCCTATGTCACCATTTCCATGATAATCACCCTTTTTGCTAGATTTGGAATCATACATGTTTGAGGCCTATAATGCATATGCTAGTTGAGTGGTACACCTTGGTCTCAAATTGCACCATGATTGACTTGAACCCATCTTTGACATCTTATACCCATCCTTGTTATATTATTCCTACTATGTTGACTCGCTTTCATTTGCGTTGGGAATACGATTTGGGTAGTCTAGGCAAACATGAATATGACATGAAAACATGATTTGGAATATGGCTTGAAAACTTGACATAGAATATTGGCATAGATTATACATGAGAACATGTTTATGATAAACTTGGACATGACACGTAGTAAAACATGAAAGTGGCCAACTCGAGGTTGGGTTGAGTTTGTAGCATAAATCTACCCGGAACCGACCGGCTTAACTAGTGGCTACAAACAATAGGACCCAATGTGAGTAGTTGGTCATATCGCACTTAAAACCCGAGATTAGACTAGGTTGTGGTGTAAAGTTACCCGGACCCGCCCGGCTTAACTAGTAACCACAACAAAGTCTAATGTGATAGGTTGGGGTGCATTAAGTTAATTAATGCCACATGATAAGGTTAAGTTAATTTGACTAATGACACTTAACCGATATGACATGAATGGGTAGGTTAAGTGAAACCGAACTTGATTTCTTAATGACGCTTAACCATTATAATACGGTTAGGGGATGGGGTTAAGTTAACCTATACTTAACTAATCCGATTCGAAAATTTGATGAGGTTAAGTTAACCTATACTTAACTAATCCGATTCGATAATTTGATGAGGTTAAGTTAACCTATACTTAACTAATCCGATTCGATAATTTGATGAGGTTAAGTTAACCAACACTTAACCAATCTAGCTTTGATAATTCAATGGGGTTAAGTTAACCAACACTTAACCAATCTAAACTCAATAATTTGATGAGGTTAAGTTAAACTACACTTAACCAATCTAAACTCGATAATTTGATGGGGTTAAGTTAAACACTTAACCAATCTAAACTTGATAATTCAATGAGATTAAGTAACTTACACTTAACCAATTTTATTTGATAATTCAATAGGGTTAAGTTAACCAATACTTAACCAACTTGACTCGATA
Organism: Allium sativum; assembly: GCA_030737875.1. NCBI lineage: Eukaryota > Viridiplantae > Streptophyta > Magnoliopsida > Asparagales > Amaryllidaceae > Allium > Allium sativum. The sequence continues at coordinate 452,657,020 of CM060920.1, read as the reverse complement.
ATTCCATGTGGTTAAGTTGACCTACACTTAACCAATTTGGCAAGATAATTTGATAGGGTTAAGTCACGAACCACTTGAATATACTTAACCAATCCAACAGGATGATTTGATAGGGTTAAGTCATGAACCGCTTGATGTACTTAACCAACTTGACACATGGTTTGTAGGACTAAGTCTTGGACTTGAATACTTAGCCAATTTTGACATGATTTGTAGGCGGGTTAAGTCATGAACTCGAATGACAACACTTAACCCATTAGACAAAACCCTAGTTCAGGGGACTAAGTGTAAAACCGTAGTTAACAAGGATAACGGGGAAAAGGAACTAAGTGATAAACCTTAGTTAAGGATAACTAAGTTATGATTCTTAGTCAAGGAATTTGGACCAGTTCCTAAATAAATGAGTAACCCGATTCGGTAGGTCGTCGCTTCAGCAAATACACGAGGTGGAGCAATATCTGATTTAGATAAAGGCTCCAACGAACCGGGTGACGAAGCGGTAGCTTCGGGGAACGTGAGGATACTCTTGGTATCCCTCTTTGAGGTTGCGGATGGTCCATGAAACCTGGGCTCATAGAGGTTAAGGTCTGGGGTAGAAGAACCAAGGGTATGCCTTGGTTGCTGTGCGAGCAACCTAAAGACTGGGGTGGATTAGCGTGGGGTCGACGATATTTTCACGGTAGCCCTATATAGCACATCGTCGCCCACCTACCATCTTTAGTCAATCGTGAACGTACGGAAAGGCAGAGAACACCCAACAAACCATATCTGCTATCTAGGTATGGGTGATGTTGGCCGTCCGGAAGGGGGCATCGATGGCCTTAGTGTAGTTCTCATACATGACTTTTCTTGTTTTGCCTTTCAGTAGTTGAGGGAGGGGTCACGTGGGACCATAGCCACGGATACAAAAACAGACCTTGATATCTGCATCGGCAGATGACTTAAAACTCCCGACCGAGTTCCGTATTTCTTGATTTGCCCTGGCACGGAACTCGGATGGCACATTGAGACACATGTGCGTCTAGACATGGAAAACGATTCACGATTCATACGTGGGATAAAAGGGCGCGGTTGACGGGTAGCATAATCCCTAGTAGCCCTAGGTGGCTAAAACCCAAACCGAGATACGAAATCGTTCATTAGGTAGCATAATCCCTAGCGGTCCTAAGTGGCATAAACCCTAGGTGAACACGCGATAGTTCATGGTAAGAAAACATAACCAGATCAAGGGTAGCAGTCCCAAACAACTTCAAGGATAAAATGGTACTCCGTTGAGGTGGTATAGATTTACATGGGAAAGTCCGTACGACCTACGGCAAAGGACTGCACTTATACATGGAAAGTAACAATACGAGTTGGGAAAACCTACATATGCTATATATTAGGTTGACATGGACCATTACATGACATTGGGCAAGGGACATTCATAGTTAACACATGACGCGGGTTGGGATACTAGTACGAGAGGTGCAGAGCAAATATACATGATAGATACCTTGGGATAGTATACTTGATAGGAACCTGACGATGTGATACCTTGATTTATCTTGACACCGTAGTTTATCATGATACCTTAGTTTATCTTGCTACAGTAGTTCATCCAGTTATCTTGGTTTAGCTTATCTATCTTGTCGTCGTCCTCATGTTTACTTTCAGTTTATGCATGTCATGTTACCTTTACCTGTTTTTATACTGGAAGTAGATAGGACTTACCAGTCTTTATGACTGACCCCATTTTGTTTCGCCTCTTTGTCTTCCGTTCCCCCCCCCAGGTTTTCAGGGAGGAAACACTGTTATTTAGTTCGGACCTCTTATGCTTGAAGGTCATCATGTATAGCTTGGTCTTCTCTTGGCTATGGCTGCTTCACCGCTTTATTTTTGGGGATTATTTATGAAAAGGTTTTATGCTTCTTTACTATTGCAAGACAGGTTTTAATGTATTCTGATGTAAAAGGCTTTAGACCTTATTTTATAAGGTAATGAAATTTGTTTTACTTCCGATGTTCTATATATATTCTGTCTTGTAATATTTCTGTGCATGTTTACCTCGATAATGCTTCACCAAACCTAGTGCATTCCCTTTGTGAGTGACCCTAGCGGAGGTGGGGTGTTACATTTGGTATCAGAGCAGAAGGTTACCAGACTGGGAAAAAGTTTTTAAAACCTTCTGAAAACTATTTGAGAAACCGTTTACAAAGAAGCATTTTTCAAGAAAAGTTTTTAAAGGCTATTCCCCAAAAGCCATTAGCACTATCCTTTGTTTCCTTGATTGAATCTCTTTTCCTTTCTTTCCACCATCTGTAGTCACAGTAGTTTTAACTGCGACTAATCCTTGTCTAGCTACGAAGTGTTTTCCGTGAGGTGGAGGTGGTTCTCGAGAGGCCTGTTACCGTGTTACAAGGAAGGGTAATAAGAGCAAGGATAAAGGACACGGACGTAAGGATAAGCAACTTGTTGGTATGGATTAGTCCACGAAGGAAGGCAAGGACAAGATCAACGAGAGGGCAATTGTATGCTCTCACTCCTAGCGTACCTAAGAGGGATGGTATCGTTTTTGTTAAAGGTTTAGCCTTTCTTTTCTATCATCCCGTCCATACTTTGTTTTGATCATCACATCATTTAAGTCTGCTTCGATAGTTAAGTCTCTGCACCTTAGTACTAGCATGGTAGAAGATCCCACTTTAGTCCCAAAATCTGGTTGGAGAGTCGATCCATTTATTCATGACTTGTTTGGATTTGAGAACGTCTATGCCAAGTGGTGAGATTAGAAGCAATGCTTCTGTTGTTGAGCTATGGATGGATTCCAGGGATGAAGTGGTTATCCAGTAAGGGATGCCATTCTCGGTTTTGAAAGAAGGGTAGTTAAACTCCTAACTTGCCTTGGTAATACCCTCGAAGTCTCGTGTAACCTTATGAGTTCTGTCATGGTTAGTTACCTAGAATCTCTTGATGCATTTATCGGAAATCTCTGATCCGATCGAGTAATGTTCGCCAATAAGGCGGATGGTTCATTCTGCTTAAGCGTGGGCTGTAGGAATCACCCTAGTAAGTACACTGGGCAACATGGCTGGCATCGGTTGTTTTCAAGGGAAAGTTCTTCTGCGTGGAATACCTCTTAGTAGGTAAACGAGATCCAAGATTCGCTAGTGAATTGTTGGAAAGCTTGCATGAAACCATGAGTATGCAGTTATGGTTGAGCCAAGGATTCTAGAAAAGAATAAGTGAAAAGGGAACGAGAGGCGACAGTGAAATGAGTTCCAACTCATACCTTGGAAATAGGAATCAAGGAGCTACGAAATCATGAAGACAAAGGCGGTCAAGGCACAATGGAATTAAGCTCATGGAAATGCGGCTTAGACACGCGCATCATGTCTCTTTTTAAGAGTATGTCGTTGATCCCTGGTTCTCCTGTAGAGCTTGCTTGCATGCTATCGCTTGGTGGATATCCTCTCGGTCCTGTTTCTGTTGCAAACCCCGTAAGGAGTTTGTCTTGTTTATCTTCTCGATCCTATCTTGGGAACTTTATGTAGAACGCTATGGATGTAAACATGTATTTGAAACATGTTATGATTGATATGGTTGCAAATGGTTGCAAGTGGTTGCTCGTGGATGCGCGAATACACGTTAGATACTAGATCGACGCACTCACATTTTGCATTGCATATGCACGAGTAGTTATACTTGTTTGGAAGTTAATGTGTTGTCATGCGGATGTTGCATATGAATAAATGTTTGTGCACGCATGTAGTGTTTATATGACTAGGACTATTTGCATACACGTTGGACTCATGGCACTAAACATATCTTGCATTAGAAAGATCATTCAGGCCTGATCATTAGCATTAGCTAAGGAACATATACACACACTTTCTGCATGTGTTCATAAAGCATTAGGAGTCTTTTAAGGACCATGGTTGCATGTGGATGATATTTTGAGTGGATGGATGATGGATGGTAGGATACGTTCTTCCTAACTTGGAGATTTTGGGGATGAAATCCTTTAAGTTGGGGAGAATGTAACAACCCGGATTTTTACAACATGCTAAGACAAGAATCAAGGCAGAATTTAATTATAAAATTGGAATCTGGAGAAACGGTTTGCGCCATTCCGTTCGCCTCGGAAAAATACGCGAAATAGAGTCCGAGTTTTTGAAAATCGGAGTCCGTATGACCAAGTTATGGCCCGTCAAAGTTTTCAGAAAATTTCAAGTTCAAAAACAGTTCAAATTTGAATTCAGAATTCAAATTCAGCCAAGCAGAACAGGGGGGAAAAAATCCCGCCACCCCCAAGTCGACTGGGGAGTCGACTTGGGAGTCGACACACCCCAGGTGGTGTTGACTGCCCAGTCGACACCCCTGTCGACTTGGGTGGTCGGCCAGTTTGGCCTGGGTGCACCTGACTTGTTCCTCAAGACATGTTTTATGGGCCTGTGACGGATTTTGAGGGCTCAGATCTATCCTAGGGTTTATCCTATGGCCTAAACTACTCCTAATCTCTATAAAAACACCCTAGGACCTAACCTAAATCACTCAAAATCAATCTAACAACGAAGTGCTGCCCAAATCCCTCTTGATCATGGCCTCCATCTCCAACTCCAAGAGCTCATACATTCAAATCGGATCCGAATCAAAGGTGCTAGCTTGCTACATCAAATCAAGGGAGTGGATCAATGTTGCTACGCAAGTTTCATGACGATTCTTCAACAAAGGAGCCACCTTTCTTCGTCAAGACGATGAATGATCCTTCCCTAAGCCTCGCTATGTAAGTTCTAGCTACTTCTAAATCTAAACGGTAGTTTTAATGATGGCATGGAATAAAATGCGATGAAACATAAGTATGCTAGCCTATGTGAACTTAGTCATTGCTCCTTTCTTGAAACTATGACCTTGGGCTATGTTTTAGCGACTAAATCATGTTACATAAGTTGGATTTGGCTTAGTTTATCATGCAAGTTCGAATCTTTACTTAGGAAATGTTAGCATGAACCCTTGGGAACCATTTTGACTTGTGAACTACTTGCATGAACTTGATTTGGGGCTTATGCATGTTAAGGAACCTAAAACCCTAATGATTATCAACATGCATATGATGAACCTATTATGCACATGTTAGGATTTCCACCCTATGTCACCATTTCCATGATAATCACCCTTTTTGCTAGATTTGGAATCATACATGTTTGAGGCCTATAATGCATATGCTAGTTGAGTGGTACACCTTGGTCTCAAATTGCACCATGATTGACTTGAACCCATCTTTGACATCTTATACCCATCCTTGTTATATTATTCCTACTATGTTGACTCGCTTTCATTTGCGTTGGGAATACGATTTGGGTAGTCTAGGCAAACGTGAATATGACACGAAAACATGACTTGGAATATGGCTTGAAAACTTGACATAGAATATTGGCATAGATTACACATGAGAACATGTTTATGATAAACTTGGACATGACATGTAGTAAAACATGAAAGTGGCCAACTCGAGGTTGGGTTGAGTTTGTAGCATAAATCTACCCGGAACAAGCCGGCTTAACTAGTGGCTACAAACAATAGGACCCAATGTGAGTAGTTGGTCATATCGCACTTAAACCCCGAGGTTAGACTAGGTTGTGGTGTAAAGCTACCCGGACCCGCCCGGCTTAACTAGTAACCACAACAAAGTCTAATGTGAGACGTTGGGGTGCATTAAGTTAATTAATGCCACATGATAAGGTTAAGTTAATTTGACTAATGACATTTAACCGATATGACATGAATGGGTAGGTTAAGTGAAACCAAACTTGATTTCTTAATGACGCTTAACCATTATAATACGGTTAGGGGATGGGGTTAAGTTAACCTATACTTAACTAATCCGATTCGATAATTTGATGAGGTTAAGTTAACCTATACTTAACTAATCCGATTCGATAATTTGATGAGGTTAAGTTAACCAACACTTAACCAATCTAGCTTTGATAATTCAATGGGGTTAAGTTTACCAACACTTAACCAATATAAACTCAATAATTTGATGAGGTTAAGTTAAACTACACTTAACCAATCTAAACTCGATAATTTGATGGGGTTAAGTTAAACACTTAACCAATCTAAACTTGATAATTCAATGAGATTAAGTAACTTACACTTAACCAATTTTATTTGATAATTCAATAGGGTTAAGTTAACCAATACTTAACCAATTTGACTCGATAATTCCATGGGGTTAAGTTGACCTACACTTAACCAATTTGGCAAGATAATTTGATAGGGTTAAGTCACAAACCACTTGAATATACTTAACCAATCCGACAAGATGATTTGATAGGGTTAAGTCATGAACCGCTTGATGTACTTAACCAACATGACACATGGTTTGTAGGACTAAGTCTTGGACTTGAATACTTAGCAAATTTTGACATGATTTGTAGGCGGATTAAGTCATGAACTCGAATGACAACACTTAACCCATTAGACAAAACCCTAGTTCAGGGGACTAAGTGTAAAACCGTAGTTAACAAGGATAACGGGGAAAAGGAACTAAGTGATAAACCTTAGTTAAGGATAACTAAGTAATAATTCTTAGTCAAGGAAGTTGGACCAGTTCCTAAATAAATGAGTAACCCGATTCGGTAGGTCGTCGCTTCAGCAAATACATGAGGTGGAGCAATATCTGATTTCGATGAAGGCTCCAACGAACCGAGTGACGAAGCGGTAGCTTCGGGGAACGTGAGGATACTCTTGGTATCCCTCTGTGAGGTTGCGGATGGTCCATGAACCCTGGGCTCACAGAGCTTAAGGTCTGCGGTAGAAGAACCAAGGGTATGCCTTGGTTGCTGTGCGAGCAACCTAAAGACTGGGGTGGATTAGCGTGGGGTCGGTGATATTTTCACGGTAACCCTAGATAGCACATCGTCGACCACCTACCATCTTTAGTCAAACGTGAACGTACGGAAAGGCAGAGAACACCCAACAAACCATATCTGCTATCTAGGTATGGGTGAGGTTGGCCGTCCGAAAGGGGGCATCGATGGCCTTAGTGTAGTTCTCATACATGACTTTTCTTGTTTTGCCTTTCAGTAGTTGAGGGAGGGGTCACGTGGGACCATAGCCACGGATACAAAAACAGACCTTGATATCTGCATCGACAGATGACTTAAAACTCCCGACCGAGTTCCGTATTTCTTGATTTGCCCTGGCACGGAACTCGGATGGCACATTGAGATACATGTGCGTCTAGACATGGAAAACGATTCACGATTCATACGTGGGATAAAAGGGCACGGTTGACGGGTAGCATAACCCCTAGTAGCCCTAGGTGGATAAAACCCAAACCTAGATACGAAAACGTTCATTAGGTAGCATAATGCCTAGCGGTCCTAAGTGGCATAAACCCTAGGTGAACACGCAATAGTTCATGGTAAGAAAACATAACCAGATCAAGGGTAGCAGTCCAAAACAACTTCAAGGATAAAATGGTACTCCGTTGAGGTGGTATAGATTTACATGGGAAAGTCCGTACGACCTACGGCAAAGGACTGCACTTATACATGGAAGGAAACAATACGAGTTAGGAAAAGCTACATATACTATATATTAGGTTGACATGGACCATTACATGACATTGGGCAAGGGACATTCATAGTTAACACATGACGCGGGTTGGGATACTAGTACGAGAGGTGCAGAGCAAATATACATGTTAGATACCTTGGGATAGTATACTTGATAGGAACTTGACGATGTGATACCTTGATTTATCTTGACACCGTAGTTTATCATGATACCTTAGTTTATCTTGCTATAGTAGTTCATCCAGTTGTCTTGGTTTAGCTTATCTATCTTGTCGTCATCCTCATGTTTACTTTCAGTTTATGCATGTCATGTTACCTTTACCTGTTTTTATACTGGAAGTAGATAGGACTTACCAGTCTTTATGACTGGCCCCGTTTTGTTTCGCCTCTTTGTCTTCCGTTTTCCTCCCCAGGTTTTCAGAGAGGAAACACTGTTATTTAGTTCGGACCTCTTATGCTTGAAGGTCATCATGTATAGCTTGGTCTTCTCTTGGCTATGGCTGCTTCACCGCTTTATTTTTGGGGATAATTTATGAAAAGGTTTTATGCTTCTTTACTATTGCAAGACATGTTTTAATGTATTCTGATGTAAAAGGCTTTAGACCTTATTTTATAAGGTAATGATATTTGTTTTACTTCCGTTGTTTTATATATGTTCTGTCTTGTAATATTTCTGTGCATGTTTACCTCGATAATGCTTCACCAAACCTAGTGCATTCCCTTTGTGAGTGACCCTAGCGGAGGTGGGGTGTTACACAAATCACCCTTATGCTATTATGCATGCTTGTGGCCAAATCGCCCTTATGCTATTATGCATGCTTGTGGCCGAATCACCCTTATGCTATTATGCATGCTTGTGGCCAAATCACCCTTATGCTATTTGATATGTTTGAGGCCAAGTCACCTTTTATGCTATCATACATATTGAGGCCATATGCTAGTATGTTGAACCCCCTTTGGCCTCAAATATCACTATGTTTAACTTGTGATAGACTTTGCCACCTTATGCCCACATTGTCATATTGTTATGTTCCCTCTTTGATCTATTTGCGTTGATGCGAATTTACGTGCGATGGGAATACGTTATGGGTAGTTGGGCAAACTTAAATAACATGAAAACATGACTTGAAAATATGACATGAAATTTTGACATGTGATGATGCTTGAAAACATGAACGTGGACATGACATGTAGAAAACATGAAAGTGGCCAACTCGAGGTTGGGTTGAGTTTGTAGCATAAATCTACCCGGAACCGACCGGCTTAACTAGTGGCTACAAACAATAGGACCCAATGTGAGTAGTTGGCCACGTCGCACTTAAAACCCGAGGTTAGACTAGGTTGTGGTGTAAAGCTACCCGGACCCGCCCGGCTTAACTAGTAACCACAACAAAGTCTAATGTGAGAGGTTGGAGTGCATTAAGTTAATTAATGCCACGTGGTAGGGTTAAGTCATGGACTACTTGAATACTTAACCAATTAAACACGATTGATTGGTAGGGTTAAGTCATGGACTACTTGAATATACTTAACCAGTTGAACACGATGTATTGATAGGGTTAAGTCATGAACTGCTTGGATACACTTGACCAACTCAATACATGGTTAGGATAGGGTTAACCACACTTAACCCATTTAAAATCCTAGTTACGTGGTCCTTTTCAGCAGTAACCTACTTGGGAGTATCTGGATACCCTGGACTAGGATAGGGTGGGGCACGATTACTGACTGATTGTAAGAGACCAAAAGAGACGGCTGAATAGTGCACCAGTTAAGTTCAGGCGGACCATGGTCGTGCACATTAAGTCCGGAGTTGAACATGGGCACCGGTAGGTTTAGACTGTGCGTGCTTGAATTGTGTCTGGGGTTTACACCTTAGGGTTGGATACACCCTAGGGTGGACCTTGCACAGTTAACTACATTCCATGATTAGGCCGTATGACACTGATACACGACGAGTTAGGCTTATAGGGAGCCGATCGACTAGACCGAGTAGTTGGACCTTGATTTAGGTCATCTCATGAGTTTGGGCCAACATTGGGCTAAGGGATCATTTCTTGTTTATACGTGAAATGTATTAGAATACTAGTACACTTGTTGTAACTTAACCTTGTATATGCGATGCCACACTTGATCTATCTTGTTAACTTTTCACCATGCCAGTTATCATCTTATGTTTCATCTCTGTTTTACATGTCCAGTTAACTTTATTAGTTTTTATACTAATAGTAGGTAGGACTTACCAGTCTTTTTGACTGACCCGTTTTCTTTCGCCTCTTTTCTTCCGTCCCCCCCCCTCCCCAAGGTTCTCAGGGTGGGAATACTAGCACCTAGCTTGGATCTTTAGCTTGCTTACTGGATAGCTCATGTACGGTTTGGACTTGAGCTTTGCTATGGCGACACTACTGTTATCTTTGGGGAATACTTTACTTATGTTATTTTTCAGTTTATGTTTCTCTAGACTTTGTTTTGTTGGGAAAATGATGACTAAGTACTTTGATGTAACTTGACTATGGTTTTGAAATAGAAATTTTATCCGCTGCTTTATTTACTCTGTTTTACTCATATGTTATGTCTTGTGATATCTTCATGCATTTTTACCTTGACCAACACCCCTCCAAAGCCAGTGTACTTGCAAGAGTGACCCTGGCGGAGGTGGGGTGTTACATTTGGTATCAGAGCATAAGGTTTACAAGATTTGAGAAAAAGGTTTTTTAAAACTTACCTTTTGAAAAACTATTTTCAAAACCAATTAAGTTTTTTTCCAAGAAAAGTCTAGTTCATTTTAAAAGGCTATTCCCCAAAAGCCATTAGCACTATCCTTTGTTTCCTCGTTCTCAATCTATCTTTTTCTTCGTTTCAGTATGGCCGATAATTTTGCCATTCTGGAGGGTGTACCAGTACCTATTTGGTTTAGAAGGTACATGGAGGCAAGGGCGAATGAAGTCGGCCCCGCGAACATTCCTCCTCCTTCCCCCGTGGTTAACATTCCTCCTCCTCCCGTAGCTGAGGTTCCTCCCCCCCCTCAGCATCTGTAAGCGGATTTCGCAAAAAATTGCAAGGACTTTAAGGCGATGGGTGGCAAGAATTTTGTTGGGACAGAGACTTTTGTTGAGGCAAGAAACTGGTTGAAGGAAACTGAAGACCTCTTTGTTATCTTTGATATAGAAGACCGTAGGAAAGTTCTGTTAGCGGTATGGTTATTGAAAGGGGAAGCTGCATATTGGTGGGTAGTCACCACCACTACTAGGCCAATTCAAACTTGGGATGATTTTAGGAGAAGGTTTGGACTGAGGTTTCTATCATCGACAGAAGAGAACCTTCAGATGGAGAGGTTCCTATCTCTAAAGCAAGGGGACATGACAGTTAGGGAATACGTGGATACGTTTAATCAACTTGCTCGGTTCGGTCTAGACTTGGTTAACACAGCTCAGAAGAAGGCCCTACACTTTGCTCTAGGATTGAACGAGCCATTGCACGGTTTGGCCATGTCTCACATACCCATGGGGGCGACCTTCGAGAGTTTGGTAAATATGGCCCTGCTTCAAGAGGAAGATAAGAGTAGTAAGAAGGAAGTCAAGTTGAATGAGTCTCAAGGCAAGAAGGTAGATTCCGAGAAAGGAGGCAAGGACAACAACAACCGCAATGACAACAAGACCAGGGAGACAAGGAAGTGCAACTTCTGTGGGATCGTTGGACACATAGCCAAAGATTGTAGGAAGAAGAAGAGGAAGTTGGGAGAATGCTTTCATTGTGGAGAGTCTGGACACTATAGCAAGGATTGCCCAAAAAAGCGAGGACAAGGGAAAAGGAAAACTCAGCGAGCAGGACCCTCTGGAGGGCAGTTGCAGGCTCTCCTCGCTCTTCCAGCTTTTGATCGAGGTAGTGTTTCTATAGAAAGTCATGTTTACATTTCTGATTTCCCTGTTCGTACCTTATTTGATTCTGATGCATCGCATAGTCTTATCTCTGATCTTGTTGAAAGTTTGCACCTAAGTACTAGTCTAATTGAGGTCCCGTTAGTGTTTCAAATCCAATTAGGGGTTCTGCCCATCTACCTGTGATTTGTATGGATTTGAAAATCTCTATCTTGAGCGTAGAATTCATGTGTAATTCTTATGTTCTCGGGTTTATGGGATACAGGTTGATTTTGGGCATGGATTGGTTGTCCAATTATGGAGCCATTCTTGATTTTGAACAAAGGGTTGCGAGGCTCATGACTCGCCTCGGTAATACCCTCGAAATCTCGTATGGCCTTTAGGGTTCCGTCATGATTAGTTACCTAGAATCCCTGGGCACCTCTATTGGAAATTTGTAATCCAATCGAGTAGTGTTCGCCGCTAAGGCGGATAGTCCATTTCACTTAAGCATGGGTTAGAGAAATCACCCTAGTAAGTACATTTGGCAAAGTGGATTGGCACTTGTTTTCAAGAGATAGTTCTTCTGAGTGGGATACCGTATAGTATGTAAACGAGGTCCAGGATTCACTAAAATTTTTGTAAAGCTTGCATGAAACCATGAGCACGCAGTTATGTGGAAGCCAAGTATTTTAGGAAAAGAATAAGTGGAAGTGGAACGAGAGGCAACGGTGAAATGAGTTCTAACTCATATTTTGGAAATAATAATTAAGAGCTACGAAATTGTGAAGTTTAAAGACGGTCAAGGCACGATAGGATTAAGCTCAAGAAAATGCGGCTTAGAAGATTGAAGACTAGATACGCGCATTACATCTCTTTCTAAGAGTATATCCTTGATCCCTATTATTCTGTAGAGTTTACTCGCATGCTATCTTTTAAGTATATCCTCCCGGTCCTATTCTCAATCTTAGTTCTGTCGCAAACCCCATAAGGAGTATGACTCGCCTGTTTGTGATATATAGTTGGGGTGAAGATGTCCGTCAAGTTGACCAAACTATTTGGGCTTTATGGGATATGGGTCATAGTGGATAGACTCACGAAGAACGCCCATTTTATTCCGGTGAAGAGCAAGAGGACCGCATCATGGCTAGCATCTGTTTATCTTCGAGAGATAGTGTGATTGCATGGAGTTCCCTCTAGCATAGTTAGCGATCGTGACCCAATCTTCACTAGCCAATTTTGGAGTAGTTTGCAAGAAGCAATGGGTACGCGATTGAATCTAAGTACAGCCTATCACCCACAGACGGATGGCCAGACCGAAAGGGTGAATAGGATACTAGAAGATCTGTTGAGGCTATGCATCCTTGACTTTGGTGGCACTTGGGAAGATCATCTTCCTCTCTTAGAGTTTGCTTATAATAACAGCTATCAGGCAAGCATAGGAATGGCACCATTTGAAGCTTTGTATGGGAGGCCGTGCAAGTCACCAACATGTTGGTGGGAGACAACGGATGAGCTTATACTTGGGCCCGACATGATAAGGGGCACATCCGAGAAGGTGGAGTTGATTCAAAGACGGATGAAAACGGCCCAAGATAGATAGAAATCCTATGTTGACAAGCGAAGGACAGATTTGGAATTCGAAGTTGGAGATATGGTTTTCGTGAAGGTTTCTCCTTTGCGTAATGTGGTTCGTTTTGAAGCTGGCACCAAGGTTCGTAGGACCCTTCCCTATCATAGAGAGAATTGGGAAGGTGGCTTATAAGGTGGAATTGCCCGAGAAGCTGGCTGGAGTGCATAATGTCTTTCATGTCTCGCATCTCCGAAAGTGCCTACATGAGTCCGCTGAGGTGGTTGAACCTAGCATTCTTGAAGACGTGGAGGTAGAGAAAGAGGCAACCTTGAGGAGAGCCCCGATTCGTATCTTGGGAACGGAGATCAAGAAACTGAGGAATTGGGAAGTCAAGTTAGTAAAGGTTCAGTGGAGTGAAGCCGATGAAGAAGCAACTTGGGAAACCGAGGAGAAGATGCGTGGGCTTTATCCATTCCTTTTTGAGGGTACATTCTCAATCTCTTTTCCTAGTTAGCATATCTTTCTTTTGCTATCCATGTTTATCTTGTTATCTCGTTAATCTTGTCATGAGAAACTTAGGTAGAAACCCTTTGGATGAAACATGTATTTGAAACATGTTATGCTTGATGTTTGCAAGTGGTTGCAAGTGTTTGCAAGTGGATACTCGTGGATTCATGATACACATTAGGCACTAAGATCGGCTCACACACTTTCATATTGCATATGCATGAGTGCTTATACTTATTCATGGCTGGAACTTGTTATGCTATCACGTGGATGTTGCATATGGATGAATGTTATGTGCACTCATATAGAGATTATGAATTATGTTAGGAATTTTCATACATATGGACTCATTTCACTAACATACTTTGCATCAAGGAGGTTTACTGAATCAGTAACCGCCTGATTTTCGTATTAGATAAGTACATATACACACCTTTGCATATGTTCATACAGCATTTAGAATCCTTTCAGGACAATGACTGTTCGTGGATGATGTTTTGTGTAGATGGATGATGGATGGTAGGATACGTTCTTCCTAACTTGAAGATTTCAGGGACGAAATCCTTTAAGGTGGGGAGAATGTAACAACCCGTATTTTGAATAACATGTTATAACGTAAATCAAGGCAGAACTAAATTTTAAATTCTGAATCAAGGGAAACGGGGTATGCCATTGCGTTCGCCTCGGAAAAATACGCGAAATAGAGTCCGAGTTTTCGAAAATCGGAGTCCGTATGACCAAGTTATGGCCCGTCAAAGATTTCAGAAAATTTCAAGTTCAAAAACAATTCAAATTTGAATTCAGAATTCAAATTCAGCCAAGCAGAACAGGAGGGAAAAATTCCCGCCACCCCCAAGTCGACTGGGGAGTCGACTTGGGAGTCGACACACCCCAGGTGGTGTCGACTGCCCAGTCGACACCCCTGTCGACTTGGGTGGTCGGCCAGTTTGGCCTGGGTGCACCTGACTTGTTCCTCAAGACATGCTTTAGGGCTGGTGACGGATTTTAATGGCTCAGATCTGAATTAGGGTTAATCCTATGGCCTAAACTAACCTAAACTTCTATAAAAAGACCCTAAGACCTAGCCTAAACCCACACAAATCAATCCTACAACTAGGTTATGCCAAAATGCTCCTTGATCATGGCCTCCATCTTCATATCATGGCCTCCACCCTCTTGTCATAGCCTCCATCTTCATTCGTATGAGAGTTTCAAAGCTTGTTTGAGAGTTTCTAAGTTTGATCCAAGGCCAAAGTTCAATCTTTCTTCATTAAAACAAGGATCTTTCTTCATACAAATCAAAGGAGCTTCTTGTTTCTCAAGACAACTTGGAGCTTGTATTCATTTGAGGGTTTTTAGTGTTGCTAGTGTGGCTTCGTCTCAATCTTGTTTTATTTTATAGTCTTCATAGCATTGTAAGCCCTACTCTACTCTTAGATTCTAACTATGAAGTTAAATATGACATGTTGCAAGTTTGAGTTTGGGCCTAAATATGATTTGTGCTTTGATTATATCATGTTATGCATAGATTTATTCTATGCATGTTTGTAAAGCTATCACCTTGACTTTGTGCATAGAAAGCTATGAGCTTTGATTTGAAATGTTGCATAAAGCAACATAGAAACTCTCATAACCCTTATGTTATCTTGCATATGATGTTATATGCGAATCACTAGCTATCATCCAATGTCATTTATGACCATGTTTCACCTATTTTGCTAAAGTTTGATATCATGCGTGTTTTGAGGCTTATAATGTAATATGCAAGTTTATGAACACATTTGCCTCATATGCCATCATGTTTAACTTGTGGCCAAATCACCCTTATGCTATTATGCATGCTTGTGGACAAATCACCCTTATGCTATTATGCATGCTTGTGGCCAAATCACCCTTATGCTATTATGCATGCTTGTGGCCAAATCACCCTTATGCTATTATGCATGCTTGTGGCCAAATCACCCTTATGCTATTTGATATGTTTGAGGCCAAGTCACCTTTTATGCTATCATACATGTTGAGGCCATATGCTAGTATGTTGAACCCCCTTTGGCCTCAAATATCACCATGTTTAACTTGTGATAGACTTTGCCACCTTATGCCCACCTTGTCATATTGTTATGTTCCCTCTTTGATCTATTTGCTTTGATGAGAATTTACGTGCGATGGGAATACGTTATGGGTAGTTGGGCAAACTTAAATAACATGAAAACATGACTTGAAAATATGACATGAAAGTTTGACATGTGATGATGCTTGAAAACATGAACGTGGACATGACATGTAGAAAACATGAAACTGGCCAACTCGAGGTTGGGTTGAGTTCGTAGCATAAATCTACCCAGAACCGACCGGCTTAACTAGTGGCTACAAACAATAGGACCCAATGTGAGTAGTTGGTCACATCGCACTTAAAACCCGAGGTTAGACTAGGTTGTGGTGTAAAGCTACCCGGACTCGCCCGGCTTAACTAGTAACCACAACAAAGTCTAATGTGAGAGGTTGGGGTGCATTAAGTTAATTAATGCCACATGGTAGGGTTAAGTCATGGACTACTTGAATACTTAACCAATTAAACACGATGGATTGGTAGGGTTAAGTCATGGACTACTTGAATATACTTAACCAGTTGAACACGATGTATTGATAGGGTTAAGTCATGAACTGCTTGGATACACTTGACCAACTCAATACATGGTTAGGATAGGGTTAACCACACTTAACCCATTTAAAATCCTAGTTACGTGGTCCTTTTCAGTAGTAACCTACTTGGGAGTATCTGGATACCCTGGACTAGGCTATGGTGGGGCACGATTACTGACTGATTGTAAGAGACCAAAAGAGACGGCTGAATAGTGCACCAGTTAAGTTCAGGCGGACCATGGTCGTGCACATTAAGTCCGGAGTTGAACATGGGCACCGGTAGGTTTAGACCGTGCGTGCTTGAATTGTGTCTGGGGTTTACACCTTAGGGCTGGATACACCCTAGGGTGGACCTTGCACAGTTAACTACATTCCATGATTAGGCCGTATGACACCGATACACGACGAGTTAGGCTTATAGGGAGCCGATCGACTAGACCGAGTAGTTGGACCTTGATTTAGGTCATCTCATGAGTTTGGGCCAACATTGGGCTAAGGGATCATTTCTTGTTTATACGTGACATGGATTAGAATACTAGTACACTTGGTGCAATTTAACCTTGTATATGCGATGCCACACTTGATCTATCTTGTTAACTTTTCACCATGCCAGTTATCATCATATGTTTCATCTCTGTTTTACATGTCCAGTTAACTTTATTAGTTTTTATACTAATAGTAGGTAGGACTTACCAGTCTTTTTGACTGACCCGTTTTCTTTCGCCTCTTTTCTTCCGTTTCCCCCCCCCCCCAGGTTCTCAGGGTGCAAATACTAGCACCTAGCTTGGATCTTTAGCTTGCTTACTGGGTAGCTCATGTACGGTTTGGACTTGAGCTTTGCTATGGCGACACTACTGTTATCTTTGGGGAATACTTTACTTATGTTATTTTTCAGTTTATGTTTCTCTAGACTTTGTTTTGTTGGGAAAATGATGACTAAGTACTTTGATGTAACTTGACTATGGTTTTGAAATACAAATTTTATCCGCTACTTTATTTACTCTGTTTTACTCGTATGTTCTATCTTGTGATATCTTCATGCATGTTTACCTTGACCAACACCCCTCCAAAGCCAGTGTACTTGCAAAAGTGACCCTGGCGGAGGTGGGGTGTTACATACAGATTCACGAATCGGGTTTGTTAAATTCATTAGTCCAATTGGTTTAACCCTATCCACCCAACACATTTTAGACATCATATTTATCCCAGATTTGCATTAATTAAATATTAATGCACATACCTCTCACATTAGGTCGGTAGCTTGTGGCTGCTGGATATGCCGGGCGGTTCTGGGCAGACTTCTGCCATAAGCCAGACCTAATCTCGTGTCTAAGCATATTTTAGTTATGCCTACGACCTCTCACATTAGACTGACAGTTTGCGGTCGCTGGTTAAGCCGGTTGATTCCGGGCAAACTTCTACAACAAACAGAGCTTAACCTCGTGACATAGCCAATTCATTCCAATACAGATTTTTTAGATATCAGACTAATTCTGTTTATTTAAAAGATTAAACTTCTGTACAAGTTACAGCAGACTATTCGAGGTTCTATTAACATGTTTTGCTCAAATTTAAATCGAGCATATAGATTTACATACTTCAAATTTCAGCATTTCAGTTCCAACAGATTACGTCATTCAACAGATAACAGATCTTGCAGATTAGGCTATTTAGCAAATTCAGCAGATAAGGCAATTTAACAATATTAGCAGATTAGGCAATTCAATCTAATTAGCAGTTTAGGCAATATAACAGAACTAGCAGATTAGGCAATATAACAGATTTAGCAGATAAAAGATTTAGCAGATTATATATATATATATAACTCTATTTACCTATCTTGCCTAATCATAAATTTAGCCTAAACTTACATGCCTAAATCAAGGTCATAATTCATAATACAATATATGCCCCAAATTTTAGCCTTAATATTCCCATTTACAGTTCATGTCAAAACTAGATTTAATATTCTAGTTTAACCTTTTATGTCCAAGACTAATATACATGTTAATCATTCACTATTATAGCCAATTCAGATTATGCCAACATATTTATTATGCCAAATTAACTTAATTAAGCTACGCCCAATCCCCGTATAACATGTTCCACAAGTTCTCTAAGTACTCATGAAATGACCCTAGCAAAAGGAATAGGGGATAAGCACAAGAAAGAATAGGCATGCAATGATGAACCAAATACAATGATAATGGTCTTACTAGGCTCGATGTACATAATAGTGAATGGGAATAAACTAGCAAGGTTACATACTAAATATGAGATCCAACATCCTTAAGGGAATAGGCATAAGAAACTGACTACAATAGTTATAGGCAACTAACCACAATAGTCATGGGCGACTAATTACAATTGTTTCTTATTCAATGTCATAGGCAATAGTCTCATAGTCATGAATCATAGTCATAGGCAATAGTCTCATAGTCAATGAATCATAGTCATAGGCAATAGTCTCATAGGCAACAGTTTCATGTCCAATTATGCATTATTATTTGTCCTAAAGTTTATCGTTCGTGCGTTAATCTCTTATGAGATTCGGCGCAGGCTCGTAGTAGCGTGGCTATAGAACAGAAAGAAGAAGAGGTACAGAATAGTCACAGAAAAACAGATCTGACAGATAAGAATGTATATAACCTCAGATTCAGCTTTATAATCATGTCACAATTATGATTACAGTTTATAGCGGAAAATAACTGTACTTGCCTTTCGTGGTTTTTAAGAAAGGATAATAAACAGTTGTTGATGCAGAAATGCTGAATTATTCGTCTTTAATTGTTGTCGTAGCTCTAGACTTTGATTTGAGATTTGATTTAGCTTTTAATTCTATTCAGGTTGGAAGAAGATGCATCAGTCCAAGTTTTGATTCCGGCAGGGTAGCAACGCCATTTTTATTTTTAATTAGAACAGAGGCAGAATATAGACAGAATGAAATTGTGTAGAGAAAATGAGGCTAGGGGACTGTTTATATAGGATTAGGCGGACGAATCTAGACAGAAAACGAGTCTAAATACATCAGAATGCATCAGGTTCAGAAAGAGGGTTCGGGAGGCAGGTCGACCCCCAGGTCGACACTATGGTCGACCTGGTCCCCCCAGGTCGACACTATGGTCTACCTGGCCCCTGGGAGGTCGACACTATGGTCGACCCCCAGGTCAACCTGGTCCATGGGCGGGAATTTTCCATCCCAGCCTGTTCTGGGACTTTGAATTCGAATTTTCGAACTGTTTTCGATTCTTAAATTCTCTGAAACTTCGGAGGGCCATATCTCCCTCATACGGACTCCATTTCTCGAAAACTCGGACTCGTTTTCAAGCAGAATTCCGAGAAGAACGCAATGGCGAAACCCGTTTCCCTTGATTCTAATTTTAAAAATCAATTATTCTCTGATTTGTTACTTATACGTTCACTGAAAATACGGGGCGTTACATTCTCCCCTCCTTAAAGGATTTCGTCCCCGAAATCTTCAAGTTAAGAAGAATGTGTCCTGCCATCCAGTCATCCATCTACTTAACCATCATCTACAAGCATCCATTATCCTTAGAAAACTCCTAATGTCGTATGAACATATGCATAAGTGTGTGTATATGTTCCTTATCTAATGCAAAGATCAGGCGGTCCACTGATTCAGTTGACCTCCTTAATGCGAATTATGTTAGTGTCATGAGTCCAACATATATGCAATTTTCCTATTTGATATTATTCTTATATAAGTGACAACCATTAATTCATATGCAACATCCATGTGATGAGTCAATCATTTTGCATCCACAGAAATTGAAAATGCTCACACATCCATATGCAGTATGAGAGTGTTTTCGAGCCGATCTAGTGCCTAGTGTGTGTATATGCATCCACGAGCAACCACTAGCAACCACTTGCAACCATCAAACATAACATGTCTCAAACACATGTTTACATCCATTAGTTTCTACCTAAAGCTCGAAGATTCGATCGATAGGATAAAGTCAAATGATGGAAGCGAGTACAGATAAAACAAAAACTTGGTTTCCATTAGACCTTGGTTGAGAGACAAAATCCCTTAAGTATGAACCCCAAAGACCGAAATCAACATCAGATTGACACCCAGAGGATTACCCTCTTTAGACAATGTCAAAACTGGAAATCTCAACCTTATTAGAAATATTCAGATATTTACATATTACCGGTACAGATCAGATTACTAAATGATTCTTTGGAAACTAAGCATGACAAAAACCCAGAATGTATGCGTTATAGTCAACTTAACGCCCAACACAGATACCCAGCTTATCACAATTGGAGGAGTCATAACCCTTGTGGGTCTGAGTCTACAGCGGAACTAGAAACAATACTAGTATTCAAGTGCAGAGTACCGATTACAGAATCGAAATACCAGAATCAGAAAAGAGTTTCAACTCAAAAATCAGATAAAGAAATTAAACCTCCTACAGAAAGTTTTCGTATTTCTATCCTATCCACTAGCCTCGAGAGTGTTCACCTGCCTTCCAGAAGTTGGTCCTGCCCTCTGCCCTTGCCCTTATTTCTTCGGACAGTCCCTAGTGAAGTGTCCCATCTCACCACAGTTGAAGCAAGTGCCCTTTCTTTTCCTGCAATCCTTGTTCAGATGAGTCGAGCTTCCGCAAGTAAAGCACTTTTTCTCCTTCTTATCTTCATACTTTTCACGCTTCTTTTGTGTTTCCTTTTTGGGCCATGCTTTCTTGTTCTGTGGTTCTTCCTTCTTTGCCTCTTTCTTGTCATTGTCTTCCTCGTGCAGTAGTGCCATATCCACCAATCTCTCGTAAGTCGCTCCCATGGGTACATTGGTCATGGCTAGGCTGTGCAGTGGCTCGTTCAATCCTTTAACAAAGCGGAGAGCCTTTTTATGTTGGGTGTTGACTAAATCTAGTCCGAACCTGGCCAGTTGGTTGAACTGGTTGACGTATTCCTTGACCATCATACTTCCTTGCTTAAGAGATAAGAACTTTTCCAGTTGTAGACTTCGTTCAGCTTGCGAGAGGAATTTCGTCTCAAACCTTGTTCTGAAATCCATCCATGTTTCAACCGGCCTCTCGGCGTTAGTGACTTCCCACCAATAGGAAGCTTCGTCCTTGAGCAACCATACCGCCAATAGTACCTTCTGCCTATCGTCCACCTCAAAAATAACGAATAGATCCTCAGTTTCTTTGAGCCAGTTCCTCGCTTCTACGAATGATTCACTTCCTTTGAAATCCTTTCCACCCATGGCCCTAAAATCTTTACAGATCTTTGAAAAAGCAATTGCACGAGGAGGGGGTGGAGGAGGAGGAATCGCTGCAGCTGGAGGAGGAATATCTGCTGGGCCTGCATCGTTGGCCATAGCCTCTAAGTACCTCCTGAACCAGCCAGGTATTGGTACGCCCTCTGGAAAGTTAAGATTCCCATACATGCTGGAATGAAAGAAAAAGATTTAAAACGGAGAACGGAAAAGATAGATACATGGCTTTTTTGGGGATTATGTTTTTCAAAATAAACTTTGAAAATACATCCTTTTAAAACTTTTTTTTTTTGAAAATAGGTTTCAAAATTTTTATCTAACCTGGTAACCTTCAGCTCTAATACCAAGTGTAACACCCCACCTCCGTTAAGGACACTCACAAAGGGAATGCCTTAACTATGGTGGAGCGTTTTAGTAGACAGAACAGAAATTTACAAGACAGATAAACAATACTTGAGAAATTATAACTTTATTACAGCAGGAAAACAGAAATCAGTTCGGTTACATCTTTACCAAAAACTCAAGTACACAAATATCAGTCTTGTTCAGAAAATCATCAGAGTACAAAACTTTAAAATCATAATCCCCACAGAAGCTGCCATAATGAGTCAAGCCATACTTTAAGCACTCTAAGTACTTCAAGCCAAAGAAGTCTGGATCAAGCTAAAGCATTCCCTCCTTAGAAAACCTGGGGGGAAACGAAAGAAAAAGGGGTGAAACAAGCAAGGTCAGACATAAAGTCTGGCAAGTCCAGTGACTTTCAGCATATGAACAGATAATAATAATCATGGCATGCAAAAAAAATGGATGAGATAACAGTAACAAGAGCAGCAGATGTGTTTAGGTTAAATAGAAGGAACAGAATAATGTTACTTTTTATTTCTCTGCACTAATACTAGTATAACAGGATTTGGTGTCACCCTAATGTCTAAACTGAAGCAGAAACGGGAACAGAATAATTTCCACATATACAGAACGCTAATAATTGGTAACACCCTAATGTCTAAACTGAAGCAGAAACGGGAACAGAATAATTTCCACATAAACAGAACGCTAATAATGGGCCTTTACCACCCGAACAGAAGCAGACAGAAACAGAATGCTAATAATGGGCCTTTACTACCCGAACAGAGACAGGCAGAAACAGAATGCTAATAATGGGCCTTTACCACCTGAACAGAAGGTACAAGAACAGAAACAGATTAATCCCTACGGAAACAGAATGTAGAATTAGGTGTACACTAGTAAATGGGCCTTTACCACCCGATCAGACGGTACCACGTAGAAACAGATAGGTGTTGCCACCCAACAGAAACAGACGGTACCAACAGAAACATACAGAACTAAGTGTACCCTAAAACCCTACCCCAAGCGATCGGCTCTCTAATACATAAATACCCTGTGTCGGCTCCACAATAGGGTGTATCACTCCCTAAAGTGACAACCAATTGGCATAAACCTATTTACAGATGTCACGGCGTCTTACATCCTCAGAGGCAGACCGGGATCCATGCACGCACATGACCCAGTTGGAATGCACCATCAACACCCCTCGCCATTATCAGAATGAACCACTTATAATTAGTTCAGTAAGCGTGCCCGGACCCTACCTACTGTTGGGTCAAAGTTTGATACCAGAAAAGGGTTACTGACTAATATGGGTCCCAAACAACAGATGACACAAGTAATTTCCCTCCTAACCTTGTGTCCCCAGACTAACAAATTTCAGATTAACTTGTTTACAAGTTCAGACATACAGAGTTCATATCAACTAGTTCACAGATCAGACAAGTTTTAAGACTAATGGATCAGATATACGGATTTAACAGATTTACAGATTTGTCTAACTTTGTAACGGGGCCAACAGATTCACGAAACGGGTTTGTTAAATTCATTAGTCCAATTGGTTTAACCCTATCCACCCAACACGTTTTAGACATCATATTTATCCCAGATTTTCATTAATTAAATATTAATGCACAGACCTCTCACATTAGGTCGGTAGCTTGTGGCTGCTGGATATGCCGGGCGGTTCCGGGCAGACTTCTGCCACAAGCCAGACCTAACCTCGTGTCTAAGCATATTTTAGTTATGCCTACGACCTCTCACATTAGACTGAAAGTTTGCGGTCGCTAGTTAAGCCGGTTGGTTCCGGGCGGACTTCTACCGCAAATAGAGCCTAACCTCGTGTCATTGCCAATTCATTTGTAACGACCCGCATTCTACGCATCATAGGATCGTAGGATATTTATTTCTTTCACATACTAAGTTGTATGGTCATGTAACTTTGGGAGGCGACTATTGGGGTCATTTCCCATGTTCATGATTTTTCCCGATTTTTAAATGACCATTTTACCCCTAGTTGGCACTGTTTTGGCCATAACTTTTGACTGGAAATGAATTTTGACCTGAAACCACTTCCATTGGCTTCGGATGATGGTTTCTCTTTCCGTAGAGTGGTCACATTAGCCAAACGGGCTTACCGTTTGGGAGATATGGCTGAAACAAGTTTCAGATGGTGAAAAACAGCTTAATCGGGCTTAACCGGGTGATTAGCAGCTAGGCCCAAAGGGGAATTTCGGGTTTAGGGGTATATAGGGGCTGATTAGGGTTAGAAAACATTTCTTTAGACATTTTCCAGCCGTCACTTTCATTCCTCTTAACCTAGCCATGGCCTCCACTCTCTAAATCTCTCTAAAACACCCAAAAATCACTTTCTAATTGAAGATTAGACTTAGCAAACACCAAATCAAGGAGTATTAGCACAAGAACCGAGGTAGAGCTGCTGTGTAAGATTGGGAACAGCGCCAAACCAGAGAATATTTCAGTTTTGGGGTTTTAATTGCGGCAAAGGTGAGTGATTTGCATAGTTTTTGCACTAATTACGGTAATTAAGGGTAATTAGTGAAGATTAGCGAATTTATACACCAATAAATTCTGGAAAAATGTTTAGAAATTCTTAAATAATATTTCATGCCTCTGTTATAAAATTTAGATGATTTGGTTAAGTTTTACTAAGTATGTACTTAAACATGATTAAGAGGGAATATGGGAAAATATGAAGTTTTAGTCACTTTTGATCCCTTTTGATTCATTTGAATTGTTGTTTGCTGTTTGTGGTTGCTATTACATGTTGCTATGACTCTATGATATGTTTTATGATTGATTAGAATAGTTAAATTGCTCGAAAACGTCGTCGAATGGCGTAGAAAGCTCGCAGGAAAGTTGCAGAAATGTGCAGGTTCCTAACCGGATCGGATCGGATGGGGGGCTCGGATCGGAAATGTGAACTGGGCAAGAAACCCGACCCGAACCGGAGTTTGGCACACAGGGGACTTGGCGAGAAGGAAGGCCGTTTGCTTAGATTTGGAGTGGACAAGGGGATCGGATCGGAAGAATAGTGGAGACCAGAACGGATCGACCTAAGAATGGAAAGCTATAGTGGGAGAAGGTGAAGGGATCGGATCGGATCGGAGTGGATGGAAAAGAGGGAGTTGATCGAAGAAGTTTGGAAGGAAGAAAGCAACCCGACCCGACCCGGAGGAGGACACTGACCCGACCCGGAGGACACCGACCCGACCCAAAGTGGGGTATCCGACCCGAACCGAATGAAGAGATGACCACCGACCCGAACCGAATGAAGAGATGACCACCGACCCGAACCGACGAGGGTGATGACCACTGAACCGAACCGAATTCTAGGACTGTTACTGCGCGACAACTCTTCTGAAGACCCACTCCAATTCGACCAAACCCGAGATGCAAAGGAAGTCCAAACGAGAAGTTAGAGCTCAAGATTCAGATGGGAATCAACGAGTTCGCTTCATGATTGGGCTTTGCTGCGGGACGCGTGCCAAGGAGTTATCGACGTCTATAGCTTTGGACCACTATGGTAGGAGGTACGAAGGCGGATTCAGGGCCATTATGGCATCGGTAGGACCAAGGGCTACAACCAATGAAGTGGGTCATTGAAATGTTTGGTCATGACTCCATATATTTAGCTTGGTCATAGCAGGGTTTCTACAAGTCGGGATTCGTCGTTACCTCGGTTTGTCTAGTGTTCCAAAGTGGTAGATATCGTATGCTTTACGCACTGAGTGAGAAATGTGAGGATGGTTGTTACGGATGATTTGTTTGCTATCATTGTGACATGCACACCCCACCCCCGTATTCTTACACTATTTATTATGGCACCTTGGAGTATTGTACGGTATGTGGTACTAACTCTTTGGTTGCAGGTTCAGGTATGGTTTAGTATACCTGTTATTATTCTATTTAGATGCTTATCGCTCATACCAGGCTTTATGTCTGACCCAGAGTTTTATGTCTCTTCTTATTACTCTGGGTGCTCACACGAGCAGACTAGAGACAGGTTAGCTGGTGATGCACGGGTAGATGATCCGGAGACGAGCAGGAGGCTTCCACGTACTATATACATAATGTTCTCCCTGTGTTGTTGAAGGTCACCGCTTGGGCATTGGTGGTGTATCTTCTACTTTAGCTTTCTTTTGTTTAGAGACAGTAAATTTGGAACATTGTAATAAGCTGTATATGGATTTCCGCTGCTCTGATGATTGATGTTGATTTTAGTTATCAGCTTATGCACTGTCTCACCTGTTTTATGTCAAGTATGTTATTATTATATTTTATTCCATGCGCTGTGAGACATTCTACAGGTTCCTTGATTAGTTCATTCTCTTCTTTCCTTTCTTTGGCGACCGTTCCGTGCTAGTCGGGGCATGTGTACAGCGCACTTCCGGAGGAAATGCAGGCTGGTGTGGAGCGGGCCGTCACATTTGGTATCAGAGCTCTAGGTTGCGTAGTTAACCTAGGGAAGTTATCAGGGAGAGAAATATACGTATACGAGAGAGCGTATTTGTGATTGCTTTGGTTTTTAAAAGCTATATATATATATACTATTAGTAGTATAAGGATGAAGTCGTACTGCACTAGCACCACTATGGAGTCGTTAATCGTTTCCTTTTTCAGATTGACGATGAGCCGATATACTAGAGGTGCTGGTAGGGGAGCCAACAATGGGAATGCTGCTGACATGAGGACGATGTTTACTGACCTCATGAGAGAGATGCTTAGAGATGTACAGAGGGCAGCTCCTAATGGTGGAAATGGTGGTGGTCCAATAGTGCAGGCGCCAAGAGTCGACTTCGCCAAGCTGAATAAGGATTATACTAGCCTTGGTGGGAAGTCGTTCCACGGAACGGAGTCGGCTACGGATGTTCAGGATTGGGTAGATAGTTGCGAACGTATCTTCGAGGATTTGGGTATCGAGGATGCGATGAAAAGAAAGCTAGCGTCCCGTCAGTTGCAAGGGCGGGCAATGAATTGGTGGAATGCTATAAAGGCAGCTACTCCCGAAGATTAGATTACTTGGGAGCAGTTTAAGGTTCGCTTTAGCGAGAAGTTCATTCCAGCTGCTCAGAAGTCAATGCTGTTTAAGAAATTCCTGGAGCTCAAGCAGAATGGCAGAGCTGTCTCGGAGTATATTGCTGAATTTGACACTTTGTCAAAATATGGGTTATCTCTTATTGATACTGCCGAGAAAAAGAATGAGAAATTCATAACTGGTTTGGATCAGTACTTGGGGGAAAAACTTATTAACCACATCGATGAGACGTTTGAGTCGATTGTGGGGAAAACGCTAAGATCAGAAAGTCTCTACCCTAAGTCGAAGACTGAGGTTGCATCTGCAGAAGAGCCAAAACCACAAGCAAGTGGTGGTGGAAAAGGTGGTTCCCAGAATAAGAGAAAGCAGAATCAGGCTAAGGATGGCCAGAAGAAAAAGAATAAGCAAGATGTGGAGTGCTTCAGCTGTGGTAAGAAGGGCCATTATGCTAGTAATTGTCGGGCCAAGCCAGCGGATAGGAAGTGCTTCAACTGTGGCCAAATGGGACATCACAAGGACAAGTGTCCACAACCCCCTAAAGAAAAGCAGATGGTGAAAGCATATGCCCTTAATGTTATTCCTTCTTCGTCGAATGCCCCAACCGCGGCGGAGAAGGGAAAGAATGTCGTCATTCAAGGTATGCTTTCTGTTTATGATGTTCCTATTAGAGTTTTGTTTGATACCGGAGCTTCCAGTTCTTTCATATCTAGTGACCTGGTAGATAGGTTGGGATTGGAGCCCGAGATTGTCGATAGACCTTTAGTAGTGACGAACCCGATTGGTGGTTCGACTAGCCTTAGCATGATTTGTCATAATGTGGTCTTATCGAGTCATGGATGCATGTTTGTTTGTGATTGCTTTGTTTTGGGCTTTACTGGGTTTGACATTATTTTGGGAGTAGATTGGCTCCGAAGATACGGGGTGGTGGTAGATTGTGAGGGCTTTTTGGTGACAGCTAGAGCGGATGATGGGCGGAGGATAGTGTTTGGTGGTCTACCCAGTAAGGGGGTATTGGCTAGTTTTCTAAACTCCCTCGACATTCCGCATAGTGAGTTGTCAGGTTTGCCCGTGGTTGGCCAGTATCCGGATGTTTTCGAAGAAGTGACCGGACTTCCACCACACCGAGAGATTGAGTTCCGTATTGATTTGGTAAAAGATGCCAGGCCTATAGTGATGCCACTTCGTCGTATGGCACCAAGGGAGCAGCGAGAGCTCGAGGTGCAAGTCAGCGATCTTTTGAAGAAGGGATTTATCAGAAGGAGTGTTTCTGAATGGGGAGCACTAGTTGTGTTTGCTACCAAGGCGGATGGTTCTCTTCGTTTGTGTGTAGACTACCGCGAGTTGAATAAAGTGACGAGGAAGAACAAGTATCCTCTACCGCGGATAGATGATTTGTTCGATCAGTTGAGTGGCGCGAGAGTATTTTCTCAGTTGGATCTCGCGACAGGTTTTCATCAGCTTAGAGTGGAAGCTGAGAGTATAGCTAAAACGGCATTTCGAACGCCGTCTGGATTTTATGAGTGGTTGGTCATGCCATTCGGGCTGACCAATGCCCCAGCATATTTTGTGGATCTTATGAATAGGGTATTCAGAGATCAGTTGAATAAGTTTGTCCTTGTGTTCGTTGATGATATTTTGGTCTATTCAAGGACAGAGGAAGAACACAAGGAACATTTAAGAGTAGCGATGGAGGTGTTGAGAAAACACCAATTGAAAGCAAAATTTTCAAAGTGTCACTTCTGGAAGAGGGAAGTGAGGTTCTTGGGCCATGTTGTATCAGAGAATGGTATTGCCGTGGACCCGGCGAAGGTGGCTACGGTACAAGATTGGCCTACGCCCAAGAATGCAACAGATGTAAGAAGTTTCTTGGGATTAGCTGGATATTATCGTAAGTTTATCCAAGGATTCTCCAAGGTAGCAGCACCATTGACCCAGTTGACCAAGAAGAATCAAGCTTTTGTCTGGGATGAAAGGTGCGAGAATGCATTTAAAAATCTAAAGGACAAGTTGACAAGCGCACCAGTGTTAGTCATTCCTAAGGGGGATGAAGAGATGACGGTATACACGGATGCCTGTGGTACCGGACTGGGTGTTGTATTGATGCAAGGCGGTAGGGTTGTAGCTTACGCAAGTCGGCAATTGAAACCGCACGAGAGAAGATACCCTACCCATGATTTAGAATTGGCAGCGATCGTGTTCGCGTTAAAGATGTGGAGACACTATCTCTTGGGAGAAAGATTTGAGCTGTTTACAGATCATAAGTCGTTGAAGTATCTATTCTCCCAGAAGGATTTAAATCTCCGTCAGCAAAGATGGTTAGAGTTCTTAGCTTCCTATGATTTTGACATCGCATATACACCGGTAAAGGGCAATGCGGTGGCTGATGCATTGAGTCGAAGACATGCCAGCTTAGGGGCTATGTTCCTTGAATGGAAGCAACTGGAGTATATCGCGAGGTTTGATTTCAGACCAAAGTGCGAATTGGATCCAGAAATGTTAGCAAGTTTGACGATCAGACCCACTTTAATTGAGCGGATCGGCTCTAGTCAGAGGGACGATCCTTACCTATTGGAAATCACCTCCAAGTTAGAGATGGGTATCGATGAGGAGACGAACAAGTATGGGCTTGATCGAGAAAGATGGCTTAGAAAGAATGGAAAGCTTGTTGTACCAAATGTCAATGGATTGAGGGATGAAGTGCTTAGAGAATGTCATCACTCAAAGCTGACTATACACCCCGGTGGTAACAAGATGTATTGAGATATGAAGCAGACTTACTACTGGGAAGGGATGAAAAGAGACGTTGGAAAGTTTATATCCAAGTGCATGAATTGCCAGCTAGTTAAAGCAGAGCAAAAGAAGCCTAGTGGGTTGTTACAGCCTTTAGAAATTCCCGAATAGAAATGGGAGCAAGTCTCGATGGATTTCATTGATGGTTTACCAAGGACTAGATCGGGACACGATAGCATTTGGGTAGTTGTGGATCGACTGACTAAAAGTGCAAGATTTATACCAGTTAAATCGACCAGAACGGCAGCTAAATTAGCAGAATTGTATATGAAGTGGATAGTGAGATTTCATGGAGTACCTAAAAGCATTGTGAGCGACCGAGACCCGTTGTTCACTAGTGGGTTTTGGAAGAGCTTGCAAGAGGCGCTAGGGTCAGAGTTACATCTCAGTACCGCATATCATCCTCAGACCGACGGTCAGACGGAGAGGGTGAATCGTATTTTGGAAGATCTCTTGAGAGCGTGTATATTGGATTTTGGTGGATCATGGGATGACCATTTGCATCTAGTAGAGTTTGCATATAATAATAGCTACCAATCCAGTATCGGTATGGCTCCGTTCGAAGCTTTGTACGGAAGGCCGTGTAACTCACCATCATGTTGGATAGAGACTGGCGAGAAGTTTATGCTTGGACCAGATGTGGTGAGAGAAACTTCAGATAAGATCAAGATCATTCAACAACGAATGAAGGCAGCCCAAGATAGGCAGAAAAGTTATGCTGATAAGAGAAGAAGAGACTTAAAATTCTCCGTTGGTGACTTGGTGTTTGTCAAGATCTCTCCGTTGAAGAGCGTAATACGATTTGGCAGGAGAGGCAAGTTGGCACCAAGATTCGTTGGCCCATTCCCTGTTCTTGGACTAGTCGGGAATTTGGCATATAGGATTGACTTACCAGAGAAAATGGCGGGAGTCCATAACATATTTCATGTTTCCCAACTAAGGAAGTTCGTTCACAACTCAGATATGACTATTTCACCTGATCAATTAGAGGACTTCGAAGTAGAACCCGAGGCGGTTGGGAACCGCAAGCCGGCCCGTATTGTCGCGCACGACTTGAAGCAACTTCGAAGGAAGGCGGTGAGGCTAGTCAAGGTACAGTGGAGCGAGGACGAGAATGATTGTACTTGGGAGACAGAGGAGGACATTAGGAAGACACACCCAGAACTCTTTGCCTGGTAAGATTTTGACTTCGATTTAGTTTTCCGCATGCTAGGATAGGCTTGTTTGCTTATTTTGCATGTTTGATTGTTGTATGTGGTTGTTAGGCATGCGGGATCTTTTGTATGTTTTGGGTTAAGGAATTTCGGGGACGAAATTTCTTAAGGGGGGGAGAGCGTAACGATCCGCATTCTACGCATCATAGGATCGTAGGATATTTATTTCTTTCACATATGAAGTCGTATGGTCATGTAACTTTGGGAGGCGACTATTGGGGTCATTTCCCATGTTCATGATTTTTCCCGATTTTTAAATGACCATTTTACCCCTAGTTGGCACTGTTTTGACCATAACTTTTGACTGGAAATGAATTTTGACCTGAAACCACTTCCATTGGCTTCGGATGATGGTTTCTCTTTCCGTAGAGTGGTCACATTAGCCAAACGGGCTTACCGTTTGGGAGATATGGCTGAAACAAGTTTCAAATGGTGAAAAACAGCTTAATTGGGCTTAACCGGGTGATTAGCAGCTAGGCCCAAAGGGGAATTTCGGGTTTAGGGGTATATAGGGGCTGATTAGGGTTAGAAAACATTTCTTTAGACATTTTCCAGCCGCCACTTTCATTCCTCTTAACCTAGCCATGGCCTCCACTCTCTAAATCTCTCTAAAACACCCAAAAATCACTTTCTAATTGAAGATTAGACTTAGCAAACACCAAATCAAGGAGTATTAGCACAAGAACCGAGGTAGAGCTGCTGTGTAAGATTGGGAACAGCGCCAAACCAGAGAATATTTCAGTTTTGGGGTTTTAGTTGCGGCAAAGGTGAGTGATTTGCATAGTTTTTGCACTAATTACGGTAATTAAGGGTAATTAGTGAAGATTAGCGAATTTATACACCAATAAATTCTGGAAAAATGTTTAGAAATTCTTAAATAATATTTCATGCCTCTTTTATAAAATTTAGATGATTTGGTTAAGTTTTACTAAGTATGTACTTAAACATGATTAAGAGGGACTATGGGAAAATATGAAGTTTTAGTCACTTTTGATCCCTTTTGATTCATTTGAATTGTTGTTTGCTGTTTGTGGTTGCTATTACATGTTGCTATGACTCTATGGTATGTTTTATGATTGATTAGAATAGTTAAATTGCTCGAA
Source organism: Allium sativum (assembly GCA_030737875.1). Taxonomy (NCBI): domain Eukaryota; kingdom Viridiplantae; phylum Streptophyta; class Magnoliopsida; order Asparagales; family Amaryllidaceae; genus Allium; species Allium sativum. The sequence goes on along the minus strand of CM060920.1, from coordinate 452,625,122 downwards.
AACGTCGTCGAATGGCGTAGAAAGCTCGCTGGAAAGTTGCAGAAATGTGCAGGTTCCTAACCGGATCGGATCGGATGGGGGGCTCGGATCGGAAATGTGAATTGGGCAAGAAACCCGACCCGAACCGGAGTTTGGCACACAGGGGACTTGGCGAGAAGGAAGGCCGTTTGCTTAGATTTGGAGTGGACAAGGGGATCGGATCGGAAGAATAGTGGAGACCAGAACGGATCAACCTAAGAATGGAAAGCTACAGCGGGAGAAGGTGAAGGGATCGGATCGGATCGGAGTGGATGGAAAAGAGGGAGCTGATCGAAGAAGTTTGGGAGGAAGAAAGCAACCCGACCCGACCCGGAGGAGGACACTGACCCGACCCGGAGGACACCGACCCGACCCAAAGTGGGGTATCCGACCCGAACCGAATGAAGAGATGACCACCGACCCGAACCGAATGAAGAGATGACCACCGACCCGAACCGACGAGGGTGATGACCACCGAACCGAACCGAATTCTAGGACTGTTACTGCGCGACAACTCTTCTGAAGACCCACTCCAATTCGACCAAACCCGAGATGCAAAGGAAGTCCAAACGAGAAGTTAGAGCTCAAGATTCAGATGGGAATCAACGAGTTCGCTTCATGATTGGGCTTTGCTGCGGGACGCGTGCCAAGGAGTTATCGACGTCTATAGCTTTGGACCACTATGGTAGGAGGTACGAAGGCGGATTCAGGGCCATTATGGCATCGGTAGGACCAAGGGCTACAACCAATGAAGTGGGTCATTGAAATGTTTGGTCATGACTCCATATATTTAGCTTGGTCATAGCAGGGTTTCTACAAGTCGGGATTCGTCGTTACCTCGGTTTGTCTAGTGTTCCAAAGTGGTAGATATCGTATGCTTTACGCACTGAGTGAGAAATGTGAGGATGGTTGCTATGGATGATTTGTTTGCTATCATTGTGACATGCACACCCCACCCCCGTATTCTTACACTATTTATTATGGCACCTTGGAGTATTGTACGGTATGTGGTACTAACTCTTTGGTTGCAGGTCCAGGTTCAGGTATGGTTTAGTATACCTGCTATTATTCTATTTAGATGCTTATCGCTCATACCAGGCTTTATGTCTGACCCAGAGTTTTATGTCTCTTCTTATTACTCTGGGTGCTCACACGAGCAGACTAGAGACAGGTTAGCTGGTGATGCACGGGTAGATGATCCGGAGACGAGCAGGAGGCTTCCACGTACTATATACATAATATTCTCCCTGTGTTGTTGAAGGTCACCGCTTGGGCATTGGTGGTGTATCTTCTACTTTAGCTTTCTTTTGTTTAGAGACAGTAAATTTGGAACATTGTAATAAGCTGTATATGGATTTCCGCTGCTCTGATGATTGATGTTGATTTTAGTTATCAGCTTATGCACTGTCTCACCTGTTTTTTGTCAAGTATGTTATTATTATATTTTATTCCATGCGCTGCGAGACATTCTACAGGTTCCTTGATTAGTTCATTCCCTTCTTTCCTTTCTTTGGCAACCGTTCCGTGCTAGTCGGGGCATGTGTACAGCGCACTTCCGGAGGAAATGCAGGCTGGTGTGGAGCGGGCCGTCACATCATTCCAATACAGATTTTTCAGATATCAGACGAATTCTGTTTATTTAACAGATTAAACTTCTGTACAAGTTACAGCAGATTATTCGAAGTTCTATTAACAAGTTTTGCTCAAATTTAACTCGAGCCTACAGAATTACATACTTCAAATTTCAGCATTTCAGTTCCAACAGATTACGTCATTCAACAGATAACAGATCTTGCAGATTAGGCTATTTAGAAAATTCAGCAGATAAGGCAATTTAACAAAATTAGCAGATTAGGCAATTCAATCTACTTAGCAGTTTAGGCAATATAACAGAACTAGCAGATTAGGCAATATAACAGATTTAGCAGATAACAGATTTAGCAGATTATATATATAAAACTCTATTTACCTATCTTGCCTAATCATAAATTTAGCCTAAACTTACGTGCCTAAATCAAGGTCATAATTCATAATACAATATATGCCCCAAATTTTAGCCTTAATATTCCCATTTACAGTTCATGTCAAAACTAGATTTAATATTCTAGTTTACCCTTTTATGTCCAAGACTAATATACATGTTAATCATTCACTATTATAGCCAATTCAGATTATGCCAACATATTTACTATGCCAAATTAACTTAATTAAGCTACGCCCAATCCCCGTATAACATGTTCCACAAGTTCTCTAAGTACTCATGAAATGACCCTAGCAAAAGGAATAGGGGATAGGCACAATAAAGAATAGGCATGCAATGATGAACCAAATACAATGATAATGGTCTTACTAGGCTCGATGTACATAACAGTGAATGGGAATAAACTAGCAAGGTTACATACTAAATATGAGATCCAACATCCTTAAGGGAATAGGCATAAGAAACTAACTACAATAGTTATAGGCAACTAACCAGAATAGTCATGAGCGACTAATTACAATAGTTTCTTATTCAATGTCATAGGAAATAGTCTCATAGTCATGAATCATAGTCATAGGCAATAGTCTCATAGTCAATGAATCATAGTCATATGCAATAGTCTCATAGGCAACAGTTTCGTGTCCAATTATGCATTATTATTTGTCCCAAAGTTTATCGTCCGTGCGTTAATCTCTTATGAGATTCGGCACAGGCTCGTAGTAGCCTGGCTATAGAACAGAAAGAAGAAGAGGTACAGAATAGTCAAAGAAAAATAGATCTGACAGATAAGAATGTATATAACCTCAGATTCAGCTTTATAATCATGTCACAATTATGATTACAGTTTATAGCGGAAAATAACTGTACTTGCCTTTCGTGGTTTTTAATAAAGGATAATAAACTGTTGTTGATGCAGAAATGCTGATTTATTCCTCTTTAATTGTTGTTGTAGCTCTAGACTTTGATTTGAGATTTGATTTAGCTTTTAATTCTATTCAGGTTGGAAGAAGATGCATCAGTCCAAGTTTTGATTCCAGCAGGGTAGCAACGCCATTTTTATTTTTAATTAGAACAGAGGCAGAATATAAACAGAATGAAATTGTGTAGAGAAAATGAGGCTAGGGGACTGTTTATATAGGATTAGGCGGACGAATCTAGACAGAAAACAAGTCTAAATACATCAGAATGCATCAGGTTCAGAAAGAGGGTTCGGGAGGCAGGTCGACCCCCAGGTCGACACTATGGTCGACCTGGTCCCCCTAGGTCGACCTGGCCCCTGGGAGGTCGACACTATGGTCGACCCCTAGGTCGACCTGGTCCATGGGCGGGAATTTTCCGCCCAGCCTGTTCTGGGACATTGAATTCGAATTTTCGAGCTGTTTTCAATTCTGAAATTCTCTGAAACTTCAGAGGGACATATCTCTCTCATACGAACTCCGTTTCTCGAAAACTAGGACTGTTTTCAAGCAGAATTCCGAGACAACGCAATGGCGCAACCCGTTTCCCTTGATTCTTATTTTATAAATCAATTATTCTCTGATTTGTTACTTATACGTTCATAGAAAATACGGGGTGTTACACCAATATTTAGTTGTATGTCAATCAATGGGTTGACAGATTGTTGTAAGCGTGAATTATTTATATTTTACGCTTATGCAGTTGTGTAACGCACTCTGGATGATGGTTGACTGTGTTTGATTATCGTTGCGTACATGCGTGTATGAAATCCATATAAATAAAATTATATGTTAATTGACTGTGTCTGATTACAATTCGGAAAGAATGAATATTTTAAATTAACGAAAATTTTAAAATAATGAATAATGAATATTTTAAAACAACTAATATTTTAAAATAATATTCAATAATGGATCAAAATATGATTTTGATGTCCGATTTGGGATGGACACGAAAATATTTAAATATATGAAGTCGTGTTGATTAGATTAACGTCATTTTAACGTGAACGATATTTATATCGATTTTATTCATTTTTATAATGAATATCGGAAAGGAAATGATTTCAAAATCTGATATTTTGAAAATATTATCATTTATATATTATAATGATAAGGAAAATTCAATTTTGATTAAAAATTGAAAATGAAGTTGAAATCGTTTTTAAAATGAATTTAAAACGATCTATAAAATACGTTTTAAATTGAAATCGACGAAATATATATAATAGGGTCTGTTTGTCACAGGTCCCTATTAAGTTTCAAAATTAGGCTCACATCCGGTCCTAAACTTATTGTAAATTAGGTCCCTATTTTTCAAAAACGTATAAAAAAATATAAAAAATATATAAAAAAATCACATAAATTCATTATTAAATAAAACACGTTCACGCCAAAAAAATTAGGTGGAAAATCAATCAAAAACCACGTCAAAACCCAAAATAACACAAAATCAGCGAAACAGCAGGTTTTTGCATCAAAAGATGCACCTATTCGTAAATAGTTGCATACATTCATGCTTATATTTCAGTGTTGCGCCCAAACTGCAGTATAAATGCATACATGTATGCCGATAAACTGCATTATATGCATCCTTTTATGCATATATTCAAATTTGGTCTGTTTTTTCAAGCATTCGCCGTTTTCAGACATTGTTGCACACATTTATGCTCATGTATAGAATAAATGCATGCGTTCATGCGTATATTCGTAAGCCGTCGTCCCTTTTAAATTTGTTGCACACATGCATCCATATATACAGAATAGTTGCATTCATGTATGCAACTTTTCGTTACACGTGAATCTCAGTTCAACTTTGTATGTATAAATGTATGCAGTTATTTGCTAATAGTTGCATAGATGTATGCGTATATTGGTCCAGATTTTCAACATAAATACACTATATAAATATATGCATACATGTATGCTACTATAAGCAATAGTTGCACAGAAGTATGCAACTTTTTTTTAATTTGTGTGGACTCCTGGTATTTTTTCCAGATTTTATAATTTTTTTTTTTATGCATGAGCGCAAATTTTTTTTTTTTTGCATATATGAAAAAGGCGGAAGTGGATGTGGCAGGAGGCGGGATGGACTAAAAATTTTGGACGGCAGCTAAAAATAGGTACCGGAAATGCATAGAAACTTTGACTGGATGTGGTGTTAATTTTGAACATTTTTAGGGATGTGAGCCTAATTTTCACTATATAATATATATATATATATATATATATATATATATTAAATGGCTTGAATAGAACGCGCCGCGCCGTGACCGTTTGCGAATTTCGACCATTGACTTCGAATTGACATTACGGGAGATCCGATCATCGGATTCTCCTAAAACAGGAACCGTTGGGTTCGTATCGAAAAGAACTTTCCAATCAATGTAATAGATTTGAAATTCAATGGTTGGATGTGGAATTATGTCCAAATCAAATTTGGAAAAGTTCGTTGTAAGTGCAGTTCGATGACCGTTTACAGAAATCGACTGTACGGGCGTTGATAAAATTATTAAAAATGTTGATAATGTGTGTAAAATCATAGTAAATGATTTGGAAAGAACTGGAATGAAAAAATCCACGTTTGTAAAGATAAAAATATATTTTTATCAAAATGAACTGGTTATTAACTAGATTTGAAATCCAATAATTTTTAAATAAAATCAATTGGATTTGTGAATGGTTTTAAAAATAACCAGAATTTCCAATATATGAATGAGAATGGATTTGAATCGAAATTATCTTCAGAATATTTCGATATTGGATTATGTGATTATATGGATATTGTGGAGGAATTTGGAAGATATATATATCGTTATTCCCAATACGATATTAGTTGATTTCAGAATTTGATATTGAATATAAGCCAATATAATTTCTATTCAGAGCCTTGTATTTAATATTGAATTGGATTTTGGGTCTGTTGTGAATGGTGTCTTCATTAACATTGTTCTTAAACCCAGTTGAGAAAAGAATAAATCTTTAATTAAGATTTAGTGAAGTTTTCCGATTAATTAATATTTAATTGGAATTGAATAAAAGAATTGGATTTTGGGTTTGTCATGAATGGTGTGTAAAATAACACTGTTCTTAAACCCCGTGTGAAAAGAATAAATCTTTTAATTAATATTGTTAGAGTTTCTAGTTAATTAACATTTAATTGGAATAAAATGGGATGTGAATTGGATTTATTGTGAGCTGTGTTTTTAAGGACATTCGTTCTTTAACCCGATTTATAGTGAAATGTCATTTTATAAATCTTTTTAGTAAGATTTAATGGAAATTTTCCAAAGTAGAGTTTTCCAATTTAATATATTAAATTGGAATTGAATGGAATTCGATTTGGTGATAATCGAAGTGAGGTTCTATGGAGGAAGACTGTTAAAATATATGGAATTTAAAAGGTTTTGTCATTATTCCATTTATATTATTAGTCAGATACGGAAATTGATATCGATTATATATTGTTCAATTTTCCGTGAAGATTCCATAACTAATGGAATGTGATTTGGGTTTATCCTGAACTGTGTTTTAAATGACATTAGTTATTTAACCCAGTTAAAGACAAGATTACATGTCTAAATTTGTATTTCGAACTGTATGGTCGATCTCTGCAAAAATATATATCTGTTTGGTGGAGGAGAATTTATTCTCTTGTTTAACATCCTTCTCTAAGATTTACGAGCTTACAGGGTATATATAGGCAGAAATCAATAGTACGGTGTAGATTGTCAATGCGGGATTTTTGATTTCCCAAAGTTAAATAATCATTAATATTAATTTTTAGGAAGATTAAAACAAAGTGGAATATTAATGAATCTTTAATTAGATTGAAAGATGAATAAGATAATTTAAATTATCAAATTTGGGAAATGATCGAGAATGGAGTATCCCTGGTTTTGCTCCAAGTGCTAGTTAAATCTTTAATTAGATTTGAACATGAAATGGTAATTAAATTTACCGATAACACCGTGGTGTTAGATATGGAGTATTACCAGTTTTGCTCCATGGGATGAATAGGTTGGGATTGGGAAATTAAACAAATGATTACTTCGGTAAGATGTGCTAATCCCGACTAGTTTGGATAAACCTTAATTTTGGTTTGAATTGATATCCAAAAGAAGATTAAACAATAAATTTAAAGAATTTGTCTTTGATAAAATTAATGGGAACCTTTCCCAAATGATATGAATATTTGAATAAAAGAATATTCTGGATTGGAATGAGGCGTATGTTGTGTTTTATAGCACTTGTTTATTATATACATGAGTTATTCCGAAAGGTCGGATTTATACCCATTTTGAGTAACTGATTCGACGATAAGTCGGCGATGAAGACGGTGGTTGAATATTGGAGGTCTTCACATCGTTTAGATGATTACTAACGTCTTGATTGGGCTGTACACCCAAGATAAGGTAATAAGTGGTGATCGTCTAGATGTACTTGGAGATCGACCGGATATGCAGGACCTCTATCCTGTGTTGGACATATGGGATGAGGAATAAGGTGCCTCCAGTTTCGTTCAGACCCAGAACAAACTAGTAAATGGATGTGTGTTTGACATTGGATTTTATACTATGTTGATTGATCTCTATTAAATATATATCTGTTTGGTGGCGGAGAATTCATTCTCTTACTTAACACCCTTCTCGGAGACGTACGAGCTCAGAGGTTATATACCGATAGACATCTATCGCATGGCATGAATTTCCTGTGTGGCATGCTGAGATGCAAATGATCAAGGCATCTATTGAAAAGTAGAGACTTGTGGTTGATGATCAAAGCACGTCCTTAAAGGGCATAGCTTTGTGTATAGCGTTAATTCGCAAGCCTCACACCTCTGTATGAGTCAAAAAGGGGATCGGACCGTTATGAGAATATGACGTTTCTTTCTAGCTATGGGCGGTGTCATGGTATGGAGCCCAGACATTTATATTTTTTACATATATGGATGATGGATAGCGAGGAGCCTCAGATATATCGGTTACTACGGAGTCGATGGATAGGTCCGATAGGACCGGGAAACGTGTGTCCAGGAATTGCCAATCCTCAAACATAAGTGTAATACCCCGTAATTCTGTAACATTAAGTTTCGCAAATTAAAGTATAATTAAATTTTAAAATAAGAATTAAGGAAAACGGGTTTCTCCATTGCATTCGTCTCGAAATTCTGCTTGGAAACGAGTCCGAGTTTTCGAGAAACGGAGTCCGTATGAGGAAGATATGACCCTCCGAAGTTTCAGAGATTTTCAGAATCAAAAACAGCTCGAAAATTCGAATTCAAATTCGAATTCATAACCCAGAACAGGCTGGGTGGGAAATTTCCCGCCCAGGACCAAGTCGACCTGGGGGTCGACCATAGTGTCGACCTCCCAGGGACCAGTCGATCATAGTGTCGACCTGGGGGTCGACCTGGTGCCGAATTCCAGTTTTTGAACGTGGTGCATTGCGATGTATTTAGACGTGTTTTCTGACTAGATTCGTCTGCCTAATCCTATATAAACAGCCCCCTAGCCCCATTCTCTTTACACCATTTTATTCTCTCCTTATGTTGCCTCTGGAATAATTAAAATAAATAAATTAAGATAAAACATGAAGACTATTCTTGAAGATTACGGCTAGGAATTGCATATTGGAGATTCAAACAAAGTTAAAGCTTCAAGAAGGGAAGCATAGGCTAATCCAACGGCTTCGAGCAACGTCGCGCGAATCATAGCAAATCGCCTCAACGTTATCTTATTGTCCTTTCCAAAACCGATCAATGTAAGTCAGTTACTTTTTAGATTTGAACGCCTAGATCTATTTGTGACATGTAATTAAAGGGATATGAGAATATGCCTAATCCTTTCTTTTGAATCGGTGCTTGTATATGCCTCTGGATCTGATTCTCGATTATGGCCTAGAACTTATTGTGACAGTTTGTCAATGACTATGAAACCATGGCCTATGAAACTATTGCCTATGACTATGACAAGGACAATTGTGGCTAATCACCTTTGACTCATGACTATGAGATTATTGCCTATGATTATGAACATAAGACTATTGTCTATGGCCATGACTTTGAAATTATTACAGTTAATTGCCTATGACTATTTAGGGTAATTGCCTAGGACTATTTTGGTTAATTATCCATGACTATTGTGGTTAATTGCCTATGATTCATAACCATGAGATTTCTACCTATGACCATGACTATGACTATTGTGGTTAATTGCCTAAGACTATTATGGTTAATTGTTTATGCCCATAACACTATCGTTACAAACCATGTTGTACACCGAACTGGCATTTTGTTGGATCTCATACATAGGTTGTGACTTGCTTAGTTTATTCCTATTCGCTATTATGTACACCAAAACCATTGGATCCATTATCCTCGTATTTGGCTCGCTTTTGCATGCCTATTCTTTTATCTCAATTCCCATGTTTATCCTCTATTCCCTTTTTAGTTTCATTTCATGAGTATTTAGAAAACTTGTGAAATCATGGTATACGTACTTTATGAATGCTGGGTTATTTGGGTATAACATGAAATCTATATTATTTGGCATAATTTAGAGCACGTATTATAACATGACTATTAGATGAAAATTGGGGTAATTTGACGTGAATCATAGAAGATGTAATTTGATATATTGAATCTAGTATTGGCAAGTAAACTAAGCTTTAGGCATAAATTGTAAACTAGAGTATCAAATCTAGTTTTGACATGAACTGTAAATGGGAATACTAGATCTAAATTGGCATAAAACTACATGTTAGGTTAAAAGATAGGTAAATCAAGATTTAGGCCTAGAATATAGGTATGTTAGTGGGCATGACAAATGAATATGATATAGGCCAAATTTGTTTAAAAGAGTTGTTAGTAATTTACATATAGACAAAAAGGATAAATATGTAAATCTAGGAAAGATGAATATGCATAACCCGAGGTTAGATTGAGTTACGGTATAAGACTGCCCGGAACCGCCCGGCAAATCCAGCAACCGTAACAATACCTATCTAATGTGGGTGGTTAGAGCATTGAGCCCAAAATGGACCCGAGGTTAGACTGAGTTACGTTGTAAATCTGCCCGGAACCGACCAGCACATCCAGTGACCGCAACAATATCTGTCTAATATGAGTGGTTGGTGCTTTAAATGAATAATTTAAAGCTAAGAAACAGTTAAGCTAGAATGGGAGGGTTAATTCCATAGGAACACTTAACCAACTTAACATGTTAACAAGACAAAGACTTGTAGGGGTTAAATAACTGTTATAACATGTTGACTAGACAAGTGGGTGAGATTAAGAAAAGGTTTAACCGTTATAACATGTTAACTAGACTAGAAGGTGGGGTTAAGTAAAATACACTTAGCAATTTAACATGTTAACTAGACTAGAACGTGGAGTTAAGTAAACTTAGAACACTCAGGCATCATAGTGTGACAAATGAACAAGGTTAAGTTAAAATATGAAGGGACAATACTTAACCATTAGAACATGTGAATTAAACAGATGTTAGGGTTAAGTTAACTAAGGGAACACTTAACCAATACAAGATGAAGGGGTGGGGTTAAGTAATAAGAAATACTTAACTAATATGACTTGATTTGTGGTAGGGTTAAGTCAACATGAACTACCGATAACACTCAACCAGTTTAACATGACAAATGAATGGGTTAAGTTAACTTGAACTGATTAATGAAACTTAACCAAATCACTCTTGACGAGAAAGAGAACTAAGTAGTAAACCTTAGTTAAGAGGAGTAAGTTGTAAACCTTAGTTAAGAAAATGACGGTTCAGGAAACTAAGTAGTAAGCCTTAGTTAAGGGAACTACGTAGTAAACCTTAGTAAAATACGAGATGGAGCGAACATCCATCTGATCTTAAAGAAGGCTCCAACGAGCTGGGGTACGAAGCACGTGGCTTCGAAGGGACGTGAGGGTACTCTTGGTATCCCTCTATGAGGCTGCAGATGATCCGCCTGGACTCACAGAGGTTAAGGTCTGCGATAGAAGAACCAAGGGTATGCCTTGGTTGCAATATAAGGCAACCTAAAGACTAGGATGGACCAGCGTGATTCGGCGAGACCAGTAGCCCTGTGATAGCAACTCGTCGTCTACCTACCATCTTGAGTCAGTCGAGATACGTACAACGGAAAGGCGGAGAACTCCAAAAGACCATATACTTGTTGTCTATTTATGGGTGTGGATGGCCATAGGTTAGTGGGGCATAGAGGGCCTGCGTATAGTTCTCATTTTTCAAGGTGTGCCTTTTATTAGTTGAGGGAAGTGTCAAGTGGGACCATAGCCACTGGAAAAACAGACCTTAGCATCTGCATCGCCAGATATCTAAAAGCTCCTGACCGAGTTCCGTGTTTCTTGATTTGCCCTGCCACGAGACTCCGGTCGCACATATAGAGGACGTGTGCATCTAGACAGTGATAACGATCCATGACACATACGTGGGGAAAGTCTAGGAACATATACTACTCTGGGTAGTGTGTCCTGGAATAGGGGCGTCGTTCGATAGGTAGCATTATCCCTAGTTGGACCTAGGTCGCATAAACCCTAAAATCTGAGAAACGTTCAATAGGTAGCATAAACCCCAGTAGCCCTGGGTAGCGTAAACCCTAGTTGGATCTAGAATGCGCTCGATAGAAAACCCTAGATTAGATTTAGGTAACAAATAATAGATGTACACCTGAAACAACCACAATCGCGGGGATTGGGATCATGTTATTGTTTTATCAGTTTATACAGATTAATGGTTAGGTGGTGCAGAGATATAGAATTTAGAATAACAAGGTAGTAGTGAAGCAGAGAAAGTATAGAAGTGCATCCAGTTTATCTTACCTTATCATATCTTGTGCTAACCTTATGATTCCCATCATCATGGTGCAGTCTTGTATTCAGTTAATTCATGCCATGTTGCTTTTTACCTGGTCACCTGCTGAAAGTTACTGAAATTACCAGACTTTATGTCTGACTCTGTTTTCTTTCGCTTTCTTATCTTCCGTCCCCCCCCCCCCCAAGGCTCGCAGGGAGGGAATATTACTACTTAGCCCAGTTTTCTTTCCAAGCTAAAGATTAGTCGAAGTTTTGCTTGGATTCTCTTTTCCATTGCTATCGCTGGCTCATGCTACATTGGGGAATATAAATGTTATTTTATGCTTCTTTATTTTGTAACACAGATATTCTGGTATTGGAAAACAATTGTTGTACAAACTATTTTATCAATAAAGTAAAGTCCTATTTTCTGCTGTTTAATTTTTGTCTGCCTTGTAATTTATCTGTATCTTTTATCAATAACTCTCCACTGAAGTTAAGGCATTCCCTTTGTGAGTGACCTTAACGGATGTGGGGTGTTACACATGGTATCAGAGCTGAAGGTTACCAGATCAGATAAAAGATTTGAAGAAAAAAAATTATTTTCAAAACGGTTTTTAAAGAAGCATTTTTCAAAAGAAAAGTTTTGTTTTAAAGGCATATTCCCCAAAAGCCATACGCACCATCTTCTGATACTCTGTTTGAATTCTTGTCCCCTTCTTTCTTGAGTCTCCGGGGCTCCTGGCTTTCTGGGAGGTAACCTCATCGCGGCACGGTTCCGTAGGCTTGATAAGACTACGATACCTATCGAAGGACAAAGTAGTGCCCGACTCCCATCTATAGCCATAGTAGTTTCACCTGCAGCTAGTCTTCTTTCAAGCTTTGAAGGGTTTTCCATGCAATGGAGGCAGCTTTTGAGAAACTTGTCAATATGATTACACAGGGATGGTAAAGATGAGGATGAGGGAGTTTGGCTAGGGAGCTCAATGCAAGGATGAGAAATTCATGGATATAAACTCAACTCATGAAGAAAGAAGGAATTATAAAACCTAAGACGAGAGGAAGTATCTTTTCCATGGTATAATAGGTTATATAATTAAGGACAAGGGCAAGGACGAGGGACAGGATTTTCAGAAGGTAGAGTGCATGCTTCCACCACCAGAATACCTGAGAGAGAGATAGTAAAAGTCTCTATTGGAAAAGTTTTGCTTTTCGTTTTGATCAACTAGTTAGTACTCTTTTGATCTTAGCGCTTCGCATTTATTCATATTTACTTCCATAGTTGAGTCTCTGCAACTTAGTACTTGTATAGTAGAAGATCCCATTAGTGCCTCAAATCCAATTGGTGGTTCGGTCCGTTTACCTTTGGTTTGCAAGGATTTGAGAATAACTATATTAAGTGTTGAGTTTAAGCGTAATGCTTCTGTTTTTGGTTCCATGGGCTATGAGTTGATTCTAGGCATAGGTTGGTTGGCTAGTAATTCTTAAAGGAGGGTAGTTAGAGTTTTGACTTGCCTTGGAAATAATCTCTAGATTCCGTGTAAAGAATCAGTTAGGCTTAGCTAGCTAGAATCTCTTAATGCATTTATCGATGATTTGCAATCCGTTAGGGTAGTCCATGAGTATGCAGATGTTTTTGATTAGGTTAGGAGTTTACCCCTAAAACGCGAGATAGACTTCCGCATATATCCAGTTGACAATGCAAAACCAGTTATCCGATCAACGACAGTTTTGGAAATGAAGGTCAATAAGCTTCGCAATCGTGAAGATTAATTAGATAAGGTACAGAATAGTGAAGCTCAAGAAGATGCGACTTAGAAGAACGAAGACTAGATACATGCATCATACTCTTTTTCTTAAGGGTACATCCTTGATCTCTTTTTTCTAGGAATTTTATGCATACTTTCTAGCTTTTAAGGTATATCCTCTAGGGCGTATCATCGGTCCTTAGGTAGAAGCCAATGGATGTGAACATGTATTTGAAACATGTTATGATTGATGGTTGCAAATGGTTGCTCGTGGATGCATATACACACCATAAGCGGTAGAACGACTCAGTCACTTTCATATTGCATTCGCATATATGTATTGGCTTAATGGATTTAACTTGATATGTTATCATATGGATGAATGGCTATGCACACATGTAGTATTTACATAACTAGGGATGCTTGCATACATGATTGGACGCATGGCACTGACATAATTCGCATTAAGGAGGTCAACCGAATCAGTAGACCGCCTGATTTTGCATTAGATAAGGACATATACACACACTATGCATATGAACATGAACGCATTAGAAATCTTTTTAAGGATAATGAATGCCTGTGATTGAATGGTTGAGTAGATGGGTGATTGGATGGAAGGATACATTCTTCCTAACTTGAAGATTTCGGGGACGAAATCCTTCAAAGAGGGGGAGGATGTAACACCCCGTAATTCTGTTACATTAAGTTTCGCAAATTAAAGTATAATTAAATTTTAAAATAAGAATCAAGGGAAACGGGTTACGCCATTGCGTTCGCCTCGAAATTCTTCTTGGAAACGAGTCCAAGTTTTCGAGAAACGGAGTCGTATGAGGAAGATATGACCCTCCGAAGTTTCAGATATTTTCAGAATAAAAAACAGCTCGAAAATTCGAATTCAAATTCAAATTCATAACCCAGAACAGGTTGGGGGGGAATTTCCCACCCAGGACCAGGTCGACCTGGGGGTCGACCATAGTGTCGACCTCCCAGGGACCAGGTCGACCATAGTGTCGACCTGGGGGTCGACCTGGTGCCGAATTCCAGTTTTTGAACCTGGTGCATTGCGATGTATTTAGACATGTTTTTTGACTAGATTCGTCTGCCTAATCCTATATAAATAGCCCCTAGCCCCATTCTCTTTACACCATTTTATTCTCTCCTTATGTTGCCTCTGGAATAATTAAAATAAATAAATTAAGATAAAACATGAAGACTATTCTTGAAGACTACGGCTAGGAATTGCATATTGGAGATTCAAACAAAGTTAAAGCTTCAAGAAGGGAAGCAAAGGCTAATTCAACGGCTTCGAGCAACGTCGCGCGAATCATAGCAAATCGCCTCAACGTTATCTTATTATCCTTTCCAAAACCGATCAATGTAAGTCAGTTAACTTTTAGATTTGAACGCTTAGATCTATTTGTGACATGTAATTAAATGGATATGATAATATGCCTAATCCTTTCTTTTGAATCGGTGCTTGTATATGCCTCTGGATCTGATTCTCGATTATGGCCTAGAACTTATTGTGACATTTTGTCAATGACTATGAAACCGTGGCCTATGAAACTATTGCCTATGACTATGACAAGGACAATTGTGGCTAATCACCTATGACTCATGACTATGAGATTATTGCCTATGATTATGAACATAAGACTATTGTCTATAGCCATGACTTTGAAATTATTACAGTTAATTGCCTATGACTATTTAGGGTAACTGCCTAGGACTATTTTGGTTAATTATCCATGACTATTGTGGTTAATCGCCTATGATTCATAACTTTGAGATTTCTACCTATGACCATGACTATGACTATTGTGGTTAATTGCCTAAGACTATTATGGTTAATTGTTTATGCCCATAACACTATCGTTACAAACCATGTTGTACACCGAACTGGCATTTTGTTGGATCTCATACCTAAGGTGTGACTTGCTTAGTTTATTCTTATTCGCTATTATGTACACCAAAACCATTGGATCCATTATCCTCATATTTGGCTCGCTTTTGCATGCCTTTTCTTTTATGTCAATTCTCATGTGTATCCTCTATTCCCATTTTAGTTTCATTTCATGAGTATTTCGAAAACTTGTGAAATCATGGTATACGTGTGTTATGAAAGCGGGGTTATTTGGGTATAACATGAAATCTATATTATTTGGCATAATTTAGAGCACGTATTATAACATGACTATTTGATGCAACTTGGGGTAATTTGACGTGAATTATAGAAGATGTAATTTGATATATTGAATCTAGTATTGGCAAGTAAACTAAGCTTTAGGCATAAATTGTAAACTAGAGTATCAAATCTAGTTTTGACATGAACTGTAAATGGGAATACCAGATCTAAATTGGCATAAAACTGCAGGTTGGGTTAAAAGATAGGTAAATCAAGATTTGGGCCTAGAATATAGGTATGTTAGTGGGCATGACAAATGTTAGACCAAAAAGTGGTTCTAACACCCAAACTAACTAAAAGCAGAATGAAATAAGATCAAAAGTAAAATGGAGACACAGAATTTATAGTGGTTCGGCGTTAAGGAGCCTACGTCCACTTGTCAATCACTATTCTCGACGATAGAGTTGCACTTACAATGAGATATTCACTCAATTTCACTCACAACTCACATACATTCACTCAATTGTTTCAAAACAAATTTTGAGAAAAGATTTGGATTATCCGGGAGTGCTAGAATTTGGTTTATGAAAGTGGTTGAACTCTCAAAGTGCCAAAAAGAAGATCCTTTTTATTGTCTCTAGACAGAGTATTTATAGATGAAAATTTGCTCAGAACCCGATCCGGATCGGAGCCACGTGTCTTCCATCCCATCAGTCTCGGGTTCGGATGGATTTCAGTGTTGACAACGCATCAGAGCAGTGGACATTGTGGGTAGGAACTGGTCATACCCGCTCCGCATATTTAGGCGATCGTGGGGGAGTGTGATGTGGAATATGGGTTCGGATCGGAGGAGCGTGCAAGAGGGGTTCGGATCGGGGTATCCGATCCGATCCGGATTGTCCCAAGGCTAAGTCTTCATCCATTTTTACTCCGTTCCGATCTGTCTCTGTAGCAGGTATCCCTCTGCTCCAACTGGCAGTAGGTTGCTCCCCGATTCGAACAACAGTGCCTCTCTGATTCCAACAATAACAGCTCACCGATCCGAACAGCAATGCCTCTCTGATTCCAACAATAACAGCTCACCGATCCGAACAGCAATGCCTCTCCAATCCGACCCGCTACATCTCTCCGACCCGACCCGCTATAATGCTTTCCATGTTCTTCAATGTTTCACATCTCGACTTTGTGTTGCCCAGTTCACAAAGTGGGCTAACATTTTGCCCCCTCAAAGGATGCTTCTGTTGGAGACAGAGCATGCTTTGATTATCATTGCACAACGTCTTCTAGGTAATTTTTCCTTTGATTTTCCTTATGTTTTCATCTTCTTCTTCGAACTTCAATTTGATTCACTGCTGAGTTACAGAATTCTGTTCGGTTCGGATTCCGATCCGAACAGACCCCCTCTTCTTTCTATCTTTCGTTGGACAATTGGGCCAAGCTCTGCTACTGGACTGTCGATCCGATCCGAACGGGGAGACGAATAGTCACTCTACTTCTCTATATAAACTGGGTCTTCGTCTTTCTCTCATTTTCTTTTATTGTTTTACCTTTTTGCTTCGGAACTCCAGAAAAAAGAAATAAGAACTTTTCACTATTTTCGTGCGAATTTCCAATTTACATACTCTGGTAGGTTTGAATCCTTCAATTAATTTTGTAACAACGTGCTTCAATTGAGATTTGTGGTTAATTTTGAACGATTTGAACATGGATCCTCTCTTGCTTCGATATCTTGTCTCGCTCCTCCCCTGTCGTCGTCGTGGGTGGTTCTACCACCATCTCGAGGCGTTGAGAGGTTAAATGAAGCATGCGCTCGTCTTTAACTGGAGCTTTGGAGAGGGATGTGGATTTGACTGTGGTTGAAGAAGCGGAAGAAGAAGGAGAGGATCGGTTCGGGTTGGAGTATAGAAGATGGATAAGAAGGAAAGGAAGAGAAATTCACAAGTCCGGATTGGGTCGGGGCAAAGGTCAAAGATGGAAACAGAGCTCATTTCACCGGATCGGGTCGGAGAGGATTCTCAAAATCGAATCGAACCGGAAAGTGAAAAGGAGGAGAAGTGTGTTCACCTAACCGGATCGGGTCGGACTGTAAAATAAAGGAGGAGAAGCATGACTACGTGGTCCGATCCGAACCGTTAGGGGAATCCATCTCCGAGCCAATCCGACTTTGGTCTCTGAGTTTCAAAGTTCGTCCGAACCCAAGACAAGGCCACGCCCCCGATCCAATCCCAATGAATGCGCCCGAACCGAACCGAAGGGAAGTCCATCTTAATGCATAAAAATTTGTTTAACTGGCCCAATCAACTTTTGGCATAATCTTCAACTTAATGGACAGTTAGGATAGTGCCTTGCGAACGTAACTGGACGTCAGGAACTACTTCAATTCTTTATACTTTGCCGAACTTTTGCGTCGCACTTTTAAACATTTACTTTACACTTTCCGCATACACTGTTTACACTTTAGTTTGCACACATGCACGGGGGGGATACGGGCTAATTTACTCTAATTTGTGCTATTGCTTCTTCAATAGTTTTATGACCATGAGACCCAGACGCTCTTCTAGACTAGCTGCGAAGAAAGAGGCCCCGGAGACATCCAACAAAACCACTCTCGAGGACATATCCTCCCGTTCTAATCCAGAATGGAATGATGAGGGTTCATATTACGAGGTTGGAAATCGCGAAAGTGACAATCTGTCTTCGGAGGATGAAGTTTCTCTAGGTTTTGAAGAGGAAGGGGGGATTGGTGACGACCGGGCTCCAGATGAGTTTGAATCGGCTGTCATATTGGAATCGCCCCAAGATTCTGTTGAATCAACAATCGACAATGACCGACTTATCCGGATTTGTTTAAAATACGGGATACTGAAAAGGGACACTCTAGTGCCTTCGAGATCTGACCGTCCCCACAACCCTCCAGAAGGATATATGGCAATCACTCGGTTGATGTGCATGGTCGGTGCTATCCCTCCATTTTCTCCCTTCATCGTTGATTTTCTTAGACAAATGCGGATTGCCCCCATGCAGCTGCATCCCAATTCTTATGCCTACTTACACACCTTATATATAGCATATCGCGAGATCTTAGGCATAGAGCTCACTTTCGATGACGTTCATTTCTTCTACAACTTCAAGCATCGGACTCGAGAAACTCCTTCTTTCTGTTATTTTGAGTCTGTACCTAAGAGGAAGATAATTTCAACGCCATTCAGTAGTAAAGCTGGAGATTCCAAACTGGAATGGTTTTATGTGAAGCGACAGCCTGGGTGTGCCAGGAGGTGGACGAAATCAAGTAAAGCACTGATTTTCTAAATCTTGGCTCTATGCATTCAAGTCATCGCCTTAACTCATTTTTCTTTTTGTTTGCAGTCGACAACCCAAAACAAATATCAGACCAGGTGTTCTTTGACCGGATGCACCAGCTCCTTAATGGCGATCAGAAATTCCTGACTATTGATGAAGTCCTTAAGGACGAATATCTTCATTTTCATGGGCTAATATCTGTTACTCGTAGTATCGGTCATAGGACGGCTCCATACGTATATATTCCTCCAGTGGATGTAGTCCCAGAGATAGGAGAAGGTTCGGGAGCTCCTACAGTGCCTCTTCAAACTTCACCTTCTCCATCTTCTACTCAAGATGACGAATTGGCTAACTTGGCCGAAAAGCATCGTGAAGGTTATACTGCTCCTGAGGATGCCATTTCTCCAGAAAAGTCAACGTCTTCCAAAGATTCGCCAATTGATGCTTCCGAGGGAGATGTCCCTAGTACTGATGACCCATTGTTTCAGGGTTTGAGGGATCTCCCCTTACCTGAAACTATATACACTTCAGAGGATTTTAGGAAGGATCCTTTAGTTTTCACCTCTTCTGAAGAGACCACTCCTGCTAAGGCCAAAGAGCCTGCCCGTACTAGTCTAGCTTCGGACTCGGGTTGTTTGGGGGGAAACACACCACTTAGGACACACTTTACACAATAGCATTACCACTCATTGCACCTCT
The DNA here is from genome assembly GCA_030737875.1 of Allium sativum. Classification (NCBI taxonomy): domain Eukaryota; kingdom Viridiplantae; phylum Streptophyta; class Magnoliopsida; order Asparagales; family Amaryllidaceae; genus Allium; species Allium sativum. Next base: position 452,605,474 of record CM060920.1, on the reverse strand, counting down.
CTCTCTGTGAAACTATTGATTCTGAATTTCATTTGTCTTATTGTGCAGGCACGATGTCCCGATCTTACTATGATATCAGGAAGCTCCGCCGCAACATGTCTAATTCACCTTATGACACTGAGTATGATCGCCGCGACGATCGCAGTAGGGAGGAGAGACGGCCTTATGAACCCTATCGCTCTTGAACCTCACGTTCTCGCTCTCCCGTTCGGTCGGACCCAGAGAGATATAAAGGTTATCAAGGTCGTAGGGAAGAGGACAGGCCGCAACCAAAAGACTCCACCTCTTCTCAAGAAAAGCGCAGCAGGGAGAGAAGCCCGCCAAAAGATACTGAGTCGCGAAGTAAACGCAAGGTTCCTGCTAAACGGCCTAGAACAGATAAAGAGACTATTGAATCCTCCACACACAGGGATACTGAGTTGACGATCCCCGCCCCTCCACCACTAGATGCTGAAACCGCAATCAAGCGGGCGTATTTGGAGGAGAAATTTCCCGAACATTACTTCGAGAACTTGACTTTTTTGCCTGCCCTCGAGCCTATTTCTTCCAGGTGGGCAGATGAGGCCAAAGCAAAGATAGATGCGGTCGAAAAACAGTATTCTGAAATGTTCAAATATTCATGCAACCTTTCCAGAATCATTCGTACTCTAATCACAAATGCTGATTCGATGCAAAAAACCACGGAAGAAGATGCAAAAGCCTTAAAGAATCTAGGAAAAGATTTGGAGGACACACAGGCCTAGCTTGTTGTTGCTCAAAGGGACGCTACTAGCTTCAAGCAACAATTTGAAGATATGCAAAAATGTTATCATGATTTGCTTGAATCTCACACTCAAGAGCGTTCTGAGTTAAAAAAGCAAGCTGAAGATGCTAAGTCAGATGCCGCTAAAACGCGCCTTGCTTACGCTGACCTTGAACGGAAAAATGCCGAGTTAACAAGGAGGAATGCTGAGCTAGAAAAGAAAAATGCTGATTTGGATTCTAAGCTAATGGAGGCGGAGAACAGAGCTGCCCTGGCGGAGGGTAATGTCGACTGTGCTATCAAATCCGCTGAGGAGGCCCGCAAACAATTGTCAGAGGCGGAGGCAGAGATTCAGGGTTTCGGCGAATTAATGATTGAATTCTTTGCACATATCATCCGTCGCCGGAACATTTCTTGGATTGAGGATTATCCATCTACTCTAGTCCAAGTATGGAGTCAGATCGTTGAGTGGGAAAAAGAGGAGCTTAAGGTTGATTCCATCGATGAGGACAAGTTGATGGAGAAATACTTAAGGGATGATGAGCCAGAACGCTTAGCTGAAGGGCGCCGCCTCATTGCTGATGCTATGGAAGAAGAGAGGCGGAGGACTAAACAGAAGAACGTTCCCGAGGCTGGTTCCTCTTCTACTGCCCCCGCAACTTCTGAAGTAGAGGGGTATGATCCTGAAAACCCGGGAATCCCTCGAACAACTCTGCTATCCCCTATTCCCGAGATAGCATCAGAGACAGCAGTTACCCCTGCCGAGAAGTCTTCGGAAGGTATCCCTACATTTTCTCCTCAATTCGTCAAGGCTATTTCTACCTTTCGCCACGTGATTGAGCAATCGATGAAAAACCCATTATTTTCTCCTGAGTTGATAACTGTTGCTTCTCACTCTGTAGGTATTGAGCCATCCGGAAAGACAGATGTGACTCAGGGAGCCGCCTCTGGGGCAGAGCCTACGGAGAAGGCAAAAGGGGGGAAGGACAAGGTTGCTCCTATAGATTTGGGAGAAGGAAGCGAACCGTCTAAGGCTGACACTCCCCGTGATGAAGAAATGATAGCAGCCTTAAAGGATGATAGCGGCGACGGAGGACATGAGGAAGATCCAGAGGTGGCAATAGTCGGGGAGTCGAAGAGTGCAGATGATGTTACTTTGGTTGCAATGAAAGCTGACCAAGATAAACGCTTGCAGTTAAAAGCTGAAGACTTAGACCCTGAAATCCTCAAGCGTCTCGCAGTTGTGGATGCGGGATCAAGGTTAGTTGTTAAGCTTTCAACTAGATCTATTACAGAGGAACTCGCTAAAAAATCTTCTCTTGATTCCAGCGCTCCGCCCTCCGGGAAGAAGTCAACCGATTCCAGCGCCGCATCTTCAGGAAAGAAAAAATCAAAGCGCATCTTGACGGAGGCCGAGAAAGAGGCAAAGGATGCGGAGAAAGCCGCCAAGAAGTCCAAGCCTCACTCGAAATCTAAATAGTGGGTTGTCTTGCGTCGTTTTAGCATTTGGTAGACCAACAATTGCTGCTATAAGGGTGGCTCTTGCACCTTCTTTTTGGCTATTTTCCTGTACAAATTTATTCATTCGTAAATAAAAAATAATTCATTTTCTGCAATGTCTGTTAGCCATTAGTTCTGCACTTATGTAAGAATGCATGTTTTACTATAGTTATGTAATGAAGTTATGGTAGGGGGAAATATGTGTATACATATATGCCCCCAGTCGATCTCAAAAAACTATTCAAGACTTAATCAAGTAGTCTGAATGTCCCCGATTTTCTGACGGGATTGCATTTTCTGTGTCGTCAATGCCTGTCGTTTTTTCTGGCATTTTCTTTTTTATACTCTCCTGTCTTATACTCAGGTTAGAGTTCTTATTGAGGCGGTCTCTTGTCTGGGTGCACCTTCACGCCTCAGAGGACGTCGTCTTCCCGTCCTTTTATACTCTCTCTCAATTCTCGAGAGTTAGAGTTAAGAATGTCGTTTTCCCATTCTTTTATGTCTTGTCGCACAAATAGTCGTTGTGCTTTTTCTTGCGTATAAACTGTTTTCAACCTTTCAGGTTTTAAATCATCTTATATTCCATAATCGCAACAGAATAGTAGATGAAGGTATATATATATAATGCATGAAAGTAAATGACACACGATATTTTTATAGTGATTCGGCTAAGTCGTAGCCTACATCCACTTTGTAGTCCTTTATTCATGCCATCAGATTTTCCTAAGGCAAGTCGTGCCTTTTTACAGAAGTCATAAGAAAAATAACAAAGAGTACAACATTTCTAATCCAAATATCGCATCAAGTGTTGGGCATTCCATGCCCTAGGTACCTCTTCGCCATCTACGGTCGTTAACTTGAAGGTTCCTTTTTCAAGTTTCCGTTGGATGACAAAGGGTCCTTCCCACTTTGGACCGAGGTGAGGAAGGGATGGAAAGACTCTCTTTAGCACCAAATCTCCTGGTTCAAAAGTCCTAAGGCGAACTATTTTGTCGTAATAGCGTGCCATCTGACGTCGATGTCTTGCCGCACGCAAATCCGCTTCGTCCCTTTTTTCTTCGATTTCATCAAGAGACTCGAGTAAGAGTGCCCGATTCGTCATCGGGTCATAATACGTCACCCGGTGAGAAGGAACTTCAAGCTCTACTAAAATTACTGCTTCTGAACCAAAAGAGAGAGAGAAAGGGGTATGACCAGTAGCGGTCTTAAATGTTGTTCGATATGCCCACAAAGCTAAGGGCAATTCGTCAACCCATTTTGCCTTTGCGCGCTCTAACCGTTTCTTGAGGATGGATTTTATAACTTTGTTTATTGCTTCAACTTGCCCGTTCGACTGCGGATAAGCAACCGCAGTATACCGTTTGTCGATCTTATATTTTTGGCAGAAATTTCTGAATTTAGTACCATCGAACTGGGTTCCGTTGTCAGTTATAATGGTCCTTGGGATCCCGAATCGGCATATAATATTTCTAACCACGAAACTTATCACCTTTCTCGTCGTGATCTTGGTTAAGGGCTCAGCTTCCACCCACTTCGTAAAATAGTCCACAGCGACTATTGCATATTTCGCTCCTCCTTTAGCAGTCGGTAGAACTCCGATGATATCAATTCCCCACATGGCAAAAGGCCAAGGACTCACCATCGATTTGAGTTGGGTCGACGGTGCTCTGGGGATTTTGGCGAATCTCTGGCACTTATCGCAGCGTCGTGAATAATCAGCTGCATCTTTATTAATTGTGGGCCAGAAGTATCCATACCGCAATATCTTTTTCGCTAAAGTTTGACCTCCTGTATGATCTCCACACTCACCTTCGTGCACTTCTCTTAGTACACGTCTGATGTCGTCGTGTGCTATACATCGTAACAGGGGCATAGAAAATCCTTGTCTATAAAGAGTATCATATTGTAGGACATATCTGGTAGCCTTGCGAACTATAGCCCTTCTCTCACTCTTCTTTGATGGGAGTGTCTCATTCTTAAGAAAGTTCTTAATTGGGGTCATCCACGACTCCTTCTCCGGTTCCGCTTCGAAAGCGAACTCAATTTCCATCGATTCAAAGCTTGGTGATTCCAATGTTTCAATTGGAATTATTTCAATTTCCTCTGGGTTGTCGGAACTAGCTAACTTTGCCAGCCTGTCTGCCTTCTGGTTTTCGGCTCTTGGGATATGTGTTATACTGTACCGCTCCAGGTTGCTCAATAGCTTTTCCACTTTCTCGAGGTAGGCGATGAGTCGAGGTCCCCGAGCCACAAATTCCTTTCGCACTTGGCAAACAACGATTTTGGAGTCGTAGAATATGTCCAACATTTTTATTCCGAGGTCTTTAGCAAGCTTCAGCCCGGCAATCAGGGCTTCGTATTCAGAGTCATTGCTAGTCACCGAAAATTCTAATCGTAGAGCATAATAAAACGACCGCCCTTCAGGAGTAACTAAGACGATTCCAGCTCCGGACCTTCGGTCGTTTTTGGCTCCATCTGTGTATAGCTTCCATGAATCTATCTTTAACTCATCTTCGGACTTGACCACCCTGTCATCGATCACTTCCTCCTCTGGGATAGTGAACTCTGCTATAAAGTCTGCCAGAGCTTGCCCCCTGATCGACCTTCGTGGCTGAAAATTTAAATCAAACTGACTTAGTTCTATATTCCATTTGATCAACCTTCCCGATGCTTCGGGTCTCTGCAACACCTGCCTCAGAGGCTGGTCAGTGTATATGGTTATTGGATGAGCTTGGAAATAGTGACGAAGTTTTCGGGATGCGATTAGGAGGCTGTTAGCGAGCTTCTCAATCTTTGGGTAGTTGCGTTCTGCCGCCGCCAATTTCTTGCTTACATAATATACTGGCCTTTGCACTTTGTCTTCCTCTCGAACCAAGGCTGTGCTAACAGCGTGAGCCGAGACTGCCAAGTAAACAAACAATTCTTCGTGATCCACTGGCTTTGACAGAATCGGCGGTTTTTCTAGTAGTTCCAATAAATTTCAAAAGGCTGCAACACAGTCCGGAGTCCACTCGAAGTTCTTCTTTCCCCTTTTAATCAAATCAAAAAACGGAACGCATTTGTCTGTGGCTTTGGAGATAAATCTACTCAACGCGGCTACTTTCCCTGCAAGACTTTGGACATCTTTAATTCTTCTCGGCTCTTCAATGTTTCTAATCGCTGCTATTTGGCTGGGATTGATTTTAATTCCTCGGGAGCTCACAATGAAGCCTAGAAACTTTCCCGATGCCACTCCAAATGAACACTTCAAAGGATTCAACTTCATCCGATACTTTCGCAGGATACCGAACATTTCTGCCAAGTCTTGCGTATGGCGGGAGGACTGTTTCGATTTGACAAGCATATCATCTACATAAACTTCCATAGTCTTCCCTATTTGATTATAAAACATTCTGTTCACTAAGCGCTGATAAGTGGCTCCGACGTTTTTCAATCTGAATGGCATTACAACATAACAATATAACCCCAAATTTGTAATGAAGCTCGTATGTTCTTGATCTGGCACGTGCATAGGAATTTGGTTGTACCCGGAATATGCATCCATGAAAGAGAGAAGTTCATGTCCCGCTGTCGAATCTACAAGCTGGTCAATCCTAGGAAGTGGGAAACTATCTTTCAGGCAAGCTTTGTTCAAATCTGAAAAATCAATGCAAGTCCGCCACTTTCCATTCGGCTTCTTTACTAAGACGGGATTCGATATCCAGTCGGGATATGTCGAATCTCGAATAAATCCATTCTGTTTCAGCTTCTCCACTTCTTCTTTGAGGGCAGCCGACCTCTCTGGGCCCAGCATACGTCTCTTTTGCTTCACAGGCGGGTGTTTCGGGTTTACATTTAGTGAGTGACTTATGATGGAGGGCGATATCCCACACTGTCAGCGTGGGTCCAGGCAAACACGTCCAAGTTTGCCTTCAAGAAGTCCGTTAGTTCTTCGGCCCGACGTGGATCCAACTGAGATCCAATCTTCAAAACTCTTGTTGGATCAGCTTCATCAATAGGAATGTCCACATTCGCTTCATTAGGAGTTGCATTTCTAGTCTCTGGTTCCTCGTCTTTTCTGGGATCCAGGTCTTCAGGCGTTCCTTTGGGCAACTCCTTCGGGGCCGATCCCTCTAGTTGCTACGCTGAGCCCTCCTTCGGAGGAGGCGAGGCATCTTTACTCTCGATGTTAAGTCCTTTCATCAACATCTTTAATTCGGCAACATAGCAGGCCCGTCCGGAGACTTGATCCCCTCTCATTACTCCAGTTCCGGCTTCAGTTGGGAACTTAAGCAATAAACACCAAGGGGCGATGCAAGCCCTGAACTCAGCAAGGGCTGGCCTTCCCAAAAATGCATTATAAGGCGAATCTACGTCCAACACTAAGAACTGAAGCATACGTACTCTTCGGCGTTCTCCTTGTCCCAAGGTTACGGGCAATTCTTTGTACCCCATTGGGGCTGTCGACGCCCCGTTGAAGCCTCGGATCCAACCTTCGCATGGCTTTAAATCTTCAGATTCAAGCTTCATCTGATCGAATGACTATTTAAATAAAATATTAACAGAGCTTCCGTTGTCTACTAACACCTTATGAACCAAGGCCAGCTCAATGGTGGTAGTAATGACCAACGGATCATCGGTAGGTGACTGAATCCCAGTATTATCTCTGCTACGGAATACCACATCGTCAAACATTGTCTTTTGTTGCTTTATGGGGGCGATATCTTCCAAATCATCACATTCATCCACCTCTACATGCTTGGCAGCATTTACATATTGATCCATCGCTCTAAACTGCGGATTGCTGGGTGGGGACCACCCACTATGGAGTTGATAACAATTCCCTTGCCTTTCTGCTGCGCCGTAGGCTTGGGGGCAGATTGAATCTGTTTTGGAGCCTGCTCTCCTTGCCCCCTGTCCCTCGGGGCAACCTTATATTCATCCAGTTTCCCTTCGCGCAGCAGCTTCTCAATCACGTCTCTCAAATGTCGACATTCATTGGTTGAATGCCCATGAGTTCCATGAAACAAACAAAACTTCCCAGTTGCCATTTCTTTCTCCGTTGAGTCGCGAGGTGGCGGTCTTTTATATTGCAAAACATTGTATGTATCCAAGTAAATGTTCTCCAGAGTGTCGTTCAACGGTGTATAATTCTCATAAGTCTGGAATCGGGGTCTTTTGTTAGGATCACTTCCCCTATTTTTATTTCTTCTGTTACCATTCGCGTTACGGTTATTGTTGTTGCCCCCGTTTCCAGAATTGTCGTTTCCACTCTTGTTTCCCACATTTACTTCAACTTTTCCGGAACTTTCCCCAGACTGCTTCACGGTGACGTTACTCTGAACATTTTCTTTTGAAGCCGCTTCAGACTTTCTCTTTCGGTTTGCCCTGGCCTCCTCTCGTTTTAGGTGAATATCGGCCTTTTCATAAAATAACTCTCTCGTGGAGGGTGTCTTTCCAGAAAGGTAATCTCCAAACTCGGAGTCAGGATCGTCTCCTTCCATCAAAGCCATCAAGATGGTGGGCTCATGCGGGTCACTAACTTCAGTCACAGCTAAGTTGAATCGGTCGAGATATGACCTCAAAGACTCTCCTGGCACCTGCTTAATTCTTGATAATTCAATAACACTTTTAGACTTTCGGGTATGGAGTTGGAACTGATTCATAAAACGTTCGCTCAATTCCCTATAATTCGATATCAAACGAGGGGGAAGTCGGGTAAACCATAGCAGCGCCACATCTTCTAAATAGATCGGGAATGCTTTACACTTCACTGCGTCAGGAGCAGCAGCAGCATTCATGAGCCACGAGTATCGCATCAAATGCTGTCCCGGATCGGTTCTCCCATTGTACTTGTCCATCTACGGCAGGTTAAAACGTCGGGGAAATTGAAAATTGAGGATGTCGTCAGTGAAAGGAGTATGGCTTCGCTCAATGCCATAATCTTCATTGGTATAGTTCCGTCTTTCGGACATAATCTGGCGTACCATTGCCTGTACATCAGCATTAGTTAGGGGCCGTTCCGGCTCCCTGGCCCTGGTATCCGGGTTCCTTCTGGGCTCTTGTTCAGGAGATGCCCTTCTTCTTTGAGCTGCTTCTGCTCTGCTTCGTTCCCTACGCCCCCGGTCGATCTCGGGAGGAGGGGGCTGGAGCATCTGCCCCTGAGTGGGATTAGTATGGTTAGGGTCTCTCAAGCCTGGATCATTGGTTCCTAGTGCTCATGCAATATCCTCACGGGACCCCAAAGATCCGAACGTCAGTTGCTCCAAATTCTGAGGTCGTTCGAGCGGCCTTCTTTCACGGGGCCGTTCTTCCTCGGAAGAAGAAGACTGATCCATTGGTGTGTGGCGAACCGGGGATGGGGTTCTCTGTCTACGGAGTTCGCTAATTTCCCTGCTCATGAGTCTCATGTTTTCTTGCATCATGAGATTGATACGCTCGTGGACTTTCATAGCCTCCCTAGTACTCTCAAGCATGTCAAGTAGGCGCGAGAAATCTCCTTGAGTAATAGGTGTGGATGGATTGACCTGATCATTGACCCTGGTGGCTGGAATCGGAGCATTTGTGGGGGCTCGAGTAGAGGTTCCAACATCACCAAGTGTCGGGTCGGTTCGGAGATGGGAATTCGGGTCAGGGCTGGAAAGCCAGGTCGGGTCGGTGTAGGGCGAGCTGCTCGGGTCGGTTCAGGTTGGGGGAATGCACTACTTCAGATTCTCCTACCCGGATCGGATCGGAGCTCTCCCCCTGAGTGCGGTTCGGATTTCCTGTATCAGTCCGTCCTGCTACTGAGCTCTGCCCATGAGACCTTGTCACAACTGCATTTTGCTGATCTTCACCAACTCCGTTTCCTCGACTAGTTTGAACTTCCTTACCTTTTCCTTTGGCCATAGTTCTTCAACAATCAATTCAACAAATATTCAAGAGCGTCGAAACTTGAGGATTAACTTCTTTGAACTCGACGGTCCAAAAAGTAGAACGATAATCCCGAAAAACAAAGAATTCAGATGGTTCTCAGTGAAAGCACCAAAATGTTAGACCAAAAAGTGGTTCTAACACCCAAACTGACTAAAAGCAGAATGAAATAAGATCAAAAGTAAAATGGAGACACAGAATTTATAGTGGTTCGGCGTTAAGGAGCCTACGTCCACTTGTCAATCACTATTCTCGACGATAGAGTTGCAATTACAATGAGATATTCACTCAATTTCACTCACAACTCACATACATTCACTCAATTGTTTCAAAACAAATGTTGAGAAAAGATTTGGATTATCCGGGAGTGCTAGAATTCGGTTTATGAAAGTGGTTGAACTCATAAAGTGCCAAAAAGAAGATCCTTTTTATTGTCTCCAGACAGGGTATTTATAGGTGAAAATTTGCTCAGAACCCGATCCGGATCGGGGCCACGTGTCTTCCATCCCATCAGTCTCGGGTTCGGATGGATTTCAGTGTTGACAACGCATCAGAGCAGTGGACGTTGTGGGCAGGAACTGGTCATACCCACTCCGTATATTCAGGCGATCGTGGGGGAGTGTGATGTGGAATATGGGTTCGGATCGGACGAGCGTGCAAGAGGGGTTCGGATCGGGGTATCTGATCCGATCCGGATTGTCCCAAGGCCAAGTTTTCATCCATTTTTACTCTGTTCCGATCTGTCTCTGTAGCAGGTAGCCCTCTGCTCCAACTGGCAGTAGGTTGCTCCCCGATCCGAACAGCAGTGCCTCTCTGATTCCAACAATAACAGCTCACCGATCCGAACAGCAATGCCTCTCCGATCCGACCCGCTACATCTCTCCGATCCGACCGGCTATAATGCTTTCCAAGTTCTTCAATGTTTCACATCTCGACTTTGTGTTGCCCAGTTCACAAAGTGGGCTAACAACAAATGAATACGATATAGGCCAAATTTGTTTAAAAGAGTTGTTAGCAATTTACATATAGACAAAAAGGATAAATATGTAAATCTAGGAAAGACGAATATGCCTAACCCGAGGTTAGATTGAGTTACGGTATAAGACTGCCCGGAACCGCCCGGCAAATCCAGCAACCATAACAATACCTATTTAATGTGGGTGGTTAGAGCATTGAGCCTAAAAAGGACCCGAGGTTTGACTGAGTTGCGGTGTAAATCTGCCCGGAACCGACCAGCACATCCGGTGACCGCAACAATATCTGTCTAATGTGAGTGGTTGGTGCTTTAAATGAACAATTTAAAGCTAAGAAACAGTTAAGCTAGAATGGGAGGGTTAAGTCCATAGGAACACTTAACCAACTTAACATGTTAACAAGACAAAGACTTGTAGGGGTTAAATAACCATTATAACATGTTGACTAGACAAGTGGGTGAGGTTAAGAAAAGGTTTAACTGTTATAACATGTTAACTAGACTAGAAGGTGGGGTTAAGTAAAATACACTTAGCCAATTTAACATGTTAACTAGACTAGAAGGTGGAGTTAAGTAAACTTAGAACACTTAGCCATCATAGTGTGACAAATGAACAAGGTTAAGTTAAAACATGAAGGGACAATACTTAACCATTAGAACATGTGAATTAAACAGATGTTAGGGTTAAGTTAACTAAGGGAACACTTAACCAATACAAGATTAAGGGGTGGGGTTAAGTAATAAGAAATACTTAACCAATATAACTTGATTTGTGGTAGGGTTAAGTCAACATGAACTACTGATAACACTTAACCAGTTTAACATGACAAATGAATGGGTTAAGTTAACTTGAATTGATTAATGACACTTAACCGAATCCAACTTGACGAGAAAGAGAACTAAGTAGTAAACCTTAGATAAGAAGACTAAGTTGTAAACCTTAGTTAAGAAAATGACGGTTCAGGAAACTAAGTAGTAAACCTTAGTTAAGGGAACTAAGTAGTAAATCTTAGTTGAATACGAGAAGGAGCGAATGTCCATCTGATCTTAAAGAAGGCTCCAATGAAATGGGGTACGAAGCACGCGGCTTCGTAGGGACATGAGGGGACTCTTGGTATCTCTATGTGAGGCTGCAGATGATCCGCCTGGACTCATAGAGGTTAAGGTCTGCATTAGAAGAACCAAGGGTATGCCTTGGTTGCAATATAAAGCAACCTAAAGACTAGGATGGACCAGCGTGATTCAGCGAGACCAGTAGCCCTGTGATAGCAACTCGTCATCTACCTACCATCTTGAGTCAGTCGAGATACGTACAGCGGAAAGGCGGAAAACTCCAAAAGACCATATACTTGCTATCTAGTTATGGGTGCGGATGGCCATAGGTTAGCGGGGGCATAGAGGGCCTGCGTATAGTTTTCATTTTTCAAGGTGTGCCTTTCATTAGTTGAGGGAGGGGTCAAGTTGGACCATAGCCACTGGAAAAACAGACCTTAGCATCTGCATCGGCAGATATCTGAAAGCTCCCGACCGAGTTCCGTGTTTCTTGAGTTGCCCTGCCACGAGACTCGGGTCGCATATATAGAGGACATGTGCATCTAGACAGCGATAACGATCCACGACACATACATGGGGAAAGTCTGGGAACATATACCACTCTGGGTAGTGTGTCCTAGATTAGGGGCGTCATTCGATAGGTAGCATAATCCCTAGTTGGACCTAGGTCGCGTAAACCCTAAAATCCGAGAAACGTTCAATAGGTAGCATAAACCCCAGTAACCCTGGGTAGCATAAACCCTGGTTGGATCGAGAATACGCTCGATAGAAAACCCTAGAGTAGATTTAGGTAATAAATAATAGATGTACACCTGAAACAACCACAATTGTGGGGACTGGGATCATGTTATTGTTTTATCAGTTTATACATATTACTGGTTAGGTGATGTAGAGATATAGAAATTAGAATAACAAGGTAGTAGCGAAGTAGAGAAAGTATAGAAGTGCATCCAATTTATCTTACCTTACCATATCTTGTGCTAACTTTATGATTACCGTCATCATGGTGTAGTCTTGTATTTAGTTAATTAATGCCATGTTGCTTTTTACCTGTTCACATGCTGAAAGTAACTGAACTTACCAGACTTTATGTCTGACTCTGTTTTCTTTCGCTTTCTTGTCTTCTGTCCCCCCCCCCCCCCCCCGGTTCGCAGGGAGGGAATATTACTACTTAGCCCAGTTTTCTTTCCAAGCTAAAGATTAGTCGAAGTTTTGCTTGGATTCTCTTTTCCATTGCTATGGCTGGCTCACGCTACATTGGGGAATATAAATGTTATTTTATACTTCTTTATTTTGTAACACAGATATTCTGGTATTGGAAAACAATTGTTGTACAAACTATTTTATCAATAAAGTAAAGTCCTATTTTCCACTGTTTAATTTTGTTTGTCTTGTAATTTATCTGTATCTTTTACCTATAACTCTCCACCGAAGTTAAGGCATTCCATTTGTGAGTGACCTTAACGGATGTGGGTTGTTACAGTAACAGAGGACCGGCCCAACCGATCCAAGGGTTGCCCAGAGTGTGTAGTCCTGAGATATTTGCTAGAGTGTCTCGAAGCGGTGAGGAGTCATCCCTGGCCTCGACTCATAGATGGAATCTAATTTCTAATACGTGACATTTCGGTTTTCATTGTTGAGCCTAGTATGGTGACATAGTAGGATGGGGTACTATGTCGTCTATGATTGATACATTTATATTTGAAGTTGTTTTATACACTTTACACTTATAATAGTATCAAATGATTCGTTTTAAACATTCCAAGCATGTTTGGCTATTATAAGGGAAAACCATATGCTTCGGTTTGCGTTGCATTGTGTGATGGGACCTAGGTCTTATAATAGCTTCATTTTTCCAAAAAGCATTGCACTGTTTTGTTATATGCACTGGTATTCTTGGGAGGAAACCCATTCCGTGTTATACGGCGTGGTCCCTTGATTTACTAAATTTTAAATTAAAGTTTTAATAACTGTTTTTAGTTCTCACACCAGTCACATGACTGGCTTGAAGTTTATTGTTTTAACCTAAACTTTGGGTGCCCCTATTTTCCACACGGGCAGCTAGTAGTTTTGGTTTTGCAGATATTAATTCACAGGATTCTGGTTTACAGCTGGAGCTATATTCAGAATGCTCTGTATCTGTGTATTTCTTTCAGTTGTGTTTTGTATTATTTTCCGTTATATAATAATTTGTAAATCTCTGACATTTATCAAATGTATATTATTTTTCCATACTCTGTATATTCTTGTACTTTGATGTAAATTATTGTAATAAGCAATGAAATGTTCTTTTGTTTGTGTTCTGATTTTTTGTGTTCTCAACTCAATCCGGACTTTCCTTTACGGGTGAATTCGGGTCGTTTCAAGTTGGTATCAGAGCTTTGGTTTACAAAACTCTGGAATAAGATATATTAGAACCGAACGGAAGAATTCATCAGAGACTGGATTAGTAATATCCAATGAGAATGACTCGTTAAAGATAGGATCAATAGTATCCTAGAACGAGTGTGAAGAGTAGTGGTTTTAAAATAAAAATGAAAAACACATTTAATTTTGAAAATTTAATCTAATTATACGTATTTGCGTATATATATTTTATATTGAATTTGGATAACCGAGTATATAAGGATTTTGCATGTACGTCTTACAAACGTATATTCGAAGTTTTAATATACTGGATAGATATAGAATCACACTCTAGTCGCCCGTAGATGATACTGATGATTACTAGTATCATCAATGTTTATGTTCAAGTGCCAAAAGTGGGATATCTATATATTTCCAATTGACTGGTGTGAGAACCAAAACTAGATAGAATATATTGTTGTGGTTTGGCATCAAAAATATGATTTTTGAATATATAAAAGTTATGTGTTTGAAATGATAATCAACTAATTGATTGCTGATTGTGTTGTTTGATTATTGTTTTGATTAATTAAAATTTTGAACCATTAAGTCAAACTGAATCAAATATTGATTTGACTTGAAAATTGATTGCAATTGCATGCCTATACATGCATATACATTGGACAGGTCATAGCAAGGAGGCTAAGAAGAGGAATAAAATTGTATGCCCAACAAATAGTTACATGTTTGCTATTTTCTTGGGTTTGGATGATTTTATGAGCCGAACGGCTAGCCGCTTGTCTTTTTCTTTTTCTTTTTGGATGATGAGGGCCTTGCGTGGCTAGTTGCGATTTTAAATGTCTCCCCATACAAAGGAGGTTATGGAGAAATTTTTTGAAAATTTAGGGTATTAGCCAAATTTTTGGAAAATTTGAAAACTCTTAGAAACTGAAAGGTTGAAGAATGAAAGTTGAGTTGATTAGTTAAACAACTTTTAGCTCCGTTCCTTTTCGAGGACGAAAAAATTTTAAGTGGAGGAGATTGTAACATTCCGAAAAATCGAAACCAATTTAAAATTTTTATTTTTGCTATTTTATAGATTATGAATATTTAAAATGATTTATTTTAAATAATATTAACTAGAAATTTATTTTGAATAGAATTAGAAAGTATAAATTTATTTAAATCGAAGTTAGAATATAAATATTTATTTTAATTATAAAAGGAATTGGAAATGGCGCTGTAGTTTGAAAAATCGATTTCAAATTTCAAATGAATGTATAGGATTCAAAATAAACTGGATTTTAGTAAAACCAAAAATATTTGAATCTTCTTTAAAATATCTTTCCAACGGATGTGAAAAAACCAGATTTCATAACGAGAATAAAAAGTTATGTCTAGTTGAAAATTCAGAATAGTCAATATGGAATTTATATAATATATGACCCTTAAAAAAATAGAGATTTTACAAACGACCTCCTTTTTCGATGAGACCACTTTTGTTGGATCCGGAATGTCAAATTATTGCTAGATTCCAATTTTCATAATTTTTGGAATCAATATGTGAGTGTGGTGGATTTAAACGTGTTTGGTAATTCCAGTTTGAATTTAATCGACTGGAAAATGACCGGTTTTCAAACGGTCTCCAAATTCAACGAAATTAGTTTTGTTAGGATCGTATCGTCAAAACATAGCTAGATTTATTATTATTTTTCTTTTCCAGAAAAAAGTGATTTTATATTCGAACTCCAAATCGAACCCACCGACTATCGCCCCTAGCTAATTATCCTCATTCCGAACCCAATGGGATATGTCCGGTAAGCCAATTCGACTGTTACGATCAGTTTTCATAAAAATTAAAATATAAATTAATATATCATTCAAAATCGATTTCAATGTACATTTTAATTTACTGGGGCCACATACTAACTCCAAAAATTCCAGAAAAATAAATCTAGCTACGTTTTGATGATACAGTCCTAACAAAACTAATTTCAACGAATTTGGAGACCTTTTGAAAAACGGTCATTTTCCAGTCGATTAAATTCAAATTGGAATTACCAAACACGTTTAAATCCACCACGCTCACATATTGATTCCAAAAATTACGAAAATTGGAATCTAGCAATAATTTGACAATCTGAATCCAACAAAATTCATCTCATTGAAAACGGAGGTCGTTTGCAAAATCGCTTTTTTTAAGAGCCATATATTATACAAATTCCATAGCGACTATTATGAATTTTCAACTGGACATAACTTTTTATTCCCGTTATGAAATCTGGATTTTTCACATCCGTTGGGAAGATATTTTGAAATAGATTTAAATATTTCGGGTTTAACTAAAATCCGGTTTATTTTGAATCATGTACATTCATTTGAAATTTGAAATTGAATTTTCAAACTACCGCGCCATTTCCAATTCCTTTTATAATTAAAATAAATATTTATATTCTAATTTCGATTTAAATAAATTTATGCATTCTAATTCTATTCAAAATAAATTTATAGTTGTTATTATTTAAAATAAATCATTTTAAATATTCAAAATCCATTAAAATAGCCAAAATAAAAATTTTAAATTGGTTCCGATTTTCCGGGTTGTTACAATCTCGCCCACTTAAAAATAATAAAATCCTTTTTGTTCATACACCCTCCCCCCCCCCCCCCCACAAAGAGTTTATTTTGTCTACACAAAACCCGAGCCCCATTTTAATTTCTCCAGATCGGTGAAAACCAATCTCCCCCCCACTCTGTTCCGCTTACCGCTCCTCGTGCCACCGCCACTTCGCACCACCCCCCCACTCTCCTCCATCGATCATCTCCCTCGAAGACCCCCAAATCGGAAAACACCACCGCACCCCCCTTCCCCCCCACAAATCGAAAAACACCACCGCACCCCCCCCCCCCAATCGACTGTCGCCACCTGAGCTAACCCTCAGACCCCATCAACGCTCCCTTCCACTCTCTCCTCACTCTCTCCCTCTGAAATACAGCCCGTGCCCAAATCAGCTCCCCAACCCTCCGCCGCAAACCTCCAGTGCCACCACTGATCAGCTCCGCCACTGCACAGCTTCCCTCGCCACCCGCTGAATTCGGTGCCGCCCTGTGTGAGTTTTATTTCCATTTTTGTTTGTATGAAATTAAAAATATGATTTTTAACTGCAATGTCATGAAATAAAGCTAGGGTTTTTAATTAGATAAAAGCTAAGATTTTTAATTATATAAATCTAGGATTTTTAATTATATAAAGCAAAGATTTTTAATTATATAAAAATGTGATTTCTATATATTTATTAGTGGTGGAAAAATGTGACTTTCATATATATAATAGCATTATAAAAGTATGATTTTTACATATGGAGTAGAGATATAAAAATATGATTTTTATATACAAACCTTTATTAATAAAATACGATTTTTAGTTCTATAAAAATATGATTTTTAGGTAGATAAAAATATTATTTTTAGTTAGATAAAACTATAAAAATGAGATTTTTATCATATAAATCCTAATATTTTTAGTTATACATAAAAATTCGATTTTTAGTTATATAAAAATTCAATTTTTAGTTATACAAAAATTTGACTTTTAGTTATATAAAAATTCGATTTTTAGTTATATAAAATGTGATCTTATATATATATATATAGTGTAATACCCCATGTCCATTAACGTCACTCTCAAAAGGAATTCATTAACTTTCATGGAGTATTATTGGTGAATAGAACAGAATATAACAAGACAGATACATATATTGGTACTTGAAAATTTTAAAACAACTTTTATTGTAGCGAAGAAATAGTTTGATTACAACAACATCATAAACCAACAGTAAAACCAAGTACACTTAGTATCCACCTTGACAAATCGTTTTCTGAGTACATAAAATAAAAAAGCATAAGCCCAACATAAGTAGCCATAAAAGAGATGAGCTGAACTTTACTTTCAGCAATCCAAGCACTTCCAAAAGAGAGAGAAAGATCCAAATCAAGCTCCACTAGCACTAGTCCCATCCTGAGAACCTTGGGGGGGAGGAAGAAAAGAGGCGAAAACAAAGGGGGTCAGACATAAAGTCTGGCGAGTCCAATAACTTTAACAATATAACTATTAAAGTAATTAGGATAAGGCACAAACTGGTAAAACAAGGAATGGCTGTGAAACAAGTGGGCAAGACAAAACAAACTAGAGGAATATTTTGGCGTTAATCTCGCTCCTAACCACTATAGTATAATTACTATACTGCACCATTACTAGTCACCCTAAAAGTTGATCCCGCCTACTGAACATAATAATCATAATCGTAGTTTCGTGTACCCCCGATGTCTTCATAGGTGCCGCCTACCCCTATCTCCACTAGTTGTACCCACTACCCCCATGCGATTGGCTCCTTAACTCGTAGATACCCGTGTTGGTCCCACAGTGGGGTGTATCACTCCCCAAAGTGGCAACCCGATACCACTAAAGATGCACGGCTTATATCTACACGATGCAACAACGTCTTACCTACCAGCCCGGGCCCACGCACGCACATGACCCCATTGGACTTGCGTTGCTACCGTTAACCCGTTTTGACCTCTTACAATCAAACCCAGTAAGCGTGTCCCGTCCTCGATCTAACTCGAACTCACAAAGATACTTAACTGGTTACTAGTTTGAAAAGGGACCCCATGCTTGACACAAGCTTTCCACATATGCTTGGTCCCGACTAGAATTTCCCACTTAACCCCTTCTTATTCATGTCTTCTTACATGTTTCAATTTGGTTAAGTGTTTCTAATCGTATTTCACATGTCACCCATGTCACCCACTTAACCCCCATGTCCCACCACATGTTTATCTTGGTTAAGTGTTACTTAGTTCAATATGATTGTAACCTTGTAAGACCTCCCACATTAGAATACCGTATGCGGTTGCTGGATTTGTCGGGCGGGTTCGGGCAGTCTTATATCGCAAACGATGTGTCTTTACAATTGTTACGCATTTAATTTATTCCTTTGACCTCTCACATTAGACTACCTTTTGTGGTTGCTGGATTTGCCGGGCGGGTCCGGGCAGTCTTATACCACAAACGAGTCTAACCTCGTGTCTTAGGCATTTATTGTTACAAATTATTTCACCCCAATAAGAATTAATTATCCCTATTGAAATTGTCAATAATTTCCAAATTAAACTATGTCCATAATTGTCACCTAAATTGTGTCCATACTTTTTAGGTATATAAATTATACCAATTAATGTCTCAATTTAATTATATGCCTTTAAAGTTATTTTATGCCAATCCACAATTTGCATAATTAATATTTTCCCATTGCCCCCACGCTATTTGTACGTTTTAATATGATATATGTTAGACTCGCAAATAGTCTAACTCGTAAAAAAGAAAAGAAGCATCACAACTTGCATAACACACAAAATAGATCTAACTTGCAAATAAGAATTATAACATAAATTTGCATAGCCAATAATTTGCATAGTCAATGGACATATAGAACATATATCCATAAACTACCATGGATCTAAATATAGATCTAAACATGAAATTGTGAACTTGCATATATGGATTATGGGTCTCACCTAAACTTGCATATGTGAATATAATTTTCATCTAAAAATGTGAATATAGTTTTCACCTAAACTTGCTATGGATTCCTACAACTTGCATGTGAATTTATCACATGTTTTACATATAAACTAGCATATGTATATACTTGATTCACATATAAACTTGTGTATAATTCGCATACAGACTTGCATAAGATTCACATGCAAACTAGCATATGATTTAACATCCCAAACTTGCATAAGATTCACATACGAACTAGCATATATAAAAATAGACTTGCATAAGATTCACATACAAACTAGCATATGAGTTAACATCCCAAACTTGCATAAGATTCACATACGAACTAGCATATGTAAAAACAGACCTGCATAAGATTCACATACAAACTAGCATATAAACCGATGTCATAAAATGAATCAAGTTAAACATATGTGATTGGACATATGAAATAGATCTACCAACATAAATTAACAAAACTGTCATATGTTCACCAACAAACGATAATAAAGTTAAACAACATCACATGATTCAACAGACATGTTCTCATAATCCCAATTATTACTCACCATAATTAATTTATTAATTATTTTGTGAAAGAAGTCGTACTCAAAAAGACGGGTTAGAGAAGATAATGATTCGTTTGTCTTTTGAATTAGAATTCTGACTTGCTAATCCCTAAGCCTTAGGAAGAAGAACCATCCTAGCAACAGCATGGTGGCCAAGAGACTAATTTAGTTTAGGTTTAGGGGTTGAGTCTATGCATGCTTTTATAGAAGTTTAAATCAACATAAGTCGTCGGATTATCATAGGAGCAATCACAACCGTCCAGAATTGATAGAGTTATCTAGAATTGCCACCTCTGCCCTAGTGGCTCAACAACAGGTCAGGTAAGACTCAGCAACAAGTCAGAATCATCTGATTTTAGATCTGCCCCGGGGGTAGATCGACCCCTTGGTCGACCTGTATAGGGGAGGTCGACCCCTTGTAAAACGACCCGAACTTCCCCGGTAAGGAAAGCCCGGATTAAATAGAGGACAAGACGAATTGGAACACAAACAGAAGAACATTTCTTTGTATATTACAACAATTTTATCATATTACAAGAATATACAGAGTATGAATAAATATTACACATCATAAATTATCAGAAATTTAAATACATTACTGCAACGGAAAAACAATACAAAACACAACTGAAAGTAACACACGGATACAGAGCTTTCCGAGTATCGTTCCAGCTGTAAATCAGGATCCTGTGAATATAAATCTGCAAAACCAAAACTTCTAGCTGGCCCATGTCGAAAATAAGGGCACCTAGGGTTTAGGTTAAAACAATAAACTCTAGGTCAGTCATGTGACTGGTGTGAGAACTAAAACAGTTATTAATCTTTATTTTAAAGTTCGGTAAATCAAGGGACCACGCCGTATAACACGGAATGGGTTTCCTCCCAAGAGTACCAGTGCATAAAACAACATCGCAATGTTAAATAAAGAACAATGAAGCTATTATAAGACCCAGGTCCCATCACACAATGCAACACAAGCCCGAGGATAGGGTTTTACCTTATAATAGCCAAAGAATGCTTGATACGCTAAATTTCATCTTTTATTATTACTATAAGTATATAGTGTCAAAACAATTTCAATCATAAGTATCAATCATAGATGGCATAGGTACCATATATCATGTCGCCAATACTAAGCTCTACAATCAAAACCACAAAGTCACGTATTCGAAGTTGGATTTCCATCTGTGAACCAAGGCAAAAGATAGTCCTTACCGAATTCGAGATTGTCTAGCCCGAGTCTCAAGCAAGTACTCAGTCAAGCTCCTTTGGATCGTCAGGGCCAGTCCACCGATGTGGATTAAAATGCCTAAACACTGCGTTTCCCTACCCTTTGGGGCATAAATGAGTTATATGACTCCATCGGCTCCACACAGTCACCGATCTATCCGAGGAGCCTCGCAACCCAATAACCACATAAGTAAAAATCGTCAGGGCATGTCAAACCACTGACGCCACTTCTAGCTAGAAGGAAATGCATGCCCTCCCTGAGGTCCTCGCCCATTTCTGGTTCACAACCGGGGTGTGAGGCTCGCGAATCAACGCTACAGAAAGTTGTGCCACACAGGCTGTGCTTTGATCATCAACCACAAGACTTTGCTTTTCAACAGAAGCCTTGATCATTTGCATCGCAGCATGCGACTGATGTCTATTGATATATAATCTCTGAGCTCGTACGTCTCAGAGAAGGGTGTTAAGCAAGAGAATAAATTCTCCGCCATCAAATAGATATATATTTAATAGAGATCAATCAACACAGAATAAAATCCAATGTCAGGCAAACATCCATTTACTAGTTCGTTCTGCGTCTGAACGAAACCGAAGGCACCAAATTCCTCATCCCATATGTCCAATATAGGAGAGAGGTCCCCGCATATCCGGTCGATCTCCAAGTACATCTGGACGATCACCACTTATTACCTTATCTTGGGTGTACAACCCAATCAAGACATCGGTAATCATCCAAACGATGTGAAGACCTCAGGTCTTCAACCACCGTCTTCATCGTGGACTTATCATCGAAACATTTATTCAAAATGGGAATAAATCCGACCATTCTGAATAACTCGCGTATATAATAAGCAAGTCATATAAAACACAACATACGCCTCATTCCAATCCGGAATTTTCTTTTATTCAAATAATCATATCATTTGGGAAAGGTTCCCATTAATTTTATCAAAGATAAATTCTTTAAATTTATTCTTTAATCTTCTTTTGGATATCAATTCAAACCAAATTAAGGTTTATCCAAACTAGTCGGAATTAACGCACCTTACTGAAGTAATCATTTGTTTAATTTCCCAATCCCAACCTATTCATCCCATGGAGCAAAACTGGTAATACTCCATATCTAACACCACAGTGTTATAGGTAAATTTATTTACCATTTCACATTCAAATCTAATTAAAGATTTAACTAGCGCTTGGAGTAAAAATGGGGATACTCCATTCTCGATCATTTCCCAAATTTGATAATTTAAATTATCTTATTCACCTTTCAATCTAATTAAAAATTCATTAAAACTCCACTTGGTTTTAATCTTCCCAAAAATTAATATTAATGATTATTTAACTTTGGGAAATCAAACATGCCGCATAGACTATCTACACCGTACTATTGATTTCTACCTATATATAACCTCTAAGCTCGTACGTCTTAGAGAAGGATGTTAAGAAAGAGAATAAATTCTCCGCCACCAAACATATATATTTTTTGCAGAGATCGGCCATACAGTTCGAAATACAATGTTAGAAATGAAATCCTATCTTCAAGTTGGTTAAAGAACTAATGTCATTTAAAATATAGTTCACGATAAACCCAAATCACATTCCATTAATTATGGAATCTTCACGGAAAATAGATTAATATAGTCGATATCAATTTCCGTATCCGACTAATAATATAAATGGAATAACGACAAAGCCTTTTAAATTCCACATATATTGACAATCCTCCTCCACAGAAGCACACTCGATTATCACTAAATCAAATTCCATTCAATTCCAATTTAATATACTAAACTGGAAAACTCTACTTTGGAAAATTTCCATTAAATCTTACTAAAAAGATTTATAAATTCTAAATCACATTTCATTGTAAATCGGGCTAAAGAACGAATGTGGTTAAAAACAAGGTTCACAATAAACCCAATTCACATCCCATTTTATTCAAATTAAATGTTAATTAACTGGAAACTCTAATAAACTTAATTAAAAGATTTATTCTTTTCACACGGGGTTTAAGAACAGTGTTATATAAGACACCATTCACAACAAACCCAAAATCCTATTCTTTTATTCAATTCTAATTAAATATTAATTAATCGGAAAATTTTCACTAAATCTTAATTAAAGATTTATTCTTTTCTCAACTGGGTTTAAGAACAGTGTTAATGAAGACACCACTCACGACAAACCCAAAATCCAATTCAATATTAAATACAAGGCTCTGAATAGAAATTATATCGGCTTATATTCAATATCAAATTCTGAAATCAACTAATATAACTACCCTGTGTGGCATGTTGTTATGCAAATGATCAAGGCTTCTGTTGAAAAGCAGAGTCTTGTGGTTGATGATCAAAGCACGGCCTTAAAGAGCATAGCTTTGTGTATAGCGTTAATTCGCGAGCCTCATACCTCGGTATGAGTCAAAAACAGGATCGGACCGTTGGGAGAATCCGATGCTTCTTTCTAACTATGGGTGGTGTCATAGTATGGAGCCCAGTTATTTATATTTTTTACCTATGTAGATGATGGATAGCGAGGCGCCTCGGATATATCGGTTACTACGAAGCCGATGCATAGGTCCGGCAAGACCGGGAAACATGTGTTCAGGAATTGCCAATCCTCAAACGTAAGAGAGGACTAGCCCAACTGATCCAAGGGTTGCCCAGAGTGTGTAGTCCTGAGACATTTGCTAGAGCGTCTCGAAGTGCTAAGGAGCCATCCCTGGCCTCAACTCATAGATAGAATCCAATTTCCAATACGTGACATTTCAGTTTTCATTATAGAGCCTAGTATGGCGATATAGCAGGATGGGGTACTATGCAATCTATGATTGATACATTTATATTTGAAGTTGTTTTATACACTTTACACCTATAATAGTATCAAATGATTTGTTTTAAACATGCCAAGCATGTTTAGCTATTATAAGGGAAAACCCTATCCTTCGGCTTGCGTTGCATTGTGTGATGGGACCTGGGTCTTATAATAGCTTCATTTTTCCAAAAAGCATTGCGTTGTTTTGTTATATGCACTGGTATTCTTGGAAAGAAACATGTTCCGTGTTATATGGCGTGGTTCCTTGATTTACCAAATTTTAAAGTAAAGTTTTAATAGCTGTTTTTAGTTCTCACACTAGTCACATTGTAATAACCCGAAAATCCGAGCCAATTTAAAAAATTTATTTTGGCAATTTATCGAATTTTGATTATTTAAAATGAATTATTTTAAATAATAACGACGAGAAATTTATTTTGAATAGAAATAGAACGTATATATTTATTCGAATCGTCGTTTGAATATAAATATTTATTTTAAATTATAAAAGGAATTGAAAATGGCGCGATAGTTCGATAATTCAATTTCTAAGTTCAAATGAATGTACAGGATTCAAAATAAACCGGATTTTGGCGAAACCGAAAATATTAGAATCAAATTGAGAATATCTTTCCAAAAGAATCTGGGAAATCGAAATTTCATAGCAGAAATCAAAAGATATGCCCAGTTGAAAATTCAGAATAGTCGCTATGGAATTCTAGCCCTTAAAAATGGAAATTTTGCAAACGACCTCGGCTTTCGACGTAACCACTTTTGTTGGATCCGGGATGTTATGTTATTGCTAGATTCCAAAATTCGTAATTTTTCGAATCAATATGTGAGCGTGGAAAAGGAAAACGTGTTTTACCAGTTCAGTTGATTTTAATCGACTGGAAAATGGCCATTTTTCAAACGGTCTTGAAATTTGATGAAATTAGTTTTGCTAAGACCGTATTGTCAATAAGAAGATGGAAATAATTTTTCTAGAATTTTTAGAGTCAGTATGTGGCCTCGGTAAATTGAAATGCGCATTCAAATTCAATATATAGAGTTATATTTTGATTTTGACGAAAACTGATCGAAACGATCGAACCAGCTTACGATACATATCCCATTATGTTCGGAATGGGGGTAATTAGCTATGGACGACAGGCGGTGGGTTCGATTTCGAGGTCAAAGTTAAAAGTTGCTTTTTGAAATTAAATAATTAAATAAAAATATAAACCCGTTGACCCCCCTTTCTCTTCAGTTCAGATCAAGAATCAAAAAAAAAAAGAGGAGGGAGGAGCCCGTCGCTCCTCCAATTAGGGCGCCGCCGCACCCCTCTCAGGCCAGCTGCCCCCTCCATGCAACCGCCTCCCTCCTCCCTCGCTTTCCCCTCTCTCTCCTCGTCCACGCGAGACCACGAACCCCGAGACCCCCACCTCTAGCAGCCCCCTCCCTTCCTGGCGCCACCACCTCACGTGCGTCGGCCACCAACGATCCCGCCACCCTCCAGCGCGGCAGCAGCACCCCCCTATTCAAAACAAAGGTAAATTTTATTTATTTCATTTTATTTTAGTTTCTTTAATTATTTACTTATATAAAACTGAAAATAAAATGGTGATTTTAATGTAAAGAAAGTTAGAATTTATATAGATAGAAAAGTTAGATTTTTATGCTGATTTTTAGCAAAGTAAAGATCGGAGTTTTAGCAAAGTAAAAATCGGCTTTTTAACTTAGAAAGGATTGATTTTTATCGTAGAAAAGTTTTGATTTAAAAGTGAAAGGATTATATTTTTATTTATAAAAATATGATTTTTATATTTTAGAGAGAATAAAATCCGATTTTTAATTTATAGAAGGTATAAAGATAAATTTTTATATCATAGGAAGAATAAAAATATAATTTCTATTCATGTAGAGTAGTAAAGATGTGATCTTTATAAAAGTAGCAATGTAAAAATATGATTTTTATATCATAGAAAGAATAAAGATATGATTTTAATTCATGTAGAGTAATAAAAATATAATTTTTATTATATTACTAGCGAGGTAAAAATAGAATTTTTACCTATACAGTAGCGGTGTAAAAATGAGATTTTTATCCATATAGCGTAGTTATAAAAATGTGATTTTTATATACATAGCAACAATATAAAAATGTGATTTTTATATATTAGTGGCTACGGCCAACGAAAGTGACAAAAGGCGAGCACAAGGAAGATTTCTACATACGAAAAGTCGTGGTGTATTGGTTTAGCTAGTCGGTGAGAACTCCTCACTTTTATTTTTATTTCTAGTTTGAAATATATACTAGGATGCAGACGGTGCTTAGCAGCACCCGACACCCGTCGTTCACAGACCATGGATGACTTGTTTGTTTGATTGCTGTGTTGTGAAATTTGATTGTGTGATATGGAGTGGAATAAAATATTTTATAGTTAAAAATATGATTTTTAATGTATATATAAAATAAATATTTATAAACAAATCGGACGATTTGTTTATATACACTGATTTGACTGATATTGATTGGGACGATAAATTTTACACATCGTCCAACCACACAAATAAAATATGTGTTTGTTGATTTGAAACCCCACATGGGTATTGGGATGATATTTGGCGTACACTAATCCTGATTGTTTAGTTGTATGTCAATCAATGGGTTGACAGACTGTGTAAGCGTTAATTAATTATATTTAATGCTTATGCAGTTGTGTGGTGCACTCTGGATGATGGTTGATTATTTATCATTGCTATTATATACATGAGTTGTATGGAAATCCATATAATAAACGTTATATGGTAATTGATTTGGCCTCATTCCAATATAGGAAATAAATTCATGTGTTGAATAGAAAATAAATTCATGTGTTGAATAGAAAATAAATTCATGTGTTGAATAAAAGCCGTGTTGATTATATTGACGCCATTTTGAAGTGAACAATATTTATATCGATTTTATTCATTTTATAATGAATATCGAAAGTGATTTCAAAATCTGATATTTTGAAATGAATTGAAACTCGGATTTAAACTGAATAGAAGTGAAATTCGAATTAAACTAAATGGAATTGAAATTCGAATTAAATTGAAATAAATTGAAATTCGAATTAAATTGAAAAGAACTGAAATTCGAATTAGATTGAAATAGAATTGAAATCGTTTTGAACTGAATTTAAAACGTATTGAAATTGAACTGAAATCGATTTGAATTGAAACCGATTTGGATTGAAATTGATATGAATTGAAACCAACTTGAATTGAAATGGATTTGAATAGAAATCGAGTTGAAATGAATTTAAAACGAATTTATATTGGAAAGATTCAATTTTGATTTGAATTTGAGATGGAAGTTGAAATCGTTCTGAAAACGAATTTAAAACGATTTATAAAATACGTTTTAAAAGGAAATCGACGAAATATATATATAATATATATATATATATATATATATATATATATATATATAATGGCCTGAATAGAACACGTCGCGCTGCGGTAGTTCGCGAATTTCGACCATTGACTTCGAACGGATATTACGGGAGATCCGACTGTCGGATTCTCCTAAAACCGGAACCGTTGGGTTCGTATCGAAAAGAGCTTTCTAACGGATATTAGAAATTAGAAATCTAACGGTTGGATTTGGAATTATGTCCAAATAAAATTTGGAAAAGGTCATTGTAAGTGCAATTCGATGGCCGTTGATGGAATTCGACTGTACGGGCCTTGATAAAATTATTAAAAATATCAATAATTTGTGTAAAATCATAAGAAATGTTTTGTGAAGAATTGGGATGAAAAATTACATATTTGAAAAGATAAAAATAGATTTTTATCGAAATGAACTAGTTTTGAACTAGAATTATAATTCTGTTTATTTTTAAAATAAATAAAGTGGATTTGAAATGGCTTCAAAGGTAACCAGAATTTCCAATAATTGAATTGGAATGGATTTGAATCGAAATTGTCTTTGGAATATTTCGATGTTGGATTTCGTGATGAAAAAGATATTGTTATGGGAATTTGAAAGATGTATAAATATCGTTATTTCCAATACGATATTTGTTAGTCGTAGAATTTGATATTGAATATAAGCCGATATATTTTATATTCAGAGCCTTGTATTTAATATCAAATGTGATTTGGGTTTGTCGTGAATGGTGTCTTCATTAACACTGTCCTTAAGCCTAGTTGATAAAAAGATTAAATCTTTTATTTAGATTTAATGAAGTGTACCAATTAAATAGTATTTAATTGGAATGGAATTGGGATTAATTTTTGGGTTTATCGTGAACGGTGTTTTAAATAACACTGGTTCTTTAACCCGATAATTAATGGAATGTGATTTTGGGTTGTCGTGAACGGTATCTTCAATAATACTGTTCTTAGACCCAAAGAAGTTAAGAAAATCTGAAACTAACTAAAGATTAGTTAAGTTGAATGGTTTCTTGGGTATTGATCTGATGTTGGTTACGGTCTTCGGGGTTAATACTTAGGGAATTGCTCACTTGCTATTTTATGGTTAAAGGCTGATAGAATGGAATGTGATTTTGGGTTTATTGTGAACCGTGTTTTAAATGACATTGATTCTTTAATCCAGTTAAATATTAAAACTAAGTAGAGTTTTAATGAATCTTTAATTAGATTGGAAAGATCGAGAATGGAGTATCACCAGTTTTGCTCCAGGCGATAGTTAAATCTTTAATTCGATTTGAACGTGAAACGGTAATTGAATTTACCGATAACACCGTGGTGTTAGATATGAAGTATTACCAGTTTTACTTCATGGGATGAATAGGTTGGGATTGGGAAATAAAATAAATGATTACTTCGGTAAGGTCCGTTAATCCCGGCTAGTTTGGATAAACCATAATTTGGTTTGAATTGATATTCAAAAGAAGATTAAAGAATAAATTTAAAGAATTTATCTTTGATAAAATTAATGGGAACCTTTCTTTAAAAATGTGAAATTTAGAAACTAACTATACGTTAGCTAAGAAGAATGGTTTCCTAGATATTGATCTGATGTTGGTTTCGGCCTTCGGGGTTAATGTTTGGGGAATTATTCTCTTGCTAATTTACGGTTAATGACTGATGAATTGGAATGAGGCGTATGTTATGTTTGTGTAACACTTGTTTATTATACGAGTTATTCAGAAAGACCAGGTTTATCCCATTCTGAATAACTGATTCGATGATGAGTCGAAGATGAAGACGGTGGTTGAAGATCGGAGCTCCTCACGTTGTTTGGATAATTACTGATGATCTTGATTGGACCGTACACCCAAGAGGAGGGAATCAGTTAGTGATCGTCCAAACGTACTTGGAGATCGATGGATATGCGGGGTACTAGGTGCCTCCAGTTTCGTTCAGACCCAGAACGAACTTGTAAATGGACTGTGTGTCTGACATTGGATATCATTCTATGTGATTGATGGATATCGGTTGCATGGAGTGGTTTGCCTGTGTGGCATGCTAAGATGCAAATGATCAGGGCTTCTGTTGAAAAGCAAAGTCTTGTGGTTAATGATCAAAGCACGGCCTGTGTGGCATAGCTTTGTGTAACGTTGATTCGCGAGCCTCACACCCCGGTTGTGAACCAGAAACGGGAGAAGGACCTCAGGGAGGACATGCGTTTCTTTTTAGTTAGAAGTGGCGTCAGTGGTTTTACACGCCCTGAGAGTTTGACTTATGTGGTTGTTGTTGTTGCGAGGCGCCTCAGATATATCGGTGACTATGTGAAGCCGATGGAGTCATTCGTTGGCTCATTTACGCCCCAAAGTGCGGGGAAACGCAGTGTTCAGGCATAATAATCCACATCGGTGGATTGGCCCTGACGATCCAAGGCTTGTCTGCGCGCTTTCCGGAGGGGCTGAGTAGAGGCTCTCGAATTCGGTGAGGACTATCTTTTGCTTCGGTTCACAGATGGAAATCCAACTTCCAATACGTGACGTTTCGGTTTTAGTTGTAATCCTATATTTGGCGACATAGTGGCATGGGACGCTCATGTCGTCTATGATTGATATTTATGATTGTATATAAAATTAGAAACTAACTAGAAACGAGCTAAGATGGGTGGTTTCCTGGGTATTGGTCTGATGTTGGTTTCGGCCTTCGGGGTTAATACTTAGGGAATTGTTCTCTTACTAATTTACGGTTGGAGTCTGATTAAGAATCAAATGATTTGTTTTAGCGTATCAAGCATTCTTTGGCTATTATAAGGTAAAAACCCTATCCTCCGGCTTGCGTTGCATAGTGTGATGGGACCTGGGTCTTATAATAGCTTCATTATTTCTTTATTAAGCATTGCACTATTGTTTTATGCATTGGTATTCTTGGGAGGAAACCCGTTCCGTGTTATACGGCGTGGTCCCTTAATTTACCTAACTTTAAAATAAAGATTAATAACTGTTTTAGTTCTCACACCAGTCATATGACTGACCTAGAGTTTATTGTTTTAACCTAAACTCTGGGTGCCCTTATTTTCCGCAGGGCAGCTAGTAGTTTTGGTTTTGCAGATTTATATTCATAGGAACCTGGTTTACAGCTGGAATGATATCCGGAAAGCTCTGTATCCGTATATCTCTTTCAGTTGTGTGTTCTTCTATTTGTGTTCTTTTGTGTGTTGTTCTCAAAGTATCCAGGCTTTCCCTACCCGGGAAGTTATGGGTCCTTACACACATGACTGACATGGGGTTTATTATTTTAACCTAAACTCTGGGTGCCCCTATTTTCCACATGGGAAGCTAGTAGTTTTGGTTTTGCAGATATTATATTAACAGGATCCTAGTTTACAACTGGAGCTATATTCAGAATGCTCTGTATCTGTCTACTTCTTTCAGTTGTGTTTTGTATTATTTTGTGCTGCATAATAATTTGTAAATCTCTGACATTTATCAAATGTATATTATTTGTCCATACTCTGTATATTCTTGTACTCTGATGTAAATTGGTGTAATAAGCAATGAAATATTCTTCTATTTGTATTCTGATTTTTCATGTTCTCAACTCAATCCGGGCTTTCCTTTGCAGGCGAGTTCGGGTCGTTTCAACTTAATTTGTTGATTAAGCGAGTGCTTATTAAACATCCCCTTTTGCTAATCCATTCAATAATTTTCCCCTTTGAAAATCTTATTTCAATTTCCTTCAGTTTTCTTAATTTCATTATTCAATTACATTAATTTAAAATTAATGCTTTATCGCCTCATCTCCTTTCATAAACCTCAATTATATAATTCTGGTTTAATATAATCCCTTTTTATCTCAATTTCTTTTTACTTAATTCAAATATTAAGTAAACATTTCATTTAAGCTATCGTATTTTCTTAAAAATTACTTTTATAACTTTGTTGTAACAATTCGGCTTTTAATATTAGAACCTGTTTATAAACACAATTCAATTAGATTTCCTTTCAGCTTCGATTACCTATTGAATGAATTTAAATTTAGAAAGCAATCTCTTAAATTATTATAAATAATAATTAACTTCGATCATTAACTACTATAGAAGTAGTTAACTTCTTTATTAACAAAAATAAATAGTAAACTCCTTTTTTTTGGCAAGGCCGACGGGGTTGGGTGGACCCCTACCACTTTATTAATGTACCGGGGAAAAGGGGGAGAACAACACACAAAAGATAAACTAAGATACATGGTACACAACAACAAAGGAGAACGAAGAAAACACAAACAGAGTGGAAATTGATAGAGGATTAAAGCAGCCGGTGCGAAATCCCAGGATCAAAGGTAAAATTCAATTGCTTCAGCCCATTCCTGACCTCGGTCTTCACACTTCTTCCCAGTTGATCATTGCTCTTAGCCTCGGACGGACGAAATACACGGCAGTTTCTTTCATGCCAAATAATGTTAAGAAACTTCTTAAGCATGAAACATATCAATCTTCCCTTATTGCTACTCCTACTCGTCTGTTTCTTCAGATTCATCCACTCAGTGCTGCTGTTACGGCTGGTACCACGTCTGGTAATGGAATGCATTAACCCATTCCATATGTTGTACAAAATGTTACATTCAAAGTAAAGATGGCTTATACTCTCCCCATTCTCAGCACATAGTATGCATGTCATGTCTACTTGCATGCCACGTGAGATCAACTTGTCTTTGGTAAGTATAGCATTGCTGATGATTTTCCAAAGCAGGAGGTTTTCCTTAGCAGCATTATCAGCATTCCAAATTTTCTTGTACCAGCCACACGTTGTCAAACTGTTATGGAACCTCAATTTTGAGTACAACCCCCTGATGGTGTACTGTTTACCCTCTTCACCCCATTGAGCAACGCTATCTGCTATTTCACCCACCTTCAAGTTGAGCGCAACACGCCAGTAGTGGTTAATGACAGGAACCGACATAGTCGGTAGCACAATTGACCCTTCCATAATGGATTGGTGGACGAGAGCACCTCTGCAGATGCCGGTGACATCAATTTCAATGTCAGTCAAGTTTCTATTCAGTATAAATCCATTCGAGATCCACGGGTCATTCCAAAGGCTAACATTGGTGGCTTGATTGACTTTATACCAGAACAGGGGAAGAATCGTCGTACGGAGCTTGAAGAGACTTCTCCATGTCCACGAAAGCTTTTGAGGTTGTGCCATGGACCAGAAATTTCATCCTTTTACGACATGAGCATTCGACCATTCCACCCAAACACTTGCGGTCTAATTAAGGAAGGAGTCGATGTGTTTTATAAAAGCTGCCTTGTTCCAATCAGATAAATTAACGATGCCTAGGCCCCCACATCTAATCAGTTTTCCAGTTTTATGGAAGGCAATTGGAGAGTGATATTTGCCGTTGATTTTGCCAGTCCATAGGTACCTCATTATTGCGGATCTAATCATGTTTACTAGCTTAGCGGGCAAGATGAAGGTCCTAGCCCAATAGACCTGCATGGAGAAGACCACGGATTTAATCATAGTTAGACGGCCAGCCTGGCTCAACATCCTCGAGGTCCAGTACGTCAGTCTTGCGGTTATCCTTGAGAATAGTGGCATACATTGATTAGTTGTGATTTTGGCAGTAGTCAGAGGAAGTCCTAGATATGACAAGGTGTCGGTAGTGCTTTTAAGGCCAGTTTTGGCATAAATTGCATTCAGTTGCGGGTTGCTAAGACCAACCGTCTTCAGCGCGGATTTCGAGAGATTAACCCGAAGTCCAGTCATCTCGTAGAACCGTTGTATGGTATCAAATATGCTGTCAACAGTACCCGGATCCGGAGTGCAGAAGATCACAAGATCATCAGCGAACATAAGCGATGAAATTCTCGGTTCTACACATCTGCGATGGAGCTGAAATAACCCTGTTTCGGTTTTTTTTATTAATCAATCGGGTTAGCATTTCCATAATCAAGATGAAAATGTAAGCGGAGAGCGGATCCCCTTGTCTGATTCCTCTCTTGCTTGCGAAATAACCGACTGGATAGCCATTCAACAAAATAGAGAACCTCGGGTGGAGATGCAGGCATAGATCCAAGTGACAAAGGATTTCGGGAAATTCATGTAACTCAAGACCCGGACAATGGAGTCCCAATGTAAGGTGTCAAATGCTTTCATTATATCCAGCTTAAACATAGCGCGGCGAGAGATGTTACTACTCGTGTATCCGTTGAGAAGTTCATGCGATAAGAGCACATTATCCAGGATATTTCTCCCTGGTAGAAATGTCACTTGATTGTCTGATATGAGCGGAGGCATAACGGATTTGAGTCTGGTGGCAATGATTTTGGAGAGGCACTTATAAATTGTATTACAGCAGGAAATTGGGCGGTAGACAGAAACAGTTGTCGCGTTTGTAGATTTCGGGATGAGAGCGATATTTGAATTGTTAAAGGAAGAATTCATACGCGCAGACCTGAAGAAGTGCATGATAGCATTACAAACAGTGAGATGAATGTGACTCCAAGAATTTTGATAGAAGAAGGCGTTAAAACCATCTGGTCCGCACGAAGAGTTACTATTGAGGGAGAACATTGCATTCTTGACTTCTTCGACGGTGACTTCATCACACAAGGTAGTACTGGCATCATTGGATAATTTAGGTAGGAGGTATGGGTCAATTGATTCAATGTCAGGGCAGAAAGCTTCCTTGTTCCCCATCACTTCAGTAAAATAGTTTATGAATGCATCCTCGACTTCATTTTGTGTGTTAACATACTTACCATCCATATCAACAACAGCCTGGAGGTTTGCTTTTCTTTGCTTGTCCTTGAGGGTGTTGTGAAATAATGCACTGTTGACATCGCCTTCTAGCTTCGATTTGATGCGTGCTTTTTGTCTTGTCATAGTCACTTCGGTATCGAGAGCCTCTTGGTATCGTTTAGTGATTAGCGTTTCCGAGCTAGAGTGGAGAGGGTTAGAAGGGTCATTCATCATCATAGTCTGTATTTCTTCAAGCTTTGCTCTCCAAGAAGCCGAAAGCTTGTTTCCTTTTCCGAATCTCTTCCTAGACCAATCGCGTAGTGCATATTTGACCGCCTTTAGTTTTTGCTGCAAAATAAAAACCGGGTTACCAAAAGTTGGTCTCCCCCAAGCTTCTTGAAAAACATCTAGAAAATCGGGTTCACTGACCCATGAGTTAAAAAATTTGAAACTAGAGGGATTTTTCACTGACCTATAAGTTAAAAAATCTTATTAAAATTTAAAATAATTATGCGTTAAACTGTTTCATTAGATTAACCCAAACAACTAATTAACTAATCATTCTCGGTTAAACGGTTGACTTAGTCAACTCAAAATACTGTTATCTCGTTAACCAATTCCAATTAGTCAATCCTTTAAATTAGCTAATAATATAATTAATTTAAATAATTCCATTTAATTATTTTCTTAAAAACAATTATTCAACTCTTAACTGTTAGGTTAATTTCTATTCTCTTGCTTATAAATCCACTTAACATCAAAATTTGCTTTATAAAATCATTAATATCTATCTACAAACTTAAATAATAAATATTTATTTTTCTTTTAATAAACTTTATTCAAATAATAGATTTAAAAATCTATTTTTAGTTATAAAATAAATTTTATAACTTTATTCTGTCGATTCACCTAACGATAAATCAAAATTTAGAAACCGATTGATTTATAAGCCATATACTGCCAATTATTCAACCAGTATTGCGTATTGGTTTAAACAAAACAAATGTTGATATTTCAATCGACGATCATCAATCAAATCAATCATCCAATCCGAACAGTTCATATCATGATAATATGAAAATAAATAACATCTAATATATTTGAGGAACCCGGTTGGATCCCCCCAACCTGTTCTTCCCTGCATCCAAGTAGGTTATCTCACATAAATTTATTCAATTCAATATAGCCGATTATTTCTACATCAGTAAATAATAACTATTTAACATCAACCCATTTACCAAGCAATTCAAACAATTAAACACGTTTATTTTATAAACGTGACCAACAAGGTAAATTACCTCCATTAGGTCCAATCGTTAAAATAATGATTTGGGTTTTCGTTGAAATTAAACAACGTTTAATTTCATTGGTTCAGTCAATATATGAACATATATAATTAGCAAACAATCAATCAATAGCAACCATAGCACACAATTGTAAAACCCAACTTATATAAAATATCAGTGGGAAAAACTAAGTGAGTTTAACTCACCTTGATTTCCTTTTGTCGCTAAAGCGATTTCGGTTCCTGTTAAATTAAACAGGCGTTTAATTTAACTTAACATTCTAGTATGTTCTAGCTTTGTCCAGAATAGTAACCAAATGTAGTATTCGTTCCTGCAATTCCAGCGTAGTTGGTTTGGTCCAATTCTGTTAATATAGAAAAGATTTATACAATTATAATTGAATGTAATTTAATTAAATATTATTTTCAAATAAATTATTAATTTAATTACTTTTTATTTACAGTTAAACGTGCTAATTAAAATCTCTTGCTCCCTTTTGCGACTGTTATTCCAGATTTCTCACCTAGATTTTCCCGGTCTTGCCCTGGTTAAACATTATACGATGGTTTAATTAATTTATAATATAATTAATTGATTTAATTATAAATTTACTAAACTTAATTATATTTAAACTCCATCATTACTTGTTTCAGAGAATTAAGGCTCAACTACGTTCAGCCGTCTTCTGTTCACGTTGGTTCGAGCATGTTATCTATTTTTCCCTATGCATGAATATGAGTATAAATTAATTTTCATATTTAAATGCTTAATTTAACTAATTGCCAAGACAATCATATTGTCATTGCACAGTTAAACAACCGGAAGACCGTGCCCTGGTCCTTTGATTTTCTTTACGTTCCCCTTTCCTTTTAACCAGTGAATTGAACGGCTAATTTATTTAACTAACATTCCCATTTTAACGTTACACTAATTATATACTAATCACTTTAAAACCTACGGCTGATTTAAAAAGCTTCTCCCCAGGTCTTCATTTTATTTCCTCCGCTCCACAACATCAAACCCATGCTGACTTTAAAAACATTGTTGTCGCGCCTTAAACTTTTCATCGGAGTTCGATCTGGTGATCCCGAGACACGTGCCACACTGGTCTCCACCTGCAATCCCAATTCCAACTTCTATAGCTCTGTCGTCTCTAGTAGGACGACCTCCAAACGCAGCGGCTTCGATCCTGTTTTCCGGCCATCTTACAACTCGACACAGATCGTGGTTGTAAAGACCCGGATTTTGGGTTGATTTATTTTATAATTTTAATATGGTTTTAAATATTGGATTGATAATATAAATCGATTTTTATATTAAGTTATCAATTTAATAATCGAAATACGATTTATTTCGGATATATATAATTTTCGTAATAAGAGAATCTGAAATAATTCAATTTGATATTAAAACGGAGTCAAAAATGATTCAAATGATTTATTCAAATTCTATTTGTTTATAAATAATAATAATAATTTATTATCAAGGAATTTATCGTTTCGAATTTAATTTATCAATTTAAATTAATATCTTCTCCAGATGATCAAATAAGGCTTCGAAACTTGTCCTAGTGTGTCTAGAATAGTGATATGACCTTAGGAATGTCGGTTGTTGCGTTCAATCAGGAGTTCGAAAACATTTGGTAATTTAAATTGAATAAATTCACGTCTGTTTGCATCAAAATAAATAAATATATATATATATAAGGATGACCTATTCCTTTCTATCTAAGGAATTCTGCATACCTACCCTAACTGGATGCCTTCATCTTTAATTTCACGTACTTCTGGTTCCCCCAGCCTCGCTACCAAGGAATCGCAAAAATTTAATGGCTCGTACCTTTGTTCCTCCATTCACTTCTATAAATCCATGCAAACCTCTTCTTTTCATTCTTAATCCTCAAAAAAACAAACTGAAATCCCTTTTCTTTCAAATGCAACTGAAAATTTTCAATAAACCAAATCCAAAACAGAGTTCAACTGTAATAGTTATAACCTACTTATACGTGATCAGTTTATATGTAATAATGTATATTTTTTTTATTTTCTTAATTTAAAGCAAATTATTACAACTTATATAGTTAGCTAGTATCGAAATTAACCTGTAAATTAGTGTTAAGTTCAAAATTTAGAAAAGGTTAGATTTTTAATTTTATCATTAGGAATCGTTGATTTAAACAATGTATGTTCAATTTATGCATTTTTCAAAAATCTTGAAAACAAGATGGGTTAGTTTGTAGCCGTGAGATATTCGAGCTAGATGTGGGTTGAGAATTTTTGGGATAGTTGGAATTTCGATTAAACTGATCTAAGGTTTGGACAGTCAACGATAATAAGAATCAAGGTGAGTAAACTCACTCACTGGTTCGTTTATAATTTATTATAAACAAATTTTTATTTTAAATAATTTTTATACGTTGTGTGTTGGTTGTTTGGTTGCATTTAAATATTATTGTGGCTATTTTAAATATATTAGTTATTTAGGCTTGGTGATTGTAGCTATATCACATATATATTGGTGGTTGGATATTTCCCGCGATACCATTAGCAAATGCCCGCAGTATCATTAGCAGATGACCCTATGCGCCCCACAATATGATAGTGGATAGCCTTTTATAACGTGATATCCTGCCTCGAAGCAGGATGAGTATTATGTATGTTGGCTAACATCTGTAGATGCAGGGAACAGATTGAAGGGATCTAACTGGATTCCTCAAAAATAATATTATTTGTTTTTTTTCATATATATTATTATGTATGATGTGTTAGAAAACCTATGATTAATAATTAGGTGTTTTTAAATGTTTAAATGTCACTGGCCTAAATATTGATTTATAAAAATATTGTGAAAAGGGATTTTGAGATATAAAAGGGAAAATCTATTTGTCTAAAGTAGAATTTGAATTTTGAATGGGTAGGAAATATTAACATGTTTTGGATAATAAAAACAAGTATTGAAATTATAAACGGTGTTTATAAATTAGATAATATGGGGAATTGAAGTAAATTTATAAACGGTGTTTATAAATGAAGGGAAATAAATTATCATTGGATAATATGAATATTTAAATTAAAATGTGAATTTAAAATGAGAATGGAGAATCGTTTTAAATAGTAAACGATGAAATTTATTCCGATATTCGAAATGCAAATTTAATTGAATAAATCCATAGGATCTATGTTTAAATTCGACTATGTCGGATTTAAAAAAAACATTATTCCCAAATAGGATATTTAAATTGTATTAGATTGAAACTGAAATAAAATATGAAATTAGATTCTATATTAATATATAAGTTATAACAATAAAATATTCCAAAGAAAGAATCGGGTTTTAAATAGATTTGTATATAACTTGTTTGAATATATAAAACAAGTAAATTTATAAATGATGATAATTAATGTAGTGAATTAAATATCGTTAGATATCAGCCCAACTCACCAGGCTGACGAAGAAGAATATGACATTTTCTTGAGATGTAGATTGTGACGATGCTTTCCAGTGATTGAAGAGGGCTCTAACAACGGTCGCAGTCTTGACCTTGCCAGATGGAACAAAGTGTTCACAGTATACACTGATGCATATGGTACAGGGCTTGGTGCAGTTCTGATGCAAGAGGGAAGGGCAGTATGTTATGGAGGTAGACAACTAAGGGTTCATGAGAAGAACTACCCTACCCATGACTTAGAGCTAGCTTCCATAGTATTCGCGCTTAATACTTGGCGCCATTATCTACATGGAGAAAAGTTCAAGTTGTACACTGATCATAAATCTCTCAAGTACTTGTTCTCACAAAAGGATCTTAATTTAAGGCAACAAAAGTGGTTGGAGTTCCTAACATCTTATGACTTTGAGATTTCTTATACCCCAGGCAAGGGTAATGTGGTGGCAGACGCATTGAGTTGGTGGAGGATGGCCTTAAGTCCTCTGTTTGTCGAAAGGAAAAGCTTGGAGTTTATATTGACTTTTGATTTTAGACCCTCCACCGAGTTCATACCTGGTTTATTGGCATCACTAGAGGTGCGACCTACTCTTTTGGATCAGATAGGAGCTTTGCAGCGAGAAGATCCATAGATTTCATACATCTTGGATAGGCCCAGTAAATGGGAGAATTCTAGTCACGTCAGTAGATATTCCACAGACGATAGAGGGTGGTTGCGACAAGATGGAAGTCTTTGTGTTCCCTAAGTTGGGAGTTTGTTGAAGACAGTCCTAGAGGAAGCCCATCACTCTAGGATGACTATGGATCCACGTGGTGATAAGATGTATAGAGATATGAAGAGGATTTTCTTTTGGGCGGGGATGAAGAAAGATGCGGCGGAGTTTGTTTCTCAATGTTTGGTTTGCCAACAGGTCAACACTGATCAAAAGAAGCCCGGTGGTTTGCTTCATCCTTTGGAGGTCCCATAGTGGAAGTGGGAGAGCATCTCTATGGATTTCGTCGACGATTTGCCTAAATCGTAGTAGACAGGCTTACTAAGAGAGCTCATTACATTCCGGTTAAGAGTAAGAGGACGGCGACATGGTTGGCAGCAGTTTACGTTAATGAGATAGTCCATCTTCATGGAGTACCTTCCAGTATTGTAAGTGATCGTGGCCCCATTTTCACCAGTGAATTATGGAGGAGCCTGCAAGAAGCATTAGGTACATAGTTGTGTTTGAGCACCGCTTATCAGCCTCAGACCGATGGAAAGACGGAAAGGGTGAAGAGAGTCCTTGAGGATCTTTTAAGGTTGTGTATCCTAAACATCGGAGGTACTTGGGAAGAGCATCTTCTTTTAGTAGAGTTCGCCTACAACAACAATTATCAAGCTAGTATTGGCATGGCACCCTTCGAAGCATTATATGGACGACCCTGTAGATCACCTACTTGTTGGTGGGAATTTACAGAAATACTTCTACGTGGACCGGATATGGTTAGAGAAACATCTGAAAATACTGATCTTATTAGACAGCGAATGAAGATTACTTGGGATAAGTAGAAGTCCAACACAGATAAGAGAAGGACTGACATTGAATTTGAGGTGGGAGACATGGTTTTCATTAAGGTATCACCTTCGAGGAATGTGGTCGGTTTGGATCTGTAGGGAAATTGGAACCAAGATTCGTAGGGCCATTTCCTATAATAGAAAGGATTGGCCAAATGGCCTATAGAGTAAATCTGCTAGATAGACTATCCGACGTTCATGACATTTTCCACATTTCTCATTTACGGAAGTGCTTGCATGATGTTAGTTGAGCCGAGTATGCTTGAGGAAGTAGAAGTAGAACAGGAGGTGACAGTTAGATGAGTTCCTACCCGTATTCTTGGATCAGAAGTTAAGAAGTTACGCAACAAAGAAGTCAAGTTGATGAAAGTTCGGTTTGGAGATAACCAAGAGGATGCAACTTAGGAGATTGAAGACAAGATTCGTGCTTCGTACCCTTTTCTTTTCAAGGGCATGTTCTTAACTTCTTTTTCCAAAGCTGTTATTCATGGTTGTTTCTGTCATTTAAGTATATTCTATCGATCAAATCTTCGACCTTTAGGTAGGAATCCCATTTATGAAAACATGTGTTTGAGACATGTTATGTTTGATGGGTGCAAGTGGTTGCTCGTGGATGCATATACACACATTAGGCACTAGATCGACTCAATCACTCTCATTCTGCATACAGATGTGTGTTCATTTTCTTCTTTTTGATGAATGAAAGTGGGTGTATCACCATAAGGATGTTGCATTTGGATGAATGATTGTGCACGCATATAGAACTTACATGTTATAATAGGATTATTTGCATGCATGTTTGATTCATGGCACTAACATACATTGCACTAAGGAGGTCGACTGAATCAGTAGATCGCCTGATCTTTCGCATTAATATAGGGACATATACACACACCTTTGCATATATTCATACAAGCATTAGAAGTCTTTAAGGACAATGGATGCCTGTGATTGGTGGATGAGTAGATGGATGATGGATGTTAGGATATACATTCTTCTTAACTTGGAGATTTCGAGGACGAAATCCTTTGAGTAGGGTAGAATGTAACACCACGTAATTTTATAACACATTAATATGATAAACTAAGGAATACTTAATTTAATATTGGGAACTAAGTGAAACGGAATGCGCCATTGCGTTCATCTCGGAATTCTGCTTGAGATAGACTCTGAGTTTGCATAAAATGGACATCGTATGAAAAAGATGTTAAGGATTGAAGTTTGTATATGCACAAGAGAATTATATATAAATAAACATTTCAGAAAATCAGTTCAAAATAATTCAAATCGGTTCGAATTCGTAGGCGGGAACCAACGCGGGAACCAAACCCGTTGGGTGTCAACCCTAGCCAAGGGGTGTCGACCCATGGGTCGATACCCAGGTCGACACCCCCGAGATCTG
The DNA here is from genome assembly GCA_030737875.1 of Allium sativum. Classification (NCBI taxonomy): domain Eukaryota; kingdom Viridiplantae; phylum Streptophyta; class Magnoliopsida; order Asparagales; family Amaryllidaceae; genus Allium; species Allium sativum. Next base: position 452,563,972 of record CM060920.1, on the reverse strand, counting down.
GGATAGGTACGTACTTCTGAACGTGGACTCAATTTTTGACCTGGTTTGTAACGACCCGCATTCTATGGATCGAAGGACAATAGAATATTTATTTCTTTCACGTACGAAGTCGTATAGCCATGTAACTTTGGGAAATGACTATTGGGGTCATTTCCCATGTTCATGATTTTTGCCGATTTTTAAATGACCGTTTTGCCCCTAGCTAATCTTGTTTCGACCATAACTTTTGATTGGTAAGGAGTTTTGATGCAAAACCACTTCCATTAGATCTGAATGATGGTTTACCTTTCCGTAGAGTGGTCACATTAGCCAAACGGACTCACCGTTTGGGAGATACGGCTGAAACAAGGTTTAGAAGGTGAAAAATAGCTTAGTCGGGCCTAATTAAGGTGATTAGCAAGAGGGCCCATAACCTATTTTGGGATTAGGGTTATGGGGAGGCTAAAAACAGTAAGAAAATGATTTTTATTTCATTTTTCAGCTGCCTAAAACATTTCTCTAATCCTAGCCATGGCCTCCACCTTCTAATTTCATCCCAAACCGTTCTCTAATCAAGTTTTAGCCTAATCTACATCAAATCAAGGCAAAACAACACCAAATCAGAGTTGGAGCTGCTGTATTGCATTAGAATTCGACCCAAACCAGAGAATATTTCAGACCTATAGTTTGATTGTGGCTAAGGTGAGTGATTTGCATTGTTTTTCACTAATTACGGCTAATTAGGGGTGATTAGTGATAATTTGCGAAATTATAACTCAGGAAAATCTGGAAAAATTTGTAAAATTCTAAAATATTATTTTAATCCTCTGTTAGAAGTTTAGGTTAATTTGGTTATGTTTTGCTAATCCTATCATTAGATTTGCTTAAACATGCTAAAGAGGAAAAATATGGGTTTTGGGTATGTTTGATCCATTTTAATACACCATATTGTTGTTTTGGTGTTTGTGGTTGATTACACACGTTGCTATGACCGTATGGTATGCTTTGAGATTGACTAGAAAATTTAGAATGGTCGAAAACGCCGTCGTATGGCGTAAAACAGTCGCTGGAAAAGATGCAGGAAATGGAGCAGGAACCGGATCAGATCGGTGGAGGGCGACCCGACACGCTCGTGGGGAAGCCCCTTCTCATGAACCGCCTCCCAGAACTGCTGCCTCATGAACCAGAGCACACGACAGAACCGATGCACCACAAGTGGACTGCCACGAATTGAGGAGCTCGACCCGACCTGGAGTGGACTGTCACGAACCGACCTGGATGGGGGAACCGACCCGATGGTTGAGCACGATCTGAACCGCCTGGTGGACCACGAACCATTCTTTCACACTCAAACCGACCCAATGCTCTATAGTCAGGACCACGAAACGACCCGACCTGGATGAGGATCCCACGACCCAACCCATATGGGCAGTCTGACCCGAACCAGACGGGAGACTGCGAACCGAACCAAGGAGCTGGGATGCGAGGCATGAGCAACGAACCAAATGAAGACCGATCCGGAGGAGACCAAAATCCGAGATGCAAAGGTAGTCTAAATAGGAAGTTGTAACTCAGGATCCAGTTGGGAACCAACGAGTTAACTTCATGGTTGGGCTTTGCTGCGGGACGTGTGCAAAGGGGTTATCGACGTCTACAGCTTTGATCCACCACCAAGACGGATGTTAGGCTACGTATCAGTGCAGTGGGGTAGTTATTACTCCATGGGGAAGAGTGATCTTAGCATGGCTATGACCTAGTGCAGTGGAGTCGTCATGACTTCATAGGGCAGAGTGGACATAGCAAGGATTAATGGCTATGGATCAGCGCAGTGGAGTCGCCATGACTCCATGGGGCAGAGTGATCATAGCAAGGATTTGGGTGATCAAAGTAGTGGATATCGTATGCTTTACGCACTGAGTGAGAGATGTGAGGATGGTTGCTATGCTTGATTATTTGCCATCACTATGACATGTACAACCCTCCCCCGTTATCTTTACACCATGTGTTAGTGTCGCCTTAGAGTATTGTATGTCCTGTTGTGCTAACTCTTTGGTTGCAGGTCCAGTTTCAGGTATGGTTTCGTATACCTGTTATTGTTCTGTTTTGCTGCTTATCGCTCATACCAGACTTTTGTATGACCCAGAGTTTTATGTCTCTTCTTATTACTCTGGGTGCTCTTAAACGGGCAAACTATAGATAGGTTAGGTGGTATGCACGAGTAGCTATATCGGAGACGAGCAGGAGGCTTCCACGTATGATATATATATATAGACATTCCAAAATTAAATAAATTAATAATAAACCAATTATTTTTATCATACATATATACAATTGGGATTGTATATAACTTCCAATTCAATATTTACTAATTTTGAGTTAAACGGCATCCATATTATATATGAAACCCTATCTATATATTTAATAAATTGATAAAATATTAGTTAATTCCATAGCGACTATTTCGACATTTGATTTGGACATAACTTACAATCTATGCCACGAAATCAAGATTTTTCACTTTATTTAGAAAGATATAGCAAAATAGATTATAATGTTTATTTTTTCATCAAATTCTGACTTATACTGAATTCAGTATAATCACTTAAAGTTCAAAACGTAATATTACGAACTACAGCGACGTTACAAGCTCGTTTTAATTAAATTTTAAATCTATACATTTAAACCTCAAATTAAATAAATTTCTTGTCATTATTTCTTAAAATAAATCAATTTAAATATTTAATATACATTAAATATTTCTTTTGAAAATTTGAATCGTTACATTCTCTCCCACTTAAAATGATTTCGTCCCCGAAATAGAAGACGAAGCTGAAGGTCGTTTACTTAACCAACTCAACCTTCGTTCCAACTAACTCCATGTAACGACCTAAAAACCCGGCCCTTCGAATCGATAATAAGCCGCACAGGTATAATTCAAAATAGCAGAAATCCTCAAACCATTAACTTTGGGCATACAACACATCAGATAGAAACAAAATAACACTTCATTATTATTACAACAATTTGCATCGGAGTACAAGAATATATCAGAGTACAGATAATTAATATATAGTGGAAAATATCAGGGATAAATAAACTACAATACAACGGAAGATTCCAAATAATCCAGAGCATAGCTCCAGCATATTCCATGATCCTTTTTCAAAAAAAAAATCTGCAAAACCAAAACTACTAGCTTCCCGTGTGGAAAATATGGGTACCCAGAGTTTAGGTGGGAAACAATAAACTCTAGGTCAGTCATGGGACTGGTATGAGAACTAAAACAGTTTTTCTTAACTTACTTTAACATAAGGCATATTACGGGACCACGTCGTATAACATGGAAAGGGTTTTCTCCACACGAATACCTGTGCACAAACAACCACCAAAAATAGACTTATAAAGCCTACTATGCATCAAACAATATGCAATTCCTCAAACTACACATTTAGGCTTAATTCCCAAACTTAGATTTTCAAAATCTAATTAAATTTTCAGAAGTTATTTCTTTGGACTTTATTCCCGATTCTTATTTCAAATCATTTGAAATACATATCTAGCTTTCATATCAAGGTAGATTTCACTTTAGGATCTCAAACCAAAACCTTTGGAAATATGAATTCCAAAATATCACGATACATGCATAACAAAACGTATACAACCAAATATCTGCAATAAACCCTATTCACCCCCCCTCTAGGGTTAATTTAGATCCTACAAGTGGTATCAGAGCAGGTATTTTTTATATAATTTTAACTCTAGAGTCATGAATCTGTCCAATAACGCGTTTTCTGAGGGTCAGTCCACAGCTAGGCCACCAATGTTTAATGGAACTGATTATGCATATTGGAAAGCTAGGATGAAAATTTATTTGAGTTCAGTCGACTATGATGTATGGGATATTATTGAAACGGGTTATAGATCACCCACTGTTATAGTTAGTGGTGTTGAAATTCCTAAACCAAAAGACAGGTGGGATGCTAATGATAAAAAATTATTTTCAACTAATGCCAAAGCAATGAATGCTTTAATCTGTGCTCTTGATAAAACTGAATTTAATCGAATTTCTCATTGTGAGACTGTGCAGGAAATATGGCATACGTTGGAGGTCACACACGAAGGTACATCTCAAGTGAAGGAATCTCGTCTCGCTCTTCTCAGCAACGAATATGAAAATTTCTCTATGCAACGAGATGAAGATATAAAAGAGATGTATGGACGCTTCTCGTCACTAGTCTACAATGCAAAAGCTCTTGGCAAAACCTATACCGAAGTGGAATTGATCAGAAAAATATTGAGAGTGCTAGCGATGAATTTTGAATCTAAAGTGACGGCGATACAAGAATCAAAAGATCTGAATAAAGTAAGCATGGAAGAGTTGATCGGAAATCTCATCACTTACGAGATGGAGTTAAAAGCAAGAGAAGAACGAAAGGATTCTGAATCAAAGAAAAAGACGATCGCTCTAAATAATTTTGTTGAAAGTAATGATGATGATCCCGCTGAAGAGCTAGCCATGGTTTTAAAAAAGTGGGCCAAAGGAAAATACAAACCACGAAAGAAGAATTCAAAAACTGACAAGTCCGAAAGTTCAGATAATTCAGACGATGAAGTGTTTTGCTACAATTGCAAGAAACCCGGTCATATCAAACCAAATTGCCCACAGCTTAAAAATGAAAAGAGGAAGAAGTTCAGAAGAAAGAAGAAAGCTTTTGCTGCTACATGGGATGACGAAGAAGGAGAAGAAATTTCTGAAAGTGAAGAAGAGGAAGCTAATTTGTGTCTTATGGCTCAATCTGATTCAGAAAGTAGTAAAGAGGATTCAAGTGAGGTATCGAATTTTACTTATAAAGAATTAATTTTAATGTGTCACGATCTCACAAAAACCGTTGATTCTCTTGAACTAAAAGTTAAGAAATTAAAATCCGATAGGTCAAAACTAGTTCAAGAAAATAACAGTTTAGAAACAAAACTTGAAAAGTTAAGAATTCATCAGAATGCCAAAAATGTCAATTTTTGAGTAACGATTTTTTGAAATTAAAAACTAATCTTGAGTTACTTAAAAGTGAAAATATGAATTTGAAAAATGAAAATCATGATTTTGAAAAGGTGATTGAAAAGTTTAGAGAATCTAAAAAATTTGATTTTGAAAAGCGAGAACAATTTGAAACTGAAATTTCCAAGTCCGATGCTAGAATCAAAGCACTTGAAAACGAAAATTTGATCTTAAAACAAACTGATGCTGAAAAGAGGAAAATCGCTATTAATCGTTGTTCAAATTTAATGAAAGAAAATAGCGATCTTAAATTTAAAATTCAACAACTTGAGTCAGCTTTGACTAAATTTTCTAAAGGAGAGAAATCGTTGAATATGTTGTTAAAAAATCAATTTTTTGTTCAGAATAAAAAGGGACTTGGATTTGAATCAGATCAAGTTAAAAAACAAAATTTTAATGATTTTAAAAATCCTTTAATTGGCTTTGAAAACAATCAAATTGAATTTTTGAAATTTAATAATTTCAAAGGGTTTTTAAATCATAAACAAATTGATAACTCGTTTAAAAACAATTCATTTAAATCTGTTTGGATTCCAAAAATTAACAAAATAAATTTAAGCAAATCTAAACAAATTTGGGTTCCAAAGGGTACGCTAGTGAATAGTAATGGATTGTTATATAAACGGGTTTGGGTACCAAAACGTGTAAATAAAGATAAGAGTGGTAAAACAACTTTTGTTAGACCACTCGATCATATAAACATTTAGGTATCGTAGGAGGCTAAGGAACAACTGTGCTTAAGTGAGATAAAATTCAAGTTGATTCATATATTGAATTATTTGGAGTTCCTTAGCCGTAGATTCAGAGTTGGAGATTCATTGCATCACGTTGATTATGGTAAGACAGGTATGATCTCTAAACTCGTACTTTTATTCCTTTTAGTTTATTTTTACTTGGCTGTTTTTGAAATCATTCGTTATGAATTGTTGAAATTCTTGGATTATAAAAAAAATTTGTTTTTTTTTGGTGATTTCAAACACTTATCTTCAGATTTGATAAGTTGACTGTTTCTTGAGTTTGTCTAAAAATTCTCTGAGGATGTCACTTGTGATTCTTGCTTTGAAAATGATCTTGTGCTGCTCTGATAAGGAAATTGATTTGATTAAGTGTGTTGGTGATTAAATGATAAGTTAGAAAATCAGTAACAGGATTTAGTTAAAATTCATAGACAATTTGAATTAAATATATAAGTTGTTTTTCAAAATTGTCTAGGAACAATCCGCATTAGAAAAATTAGATAATGTCATATTCTACTGATTGATTTTTGAAACTGATTTTCAAACTTGCATTGATTTTCTCAAAAAACTCCTCTTGAAATTGATATTTTCAATTTTAAAATTATTTTTGATTATTTATTCAAAAATTGAAATTATTGATAAATTTGAACCATTTTGGGACTCATCAAAATTATTGATAGATTTATGAAACTGTGATGAGTTGCGACTATGGTATAATTCATAACTAGAAGAGATATTATTTTAAATCTCATGATGATTAGACAGATTTTATAATATCTTTGAATTAGAGCTTATTTCACGACCATCTTCTATATCTACCATATTTCTGTCATTCATCATGGTTTTATTTAATTTGGGGAGTTCTAATTATTCTTGAAATTAAAAAATAAATAAATAAATAATTTATCCTTGGTATTCACTCCCATTTAAAAATCCTCGCGGTTATGCGTGGGTGAATTACCTTAATTTCCATGTGCTTCCATTCTCACTTAAAAGACCTTCGGGCTGTGCATGGATGGAACTCATTAGAGAGGATAAAGTTAAGTTACTACTAACCCCATTTAAAAGACCTTTGGGCTATGCGTGGTTAGAAAGTGCTTAACATTTTTTTTAGCATATTTAAAATCTTTAAAATTCATATTCAAATATTCAATTTCTATTGAACTCTCCTCATTCGATAAAATCCATCGTAAATCCATTCATTCTGAAAGTGAAATTTGCTTCTGATTGAAAGATTATTATGATTTTTGTTTGATTAAATGGGATTTGCAAAATAATTTCTCTCTCTTAATTTGAATTTATATTTATAGTCTATATCCATCACTGTTTCGATTTCTATTATCCTTTTGATGATAACAAAAGGGGGAGAATGGTCAAGATTTTGATTGATGAGTATTTAATTCAAAAATATTTTAATATTGGAAATTAAATATCTAGAGGGAGAATGATCAATTGGATTTCATCGTCATATTTTCCACATATATAGGGGGAGTTCAGTTGTAGGGGGAGCATACAAATAGGGGGAGTAATATATTTCACGTTCAAAACACATTCAAAATCTTTTATTTGTTTGTCATCATCAAAAGGGGGAGATTGTTGTATATAACAGTGTTGTATACACAATTATATGATTTTTGTTTGATGATAACAATCAAATATATTTTATTATTGAATGTGTTTGTAACTGTACTGGTATACTACACATCAGACAGGAATATAATATTTCTATTTAAATAAAATACAACTATACAGAAATTTAAATATTCACACAGTATTTTATTTGAATAAGAATATTTTATTTCGATATTTAAACAGTACAGATTTACAACTCCACTATTTGTACATACATCACTGATATACATTTCAATATATTCAATTTCGTACTTAGCTCCTCTTTACAACACTTACACTTTCATATACACTACATTTCTATACAGTTCACTCGTATATATCGACACATATGAATATCATCATCTTCAGTCTTCTTGTTTTCACAGCATTCCACAGTCAATCCAGTCATCTTCATATCTGTTCATACAGAAGAACACACACAGTAGACTGCAACAAAAATAAAATTAAATAAAAGCAAATAAAAATTTATTTTTAAATTTTATTTGCCTCAGAATTACGGTGTGTTTCTCATCATTTTTCTAGACTTGGTTTGATATGCAGGGACAGAAAAATTCGTCTGGATGGCTGCATATACACACGTGTGTACACGTGTGCACTGCCACGCCAATCCAGTGTCGCGACTGAGGAGTAGCCATCAAGGACCAACTCGACTCAGCATTACATGTCAAAATGGACAGTACAAAAATAACCAAAGTGGTCGAGCAAAGCAATCATGAACACAAGACAAACACAAATATGGTGAAATTTAAAGTTGCACAAGCACCAACAACTCCGAGCACATGTGAAATGGTCAAAATAGCAAGTACAATAAAATAGTTTCAGCATACACAAGAATATGCATGCAGCAATGGTTCGGCAAGATTAAAATGATACTATACACATGGGTGCAGCACAAACATGTGTTCAACAACCACAAGTTCAAGTGTAAATGAGATGGCAGAGCAAACTGCATGGAGTATAGACACAGTATTAACCAGAGCATGGATCAGCATTTAGAGCAAACATGAGGCAGGCAGCGTCAACATAGGACATTAAAGAATCAGCTCTAATACAAGTATTGGAGTATAGTGTCAAGAGGCAGTCAACTAGTATGTTTCAGCAATAACAAGTTCAAAAACATAATGAGGATGATACTGCATTTCTAACTAGTGTTATGTGGCGTGTGAATCCAAGGATCGAGCTAATACAAAACAACAACTCATCATGCGTGCAATCTTAAGTGTCACAAATGTATAACAGGTCATGCAATACACAATAGAGCTGCAGACTTAAGTTTATGGTACAACATTATGGTGAGCTCAAATATATCATAAGCAACTTGTGGCGAGTACTACAAGACACTTCATGATGTCAAACAAAGAAGGAACACAAAAATGACCAAGCAATGTCACACAGCTACAAAGGATATACACACAAACCAGCAGGCCGAGCAAGTTACAAACATATTTCAGTCTCAAGTTCTTGGCGGCAATGGTGAAAGAATAGTTCAGCATTATTAAAGGATACAAGTACCAATACAATGACCAAATCAAACATGAAAATAACTCAAGTGCAAAGTACAGTATCATGTTCATAAAAAATGTCAAGACAGTAATAAATGGACATTCGAATTACCAGTTCAGGAAAAAGGACAAATCAATGAAGCAAGGGGCAACAAATAAACAAAGCATAACAAATATATTGAGTATAGCATCTGTTCTTATCAAAGCATGAAGCAAGTAATACAAAGGCAAGGCTAAACTGACATTTTCAAACTTGGCAAGGATACAAATTAAAATAACACGCAAGTCATTTTTTTTAAATTGAAGACCGATTCTAAGTTCCAGAAGGAATAAAAATCACAAGAAGTAATCACGGAAATATATTCAGAAAATCAGGAGAATTCAAGACCATTTAATTTGAAGAATTTTATCACGCAAGTATTCCACAAAAATATATTCGGTTTTTTGTTTATAATAAAATCCAGGTTCATCGAGCAAATCCAATTTAAATCGTGCAATTAAAAAGGGGGAAACAAGCATAATCAAGTTCAAATAATCCGAGGAAATTTCCAGAGAAATCACAAGTCCAAGACCAGTTCAAAAGCGAAGATTTCAAGCCAAAAATTACTCGAATATCAAACCAAGTCTAAGCTTAAGAAATCAGAGAATATTTAGGATTTTTAATCCTATTTAAACACCAATCCTCATCGGCAGAAGAGTATCTGAGTTCCAACGCAAATAAAAGCAAAAATTCAAAGTGAAAAATCATACCAGAAAACTTGGATCCAAAATCAGAGTCCATAAAATCAATCGAAGAAGTACAAGCCGCCAGAGATTAAAGCCAAGAAGAATCGAGCAGCAAAGAACTGATTGTCATCAACCAAGCATCTCGATTCAGTGATTTAAGAGAAACCCTAATTTGATTTCCTTGAAGCCGCCGCCATTTTTAAGGAAAGAGATCGGGCAAAACTCAAGTGGTCAAGTGAAAATAAAAGAGGCCGGCCAAGGGTTAAACAAAAGGAGGATAACCTAATTTAAACTCCAAGGGTTTCTAAATTTATAAGGGTTTTTTATTTTCTTATTCGTTTTTTCAATTTGTAATCAAATCTGTAAGTTTTCTAGTTTGACTCTGAAAACTAGGGAGACGAATTACAGGGTTTGTAATTTGTGGAAATCTGGTTTTGGGGATAAAAACCAGTGCAGGGTTTTGAGCGTAGGGTTAAGAACAGTTGGGAGCGAGTGTCGCGAGTTTACAGGGGATTGTAAGCGTAGAGATTGTTTTAACTCCTAGTAGAAACCTTGGGGAATGCAGCAGTAGGCAGGGTTTTGCCGAAGCTGGGTATATCTGTGTGTTATTTATTTTCTGCATTTATTCTGTTTTTAATCTGTGTTGTGATTATTTAATTACTCTACAAAAATCTGCAATAAACCCTATTCACCCCCCCCCCCCCTCTAGGGTTAATTTAGATCCTACAATTTCAATATCCAATTCAATTTTAAATCAAAATTGAACATTCCATATTATTATAATATTAAAATAATAATATTTCTCATATTCATGTGTAAATTTTTGTGTTAATCATAGAAACACAACCATATCAACTATCATCCGTCAATCAATATTTATATATAAATGTTTCTATTGACAATGTTCATATTCACTGTTTAATAATAATAACAGTAATAACTATAAAATCATTCATCAACCATGAAGTAAACATTGTAATCACAGGTAATCATTACATATTCGAATATGGTTATAATAATTTATAAATTTAGTTGAATGAGAGTTTTCACATTGGTTGGTTTGAAATCATTAAACCAGGATTTTTTTAACTAAATTAATCTAGATATATAATTTAGCCAAAATCTGTAGCAAGCTCCAATTTCTTCCAAATCAGCTTCACTGCGAAGCAATAATCCCTGTGATTTCAATGCAATTTATTTTGCCGAATTATGTTTTTGTTTGACAAAGTTATGATAGTTTAAATTTTAATTACATTAAAATCTTAAGAATAATCAAATAAATAATTGGCATAATAATTTCCTTAATCCCCTTTCTCCCATTCACTACCTTCTTTCCTAGGTTTCGTTCGAAACCCGTAAACCATCACGCCACAATTCCTCCACTACGCATGCCGCCTGCGTGCTCCAATCGCCGCCAAGCCTTGAACGTGCGCCACCTCCGCAATGAGTAGTTCGAGGATCGGCCCCCCTTAACCTTGGAATTTGTGTTTGAACCGGTGGCCTTTGAGCCCAAAAATCACGCAAATCACTCAAACGAAAGATGATGACATTTTTTGTGTTCAGGAAAAAATAAGAACCAATATAAAATCCATTCTGTTTTTCCTTTGGTGCATTTCACTTTTGCTTATATCTACATCTGCAATTGTTTCTATTGTGGTTTCATTCTGTGATTCATAGAGTTGCTTGAGTAACTATTAATTGGTTAAGATTTCTATAAATTCTTTAAAACACTATCCACCCCCTCCTCTAGTGTTAGTTTTGCCCTAAGATCTTTGATCCTCATCCCTTACAATTGGTACCTGTTAACCAACTTTTTGGCAAAAACTGTCATAGATCAGATCGAAGTCCAATATCCAAGAATGCACCCTTTGGCATTGCACGATCAGCCAATTCAGACAGTTCATACTCTAGAAAGCCCAGTCGAAGCTCGGTCCAAGCAGACCTTCTTCAGGCGATGGCCGCCAATTCCTTTCAGTTGATAACTCGCTCCGAAAGATTCGCTCTCCCAGTCGATCGAGAAACTGCTCCTATAAGAAGCGCATCGACCGAATATCTCGGATTTTCATGGAAATATTCAGCTAAGTCATTCATATGCTTAGCCCGACTTTTAAGACAATAAAGGCGATCAACCATATCCAGATGAAGCTCTACTTTTGATACACCTCACCACGATGGCCACGTAAGCCACTACTTCCAAGGATACTATTAATAAGCAGTGGAATGGGTCCTACCACCGCAATGGCTACCAATGATCGAGCTCCACGTGTCTGGGCACCCAAAAAGAGGTAAGCCACGTGACGACCCGCTTAACCCGTCACACCACTTATAAATACCCTCTTCCCCAAAGAAGAAGCAGGTGAATTCTGGGTACTTCAAACTCTTTTGAAGAATACTCTTGGCTTATTCTTCAAATAGCCAACTCTCATTCCTCTAAAAACTTCTTTTCTCCCACTTTTCTTCAAACAGAAAAAGCATTGTAATTCTAATCAAAAGAAAATCAATACATATAAAGTGGACGTAGGCACAGTCTTTTGACGAACCACTATAAAAAGTTATGTGTCCCATGTTCTCTTTCGCCTTTTTACATTTCATAATCATTATTCCTGTGTCATTCACACGATTGGGGGTTGACTGTCACTAGTGACCAACTTTTGACATCAGCACTTTGGCGCGCCAGGTGGGGGTCGAACCTACGACCTTCTGCTTAGTTTCTATCCATGGCGAACAAGCGGAAGAAAGATGCAACATCTTCTCGTTCCATGAATGCCGATGTGGCCGAAACACACGCTGCAGAAGCAAGTCTGGAATCCTCCTCTCATGAAGACCTGTCCCGATATGTTACAGGGACAACATAGACCAGATTATCGCTGAATTCAGAGGCCATATGACATCCCAGGGTAAACTCCTCGAACAACTGCAATAGTTCATGGATCACCTTCTCGGTCGAGTGGAGATGGGATTAAACGCTTCGATAGCAATTCCTCCATCGACCGGGACTGGGGCAACAACTGATCTTTGGTCTGCAAGGAATTAGGCTACTGATTAGATTACACCTCTGCTTCCTCCTAGTTCGGCTCCACCTCTCAACCAATCACAACCAGGAGTATTGCTTCCAACGACCAACGCAGCCGCAACTGCAGATTCTCAGAAGGCCCGTGACCAAGATCTAAGTAGTTTGACCACTTTGCCTCTGCTCTTGGGGATAGCTCGACCCCCCGGATCTATCGAGCAACTACTGGGACAATCAGAATCAATGACATTCCCATTACAACCTGGAATCTTACCACAAACCAGTCTAACCACTCTTTACCTTCAATAAAGAGCTAGCACGGCCTTCCCTTCGAACCAGAGAGACCGCTCTACCATACCGGTCCTCACCAGAGCAGAAGGCAATGCTACCGTAAACTCTTGTATCCTCGCTCCAACCGGGGGCAACCCGAGCTCTGAACATCACATACTATGTTGGATCAGCCCGGACCTTCTATCACGGGAACAGCTCAATCCAATGCTCATCAGGTTCAAGAGGAGCCATTCTTCCCAGAACCACCAGCCAGGGTTCATTCTTACTCTCGCCTTCAATCAACTCTCGGAGGTCGAGCCTAGCCAACGACCGCCCTTCCGAGCATGCTTTTGCCAGATCCTTGTACCGAGGTTCTTCCAAATGCAGAGATAAATTCATGCAATGACTCCTCGAAGATGGAAGCCATCTTGCAAGCATCATCTGATGTTTCACTCAGGGCACCTCTTCTCAGTAAGATATAGATAATATCCACCGCAACCCCTTCACTAGGGAAATCAGAAACTCTTGAAACCCTCCGTACTTCAAGTTTCCAGCTATCGAGCCCTATAATGGTCAAACTGACCCGACCATCCATCTTATGCGATGTATAAGACACAAGGAAGTGCTCAGTGCATCGACCAACATCGTGGCCGAGTGCTTTCCACTCTTCCTCACAGATATAGATGTCATGTGGTTTCGGCAGCTAACCACGGAGTCAATCGGTAGTTGGAACACGCTGGTTACCCGTTTCATCGAACAATTCAGAGTACATATCTCATGACCGAAGAGTGTCATGTTCCTATCCACCATCAAGCAGGGATCGAGGGAGACACTTTGATCCTTCCTCGAAAGATTCAGCGTGGTCATAGCATCAGTCGATCGACTTGAGCCATCGATGGTGCTTATGTCCGCCATTGCAGGAGTTCAAAACCGATCATAATTCTCATTCTCTTTAACCAGAGATCCACCCAAGGATATAGATGATTTCTATGCTGAGGCCAAGCAATTCCTCCGACAAGAAGATGTCGGCATTGAGATGGAGAGCCTCATGGTCCTCGCCACCAAGCACGGAGGTCCATCCAGCACTAACGGCCAGAATAAAGGAAGAGGAAAGGCCCCCAAAAAGATCGACTGCGATGTGCGACCTCGAAATGAAAATAAGTACGACCGGTACACCGAGCTCAACTCTTCTCTGCTCGATATCTACCTTGATATACGAGGGTCCCTGCCTCTTCCAAGACCACCACGACGAGAACCAACCCAGAAGGAACTCGATTCTGCCAAGCATTGCATGTTCCACAACGTAGCTGGACATAGCACCAATGAATGCCGGCATCTGCACGACCTCATCGAGATCGAGTCAGGCTAGAGGAGCTTCCCAAATATGTCAAGAAAAATGCACCGGCCTTGCCGCTACAATTTTCTGCCGAAGCTCCTCAGGTCGGTTCTCGAGCTCCCAGAAACGGAAAGGACGCTGAGACTAGCACTCAGGGCATTATTATTATTTAAGTTTAAATTTCTTTTCAGATGTAGTTAATAAAACAAACACTTTGATGTACACATTTACGGGGTTAGGATTTAGCTCATAGGCATGCTCTAGAATCAACCGTTGTCCTCCTAGAATTTATTTTCATTTGTCTTTGTAATAGTTCTATAACGACTATGAGTTTCCTTTTACAAACATGGATTATGTTTGGATGATATAAGCGGAGCTTGGTTAATACTCGCCACCTCTATAAGCCGAGTATGGATTATACTCGCCCCCCTCCCCCTTTCTTTCTGAACCAAGAGCATCTGCTGAACATAATAATCTTACATGAGTCGAGTATAAAAAACACTTGCCATAAGCCAAGTATGGTTAATGCTCGCCACCTCTATAAGCCGAGTATGGTTAATGCTCGCCACCTCTACAAGTTGAGTATGGTTAATGCACGCCACCTCTATAAGCCGAGTATGGTTAATACTCGCCACCTCCATAAGACGAGTATGGTTAATACTTGCCATCTCTCAAAGCCAAGTTTAATAAATGCTCGTCCATGACTCTAGGTTGGGTATATTCGGTACTCGACCAGATAAACTGAAGCCTTATCCAGACCGAGAATGGCTCATTTTGTCTTTGCAGGTACTAAATCTTGCAACCGAAGTAAGTGGTCATCATCTCTGCCTTAATACGGTCCTCAATGGTTGTCGGTTTTCTGGCCTTAATACGATCTTCTTCGATCATTGGTTTTTCGGCCTTAATACAACCATCGAGACCGTCAGATTTCCGGCCTTAATATGGTCCAGCGTGACCATAGCTACTCGAATTATTGTTCTTCAAATCACATTTCAGAACATACCTCCCTCTACCGAAGAAGATATATTCTGAGGGGCAAAGTGTTAACCAACTTTTCGGCAAAAGCTGTCACAGATCAGATCGAAGCCCAATATCCAGGAATGCGTCCTTCAGCATTACGCAATCAGCCAATTCAGACAGTTCATACTCCAGAAAGCCTGGTCGAAGCTCGGTCCAAACTGACCTTCTTTAGGCGACGACCCGAGCCAGATCCTTTTAGTTGATAACTCGCTCCAAAAGATTCGCTCTCCCAGCCAACCGAGAAAACTGCTCCTATAAGAAGCGCATCAACCGAATATCTCGGATCTACATGGAAATATTCAGCTAGGTCATTCAAATGCTCAGCCCGACTTTTAAGACAATAAAGGCGGTCAACCATATCCAGATAAAGATCTACTTTTGATACACCTCGCCACGATGGCCACGTAAGCCTCTACTTCTGAGGATACTATTAATAAGCAGTGGAATGGGTCTTACCACCGCAATGGCTACCAATGATCGAGCTCTACGTGTTCGGGATCCGAAAAAGAGGAAAGCCACGTGACGGCCTGCTTAGCCCGTCACTCCACCTATAAATACCCTCTTCCCCAAAGAAGAAGCAGATGTGTGGATTCTTGATGGTGAATTCTGGGTACTTCAAACTCTTTTGAAGAATACTCTCAGCTTATTCCTCAAATAGCCAACTCTCGTTCCTCTAAAAATTCATACCTCCCACTTTTCTTCAAACAGAAAAAACATTGTAATTCTAATTAAAAGAAAATCAATACATATAAAGTGGACGTAGGCACAGTGTAACACCCCACCTCCCCTAGGGCCAGTCACAAAGGGAATGCACTAGTTTTGGAGGAGCGTTATCGAGGTAAACAATCATGGAATTATTACAAGACAGAACATAAATAAAACAGCGGAAGATTCAAAAACTAAATTTCATTACTTTCAAAAAGAGTCAAAACCTTTTACAACCAAAGTACTAAATAGTCAAGGTCATTATTTTCCATTACAACAAATCCTGTCTTGCATAAATAAAGAAGCATAATCTTAAAACAACAAAAGTAGCTCAATTCCCCAAAGGTAGCAGAAATGCAGCCATAGCATAGCTCAAGATCAAACCATACATGAGATGAACCAGAAGCAAGCGAAATCCAAGCTAAGTGCTAGAGTTTCTTCCCTGAGAACCTGGGGAGGAAACGAAAGAAAAAGAGGCGAAAGAAAACGGGTCAGTCATAAAGAGTTGTAAGTCCTAGTGTCTTTCGGCATAAAAACAGGTAAAGGTAACATGACATGTATAAACTGAAAGTAAACATAAGGATGCTGTCAAGATTGGCAAGATAGACTAAGATAGCATGATAATTCAAGTGTAATCAAGTATAGCATCACATATTCAAGGTTCGTTGCACCAACTGTACTAGAATCCCAAACCCATGTCATATATTAATCATGAAATGATCTCTGGCCCAATATCATGAAATGACCCATTACTAGGTCCAACGGAACGACCCACTAATCGATCGGCTCCCTACAAGTTCTATCTCGTCGTGTGTCTATGTCATACGACCCTATCACGAATGTAATCACCTGTGCTAGGTCCCCCATAGGGTGTATCAAGCCCTATGGTGCCAACCACCGACACGAATCAAGCATGCACAGATAAACATACTGATGCCCAATGCCTGCTTTTTCAACTCCGGACCACGTGCACAACCATAGTCCGCCTGAACCTACATTGGCGCACCAACTCAGCCATCGTTCTGGTCGCTTACAATCAGCCCAGTAATCATGCTCCACCCTGCCTAGTTCCAGGGTACCATGATACATCTAGTGGGTTACTGCTGAAACGGACCACGTAACTAGGGTTTCCGTCCAATAGGTTAAGTGTTGTCATTTAAATCCATGACTTAACCCTTATCAGTTTAGCATGTCAAGTTGGTTAAGTGTTGTCATTCAAGTTCGTGACTTAACTCGCCTACGTGTCATGTCAAATTGGCTAAGTGTTGTCATTCAAGTTCATGACTTAGCCCTACGAATCATGTGTCAAGTTGGTTAAGTGTTGTCTTTCTTGTTCATGACTTAACCCTATCATGTGGCATTAATTCATTAATGCACCCCAACCTCTCACATAAGACCTTTTGTTGTGGTCACTGGATACGCCGGGCGGTTCCGGACAGATTTACACCACAACTCAGTCTGACCTCGGGTTTTCAAGCGCGATATGACCAACTACTCACATTGGATCCTATTGTTTGCAGTAACTGGATTTGCCGGGCAGTTCCGAGCAGAATTACACTGCAAACTCAACCCAACCTCGAGTTGGCCATTTTCAAGTTCATTCTAGTGTCATGTCCATATTCAAAATTTTCATGTCAAGTTTTCAAGGCAAGTTTCATGTCCACATCC
This sequence comes from Allium sativum, assembly GCA_030737875.1. Taxonomy (NCBI): domain Eukaryota; kingdom Viridiplantae; phylum Streptophyta; class Magnoliopsida; order Asparagales; family Amaryllidaceae; genus Allium; species Allium sativum. Next base: position 452,546,331 of record CM060920.1, on the reverse strand, counting down.
AGATTCAAGTTATAACAATGTTCATGTTTCAAGTTTTTCCTATTATCAAGTTCATAATTCATGTTCATTACCAATTCATGTTTTGCCTAATCTACCCAAATCGTATTCCCATCGCACGTAAACATGAATCGATCTATACTACAAATAAATCCAAATCCCGAAATAAAGGGAATAACATCAAAGCTATGATAGGCAAAAGGGACGAGCATAAAGCGATAAAAGGGATTAAAAGACTAGCATGCTATAACTTGAGATAATTGGTTACAACATCACTAGCATATAGAAAATAATAGGATTTCAAATCTATCCAAATAAGGCGATAGTCATGATAAAAGTTGACATAAAAGAATAGGCATGCAAAAGCAAGCCAAATACAAGGATAATGGATCCAATGGTTTTGGTGTACATAATAGCGAATAAACTAAGCAAGTCACACCCTAGGTATGAGATCCAACAAAATGCCAATTCGGTGTACAACATGGTTTTCAACTATAGTGTTATGGGCATGAACAATCAAATAGTCTTAGGCAATTAACCGCAATGATCATAGTCATGGTCATGGGTAGAAATCTCATAGTTATGAACCATAAGCGATTAATCACAATAGTCATAGTTAATTATCCAAAATAGTTCTAGGCAATAGTCATAGGCAATTAACAGTAATAGTTTCAAGGTCATGGTCATAGATAATAGTCTTATGTTCATAATCATAGGCAATAATTCTCATAGTCAGGAGTCATAGGTGATTAGCCACAATTGTCCTTGTCAAAGTCATAGGCAATAGTCTTATGTTCACAGTCATAGGCATAGGCATAGTCTTATGTTCACAGTCATAGTCCTTGGCCATTAACAATAGTTTCAATGTCATAGGCATGATAATGTTATAAACATGAAAGAGTTTGATTTACAACATGAATAGGCCCAAACTGATTTCATAGCAATATTCCCAAAAAGTCAAGATCCAAGATGAATAAGAATAGATATGAATCAATTATCATACATAGATCCAATTCCAATTTACAACGTGTCCATATTAAGTTTATAGTTTTTATCTAAAAGTAACTTGAACTTATAGATCGTGGTCTAAGAAATTCAGATGCAGAAGTTAAGTCTGGAAATTTGTCGTTGAATCGTTGAATCTTGCTTTGATTGTAGAAGCAAATCCCCAATAAGAAATTCCTAGCCGTAGTCTTCAAGAAATAATCTTCGTGTTTTAATTTATCTTAATTTAATTTAGGGGAAGAAGAAGAAGCCATGTCCATCAAGAATTGGTGCAGCATAAGGTTAGAGAAGAATGGTGCAAAGATAATGAGGCTAGGAGGCTGTTTATATAGGATTAGGCAGACGAATCTGGACAGAAAACGAGATCAGATACATCAGAATGCATCAGGTTCAGAAAATGGGTTCGGGAGGCAGGTCGACCCCCAGGTCGACACTATGGTCGACGTGGTCCCTGGGAGGTCGACACTATGGTCGACCCCCAGGTCGACCTGGTCCTGGACGGGAAATTTCCCGCCCAGCCTGTTCTGGGTTTTGAATTCGAATTCGAATTTTCGAGCTGTTTTTTATTCTGAGAAATCCTGAAACTTTGGAGGGTCATATCTCCCTCATACTGACTCCGATTTTCGAAAACCCGGACTCATTTTCAAGCAGAATTTCGAGACAAACGCAATGGCGCAACTCGTTTCCCTTGATTCTTGATTTAAAAATTAATTCTGCCTTGATTTATGGTTTTAACATGTTATTAAAATTCGGGTTGTTACATTCTCCCCTCCTTAAAGGATTTCGTCCTCGAAATCTTCAAGTTAGGAAGAATGCATCGTATCATCCAATCAACCATCTACTCAACCATCATCCACAAGCAACCATTGTCCTTAACAGATTTCTAATGCTATTTGAACATATGCGGAAAGTGTGTGTATATGTTCCTTATCTAATGCAAATGATCAGGCCTGATTGATCTTCTTAATGCAAAAATGTGTTTAGTGCCGTGAATCCAACATGTATGCAAATAGTCCTAGTCACATAAACACTATATGTGTGCACAAACATCCATCCATATGCAATATTCATATGATAACACATTCAATTTCATCCGTAAACAAGTATAAACACTCATGCATATGCAATATGAAAATGTGTCTGAGTTGATCTAGTGCCTAATGTGTGTTATGCAACTACGAGCAACCACTTGCAACCATTTGCAAACATCAACCATAACATGTTTCAATCACATGTTTACTTCCAAAAGGGTTCTACCTAAGGTTCTCAAGATAGGATTGAGAAGATAAGCAAGATAAAACAAAGCATCTAGAAGAAGAAGTTAAAGATGTACCCCTAGAAGGTCCTGCTTGCGGGGCTTGCCCTTGCTTCTTAGGGCAGTTCTTGCTGATGTGTCCAAGCTCACCACATTGAAAGCACACACCTATCTTCTTCTTCCTTTTTTTACAATCCTTGATAACATGCCCAACTATACCACGGAAGTTGCACTTCCTCTTATCACGTGACTAGTTATTATTATTATTGTTTTTCTCGCCTCCCTTCTGGAAGTCTTTCTTCTCGTTCTGAGACTCATCCGCCTTAACTTATCACTCATACATTTCCTATGTAACATGTTAACAAGCCTCACAGAAACTATCTCCATCGTACGGAAAACCCTCTACGAAGCTAGAAAGAAGATTAGCCGTAGGTAAAAACTACTGCGACTACAGATGGAGAAAAGAAAGGAAAAGAGATTCAAACGAGGAAACAAAGGATAGTGCTAATGGCTTTTGGGGAATAGCCTTTAAATAAAACAAGACTTTTCTTGAAAAATGCTTCGTTGTAAACGGTTTTGAAAATAGTTTTAGAAGGTTTTCTAAAAACTTTTTCCCAGTCGGTAACCTTCTGCTCTGATACCAAATGTAACACCCCGCCTCCGCTAGGGTCACTCACAAAGGGAATGCACTAGTTTTGGAGGAGCGTTATCGAGGTAAACAATCACAGAATTATTACAAGACAGGACATAAATAAAACAGCGGAAGATTCAAAAACTAAATTTCATTACTTTCAAAAAGAGTCAAAACCTTTAACATCCAAAGCACCAAATAGCCAAGGTCATTATTTCCCATTACAACAAATCCTGTCTTGCATAAATAAAGAAGCATAATCTTAAAACAACAAAAGTAGCTTAATTCCCCAAAGGTAGCAGCAGAAATGCAGCCATAGCATAGCTCAAGATCAAACCATACATGAGCTGAACCGGAAGCAAGCGAAATCCAAGCTAAGTGCTAGAGTTTCCTCCCGGAGAACTTAGGGGGGAAACGAAAGAAAAGGAGGCGAAAGAAAACGGGTCAGTCATAAAGACTGGTAAGTCCTAGTGACTTTCAGCATAAAAACAGGTAAAGGTAACATGACATGTATAAACTGAAAGTAAACATAAGGATGTTGTCAAGATTGGCAAGATAAACTAAGATAGCATGATAATTCAAGTGTAACCAAGTATAGCATCACATATTCAAGGTTCACTGCACCAACTGTAGTAGAATCCCAAACCCATGTCTTATATTAATCATGAAATGATCCCTGGCCCAATATCATGAAATGACCCATTACTAGGTCCAACGGAACGATCCACTAATTGATCGGCTCCCTACAAGTTCTAGCTCGTCGTGTGTCTGTGTCATACAGCCCTATCACGAATGTAGTCACCTTTGCTAGGTCCACCATAGGGTGTATTAAGCCCTATGGTGCCAACCACCGACACGAATCAAGCATGCACAAATAAACCTACTGATGCCCAATGCCTGATTTTTCAACTCCGGACCACGTGCACGACCATAGTCCGCCTGAACCTACACTGGCGCACCAACTCAGCCGTCGTTCTGGTCGCTTACAATCAGCCCAGTAATCATGCCCCACCCTGCCTAGTTCCAGGGTACCATGATACATCTATGGGGTTACTGCTAAAACGGACCGCGTAACTAGGGTTTCCGTCCAATAGGTTAAGTGTTGTCATTTAAATCTGTGACTTAACCCTTACCAGTTTAGCATGTCAAGTTGGTTAAGTGTTGTCATTCAAGTTCGTGACTTAACCCGCCTATGTGTCATGTCAAATTTGCTAAGTGTTGTCGTTCAAGTTCATGACTTAGCCCTACAAATCATGTGTCAAGTTGGTTAAGTGTTGTCTTTCATGTTCATGACTTAACCCTATCATGTGGCATTAATTCATTAATGCACCCCAACCTCTCATATTAAACCTGTTGTTGTGGTCACTGGATATGCCGGGCGGTTCTGGGTAGATTTACACCATAACTCAGTCTGACCTCGGGTTTTCAAGCGCAATGTGACCAACTACCCACATTGGATCCTATTGTTTGCAGTAACTGGATTTGTCGGGCGGTTCCGGGCATAATTACACTGCAAACTCAACCCAACCTCGAGTTGGCCATTTTCAAGTTCATTCTAGTGTCATGCCCATGTTCAAAATTTTCATGTCAAGTTCATGTCAAGTTTTCAAGGCAAGTTTCATGTCCACATCCAAATTCAAGTTATAACATTGTTCATGTTTCAAGTTTTTCCTCAAGTTCATAATTCATGTTCATAACCAATTCAGGTTTTGCCTAATCTACCCAAATCGTATTCCCATCGCATGTAAACGTGAATCGATCTATACACAAATAAATCCAAATCCCGAAATAAAGGGAATAACATCAAAGCTATGATAGGCGAAAGGGACGAGCATAAAGCGATAAAAGGGATTACAAGACTAGCATGGTATAACTTGAGATAATTGCTTACAACATCACTAGCATATAGAAAATAATAGGATTTCAAATCTAGCCAAATAAGGTGATTTTCATAATAAAAGTTGACATAAAAGAATAGGCATGCAAAAGCAAGCCAAATACAAGGATAATGGATCCAATGGTTTTGGTGTACATAATAGCGAATAAACTAAGCAAGTCACACCCTAGGTATGAGATCCAACAAAATGCCAATTCGGTGTACAACATGGTTTTTAACTATAGTATTATGGGCATGAACAATCAAATAGTCTTAGGCAATTAACCACAATGATCATAGTCATGGTCATAGGTAGAAATCTCATAGTTATGAACCATAAGCGATTAATCACAATAGTCATAGATAATTATCCAAAATAGTTCTAGGCAATAGTCATAGGCAATTAACAGTAATAGTTTCAAGGTCGTGGTCATAGACAATAGTCTTATGTTCATAATCGTAGGCAATAATTCTCATAGTCAGGAGTCATAGGTGATTAGCCACAATTGTCCTTGTCATAGTCATAAGCAATAGTCTTATGTTCACAGTCATAGGCATAGGCATAGTCTTATGTTCACAGTCATAGTCCTTGGCCATTAACAATAGTTTCAACGTCATAGGAATGATAATGTTATAGAAATGAAAGAGTTTGACTTATAACGTGAATAGGCCCAAACTGATTTCATAGCAATATTCCCAAAAATTCAAGATCCAAGATGAACAAGAATAGATATGAATCAATTATCATACATAGATCCAATTCCAATTTACAATATGTCCATATTAAGTTTATAGTTTTTATCTAAAAGTAACTTGAACTTACAGATCGAGGTCTAAGAAATTTAGATGCAGAAGTTAAGTCTAGAAATTTGTCATTGAATCGTTGAATCTTTCTTTGATTGTAGAAGCAAATCCCCAATAAGAAATTCCTAGCCGTAGTCTTCAAGAAATAATCTTCGTGTTTTAATTTATCTTAATTTAATTTAGAGGAAGAAGAAGAAGCCATGTCCATCAAGAATTGGTGCAGCATAAGGTTAGAGAAGAATGGTGTAAAGAGAATGAGGCTAGGAGGCTGTTTATATCGGATTAGGCAGATGGATCTAGACAGAAAACGAGATCAGATACATTAGAATGCATCAGGTTCAGAAAATGGTTCGGGAGGCAGGTCGACCCCCAGGTCGACACTATGGTCGATCTGGTCCCAGGGACGTCAACACTATAGTCGATCCCCAGGTCGACCTGGTCCTGGGCGGGAAATTTCCCGCCCAGCCTATTCTGGGTTTTGAACTCGAATTTGAATTCGAATTTTCGAGCTGTTTTTTATTCTGAAAATTCCTAGAACTTCGGAGGGTCATATCTCCCTCATACGGACTCCAATTTTCGAAAACTCGGACTCGTTTCCAAGCAGAATTTCGAGACAAACACAATGGCGCAACCCATTTCCCTTGATTCCTGTTTTAAAAATTAATTCTGCCTTGATTTATGGTTTTAACATGCTATTAAAATTCGGGTTGTTACACGCAGCCTTGTGCCAAACCACTATAAAAAGTTGTGTGTGTCCCCTGCTCTCTTTCCCCTTTTTACATTTCGTAATCATTATTCGTGTGTCATTCACACAATTGGGGGTTGACTTTCACTAATTACCAACTTTTGATGTCAACAGTACCAAAGCATAGGTTTTCAAAATTTCATATCTGAATTTTTGGAAATATTAAATGGCAACCAACACTGGAATTGCCAATTATAATAGTTCTTTTGTAGAGGGTCGATCCCCCGTTAAACCACCACTATTAAATGGCAGTAATTACTCTTATTGGGCATGTAGAATGAAAATATATTTACAATCTGTAGGATTAGACACTTGAAATATCACGCAAACTGAATATATTGAACCCACTACTAATTTTGCAATGGACTAATGAACATAAGGCCTCTGCACAAAATAATTCTAAGGCTATGAATATATTATTCTATTCGTTAAAAAGAAATGAATTTAACAGAGTATCAGTTTGTAAATCTGCTTATGAAATATGGAAAACCTTGCAAGTTACTCATGAAGGAACAAATAAAGCTAAACAAACAAAGGTGTCAATGTTAACTAACCAATTTGAGTTATTTATAATGAATCCAAATGAATCTGTCTCCGATATGTACTATAGGTTTCAGGAAATTGTACATTTGTTAATGGCTTTGGGAAAAAATTATTCTGAAGAAGATCAAGTCGGAAAAATCCTTAATTCTCTAACTCCGGAGTGGGATCAGGAAAAAAACTGGCAATAGAAGAGGCCAATAATATTAGTGAAATGAAGATTGAGGAGTTAATCAGGAATTTGATGTCATTCGAAGTACAGTTATAAAAGAGAAACGAGAATAAGTCATCAGAAAAGAAATCTGTAGCATTCAAAGCAATAATTTATGGTTCTGACTCAAGATGTGAGGGCGATGATGAAATTTCCTTAATGATAAGGAATTTCAGAAAAAATTTGAGATATAAAGGAGGAATAATTCTTAGAAAAATAATCAAGGAAGTTTGAAAAAATAAAAACAATAGAACCTACAATTGTAATGAACCAGGCCATATAAAAAGGATATGTCCATATCCTGATAGATCGAATCAACAAACGAACGATAATTCGTAAAGAAGAGAAAAAGAGCATATGCAGCAACTTTAGATGACTCAGATTCATCATTAAATGATTATGAGCTAGAAATCGAAAATTCAAATATGTGCTTCAAAGTAATTTAGGAATCAGAAAATATCTAAGAAATGGATCTAAAAACCAGCTAGGCCTAAATTAATTATTTTTGATTGAAATGATTAAATGGATGCTTGTTTGCTTGCTTTGTTTGAAATTTGAATTCTAAAATTTAAAACTGAAATTTATTTCTGAAATCCAAAATAATAATAAGATAACAAAAAATAATATAATAAACAAAAATTAATTTTAAAAAGTTTTAAAATGAATATCGTCTCAGGAAATAACTTATAGAGAATATAAAATATTAAAATAAAACAAAGTCAAAAAGAAACTTGAATTTTTGAAAAGACACATATATGTCGACATACATGAATATACATGTCAACATATGCACCAGAATTTTAAATTCAAATTTAGAATTTCACGTGTTTAAACTTTCAAACTTCCCGCCATCTTTTTACCAACTCCCAAGGTCTGAAAAGGTGTCCTTCTATTCATGTGTCAATTTGATATTTATTTAATCGTCTATTCAATACTGCTCTTTCTACCTCTCATTAAAAATTCAAAACTATGTTTCTTCATTCTATGCTCGTCAAAATTATTCTCTAATGGCTTTCTCAAGTACTCCAAAGACCATGAGATTAACCAAGACTCTCAAAGGTCATCTCTACAACAACCCGGAGGCTACCCAAGAGTACATAAACTATGTTATGAATAGAAAAGTCAATATGGGAATATTTTCTATTTTAAGATTTTGGATCTTATGATCTTCGTAATCTTTTCAATCAAAATGAAGTTTTAAGTTTGATTGATTCTCGGGATAACGATGAAGTATGTTACCTGAATCTTGTCAAAATGTTTTATGCGGGTATAAATCATGGATTTTTACGAAGGAAATAAAAACCAAGTTTGCAGTAGTGTGAAAGGCACTCTAATTATTTTGGATTGTAATGTTTTGGGAACCATTTTGAATTGCAATAAAATGGGTGTGGATTTTTCAGATTTTAAAATTGATGAACATGATTTGGAAATTTTTCATCATGGATTTTAAAATTGATGAACATACGGAATTCAAGAATCGCTTTTTCCATCCAAAAGCAAGAATTGTCAACCTCCTTCTTCATCATGTCCCAGAAATTTTAATAACCCTACCTCAATGTCCAAAAAGCTCTTTTTGCCATCTTTGGCACTTATGATATTAATTGGGCCGTAATGATTTTGAGAGAATTCAAACCCAAGGAAATGTCTACAAAGAAAATACTCTCTACCATGGAATTTATCTTACCCGAATCTTTAAGTATTTTGGAGTGGATTTCAAAGGAGAGGAATTTTTCCCTAGAAAGGTCTTTAATTCAGGAAATATATCCCTTATGCAAATTCCAATCATTTTCAAATCTTATGAGTCATATGCCGAAAAGCAAGCCAGAATGAAACAGAAGGAATTCAAATGGAAACCAACAAAGATGAATCCTCCATGGGAAGCATAGAATTTCGTACTTCATCAAGAGCTATATACAAAGAAGCAATTTTTCAAAACCAAGTCAAACTAGCCAAAAACCAAAAGAAAATCAGGAAGACTCTTAACCAAATGTCTTCTAGAATAAACAAGTTCTTAGAAAAATTGGAAGAAAACTAAGATTATCATCTTCCTCATCTTCATCCGCTGAAATCTAAGTTCATTGGCTTATGTTATCATTTCATATTAGCTTGTATTTCCTTATCGTATTTCCTATTCGTTTGAATGTAATCATTTAATCGTAATGAATGTTATTTTTTTCTGTCAAATAAATCTTTACACATATGTAAAAACAATTAGAATTAAATAAATTAATATAATATAACAAGAAATATTTCGAAACTTTGTTGTAAAATAATACAAAATACCTAAAAATACATGTGTATGTCGACATATAACTGCCAGAAATTCAAATTTTATTTTTTTTAATAACTACCTTGTGTCTATTCAATTTGAAATGAATTTCAGACTCTATATATATCATTTTCTTCTAGAAATATTCATTTTTACTTCTCTATTTCTTCCTTAATCACTTTGTTTCTATATAATCAAATTAATGGCTACTCCTATTCACAATCTAAATGAAAATCTTGATGAAACTTTTAATTCTTTCAAGAATATCCTATATATCATTCTCCGCAATCAACGTCATTTAAAATTAAATTAGATAAAAATGATTAAGCAACAAGAAAAACACTTTGATGCTATCCGTTGGATGATCTCTTGTCTTTCTAGGGATAAAGATAACCACATCAATGGAACCCCTCTCACCAAAGGTAACGAAGACTGGGAAGTCATAAAAGCGGATCCAATCTTCTACGAAGAAGGATGGGTGGAAGTTCCAAGGAATGTATGAATAAATAAACTTGTTTAATTTGATTGGTATGCTTTGTATGGTGTGTTCAAATTTAAAATTAAAAACTTGTAAATAATTGACTTACTTTGTAAATACTGGTTGGATTGTCTATTTGATTCGAAATTTACAATGATTGCATTGATTATACTCTTGTTTAGTTTATATAATAGAATTACAATAATATTGCCATAGATTTAGGGGGAGATATAGATTTAAGAAGAGTTATAAATTCAAGGGGAGCTATAGGATTAGTCCCTGCGACCATTCATAAATTTAGGAGTAGTGTATATTTTTGTTGATGACAAAGGGAGAGAAATTATAAAATAAGTATAGAACAGGTATAGTTTAAGGGGGGATTAGAAGGAATTCATGGTTTTGTTAGATACTCATTTTCATAATAATAATAATGATGATGATGATAGGCTTACAAAGAAAATCATTGAGGATCAGGTTATGCTTTTAGTTGGACAAAACAATGGAAGTGAAGATATTATGGTTTTGATTATTATGTTGTTGGTAGTTTCTTTCGTATACCCTAATAATCAAGGATATCTACCATGGGATTATATTCCATACTTGCTTAATATAAAAAATGAAAATAAATTATGTTTCGTGGCCTATATTTATTCTTGATACATTGGAAAGAAATATGAAAAAATTCACTGAAGATTGGCGAAATATGCCCGAATGTTCCATGCTAAGGCTAGTAAGTTTTTCTTTTATTTTTTGTATATTCTTTTTTATTATTAGACGTTGTTTAAATTTAATTATTTTAATTTCTTGTAGTATCGAATTTGTGAGAGAGAAAATTTCGTACAAGCAAAGAAGAATGTAAGCTCGTATCCAAGATTATGAAATGGAGACTTTCTTTGCTTGAATAATCAATTGACGTATACAAGGCTATGTTCAATTGATGGAGATCAGGTATTCATATTTTAAACATTTATTGTATAGAATATTTCTTTGTAAAATTGCCAGTTTATTTAAATATTTATGTGAGATAGGTTATATATTCATATTATATTATTATGAAAAACACAGAAGATTTGGCTTGAAAACATAGGTAAAGAGACTCAAGTAGGGTCAGTATGTTTACATAATAAAACATTAGTCAGTGTCGAGTATATTAGGGCTGTCAATGGATACTTTCGGATACGGATAGTATTATATACGTATCCATATCCGCAATCATATTCGGATATCGGATATCTGTATCTGCAAATACGAACGAATATCGGATAATTATCCTATTCGCCTAAGATCAATAAATCAAGAAATATAATGAAATTTTTTTAGTTCAACATAAATGTTTTTCAGTTCCACTTATCACAAAAATGTTAAAAATGAACATATATGATAAAATTAAATACATTTGAGTAGCTAATATGCATTTAGTGCATACAATATAAATTTTCGACTTACTAAAGCAATAAATAAATATCATTCATTGCACTAAAATACATATAATTCTGAGTATATTGTTGGGAAAAATCAGACGGATAATTTCTATGATGCAAATATCTATGTATTCATATAGGCATCCATTTTTTCAGATACCGAATATTTATCTACTTTTCGGATACAGATGCGGACGAAATTCGGATTTTCCGGGTATCCATTGACAGCCCTAGACTATATGTATATGTTCTACCAATTTCAGCTTCAAATTTTTACAACCTCACAGCCTTATCCGCATTTTAAGCATCCTAACTACAATGGGGCGTAAAGTTTAAAAGACTGTGAGGTTGCATAAATGCAAGTAATAAAGGATGAATCATTTCTGTTAAATTAAGCATGAGAAAGAAAATTTAAAAAAAAATAGTAGCACATATAGAATTATTCAAATTTCAAACAAATTTAATAGTATTTGTAAACAAAATATTACTTTGAAGAGTCTCAGTTTGGGTTTGAGCCATAAAAATGAAATTTAGCAGATAAGAGGTTTATACTTTATATACCACCAGTAATGATGTTAAAGTAGACTCTCAGATTATTTATAAGTTGGGAAGTTGAGTTAGATGACATGTAATAGTTAGGTAAGTTCCAAATATCCAAGATTATAAATAGTTTTGCCTGAAATCAAAGTACAAATAAATTACCATCCCTAAGAAAAATAAAACCAAAGTTTTCAGTGCTTGCTCAAACTCCATAACCATTGAACTGAGATTGTGTTATACATTCTTTAGTTTATAAGGGCAATGTGATAGTTTGTATAATATTATGTTTTAGCATTAGTAATAATAAATTGTTTAAATAATCCTTTTCAATTAGACATCCATTGATATAATATGTTTTCCTATTATATTTTTTGAATAGGTTTCTGAAGAACTTAGAAATATCATTGAAGAAGAATTTTTTTTATTAGATGGAAGGAGCTCTGATAATATTGAGAGGGTATGTCAAATTGATGTTAGTCAAAGAAGCAGTGAGAGAACAGAATTGAAAAGGAATTATAAAATAGTTAAAATTGATGATTATCAGTATGCAAGTTGTGCAGAAATGAATAGGTTAAAGTGTGAATTAAGGAAAATGAAAGAAGAAGTTGCTTTGTAGGGTAAAAGTTTGGATGATGAGAAGAACAAAAAACGAAAAGAAGAACGGAAAGAAATTAAAGAAGAAAAAATATAAAGAATTGCCTTTTTCTATATACAGTACCAGAATCTGATATTGGAAAAAATGAGAAGTGTGAAAAAGTTAAAATTGTGGCAAAAGTTGAAAAGGGAAAGTTCGGTTTAGTATTTGATTTATGTTTTATTGTTTTTCTTTTAAATGTTAATTATTGACTATTATATATGTGTTTAGATTGATGGTATAAATTCTTCGAAGTTAGACCTCAAACATCTTTTAACTGAAAAGCTGAAGTTTAGTTTTACTTATGCATTTTAAATTACAAAAGTTAGTATTGTTTTCATAACCAATAAATATTTATGGGTGATTACTAATGTAAAAAGAAGAAAAGACAAAAAAATTTAGAAAATGATGTCGCCTCCATGGTTAAAAGACTTAAAGGAGAAGTTGCTTCACGGAAGTTTGAGTATGATATTGATCGTTATGATATTCTTCTTCCATTGAATAAACAAACATCTCAGTTGTTAAAACCTTTTTTAAAGTTGTTAAAGATGATAAATAAGTGATTTTATTCTATCTATTTGTCAAAATTTATAAATTAATATCTATATTTTCTAACATAATAGTGAGGCGGCATGAATTTCTAATACTGATATGGTATTGATGGATGTTACAAAAGTAAGGTTGAGGGAGTTACTCTTTGATAGACTTATTTATGTGCAGGTTTTAACATTATTTAATCAATCTTTATTTACTTCTCATATATCCTATTTTGTTAAATAAATGTGTTTTTTAATTTTTTTTTAATTTTTGTTTTTAATTATTTTTTACTATTAGATCATGACTGGTTTTGCGAAAGGAATGTTAGATTTATGAATGCAAGTGAGAGTTTCATGTATGTTAATACAACCATGATCGTAAGTTTTTATTCTGTTTTTTCGATATACACTTTAGTAGTGGATGTATGTGTTTTAATTATATTAATATTTTTTAATATTTTGTTGAAAAGTGGTTCTTTTCAACTAAAGCAAACTAAAGGATGTCTTTTAATATCTTCTGTGAGAGAAACTTTGGCAAATAACATGTGTCGCAATATTTTATTTCCACATCATGAGTCGGACCATTGGAGTCTACTAGAAGTTGTTTTGAAAAAATCAAAGTGGACTTTGTATGATTCTAATCAGCCATGACGTACAACTAGGACTAGTTTACATATGCCAAACACAATGAAAATTGTAAGATTTTTTAGTACTAGTTATATTAAATCACTACACCATATCAGTGAATTTGGCACAAAAGGATGCGAGTATATAATTTGGCTAAAAACCGTATCAAATTTGATAATGCTCAGATCCGTATCAAACATCAGTTTGCAATCCGCACCAACCCAAATCTAACCGTCCATCTCGAATGCTCCGGATCGGTAAATTTGACACGGCTTAAGGCAAAATTGAATGCATATCATATTTTGCATTCCCTTGGGCACTTGGAATTAAAATTTTGGCCGCTCCTCATTGAATTTGTTTTACTTCAATGATGACCAAAAACTAAAATTAGGGTTTTCGGTCACCAAAACGTGTGTCACAACCCGAACTTCCCGTGAAGGAAAGCCCGGATTGACTTTGAGAACACGACAAATCAGACCATAAACAGAAGAACATTTCATTGTTTATTACAACATTTTCATCAGAATACAAGAATATACAGAGTATGAATTACATATTACACATTTACTAAATATCAGAGATTTACAAATTACAATGCAGCGGAAAAATAATACAAAACACAACTGAAAGGAATAAACGGATATAGAGCTTTCTGAATTTCATTCCAGCTGTAAACCAGGATCCTGTGAATATAAATTTGCAAAACCGAAACTACTAGCTGCCCATGTGGAAAATAGGGGCACCCAGAGTTTAGGCTAAAACAATAAACTCCAGGTCAGTCATGTGACTGGTGTGAGAACTAAAACAGTTATTAATATTTATTTTAAAGTTAGGTAAATCCAGGGAACACGCCATATAACATGGAACGGGGTTCCTTCCCAAAATACCAGTGCATTAAATAACAACGCAATGCTAAATAAAGAACAATGAAGCTATTATAAGACTTAGGTCCCATCACGCAATGCAACACAAGTCGGAGGATAGATTTTTTACCTTATAATAGCCAAGAATGCTTGGTACGTAAAATTTCATGTTTTATTATTACTATAAGTGTATAGTGTCAAAACAATTTCAATCATAAGTATCAATCATAGATGGCATAAGTGCCCCACACCACTATGTCGCCATATATAGATTTACAATCAAAACTGCAAAATGTCGTATCGGAAGTTGGATTTCCATCTGTGAACCAAGGCAAGGGATCGTCCTTACCGAATTCGAGACTATCTAGCCCGAGCCTCAGGAACAGAAAGCATCATCCCTTGGATCGTCAGGTCCAGTCCACACGGAGTGGATTAATAATACCATAAATGGTGTGCTACCCTGCCCCATGAGGCATAAATGAGCCAAATGACTCCATCGGTCCCGGATCGACCGATATAAACGAGGCGCCTCGCTATCCAACATCCACATAAGTAAAATGTCCGAGCGTGTAAAACCCAAAACACCACTCCTAGCTAGAAACCAGCATATGTCCATTTCCCTGATGTCATCTCCCGTTTCTGGTTCACACCGAGGTGTGAGGCTCATGAATTAACGCTACACAAAGCTACGCTATATTAAAGTCGTGCTTTGATCATCAACCACAACACTCTTCTTTTCAACAGAAGCCTTGATCATTTGCATCTCAGCATGCCACACAGGCAATTCACGCTATGAAACCGATGTATATCAATCACACAGAATGAAATCCGATGTCCGACACACATCCATTTACAAGTTCGTTCTAGGTCTGAACGAAACCGGAGGCCCCTTATTCCTCCCCCATATGTCCAATACAGGGGAGAGGTCCTCGCATATCCGTCGATCTCCAAGTACGTCTGGACTATCACCACTTATTACCTTGTCTTGGGTGTACAGCCCAATCAAGACATCAGTAATCATCCAAATGATGTGAAGACCTCCGGCCTTCAACCACCGTCTTCATCCTCAACACATCGTCGAATCAGTTATTCAGAATGGGATAAACCCGATCTTTCTGAATAACTCGCGTATGTAGTAAACAAGTGTTACAAAAACACAACATACGCCTTATTCCAATCTAGAATATTCCTTTATTCAAATATTCTTATAATTTGGGAAAGGTTCCCATTAATTTTATCAAAGATAAATTCTTTAAAAATTATTCTTTACTCTTCCTTTGGATATCATTTCAATCTAATTAAAGATGCATTAAAACTCCACTTGGTTTTTATCTTCCTAAAAATCAATATTAACAATTGTTTAACTTGGGAAATCATATTCTGCCTTTAACTGGGTTAAAGAACCAATGTCATTTAAAACACGGTTCACGATAAATCCAAAATCACACTCCATTCCATGAACCTTTAACCGTAAATTAGCAAGTGAACAATTCCCTAAGTATTAACCCTGAAGGCTGAGACCAACATCAGATCAATACCCACAAAACCATTCAACTTAACTAGAGATAGTTAATTTCTTATTTTCTTAACTCCATTGGGTCTAAGAACAGTATAATTAAAGATACCATTCACGACAACCCAAAATTACATTCCATTAATAATGGAATCTTCATGGAAAACAAATCGATATAAACCTCCATATCCAACCGATAATATAAATGGAATAACGACAACGCCTCTTAAATTCCATCTTTATGATAATAAAATCACATTTTTATCTAATCTAAAAATCACATCTTTATGATAATAAAATCAAATCTGTTTATTTCAAAAATCATATCTTTTATAAATTAAAAATCTCACCTTTCCATAAATAAAAATCATTCCTTTCATAAATAAAAATCATTATCTATTCATGGAATTAAAATCAAAAATAAATGAATTACAAGCAGTTAGGGTTTTTGGGTCGGAGGTGGGTAGTGTCGCGGGTGGCGCAACTGCAGGTGGCGGGGGCGGGTCCCTTCAGGTCGGCGGCGATCGCATTGGGGTGGGGGCGGCGGTCAACAGCGGATTGGGGAAGAAAAGGGGAAGAAAGGGAGAGAAAGGGGAGGTGGGGAAGGAGGGGAACGGTGCTGGAGGGGGCCTCGTCGGAGTTCGGCGCCGGAGGTGGGGGTCGCGGCAGTGCCTGGCGAAGGGGCGGCGGGCACGAGCTCGTGAGGTTTTTTTTTCTAACCTAATTTTGAATGACGGTTAAGTGAGGGATGAAGGAGAAAGTTAGGGGTTATATAAAAATATATATATATTATTTTAATTTATTTTCAAAAAGGGTTGAATTTTCGTTTGGACTCCAATCGAGACCCAACGACTGTCCCCCTAGCGTAATACCTCATTTTGAACACAATGATATATGCTTCGTAAGTCAATTCTATCGTTTCATTCGGTTTTCATTAAAATTAAACTATAAATTAATATAATGTTCAAAATTGATTTCAACGTATATTTTAATTTACTGGGGCCACATATGGACTCTAAAAATTCTCGAAAAATTACTCCTATCTATGTTTTGACGATACGGTCCTAACAAAACTAATTTCGACAAATTTGGAGATCGTTTGGAAAATGGCCATTTTCTGGTCAATCCAAATTGACTGAAACTATCAAAACACGTTTTACTTCGCCACGCTCACATATTGATTCAAAAAATTATGAATTTTGGAATCTAGGAATAACTTGACATCCCGGATCCAACAAAATTGGTTTCGTCGAAAACGGAGGTCATTAGCAAAATTTCCATTTTTAAGGACTATATTTTCCATAGCGACTATTCTAAATTTTCAACTGGACATAACTTTTTATTCCCACTATGAAATTTTGATTTTTCGGATTCGTTGAAAGATATTCTCCAACAGATTCAAATATTTTTGGTTTCGCTAAAATCAGGTTTATTTTGAATCCTGTACATTCATTTGAAATTTGAAATCGAATTTTCAAACTACCGTGCCATTTTCAATTCTTTTTATAATTAAAATAAAACATTTATATTCGAACGTCGATTCGAATAAATATATACATTCAAATTCTATTCAAAATAAATTTCCCGCCGTTATTATTTAAAATAATTTATTTTAAATATTCAAAATTCATTAAAATCGCCAAAATAAAATTTTTAAATTGGTTCAGATTTCCCAGGTTGTTACAATCTCCCCCACTTAAAATCTTTTCGTCCCCGAAAAGGAACGGAGCTGAAAGTTGTTTTACAAACCAACTCAACTTTCATTATTTTCATTATGGCCTAAGTTCTTCAACTTTTCATTTTCTAAGAACTTTTCAAATTTTTCAAAACTTTGGCTAACACCCTAAATTTTCGAAAAATTTCTCCATAACATCCCCTGTACAGGAGCATCAGGAAAATCACGAAATTTCCATACAGGCCTTTCCAATCCAAAAAGAAAAAGAAACAGCCAATCGACTCATAAAATCATCAAAAACCCCAAGAAATACAATAAACATGTACCTATTTGTCGGGCAAACAATTTTATTCCTGTGCTCTAGCCTCCTTGCTATGACCTATTCACACATATATATGTACGTGTATGCAATTTCAAACAATTTTCAATTCAGTTAAATATTTGATATAATTTGGCTATATGTATCGTTCTTTCACACAATGGTTTTAAATGAATAATCACACAACGCAATCATCAATCAATTAGTTGCTTATCATTTCGGATTCATAATTTTGATGAACATACAAATAAATCCATTTTTGGTGCCAAATCACAACAATAGACCCTATCTAGTTTTGGTTCTCACATCAGTCAATTGGAAATATATAAATATCTCACTTTCGAAACTTGAACATAAATACTGATGATGAGATCTCAATCATCAATATCTTCTTCGAGCAAGTAGAGTGTGATTCTGTATCTATCCAGTATATTAAAACTTCAAATAAACGTGGATCAGACGTATACGCAAAATCTTTATATACTTGATTGTCCAAATCAATATAAAAATAATATTCAAATACGAATAATTGATTTAAGTTTTCAAAACAAAAATTGTTTTCTTCTTTATTTGAAGACAACTCTCTTCTGACTCATTCTAGGATACTACTGATCCCATCTCTAACGAGTCATTCTCATTGGATATTACTAATCCAATCTCTAATGAATTCTTTCGTTTGGTTCTAACGTTCCTTGTTCTTCGAGATCTGTAAACCAAAGCTCTGATACCAAAATGTCACGACCTGAACTTCCCCGTGAAGGAAAGCCCGGATTGACTTTGAGAACACGACAAATCAGAACGCAAACAGAAGAACATTTCATTGTTTATTACAACAATTTCATCAGAATACAAGAATATACAGAGTATGAATTACATATTACACATTTACTAAATATCAGAGATTTACAAATTACAATGCAGCGGAAAAATAATACAAAACACAACTGAAAGGAATATATGGATACAGAGCTTTCTGAATATCATTCCAGTTGTAAACCAGGATCCTGTGAATATAAATCTGGAAAACCAAAACTACTAGCTTTCCGTGTGGAAAATAGGGGCACCCAGAGTTTAGGTTAAAACAATAAACTCCAGGTCAGTCATGTGACTGGTGTGAGAACTAAAACAGTTATTAGTCTTAATTTTAAAGAGGTAAATCCAGGGACCACGTCGTATAACATGGAACGGGTTTCCTCCCCAGGATACCAGTGCATAAAACAACAACGCAATGCTAAATAAAGAACAATGAAGCTATTATAAGACTCGGGTCCCATCACACAATGCAACGCAAGCCGGAGGATAGAGTTTTTACCTTATAATAGCCAATAATGCTTGGTACGTAAAATTTCATGTTTTATTATTACTATAAGTGCATAGTGTCAAAACAATTTCAATCATAAGTATCAATCACAGACAGCATAAGTGCCCCATACCACTATGTCACCATATATAGATTTACAATAAAAACCGCAAAATGTCGTATTGGAAGTTGGATTTCCATCTGTGAACCAAGGCAAGGGATCATCCTTATCGAATTCGAGACTGTCTAGCCCGAGCATCAGGAATAGAACCCATCGTCCCTTGGATCGTCAGGATCGGTCCACACGGAGTTGATTAATAATACCGTAAACGATATGCTAGCCTGCCCTATGGGGCATAAATGAGCCAAATCACTCTATCGGTCCCGAACCGACCGATATAACCGAGGCGCCTCGCTATCCAACATCCACATAAGTAAAATGTCCGGGCGTGTAAAACCCAAAACACCACTCCTAGCTAGAAACCGACATAAGTCCATTTCCTTGATGTCCTCTCCCGTTTCTGGTTCACACCGGGGCGTGAGGCTCGCGAATTAGCGCTACACAAAGATATGCTATATTAAAGTCGTGCTTTAATCATCAACTACAAGACTCTGCTTTTCAACAGAAGCCTTGATCATTTGCATCTCAGCAAGCCACATAGGCAATTCACGTTATGCAACCGATGTCTATCAATCACACAGAATGAAATCTGATGCCAGACACACACCCATTTACAAGTTTGTTCTGGGTCTGAACGAAATCGAAGGCACCTTATTCCTCCCCCATATGTCCAATACAGGGGAGAGGTCCTCGCATATCCGTCGATCTCTAAGTACGTCTGGACGATCACCACTTATTACCTTGTCTTGGGTGTACAGCCCAATCAAGACATCAGTAATCATCCAAACGATGTGAAGACCTCCGGCCTTCGACCACCATCTTCATCCTCCACACATCGTCGAATCAGCTATTCATAATGGGATAAACCCGGTCTTTCTGAATAACTCACGTATGTAGTAAACAAGTGTTATAAAAACACAACATATGCCTCATTCCAATCTAGAATATTCCTTTATTCGAATTATCTTATACTTTGGGAAAGGTTCCCATTAATTTTATCAAAGATAAATTCTTTAAAATTTATTCTTTACTCTTCCTTTGGATATCATTTCAATCTAATTAAAGATTCATTAAAACTCCACTTGGTCTTAATCTTACCAAAAATCAATATTAACAATTGTTTAACTTGGGAAATCATATCCTGCCTTTAACTGGGTTAAAGAACCAATGTCATTTAAAACACGGTTCACGATAAACCCAAAATCACATTCCATTCCATCAGCCTTTAACCGTAAATTAGCAAGTGAACAATTCCCTAAGTATTAACCCCGAAGGCCGAAACCAACATCAGATCAATACCCAGGAAACCATTCAACTTAACTAATCTCCAGTTAGTTTCTGATTTTCTTAACTCCGTTGGGTCTAAGAACAGTATTATTAAATATATCATTCACGACAACCCAAAATCAAATTCCATCAACAATGGAATCTTCATGGAAAACAAATCGATATATATAATCGATATAAACCTCCATTTCCAACCGATAATATAAATGGAATAACGGCAACGCCTCTTAAATTCCATATGTATTAACAGTCTTCCTCCACAGAAGTTCACTTCGATTATTTTCAAATCGAATTCAATTCCAATTTAATATATTAAATTGGAAAACGTTACTTTGGAAAATTCCCGTTAAATCTAATTAAAAATATTTATAAATCCGAAATCACATTTCACTGTAAATCGGGTTAAAGAACGAATGTCGTTAATAACACAGTTCACAATAAACCCAATTCACATTAGCCTATAACTGTAAATTAGTAAGAGAACAATCCCCTAAGTATTAACCCTGAAGACCGAAACCAACGTCTGATCAATACCTAGGAAACCATTCAACTTAACTAATCTCCAGTCAGTTTCTAATTTTCTTAACTCCATTCGGTTCAAGAACAGTATTATTAAAGATACCATTCACGACGAACCCAAAATCCAATTTGATATTAAATACGAGGCTCTAAATAGAAAATATATCGTCTTATATTCAATATCAAATTCCGAAACCAACAAATATCGTATTGGAAATAACGATATATATATATATATCTTTCAAATTTCCATAACAATATCTGTATAATCACGAAATCCAACATCGAAATATTCCGAAGTCGATTTCGATTCAAATCCATTTCCAATTTATATATTGGAAATTCTGGTTATTTTTAATACCATTTCAAATCCAATTTATTTATTTTAAAAATATTTGGATTATAATTTTAGTACATAACTAGTTCATTTTGATAAAAAATCTATTTTTATCTTTTCAAATATGGGATTTTCCATCCTAATTCTTTCCAAATCATTTCTTATGATTTTACACAAATTATTGATATTTTTAGTAATTTTATCAAGGCACGTACAGTCGATTTCCGTAAACAAGCCATCGAACTGCACTTACAACGACCTTTTCCAAATTTTATTTGGACATAATTCCAAATCCAACAATTAGATTTCAAATCTATAATATTCATTAGAAAGCACTTTTCGATACGAACCCAACGGTTCCAGTTTTAGGAGAATCCGACGGTCGGATCTCCCGCAATGTCCATTCGAAGTCAATGGTCGAAATTCGCGAACTGCCGCAGCGCGGCGCGTTCTATTCAGGCTATTATATTATATATAATATATATTTCATCGATTTCCAATTAAATCGTATTTTATAAATTGTTTTAAATTCGTTTTCAAAATGATTTCAACTTCATATTCAATTTCAAATCAAAATTGAATATTCCATATCATCGATATGTAAATGATAATATTTTCAAAACATTAGATTTTGAAATCAATTCCTTTTCAATATTCATTATAAAAATGAATAAAATCGATATAAATATCGTCCATGTCAAAATGGCGTTAATCTAATCAACACGGCTTTATATATATTTAAATATATTCGTGTCCATCCCAAATCGGACATCAAAATCAGATTTTGATCTTTTACTGAATATTATTTCAAAATAATCATTATTTTAAAGTAATCGTTATTTTAAAATAATCATTATTTTAAAATATTCTTTATTTCTGAACTGGAATCAGACACAGTCAATTACCATATAATGTGAATATATGGATTTCATACACACATGTATCGAACAACAATCAAATGCAATCAACCATCATCCAAAGTGCATTCTACATTGCATAAGCATCAAATGTAAATATTTAATGCTTACAACAGCCTGTCAATCAATCGATCAATATACAACTAATTATTGGGACTAGTGCATGTCATATATCATCCCAATACCCGTATGGGGTTTCAATCAACAAATAATGAATTTTATTTGTGCAGTTGGGCGATGTGTAAAATTTATCATCCCAATCAATATCAGTAAAATGTGTGTACATAAACAAATCATCCAATTTGTTTATAATTATTTATTTCATTCATATACACGTTAAAAGTTATATTTTTAACTATAAAATATTTATTTCCATAAAATATTTTATTCTGTTCCATATCACACAATCAATTTTCACAACACATCAATCAAACAAACAAGTCATCCATGGCCTGTGGACAACGGGTGTCGAGTGCTGCTAAGCACCATCTACATCCTAATATATATTTTAACTAGAGAATAAATTAAAAGTGAGAAGTTCTCACTTTTGGGATCCACTCCTCCAGTTCCTTATTCGAACGGTTTGGATTTGCCCAAAATTCCTACGCAATCTTTCCAGGCTATTCATAAATAAAATTCACATTTTTATTTCACCGCTACATGGATAGAAATCACATTTTTATCACTTCTCTATATTTATAAAAATCAAATTTTTATAGCGCTAAAAATCAAACTTTTTATATAACTAAAAATCAAATCTTCTCGCTATAACATATATAAAAACCGAATCTTTATATTACGAAAAATCATATTTTTCTCGCCACTTCATATAAATAAAAATCATATTTTTATTTCACTAAAATTTATATTTTTATCAACTAAAAATATTCCTACGTTGAATAAAAAATCACATTTTTATCTAATCTGAAAATCACATCTTTATGATAATAAAATCAAATCTGTTTATATTCAAAAATCATATCTTTTATAAATTAAAAATCTCACCTTTCCATAAATAAAAATCATTCCTTTCATAAATAAAAATCATTATCTATTCATGGAATTAAAATCAAAAATAAATGACTTACAAGCAGTTAGGGTTTTTGGGTCGGAGGTGGGTGGTGCCGCGGGTGACGCAACTGCAGGTGGCGGGGGCGGGTCCCTTCAGGTCGGCGGCGGTCGCATTGGGGTGGGGGCGGCGGTCAACAGCGGATTGGGGAAGAAAAGGGGAAGAAAGGGAGAGAAAGGGGAGGCGAGGAAGGAGGGGAACGGTGCTGGGGGGGCCTGTCGGAGTTCGGCACCGGAGGTAGGGGTCGCGGCAGCGCCTGGCGGAGGGGCGGCGGGCACGAGCTCGTGGGTTTTTTTTTCTTTCTAACCTAATTTTGAACGATGGTTAAGTAAGGGAGGAAGGAGAAAGTTAGGGATTATATAAAAATATATATATTATTTTAATTTATTTCCAAAAAGGGTTGACTTTTTGTTCAGACTCCAATCGAGACCCAACGATTGTCGCCCCTAATGTAATACCCCATTCTGAACACAATGAGATATGTTTCATAAGTCAATTCTATCGTTTCATTCAGTTTTAAATAAAATTAAACTATAAATTAATATAACGTTCAAAATTGATTTCAACGTACATTTTAATTTACCGGGGCCACATACAGACTCTAAAAATTCTTGAAAAATTATTCCTATCTATTTTTTGACGATAAGGTCCTAACAAAACTAATTTCGTCAAATTTGGGGACTATCTGAAAAATGGTCATTTTCTGGTCGATCGAAATTGACTGAAACTGTCAAAACACGTTTTACTTCGCCACGCTCACATATTGATTCAAAAAATTATGATTTTTGGAATCTAGCAACAACATGACATCCCGGATCCAACAAAAGTGGTTTCGTCGAAAACGGAGGTCGTTTGCAAAATTTCCATTTTTAAGGGCTATATTTTCCATAGCGACTATTCTGAATTTTCAACTGGACATAACTTTTATTCCCGCTATGAAATTTTGATTTTTCGGATTCGTTGGAAAGATATTCTCCAATAGATTCAAATATTTTTAGTTTCGCTAAAATCCGGTTTATTTTGAATCTTGTACATTCATTTGAAATTTGAAATCGAATTTTCAAACTATCGCGCAATTTTCAATTCCTTTTATTATTAAAATAAAATATTTATATTCTAACGTCGATTCAAATAAATATATATGTTCAAATTCTATTCAAAATAAATTTCTCACCGTTATTATTTAAATAATTCATTTTAAATATTCAAAATTCATTAAAATCGCCAAAATAAAATTTTTAAATTAGTTCAGATTTCCCGAGTTGTTACAACGTGCCTCCACCTTTCTTTGGAATCATCTCCTCTTACATCCTAAACATAGGATTCCTGCCATCTTGCTTCCTCTGTCAATCGTTAATCATCAATCAGCAGAAATTTCAATTCAAGGTGTTGTTTTCGTCGATTTATGCTGAATTGATTGTTTGTTTTATGTTGAATAGTATCAAAGACATTAATCTCATCTCCTAGTGTTCCTCTGAATTATGCTGAATCGTAAACCCGAATTAGACTGTTTTAATTGTTTGTTTTATGCTGAATTATATCAAAGACATTATTCTCATCTTTTAGTGTTCCTCTGAATTTGGGGGCAAATAGCTCAGTTCTCTTAGTGTATTACTGTATTAAATTGGGTTGTCTTAGTGTATTATTGTACAATATCAAATAGGGTTTTAATTGGTATGTACTACTGTTACAAATCATACTGGTTTTAATCGGTATGTCTTAGTGTAATTTTGTATTAGTGTAGTAGTGATTGCTACTCTATTTTGAGAGATATCAAGTTTACTGAAAATATATTAACAGATTTGCTGAAAATTTTGGTGGATGGATGATTACTCGTCTTTCTGAATAATATTTTTAATGGGCGATCCATTAGGTGGATGCATTTTAGCTCACGCGTAGGGTAGGGTATCCATGCTTATTAGCTTCATCCAAATAACGGACGTTGCTGCACTTAACCTTAGTAAAAACTGTTTTTACTAGCAACTTTCCCCTGCTTTGTAGTGTAAGTTAACTTGCACTACACAGTCTGCTTCAAAGAAACTGAAAGTTCCAAGTGAAAGCAGCTTTTCCCATAGGTTAAGTGAAGCGGAATTCGACATTTGAATGAAGCTAATAAGCATGGATTACTGACCCTGCGCGTGAGCTAAAATGCAGCCCCAAGGTGGATCACCTATTAAATTCTTAATCAGAAAGTCGAGCATGTGTGTTATCTGAAGATGATGATTTGATATCTTTAGACGTTGGAGCAGGTATATATATTATTTTACACTTATCTCTACATAGTATCTTACATGGACAATGCCTTGCATTTTTAACGACTGGCATTTCATTCGTCTTTGAGACATATACTTACTGACTACACAAACACATGGATGGGCCTTAAAGTGCTATTTTTGACTTGTTACAATGTACTGACTGAGTTAAACATAGAAGACATTATCAGTCAGTAATTAAAGTGCTATTTTGACTTGTTTTAGTGTAATTTGAGTTAAACTCAGTCAGTACATAATAAAAGAAAACATTTCAGTCCACATATCATTTCTATATATATATGTCATTAAACAAGTTCCATTTCAGCTCATTTCTGTATGCTAGTGAGTTACAATGTCGATCTCCTATCCAGTGAAGTATCTGTAACTTGTTTAATTAATTTATATGCAGTCCTATTGGAGAAAACAGAAAAAGTTGGGAGGTGTATCGGCTATATACAATGTTGAAGGTCACGTTAAACCACAAAGCATGTGAGATGCTGGTATTTTGTTAGGTTACAAGTTCATGGAATCATGTTAGTAGCATCATAAACATGTTATAGATATAATTGACATATATGCACACACGAACAAAAAGGCATGATATGCCCTTCAATGTTATTAGTACGGCGCTCGACTAGTCGTGACTAATCATCGACTAGTCGAGTAATCTAGATCGAATCATTGACACGAAGTCTCGACTTGCCTTTTTTATGAATTTCGGGCGCATGGGTAGAAATTAGTCGACTAGTAGAGTCGACTAGTGTTGACTAGTTTTGTGTGCAATCAGGCATAAAATTACTTCTTTTTTCCTGTAGATTTTGGTGCTTTTTTGCTGTTGGAACTCAGACTGGCTATCACGATTCAATTTTGTTGCCAATCATTAGGTTGGCCTTTTAAGCTTTTGTTTTAAACTATGTGTATATATAAAAATATTTATGTTGTTATAAAACTTTATCAACTTTAGCTAGCTTATTCTCATACTGCTTTGATTTACAGCAAACACATGGATTTCATCGGCATGATCAGCAAGTACACACAATCTTCTCAGCCTCAACTGGAGTTATATCAGGCTGATCATATGTTTTTACCTTTTTTTGTTAGTTCGTAATGTTATGAAAATCTTTGACAATTTCCTTGTATATGTTTGTGTGTTATACATTGTGTTAGTGTTATGAAAAATCTTATAATGCTTTGAGTGTGTTTATGTTATTCTTGTGTATAAATTGTGGTATATATGTTGCGTTATGAAAAATATGTGATATAGTTTCTGTTTACATATATATATATATATATATATAAACATGTGTGGTAAAGGGAATCGCTTGTTAATGGCGACCGGAGAATTTTTTTCTCCTGATTTCACCATGCGTGAGTGATTCCTAATTTCTATCATCTTTTGTTTTCTTCATATCACTATTCCATCTGCAATCTTCAATGAGGTTTCTCATTGATAAGCCTCTGCTTTCCATTTGTTTTCCGCTGATAATATTTCAATTTTCCTTCCGTTTTCTACTTTTTTGTCAATCTGAAAATTTTATCATGATTTTTAAACCCTTTTTTGGGTTTTGTTGTTTCGTCTATATGCTCGATTTGATATTTAGATCCATATCTGCCTGTCCAAATCTGCCTAAAAGCTAATCCACAATCGATTTGAATATGGCAAAAAGCTGGGGAACAAGACTCCGGGGAATTGGGATCTGACATTGTCGGCGCAAGTGTTAAATCACTTCTAATTCTTCACAACCGTTTCTGTAGTTCTTTCATCATGTTCGAGATCTGGTTTGTGTATAGATCTGATAAATATAACATTTGCTTTTTTGGGTTTTTTCTTGGATTTGGCTGGTCTCAGATCTGGTATACGGGGATACAGCCATTATGGGTTTTGATATTTGGTCTGAAATGAAGCAGTAATCTTCTTCTTCATACTATCTTCAAATTGTTCACGATGATTTCTAAGTGTCGAGCAGTAGATTTAATCATTATATTGCATGTTATTTAATCTCATGTGAACCCTTTTATGAGATTAAGAGACTGTATTTGCTGATTGAGCCGATTTTTAGAAGGTTACTAAGTTGAATGTCCAAGAGCAGCTGATTAATATATAGTAGTGATCTTCCGTTATCTCATATCTCATGCTCTTCAGAACATTTAGCACATCCAAAGCTTAATATAATACTTAAATTAATTTGATCTACATCGATTTGGGTTCATGGATTTCTAGGTTTGGTTGATGGTTCCTCCGTTCTAGGAATGGAGAGGGACAGTGTTTATTGTAACACCCCACATCCGTTAGTGTCACTCACAAAGGGAATGCACTAAGTTCTGTGGAGCATTTAAGGTAAAAGATGCAGATAAATTACAAGACACACAAAATTAAAACAGCGGAAAATAAAACTTTACTTTATTGATAAAATAGTTTGTACAACAATTGCTTTCCAATACCAGAGTATCATCTGTCTTACAAAATAAAGAAGCATAAAATAACATTTATATTCCCCAATGTAGCATAAGCCAGCCATAGCAGCAGAAAAGAGAGCCTGAAGCGATATATCCAAGAGTCTTTAAGCTTGGAAAGAGTAACAGTCCATACTAAGCAGAGTTATTCCCTCCCTGACTACCTTGGGGGGAACAGAAGAAAAGAAAACGAAAGAAAAACAGAGTCAGTCATAAAGCCTGAGTAAGTCTAGTGGCTTTTAGCATGTGAACAGGATAAAGTTCATGACAGGAGTAAACTGGAAAATGGGACAGTACCAGAATAACAGACTAATATAAACCAAAGCAAGACAGTTTGAACCGAATATTACTATCACACCCCATTCTATATCTCTGCACCACCTAACTAGTATCCCAAGTAGTATTATGTATAAAGATGATAATGTGATCCTAATCCCTGTAATTGCGGTTGCCTTTAGGTGTACATCTATTATTTATTACCTAGATCTAATCTAGGGTTTTCTTATCGAGCGCTTCCTAGATTCAACTAGGGTTTATACGACTTATCTAATACTTCTCGTATTCAGGATTTATGCCACATAGGTCCAACTAGGGATTATACTACCTGCCGAACGATGCCCCTAGTCTAGGACGCACTACCTAGAGTGGTATATGTTCCTAGACTTTCCCCACGTATGTGTCGCGAATCTTTATCGCTGTCTAGATGCACATGTCCACTATATGTGCGGCCCGAGTCTCGTGACAGGGCTGAATCAAGAAAATATGGAGCTCGGTTGGGAGCTTTAAGTTATCTGCCGATGCAGATGCTAATGTCTGTTTTTCTACCAGTGGATATGGTCCCACGTGACCCCTCCCTCAACTAATGAAAGGCAATCCAAGAAAATCAAGCACGAGAACTATACTCCTGCCACCTATGCCCCACTTTCCTATTGGCCAGCCTCACTTATAACTAGATAGCAAGTATACGGTCTGTTGGGAGTTCTCTGGCTTTCCGCATGCGTATCTCGACTAACTCAAGATGGTAGATAGACGACGGGTCGCTATCACAGGGCCATTTGTCCCGCCGAATCACGTTGGTCCATTCTAGTCTTTAGGTTGCCTTATATTGCAACCAAGGCATACCCTTGGTTCTTCTAACGCAGACCTTAACCTCTGTGAGCCCAGGCGGATCATCTGCATTCTCACAGAGGGATACCAAGAGTACCCTCACGTCCCCTCGAAGCCCCGGGCTTCGTAACCCAATTCGTTGGAGCCTTCTTTAAGATCAGATGGACGTTCGCTCCTCCTCGTGTTATACTAAGGATTGCTACTTAGTTTTCCTAACTAAGGTTTACCACTTAGTTTCCTGAATCGTCATTTTCTTAACTAAGGTTTACTACTTAGCCCCTTTCAACTAAGGTTTACTACTTAGTTCTCTTTCTCATCAAGTCGGATTGGTTAAGTGTCATTAGTCGATACAAGTTAACTTAACCCATTCATTTGTCATGTTAAACTGGTTAAGTGTTATCAGTAATTCACGTTGACTTAACCTTATCACAAACCAAGTTATATTGGTTAAGTATTTCTTATTACTTAACCCTACCCATTCACCTTGTATTGGTTAAGTGTCCCTTTTAACCTAACCTTGCCCATCTGTTTTAACTAACATGTTATAACGGCTACGTGTTCCCTTAGTTAACTTAACCCTAACATCTGTTTAATTAACATGTTCTAATGGTTAAGTATTGTCCCTTCATGTTTCAACTTAACCCTATTCAATTTATCACACTATGACGGTTAAGTGTTCTAAGTTTACTTAACCCCACCCTCTAGTCCATCTAACATATTAAATTGGCTAAGTGTATTTACTTAACCTTGCCCACTTATCTAGCTAACGTGTTATAATGGTTAAGTATTCTAAATTTTCTTAACCTCACCCACTTTTCTAATTATCAGGTTATAACGGTTAAGTGTCCTGAATTTACTTAACCTCACCCTCTAGTCTAGTTAATATGTTAAATTGGTTAAGTGTATTAACGTTACTTAACCTCACCTTCTAGTCTAGTTAACATGTTAAATTGGCTAAGTGTTTTCTTAGTTACTTAGCCCCTACAAGTCTTGTCTTGTTATCATGTTAAGTTGGTTAAGTGTTCTGATTAACTTAACCCTACCAATCCTAACTTAGCTTTAATTGTCTTATTAAAGCACCAACCACTCACATTAGACAAGTATTGTTGTGGCTGCCTGTATGCCGGTCGGTTCCGGGCAGTCTTACGCCACAACTCAGTCTAACCTCGGGTCTTTATTGGGCCCAATGCCTTAACCTCTCACATTGGATAGGTATTGTTGTGATTACTGGACAGCCGGGCGGGTCCGGGCAGGTTTACATCACAACTCAATCCAACCTCGGGTTAAGCATATTCATATTTTCTAATTTACATTTTAATTATGTAAATTATTCAAATTCAAGTTACTGCCAAATTTGTTTCCAATCAATCTCATTAGTTTAGGTATATAATTAATACCATTTTATGCCATAAATCACTTATGTGATTTTTAACCAATTTATGTCAAGTTTCCTATAATTACCAATTTTACCCAACGTTACCCCGTCTAAATATTAGGCTAACAATCTTAGCCTAATTTTCCGTCCACATGATTTTGACATATAATATTAGGCTAAAAACTTAGCCTGATTTAGCGTACACAAAATTGGCATAAAAATAATTCATTAACATAAACATGTCATAGGTGTAAACTTGGCATTCTCGACATAGTCAATATGAACATCATAGGTGTGAACTTGTAAAATAATCAACATGAATATCATAACATTGCATAACATGCCACAAACTTGCATATAAATATTGGGCCTAATTAAATAGGTGTCACATGAATCATATAGTTTTAGCCTAACATAAAGGTATAACATAGTATAACCTAATAGGTGTCATATGAATCCACTACAACATGGTATAACATGTTAATGCATAGGTCTAGGCATAACCTCAAACATAAAACTGGCATAAGACAAAACTATATGTATAACTTTGACAACCACTTAAGGGTGTGAACTTGAAACACATATGTATAAACATAGATCTAACAATAAACTTTCATATCAATCATAAATGGATCTTGACATGGATCCGATTATAAGTTCTCACTTGCATAAGAACATGTGAATATAGGTCTATTCTAGTCATGTAGGCACAACTGGTTTAAAACATATATACATAGAGCCTACATGAATCATATAAATATTTGTGTAAATCTAACTTGCATAAGCATATATTTAGATCTAACTGTATACATACAATTCGCACAAGGTGTTGATTGTTTGATTCACAATACATAAAAGATTCAATCACCACAACATTCAAATTATCACAAATAACAAACATAAAATAACATCATCAACACTGATATAATTCCATATTACAATTTACATCAAATCATGTCTTAATCGCATTCCCATATAAAGAGCCACTATACTTAAAACGCAAGACGGTCTTGATTTTTTGAGATCTGAGGTTCTGAAATTGAGATGTCTTCCTTTGGGTAGACGTTGTTTTGATTCTTAATTTTGAATTAGATTTGTTCTCGCTTTGTTTGTCTTTAAGCTTTAGGCGGCGGCCATTCCAAGCTGTCTTACAGCAGCGTGACGGCTCCAAGTTTAATTGTGTGAATTAGGTTAAGAGTTAGGTTGTATATATAGAATTTTAGGATTAATTTTGGCCGTTTGATTAACCCTAGAAATGACCACAACCGTTCAGTCACGATAGAATTATCCTATTGACTCAGCAATGAGTCAAAAATGACTCAGCCTTGACTCAGCATATTAAATGTTCATTTTTTTCATAAATGACACATTGGTTCTTTCCTAACATATCATAACCAAAAGGACATTTTTTTTATTTTTAACAAAACATTAGCTAAATGAACATTTCTTAACAGAAATATCAATTTAATCTGAATAAACATTTTAATCTAAATATACGTTTCTTAACGAAATGTTATTTTAATGTTAACATAACAAAAGTGATAGTCTAATGTTCATCTTTTCTTTTTATTATTTATTGTCAATCAGTTCAAACGTAAATACGTATTTAATAGATACATTTTCCCTTTACCGTTTACATTAATTACCCATATATAAATATTTATATATATATATGAATAAATCTTTTCTTACTTTTAATTTGTCATAAATCCAATTGGGGAAGGCCATTTAAAAAAAACAATCCTTGACAACCAAAAATGTGCAACGTATGCTACATGATGCGTACACGTCATATATATATATATATATGCATATATATATTATATATATATATATATATTCATTTATTTTTCTTTTTATCTATCTTCCTTATTACCCATTTCCACACTAAACCACTTTTTGAACTACGTTCACACTAGGCTATTTTAAGCCATTCCCCTAAAACAAAAATAGGGCGATGGCGGGGATCGAACTCTGTACCTCTTGTATGCAAGTCATGTGTTCCAACCAAATAAGCTACTAAGTCTTTTGCTTACAAAAGTTAGAACAATGCTAAACATTATTCTTTTCTCATTCCTCTTTTTTCATGTTTTGCTGCAATATTTAATTTAATGATATCTTTTTCATACGGAGTCCAATTTACGCAAACTCGGACTCTATCTCAAGCAGAATTTCGAGATGAACACAATGGAGTAACCCGTTTCCCTTAATTCTTCTTCTAAAATTTAATTATACTTTAATTTGTGAAACTTAATGTTACAGAATTACGGGGTGTTACATTCTCTCCTTCTTAAAAGGATTTCATCCCCGAAATTTTCAAGTTAGGAAGAATGTGTCCTACCATCCAATCACCCATCTACTCAACCATTCAATCACAGACATTCATTGTCCTCAAAAAGTTTTTTAAATGATTTCATATTTATATGCGTAGTGTGTGTATATGTTTTTATCTAATGCAAAATCAGGTGGTCTACTGATTCAGTTGACCTCCTTAATGCGAATTATGTCAGTGCCATGCGTCCAATCATGTATGCAATCCTAATGATACATATCATTTCTATATGAGTGCACAACCATTCACTCAAATGCAACGTCCATATGATAACACATTGAGTTCAATCTGTAAACAAATACATATATGTGAATGCAATATGAAAGTGACTGAGTTGTTCTAGCGCCTATGGTGTGTATATGCATTCACGAGCAACCATTTGCAACCATCAATCATAACATGTTTAAAATACATGTTTCAAATACATGTTTACATCATTTGGCTTCTACCTATGGATCGATGATATGTCCTAGAGGATATACCTTAAAAGCTAGAAAGTATGCATAAAATTCCTAGAAAAAGAGATCAGGAATATACCCTTAAGAAAAAGGGTATGATGCTCGTGTCTAGTCTCCAGTCTTATATGTCGCACCTTCTTTGAGCTTCACTATACGGTACCTTATCTAATTTAACTTCATGATTGTAAAGCTTCTTCACCTCCATTTCTAAGATAAACAGATGTTAATCATGATACTAGTGTATATACTAAGGTGATTAGGGATCTCTCCTCTACTTAGCTTATCCATCATGTTACAAATCTGAGGGTCTAAAGCTAAAGGTTGCTATGTACTTTTTACCTCTCTTAAGTTCAGTCTTTCTTCCTACCTAGGGCACCTTCCACAATTATTCATCTCCCACCTTTACCATCCTTGTGTAACATGTTTACAGTTCTCTCTAAAGCTACCTCTATCGCACAAAGAACCCTACAAAGCTTGGAAGAAAATTAGCCGTAGGTGAAACTACCGCGACTATAGATGGAAGTCGGGCACTGCTTAGCCCTTCGATAGGTATCGTAGTCTTATCAAGCTTACGGAACCATGCTGCGATAAGGTTACCTCCCAGAAAGCCAGGAGCCCCGAAGATTCAAGAAAGAAGGGGACAAGAATTCAAACAGAGAATCAGAAGATAATGCGTATGGCTTTGGGGAATATGCCTTTAAATCAAATCTTTTCTTTTGAAAATGCTTCTTTTTTAAAAAAAAAATCGTTTTGAAAATAATTTTTCAAATCTTTTATCTGATCCAGTAACCTTCAACTCTGATACCACGTGTAACACCCCACATCCGTTAGTGTCACTCACAAAGGGAATGCACTAAGTTCTGTGGAGCATTTAAGGTAAAAGATGCAGATAAATTACAAGACACACAAAATTAAAACAGCGGAAAATAAAACTTTACTTTATTGATAAAATAGTTTGTACAACAATTGCTTTCCAATACCGGAGTATCATCTGTCTTACAAAATAAAGAAGCATAAAATAACATTTATATTCCCCAATGTAGCATAAGCCAGACATAGCAGCAGAAAAGAGAGTCTGAAGCGATATATTCAAGAGTCTTTAAGCTTGGAAAGAGTAACAGTCCATACTAAGCAGAGTTATTCCCTCCTTGACTACCTGGGGGGGAACGGAAGAAAAGAAGACGAAAGAAAAACAGAGTCAGACATAAAGCCTAAGTAAGTCTAGAGGCTTTTAGCATGTGAACATGATAAAGTTCATGGCAGGAGTAAACTGGAAAATGGGACAGTACTAGAATAACAGACTAATATAAACCAATGCAAGACAGTTTAAACCGAATATTACTATCACACCCCATTCTATATCTCTACACCACCTAACTAGTATCCCAACTAGTAATCTGTATAAATATGATAACGTGATCCCAATCCCTGTAATTGCGGTTGCCTTTAGGTGTACATCTATTATTTATTACCTGGATCTAATCTAGGGTTTTCTTATCGAGCGCTTCCTAGATTCAACTAGGGTTTATGCGACTTATCTAATACTTCTCGTATTCAGGACTTATGTCACCTAGGTCCAACTAGGGATTATGCTACATGTCGAACGATGCCCCTAGTCTAGGACGCACTAAATAGAGTGGTATATGTTCCTAGACTTTCCCCACGTATGTGTCGCGAATCGTTTATCGATGTCTAGATGCACACGTCCACTATATGTGCGGCCCGAGTCCTGTGACAGGGCTGAATCAAGAAAATACGGAACTTGGTCAGGAGCTTTAAGTTATCTTCCGATGCAGATGCTAAGTTCTATTTTTCTACCAGTGGATATGGTCCCACGTGACCCCTCCCTCAACTAATGAAAGGCAATCCAAGAAAATCAAGCACGAGAACTATACTCCTGCCACCTATGCCCCACTTTCATATTGGCCAGCCTCACCCATAACTAGATAGCAAGTATATGTCTGTTGGGAGTTCTCTGCCTTTCCGCATGCATATCTCGACTGACTCAAGATGGTAGGTAGACGACGGGTCGCTATCACAGGGCCATTTGTCCCACCGAATCACGCTAGTCCATCCTAGTCTTTAGGTTGCCTTATATTGCAACCAAGGCATACCCTTGGTTCCTCTAACGCAGACCTTAACCTATGTGAGCCCAGGTGGATCATCTGCATTCTCACAGAGGGATACCAAGAGTACCCTCACGTCCCCTCGAAGCCTCGGGCTTCGTAACCTAATTCGTTGGAACCTTCTTTAAGATCAGATGGACGTTCGCTCCTCCTCGTGTTATACTAAGGTTTACCACTTAGTTTGTTGAATCGTCGTTTTCTTAACCAAGGTTTACTACTTAGCCCCTATCAACTAAGGTTTACTACTTAGTTCTCTTTCTCGTCAAGTTGGATTGGTTAAGTGTCATTAGTCGATACAAGTTAACTTAACCCATTCATTTGTCATGTTAAACTGGTTAAGTGTTATCAGTAATTCACGTTGACTTAACCTTATCACAAACCAAGTTATATTGGTTAAGTATT
The DNA here is from genome assembly GCA_030737875.1 of Allium sativum. Taxonomy (NCBI): domain Eukaryota; kingdom Viridiplantae; phylum Streptophyta; class Magnoliopsida; order Asparagales; family Amaryllidaceae; genus Allium; species Allium sativum. The sequence continues at coordinate 452,510,336 of CM060920.1, read as the reverse complement.
TCTTATTACTTAACCCTACCCATTCACCTTGTATTGGTTAAGTGTTCCCTTATTTAACTTAACCCTAACATCTGTTTAATTAACATGTTCCAATGGTTAAGTATTGTCCCTTCATGTTTCAACTTAACCCTGTTCAATTTATCACACTATGATGGTTAAGTGTTCTAAGTTTACTTAACCCCACCCTCTAGTCCAGCTAACATATTAAATTGGCTAAGTGTATTTACTTAACCTCGCCCACTTATCTAGCTAACGTGTTATAATGGTTAAGTATTCTAAATTTACTTAACCTCACCCACTTATCTAATTATCAAGTTATAACGGTTAAGTGTCCTGAATTTACTTAACCTCACCCTCTAGTCTAGTTAATATGTTAAATTGGTTAAGTGTATTAACTTTACTTAACCTCACCTTCTAGTCTAGTTAACATGTTAAATTGGCTAAGCGTTTTCTTAGTTGCTTAGCCCCTACAAGTCTTGTCTTGTTAACATGTTAAGTTGGTTAAGTGTTCAGATTAACTTAACCCTACCAATCCTAACTTAGCTTTAATTGTCTTATTAAAGCACCAACCATTCACATTAGACAGGTATTGTTGTGGCTGCCTGTATGCCGGTCGGTTCCGGGCAGTCTTACGCCACAACTCAGTCTAACATCGGGTCTTTATTGGGCCCAATGCCTTAACCTCTCACATTGGATAGGTATTGTTGTGATTACTGGACAGCCGGGAGGGTCCGGGCAGGTTTACATCATAACTTAATCCAACCTCGGGTTAAGCATATTCGTATTTCCTAATCTACATTTTAATTATGTAAATTATTCAAATTCAAGTTACTGTCAAATTTGTTTCCAATCAATCTCATTAGTTTAGGTATATAATTAATACCATTTTATGCCATAAATCACTTATGTGATTTTTAACCAATTTATGTCAAGTTTCCTATAATTACCAATTTTACCAAACGTTACGCCATCTAAATATTAGACTAACAATCTTAGCCTAATTTTCCATCCGCATGATTTTGACATATAATATTAGGCTAAAAACTTAGCCTAATTTAGCGTACACAAAATTGGCATAAAAATAATTCATTAACATAAACATGTCATAGGTGTAAACTTGGCATTCTCGACATAATCAATATGAACATCATAGGTGTGAACTTGCAAAATAATCGACATGAATATCATAACATTGCATAACATGCCACAAACTTGCATATAAATATTGGGCCTAGTTAAATAGGTGTCACATGAATCATATAGTTTTAGCCTAACATAATGGTATAACATAGTATAACCTAATAGGTGTCATATGAATCCACTACAACATGGTATAACATGTTAATGCATAGGTCTAGGCATAACCTCAAACATAAAACTGGCGTAAGACAAAACTATATGTATAACTTTGACAACCACTTAAGGGTGTGAACTTGCAACACATATGTATAAACATAGATCTAACAATAAACTTTCATATCAATCCTAAACGGATCTTGACATGGATCTGATTATAAGTTCTCACTTGCGTAAGAACATGTGAATATAGATCTATTCTAGTCATGTAGGCACAATTGGTTTAAAACATATATACATAGAGCCTACATGAATCATATAAATATTTTTGTAAATCTAACTTGCAACCTATAACTTGCATAAGCATATATTTAGATCTAACTGTATACATACAATTCGCATAAGGTGTTGATTGTTTGATTCACAATACATAAAAGATTCAATCACCACAACATTCAAATTATCACAAATAACAAATATAAAACAACAATCAACACTGATATAATTCCATATTACAATTTACATCAAATCATGTCTTAATCGCATTCCCATATAAAGAGCCACTATACTTACAACGCAAGATGGTCTTGTTTTTCTGAGATCTGAGGTTCTGAAATTGAGCTGCGTTCCTTTGGGCAGATGTTGTTTTGATTCTTAGTTTTGTATTAGATTTGTTCTAGATTTGTTTGTCTTTAAGCTTTAGGCGGCGGCCATTCCAAGCTATCTTACAGCAGCGTGACGGCTCCAAGTTTAATTGTGTGAATTAGGTTAAGAGCTAGGTTGTATATATAGAATTTTAAGATTAATTTAGGCCGTTTGATTAACCCTAGAAATGACCACAACCATTCAGTCAAGATAGAATTATCCTATTGACTCAGCAATGAGTCAGAAATGACTCAGCCTTGACTCAGCATATTAAATGTTCATTTTTTTCATAAATGACACATTGGTTCTTTCCTAACATATCATAACCAAAAGGACATTTTTTTATTTTTAACAAAACATTAGCTAAATGAACATTTCTTAACTGAAATGTCAATTTAATCTGAATAAACATTTTAATCTAAATATACATTTCTTAACGACATGTTATTCTAATGTTAAAATAACAAAAGTGATATTCTAATGTTCATTATTTCTTTTTATTATTTATTGTCAATCAATTCAAACGTAAATACGTATTTAATAGATACATTTTCCCTTTACCGTTTACATTAATTACCCATATATAAATATATATATATATATGAATAAAACTTTTCTTACTTTTAATTTGTCATAAATCCAATTGGGGAAGGCCATTTAAAAAAAACAATCCTTGACAACCAAAAATGCGCAACGTATGCTACATGATACGTACACGTCATATTTATATATATATGCATATATATATACATTATATATATATATTCTTTTTTTTTCTTTTTATCTATCTTCATAATTACCTATTTCCGCACTAAACCACTTTTTGAACTGCGTTCACACTAAGCTATTTTAAGCCATTCTCCTAAAACAAAAATAGGGCTCTGGCGGGGATCGAACTCTGTACCTCTTGTATGCATGTCATGTGTTCCAACCAAATAAGCTACTAAGTCTTTTGCTTACAAAAGTTAGAACAATGCTAAACATTATTCTTTTCTCATTCCTCTTTTTTCATGTTTTGCTGCAATATTTAATTTAAGGATATCTTTTTCTATCCTAAGCAGAATTTTGAGACGAACGCAATGGAGTAACCCGTTTCCCTTAATTCTTCTTCTAAAATTTAATTATACTTTAATTTGTGAAACTTAATGTTACATAATTATGGGATGTTACATTTATAGGGTTTTATTATTTGCTACAGAGATTTTCTTCAGTTCAATAAGTTGTTTTACTCATTTGTGATGTGGTTAGCTTCATCTTGCATTTATGGTTTTGGTTGATAATAGGTCTGAAGATTTATTAATTACAGATGAACTTCCAGTACTCCAGTTCTTAACCTATTTCCAGTTTGCATTTCAAGTACAGCAAGCATAACATGGCAGTGTATACTATTGTCTCTTGCATTAAGACTGATTCACAGGCGTCTGTGAGTCGTCAACCATATTTGATGCATGAAACTAAAGAATTTTAGGACTGGGATGTTTTTGCTGTTATGGTCCATGGATAGGTTTGGAACAGCAGGAATTTGGAGTTACTTAGCTGCAGGAATTTGGAGTTACTTCGCAGTAGGAATTTGAAGTTACTTAGTTTTTATCAATGAACAGTTGGTCATATAAATATTCAGCTATTGAAAAAAGACCCTGCTCATCTATTGTCTGCTATATTGGAAGCATCACAATTTCAGTTAATGGGACTGAATCTGAAGTATTTCGCTGTATTGGATGGTATTTTGTATGGGAGACGTTTGGATGTTGAAGTGGAGCCTTGGGCTCGGGTGATGTACAGTGAGACGCGCGCCAGTGGGATTATGGCCTCATCATGGGCCGATATCACCTAGCTTAGATTATAGTTACTTTTATTTTCATGTATTTCTTTTGTTTTTTGCTTATGTAACGGTTAGTATGCTAACCTCTTTCTTGTACATCTTTTTAGTAGATAATAAAGTGAACCAATTTCAATATATATATATGTGCATGTATATATGTGTGTGTGTGTGTGTGTGTACACACACATATAATTAGATATGGTCAAAGGACGTCTCTGAGTATGCTTTAGATACGGCTACGAGACGTATATTATTTCTAGTAAGATACGGTTTATAGCCGTAACTAAAATTTTAACATGCCATTTTTTGGTATGGCTTTTTGTCGTGCCTAACTGCTTTAGATATGGCTAAAAACACATATTCATTAGCATATGTGGTGTAGTGAATTCTTAATCGTTTCTTGGAAAGTACAAATTTATGTTAAATTGTTAATTCTAAATTCTTAATATTGTTGTATTAATTGTTAGTATTTATTACAGAAAAGTGTGTTAGAAGAAGAAGTTACAAGATTGAAATAAAAAGATTATCATGTTAAATAGAACAAGAAAAAAATGATTTTCCATGAAAAATGTGCATAGCAGTCAAATGGTTAACGTAAGTTCTCTTAAACATGTCACGAATTATTTTGAAGTTGTTTATATATTATAGTATGCAGTAGTAGTTCGAATAAGTATAACTACTTGTCAACAACATATTCATCATTTTATGTCATTAAAAGTTGAACTGATATCAATTATATACTTATTAAAAAAATAGTATCGTATCAATTAAATAGGGAAAAACTTACTAATATGTAACTATATGAGACAAATAAGTGTTACTAGCAAAATTAGCACCGAGGCAAGATGACGGTGAAGGGGTATCGGACCGTCACAAGCGCAAAAAAATGATCTGTAAGAATAACCAAGCATAGGATAAAGACGAAAGCCTAAAGGAAGTGCCCGAAAGGGTAGGCAACTGGCACCTTCATCAAAGAATGAATTTCAAATCCAGTACGAAGGGAGATTGCTGGCAGGGCCATTTCGGTAGGAAGGATAACCGAGAAGAAGTCATCCAAAATCGGGAACTAACGAAGAGGAAAGCAAAGGACATTGCAACCCGAGACCTAAAAGGACGAAAGGGCTATTGGTATTTACACGCTTAACACCGATACATCGAAGAACAAGACCATAAGCGGGTCATCTGGAAGTCATCTACCGAAACCTCAATCAGATGGTCAATGAGAGGCCACTTTAGTAAGCAACTAATGGAGCATCGGAATTAACCTTCCGAGAAGCCGAGACACACTTCAGGAATCTACTGAAAGGCAAGCCGAAATCTCGAAGAGAGACAAGCTATCCACACTAATCTACTTAATGTTGATACCGACAGGGGTGGCATATCAGTAACCATTCACTTGAATCATGAAGGCAAGTACCACAAAGAACTGATAGCGAAGTCGGAAGCCGATATCTGAAATCTCATGACCGCAAGCCCGTATCAGGAAGCGTATATCCAAAAGCCGAAAGTCTTCCTAAAGCTATCCACACCGACAGGCTTTGTGTTGATACAAGGAAGATAGACATGTCAATCAAAAAGGAGTTCCAGAGACCGGGACCATCTGTCAGAGAGCCGGAACCAGCACCTTAAAAAGCATCAAGCAAAGCCTAAAATGCGGCCGAGATCTAAAGTTTCTGGAACCAAAGGGAAAAGCGGCCGATAGGGGCTTCTGCTGGTCCTATAGCAAAAAGGGACCCAATTTGTCTATAAATAAGACTCCAGGGGTCTCATTTTTAGGGCAATTATTTTCATTCCTCATTCTTGTACTCTTTTTCTCTAGAGTAAAGCCTAATTCCTAAATCAATTTGGGGATTTTAGTACTAACCACTTGTGTACTTCAAATCATAGATCAATAAAGAGTGGATCAACACTCAGCATATTTCCTTATGAGTTTCTTATGTGATTTCTTAGCTATCGCTAGTGCATCGTGCTATATGCTTCCTACATACTCATGAGTTCCTACTCGAGGTTAGACCCTTCCCCAAAGATAGTGCGAAACCCCTTCCTTCAACTCGTTTATCCCTTTATCGAGGGTTGAGCTTAGAGAACCCTTGTCCCAAGATAACTGTTGGTTCTAGAGTCACTTAAGCATAATACTCACCCCCATTGAGGGAAGAATAACTAATCTTTTGGGCTCTAAACCTTGATATCTAGGAAACAGTGAACTAACTTGAACTCGTGAAAGCTAAATAATCTGATTTTTCCCTTAGGTCCACTTCCATAGACCTATCTACAATGCTGACAAAAAATATCGTTAACATTTTGGCACTAAGAGGGCTCAAACCTCCGACCTTGTGGTTAACAGCCACATATCTAACTGTGTTATTCCATCCCGGTTGGACTAAGTTTTGAAGAAGCAGAAATCATGAATAGGAGGTCTCTATGAGTTACTAATGAGTTTCCCATGGTTACATCAAGTATTAATGAGCCATGGGCGGTCGAGAAGGTTAACTTAGAGACCTTTCATATTCAAGAAAAGGAAAGAGATGTAGAGCCTTATGATCCTGATCGTTGGATCATTAGTCCTTTCCATTTGGGACCAACCCCAATCTTTGCCCTAAGCAATTCCACAATAAAAGAATATAACTCTTTTCTTTATATCAAAGAAGCCATCCAAACACAAGCTAGGGAAACAATATTTAGGAAGAAAATTGAGAGGGTTTCCACTTATCTTACAACGAAAAAGCTTGAAAGAGATGTGCCCCTATACCAAAATGCAGCTAAAAGAAAGTTTGGGGACGAAGAGGAGATAACAAAACTGAGTGGTAAAAAGTCTAAACTTCAGCATTAAAAGAAGGCCTTTGAATCAAGATTATCAAAAGGTTGTGAACTTACTACATCAACTGAGGGTATCTACTTCCAGACTAAACATGAGTTGAACTTTTGGATGTCATTAAAGAAGAAACCCAAGAATGAAGCTAAACTGGAAGGACCTTATTGCTACTACCATACGATGAATGGACATGAAACCAACTATTGCAAAGTCTTAGAGGAGATGAATATCAACTTCTTAAGCCAAGGAAAGCTACACAGATATATAAAGTGAACATAGCTAACTATAATAAAAGATTCTTTGAGAAAAGGGTTATCTATATGATTACAGGGATGGAAATCCCCTCGAAACTCGAAATGTCCAAAGATGGGTCAAATCACAAATGGATAAAAACCCTTGTCACCACTGAGTTGGCCAGGGAAAGGCACTCCCCAGAAGGGAGTAGTGTGTAAGCCTTTCTCCGTGCCCGAATCAGAAAGAGCCAGGTTAAAGCATCAAAAGCGTAAGCCTCCGACCCACATCAGAAACGGTTATGACGGGGCATCTAATTAGCACGCACTACCTCTGCTCGTAGTTGCCTTTGCTATGAACTAAGCGCGTCTTGCCTTTGCTATGAACTAAGCACGTCCTACCTCTGCCCTTAGAAGAGCACATCCTACCTCTGCTTATGTTCCACGTTGCCCGCGTAAGGGAACGCAAACCCTTATCATCGCCTACGATAGCCCGGATAAGACACCCCTTAGAGGGGGTGGAGTGTAAGCCTTTATCACCGCCTACGATGGTCAAGCTAGAGCATCAAAAGAGTAAGCATTATTTTTGTGCCTACGACGGCCTAGTTTCAGCATCTAAGACCTTACCATCACCTACGATGGTCAGGATGGCTAGGATAAGGCACCTCCTAGAAGGAGGTCGGGTAAGTCCATGGGCCCTGCTTGTGGATAGGCTAGCCAAGCGCACCAGACGCACAGGCCCAGAGATTTGCCAACAAAGCACATACATCCTCTACTTTGATAATCAAAAGCCTATAGAGTGGCTCAGGAAGCACGTACATCCTCTACTTTTAAAATCATACCCTGTAACGATAAGAGATTTCGCTCGATCTGAATCGATCGCTAAACCGACCAAGACCGTTCGAAGCCCCTGTTTGTTTTGAGAACACGACAAGCCAGAACGCAAACAGAAGAACATTTCATTGTTAGTTACAACAATTCCATCAGAATACAAGAATATACAGAGTATGAATGAATATTACACAGAAAATATCAGAGATTACAATAAATTACATAGCAGCGGAAAATAATATAAAACACAACTAGAAGTAATACACGGATACAGAGCTTTCTGAGTATCGTTCCAGCTGTAAATCAGGATCCTGTGAATATAAATTTGCAAAACCAAAACTACTAGATGCCCGTGTCAAAATAAGGGCACCCAGAGTTTAGGTTAAAACAATAAACTCCACGTCAGTCATATGACTGGTGTGAGAACTAAAATAGTTATTTAAAACTTTACTTTAAATCAGATATATCAAGGGACCACGCCGTATAACACGGAACGGGTTTCCTCCCAAGAATACCAGTGCATATAACAAAACAACGCAATGCTTTTTAGAAAAATGAAGCTATTATAAGACCCAGGTCCCATCACATAATGCAACACAAGCTAGAGGGTAGGGTTTTCCCTTATAATAGCCAAACATGCTTGGTACGTTAAAAACAAATCATTTGATACTATTATAAGTGTATAGTGTCAAAACAATTTCAATCATAAATATCAATCATAGATGACATGGGTACCATATATCATGTCGCCATACTAGGCTCTATAATCAAAACCGCAAATGTCATGTATTGGAAGTCGGGTTTCCATCTGTGAACGGAGGCAAAAGATAGTCCTCACCGATTCGAGACTGTCTAGCCCGAGTCTCAGGAACAGAACGCATCATCCCTTGGATCGTCAGGGCCGGTCCACCGATGTGGATTAAAATACCTGAGCACTGCGTTTCCCCGCCCTTTGGGGCGTAAATGAGCCAAATGACTCCATCGGCTCCACATAGTCACCGATATATCCAAGGCACCTCGCAACAGCAACAACCACACAGGTAAAAATAATATAAATGTCAGGGCTGGTAGGTCACTGACACCACCCTAGCTAGAAAGAAACGCATGCCCTCCCTGATGTCCTCTCCCGTTTCTGGTTCACAACCGGGGTGTGAGGCTCACGAATCAACGTTACACAAAGTTATGCCACACAGGCGGTGCTTTGATCATCAACCACAAGACTTTGCTTTTCAACAGAAGCCTTGATCAATTGCCACTTAGGCATGCCACACAGGCAATTCACTCCATGCGATTGATATCCATCAATATATAACCCCTAAGCTCGTACGTCTCAGAGAAGGGCGTTAAGCAAGAGAATAAATTCTCCGCCGCCAAACAGATATATATTTAATTGAAATCAATCACATAGAATAAAATCCAATATCAGACACACAGTCCATTTACAAAGTCCGTTCTGGGTCTGAACGAAACCGGAGTCACCTTGTACCTCGCATATCCATCGATCTCCAAGTACGTTTGGACGATCACCAACTGATTCCCTCCTCTTGGGTGTACATCCCAATCAAGATCATCAGTAATCACCCAAATGATGTGAAGACCTCCGGTCTTCGACCACCGTCTTCATCCTCGACACATCGTCGAATCAGTTATTCAGAATGGGATAAACCCGGCCTTTCTGAATAACTCATGTATATAATAAACAAGTGTTACACAAACACAACATACGCCTCATTCCAATTCATAATATTCTTTTTATTCAAATATTCTTATACTTTGGGAAAGGTTCCCATTAATTTTATCAAAGATAAATTCTTTAAATTTATTCTTTAATCTTCTTTTGAATATTAGTTCAAATTAGTCGGGATTAGCGAACCACACCGCAGTAATCATTTATTTTATTTCCCAATCCCAACCTATTCATCCCATGAAGTAAAACTGGTCATACTTCATATCTAACACCACGGTGTTATGGGTAAATTTAATTACCATTTCACGTTCAAATCTAAATAAAGATTTAACTATCGCATGGAGCAAAACTGGTGATACTCCATTCTCGATCACTTCAATCTAATTAAAGATTCATTAAAACTCCACTTAGTTTTAATCTTCCCAAAAATCAATATCCTGTCTCTAACTGGGTTAAAGAACCAATGTCATCTAAAACACGGTTCACGATAAACCCAAAATCACATTCCATTAATTATCGGGTTAAAGAACAAGTGTTATTTAAAACACCGTTCACGATAAACCTAAAATTCAATTCCAAATAAATATCATTTAATTGGTATACTTCATTAAATCTAAATAAAATTTAATCTTTTCCTCAACTGGGTTTAAGAACAGTGTTAATGAAGACACCATTCACAACAAACCCAAATCCCATTTGATATTAAATACAAGGCTCTGAATAGAAAATATATCGGCTTATATTCGATATCAAATTCTACGACCAACAAATATCGTATTGGAAATAACGATATAAATATATATTTCAAATTTCCATAACAATATCTGTATAATCACGAAATCCAACATCGAAATATTCCAAAGACAATTTCGATTCAAACCCATTCCAATTCAATTATTGGAAATTCTAGTTACCTTTAAAACCCCTTTCAAATCCAATTTATTTATTTTAAAAATAAATAGATTTTAATTCTAGTTCAAAACCAGTTCATTTCGATAAAAATCTATTTTTATCTTTTCAAATTTGGAATTTTTCATCCTAATTCTTCACAAACCATTTCTTATTATTTTACAAAAATTATTACTATTTTTAATAATTTTATCAAGGCACGTACAGTCGATTTCCATCAACGGCCATCCAACTGCACTTACAGCGACCTTTTCCAAATTTGATTTGGACATAATTCCAAATCCAACTGTTAGATTTCAAATCTCGAATATTCGTTAGAAAGCTCTTTTCGATACGAACCCAACGGTTTCGATTTTAGGAGAATCCGACAGTCGAATCTCCCGTAATATATGTTCGAAGTCAATGGTCGAAATTCGCGAATAGTCGTGGCGCGACGCGTTCTATTCAGGCCATTCTATATATATAATATAATATTATATATATTTCGTCGATTTCCTTTTAAAACGTATTTTATATATCGTTTTAAATTCGTTTTCAAAACGATTTCAACTTCATATTCAATTTCGAATCAAAGTTGAATATTCCACATCATTAATCTATAAATGATAATATTTTCAAAACGTTATATTTTGAAATCAATTCCTTTTTGATATTCATTTTGAAAATGAATAAAATCGATATATTATCGTTCACGTCATAATGGCGGCAATCTAATCAACACGACTTTTATTCAACACATGAATGTTTATTTTATTCAACACATGAATATTTATTTTATTCAACACATGAATATTTTATTCTATTCAACACATGAATTTTTATATTCTATTCAACACATGAATTTTTATATTCTATTCAACACATGAATTTATATATTCTATTCAACTCATGAATTTATATTGTATTCAACACATGAATTTATTTTATTTTCTAAATTGGAATGAGGCCCAAACAATTACCATATAATGTTAATTATATGGATTTCCATACAACATATGTATATAATAGCAACGATAAATAATCAACCATCATCCAGAGTGCATTCTACACTGTATAAGCATCAAATATAAATATTCAACGCTTATAACAGCCTGTCAATCAATCGATCGATATACAACTAATTATTGGGATTAGTGTATGTCCAATTTCATCTCAACACTCATGTGGGGTTTCAAACAATCAAACATAGATTTTATTTATGTAGTTGGGCAATGTGTCAAATTTATCGTCCCAATCAATATCAGTCAAATCGGTGTACATAAACAAATCGTTCGATTTGTAAATGAATATTTATTTTATTTCAACACATGAATATATATTTGATTTCAACACATGAACATATATTTTATTTCAACACATGAAAATATATTTTATTTCAACACATGAAAATATATTTTATTCTATTCCACGTCACACAATAAAATTTCACAACACAGTAATCAAACAAACAAGTCATCCATGGTCTATGGACGATGGGTGTCGGGTGTTGTTAAGCACCGTCTGCATCCTAGTATATATTTCAACTAGAAAAAAAAAGTGAGGAGTTCTCACCAAGAGCTAAACCAAACGCCACGAATCTTCATATGCAGAACATCTCGTCGTGCTCGCCCTTCGTCACTTTCGTTGCCCGTATTCACTACATATATAAAAATCACATTTTTATATTGTTGCTATGTATATAAAAAATCATATTTTATAACCATGCTATATTGATAAAAATCACATTTTAATACTGCTACTATATAGATAAAAAATTTGTTTTTATACCGCTACTATATAGATAAAAATTCTATTTTTATACCGCTTCTGTATAGATAAAAACTCTATTTTTATCTCACTATATTAATAAAAATCATATTTTTATTATCTACATTATATAAAGATCATATTTTTATTATCTACATTATTTAAAAATCATATTTTTATTATCTACATTATATAAAAATAATATTTTTATTATCTACTTAATATAAAAATCATATTTTTATTATCTACATAATATAAAAATCATATTTTTCATCATCCAGAATTCGTACCTTTTATAATCTGAAAAAATGGTATATTTTATAATCTAAAAATGTTGTCTTCTATAAACTAAAAATGATTAAATTAATAAAAGAAATAAATAAAGTAAAAAAAATTACAGCATTAACGATTGGAGGGGGTTTTCAGTCGAAGAAGCAGAAGAAGGGGGAAGGCGCGGTGCAACAGGGGGGGTTGGCCGAAAGTCGTCGACGGCGGGGGGAGTCATCGGAGCAAGGGGGTGGCGGTTGCTAGCTAGCGCAGGTGGATGTGGGGCTGCGCGAGGTGTTTCCGGGCCTTGGAGTCTTCGAGCGACTCAGGGAAGGAGTAGGGGGGTCACCTGAGGGCTGCGACTGCGAGGGTGGGGCGACGTGCGGTGGAGGGCGACATGCGGTGGAGGGCGATGGGCGACTGGCGATTTGGTCTTAGGGTTTTTTTTTACTTCTGAATGAAACTCGATGGTGGAAGGGAAAGGTTTGGGGGGGTTAATTGAAAAGTTGTTATATTATTTTTATTTTATTTAATTTATTCCATAAAGCAACTTTATATTTCGAACTCGGAATCGAACCCACCGACTGTCGTCCCTAGCGTATTACCCCTTTCCGAATGCAATGGGATATGTATCGTAAGCTTATTCGATCATTTCGATCAGTTTTCGTCAAAATCAAAATATAAATCTCACATTTCAATTTATCGGGGCCACATACGGACTCTAAAAATTCCCAAAAAATATTTTCTAGCTTCGTATTGACAATACGGTCCTAACAAAACTAATTTCATCGAATTCTGCGACCGTTTGAAAAATGGCCATTTTCCAGTCGATTAAAATCAAGTGAAACTGGTCAAACGCGTTTTCCTTTGCCACGCTCACATATTGATTCAGAAAATCACAAATTTTGAAACCTAGCAATAACTTGACATCACGGATCCAACAAAAGTGGTTTCATCGAAAAACCGAGGTCGTTTGCAAAATTTCCATTTTTAAGGGCTAGAATTCCATAGCGACTATTCTGAATTTTCAACTGGACGTAACTTTTGATTCCCGCTATGAAATTTCAATTTTTCGGATTCGTTGGAAAGATATTCTAAATTAGATTCTAATATTTTTTGGTTTCGCTAAAATCTGATTTATTTTGAATCCTTTTACATTCATTTGAACTTTGAAATCGAAATTTCAAACTACCGCGCCATTTTCAATTCCTTTTATAATTAAAATGAAATATTTATATTCTAACGACGATCTATATAAATATATACGTTCTAATTCTATTCGAAATAAATTTATCGTTGCTATTATTTAAATTAATTCATTTTAAATATTCAAAATTCATTAAAATTGCCAAAATAAAATTTTTAAATTGGCTCAGATTTTCGGCTTATTACAATCTCCCCCACTTAAAACTTTTCGTCCCCGAAAAGGAACGAAGCTGAAAGTTGTTTAACAAATCAACTCAACTTTCATTATTTTCATTACGGATTAAGTTCTTCAACTTTTCAGTTTCTAAGAATTTTTCAAATTTTTCAAAAATTTGGCTAACACCCTAAATTTTTAAAAAAATTCGCCATAACCTCCCCTGCACCAGGAGCTTCGGGATATTTCAAATAGCCTCCCATGGCCCTCATCAATCCAAAAAGAAAAAGAAACAGCCAAGCAGCTAGCCAATCGGCTCATAAAATCATCAAAAACCCAATAAATTCGTAAACATGTACCTATTTGTCCGGCAAACAATTTTATTCTTCTGCTCTAGCCTCCTTGCTATGACCTGTTCAATGTAAGTACATGTATATGCATGCAAATGCGACAAATTTTCAATACAACTCGCTATTTGGTTCAATTTGGCTAAAGGTTCAACATTTAAATTAATCAAACAATACAACCGGCAATCAATTAGTTGATTAACATTTCAAATTCATAATTTTGATATATAGTCAAAAATCACAATTTTGGTGCCAAATCACAACAATAGACCCTATTTAGTTTTGGTTCTCACACCAGTCTATGGAAATATATAAATATCACACTTTCGGAACTCGAACATAAACACTGATGATGCGGCCGCATCACCAAAATTATCCTCGGGCAACTAGAGTGTGACTCTATATCCATCCAGTATATTAGAGGCTTCCAATACATGTGGATCAGACGTATATTAAAATCTCTATATACCTGATAGTCCAAATCAATATAAATAAATATTCAGATACGAATAATTGATTTAAATTTTCAAAACAAAACTTATTTTTAATTTTTTTTTTCAAAACAACACTCTTTACACTCGTTCTAGGATACTACTAATCCCATCTCTAACGAGTCATTCTCATTGGATATTACTAATCCAATTTCTGATGAATTCTTTCGTTTGGTTCTAACGTGTCTTGTTCTCCGAGCTCTGTAAACCGAAGCTCTGATACCAACTGTAGTGACTGTAACTTCCCCGGAAAGGAAAGAGTGGATACGTTGAGGACAAGACACATCGAAACGCAAACAGAAGAACATTTCATTGTTAATTACAACATTTCCATCAGAATACAAGAATATACAGAGTATGAATGAATATTACACAGAAAATATCATAGATTACAATAAATTATATAGCAGCGGAAAATAATACAAAACACAACTAGAAGTAATACACAGATACAAAGCTTTCCGAGTATCGTTCCAGCTGTAAATCAGGATCCTGTGAATATAAATCTGCAAAACCAAAACTACTAGCTGCCCGTATCAAAATAAGGGCACCCAAAGTTTAGGTTAAAACAATAAACTCCAGGTCAGCCATGTGACTACTGTGAGAACTAAAACAGTTATTTAAAACTTTACTTTAAATCAGATATATCAAAGGACCACGTCGTATAACACGGAACGGGTTTCCTCCCAAGAATACCAGTGCATATAACAAAACAGCGCAATGCTTTTTAGAAAAATGAAGCTATTATAAGACCCAGGTCTCATCACACAATGCAACACAAGCCAGAGGATAGGGTTTTCCCTTATAATAGCCAAACATGCTTGGTACGTTAAAAACGAATCATTTGATACTATTATAAGTGTATAGTGTCAAAACAATTTCAATCATAAATATCAATCATAGACGGCATGGGTACCATATATCATGTCGCCAATCTAGGCTCTACAATCGAAACCGCAAATGTCACGTATTGGAAGTTGGGTTTCCATCTGTGAACCGAGGCAAAAGAGAGTCCTCACCGATTCGAGACTGTCTAGCCCGAGTCTCAGGAACAGAACGCATCGTCCCTTGGATCGTCAGGGTCAGTCCACCGATGTGGATTAACAAGCCTGAACACTGTGTTACCCCACCCTTTGGGGCTTAAATGAGCCAAAAGACTCCATCGGCTCCACACAGTCACCGATATATTCGAGACACCTCGCAACAGCAACTACCACACAGGTGCAAATAATATAAATGTCAGGGCTGGTAGGACACTGACACCACCCTAGCTAGAAAGAAACGCATGCCCTCCCTGATGTCCTCTCCCATTTCTGGTTCACAACCGGGGTGTGAGGCTCACGAATCAACGTTACACAAAGCTATGCCACACAGGCGATGGTTTGATCATCAACCACAAGACTTTGCTTTTCAACAGAAGCCTTGATCAATTGCCACTTAGGCATGCCACACAGGCAATTCACTCCATGCAATTGATATCCATCAATATATAACCCCTAAGCTCGTACGTCTCAGAGAAAGGCGTTAAGCAAGAGAATAAATTCTCCGCTGCCAAACAGATATATATTTAATAGAAATCAATCACATAGAATAAAATCCAAGGTCAGACACACAGTCCATTTACAAGTCCGTTCTAGGTCGGAACGAAACCGGAGGCACCTTATACCTCGCATATCCATCGATCTCCAAGTACGTCTGGACGATCACCAACTAATTCCCTCCTCTTGGGTGTACAGCCTAATCAAGATCATCAGTAATCACCCAAATGATGTGAAGACCTCCGATCTTCGACCACCTTCTTCATCCTCGACACATCGTCGAATCAGTTATTCAGAATGGGATAAACCCGGTCTTTCTGAATAATTTGCGTATATAATAAACAAGTGTTACACAAACACAACATACGCCTCATTCCAATTCAAAATATTCTTTTTATTCAGATATTCTTATACTTTGGGAAAGGTTCCCATTAATTTTATCAAAGATAAATTTATTAAATTTATTCTTTAATCTTCTTTTGAATATCAATTCAAATTAGTCGGGATTAGCGAACCACACCGCAATAATCATTTATTTTATTTCCCAATCCCAACATATTCGTCCCATGAAGTAAAACTGGTCATACTTCATATCTAACACCACGGTGTTATCGGTAAATTTAATTACCATTTCACGTTCAAATCTAATTAAAGATTAAACTATCACCTGGAGCAAAATTGGTGATACTCCATTCTCGATCACTTCAATCTAATTAAAGATTCATTAAAACTCCACTTAGTTTTAATCTTTCCAAAAATCAATATCCTATCTTAAACTGGGTTAAAGAACCAATGTCATCTAAAACACGGTTCACGATAAACCCAAAATCACATTCCATTAATTATCGGGTTAAAGAACAACTGCTATTTAAAACACTATTCACGATAAACCCAAAAATCATTTCCAATTCAATTCCAATTAAGTATCATTTAATTGGTATACTTCATTAAATCTAAATAAAAAGATTTAATATTTTCCTCAACTGGGTTTAAGAACAGTGTTAATGAAGACACCATTCACAACAAACCCAAATCCCATTTGATATTAAATACAAGGCTCTGAATAGAAAATATATCGGCTTATATTCAATATCAAATTCTATGACCAACAAATATCGTATTGGAAATAACGATATAAATATATCTTTCAAATTTCCATAACAATATCTATATAATCACGAAATCTAACATCGAAATATTCCAAAGACAATTTCGATTCAAACCCATTCCAATTCAATTATTGGAAATTCTGGTTACTTTTAAAACCCCTTTCAAATCCAATTTATTTATTTTAAAAATAAATGGATTTTAATTCTAGTTCAAAACCAGTTCATTTCGATAAAAAACTATTTTTATCTTATCAAATTTGTAATTTTTCATCCCGATTCTTCACAAATCATTTCTAATGATTTTACACAAATTACTACTATTTTTAATAATTTTATCAAGGCCCGTACAGTTGTTTTCCATCAACAGCCATCGAACTGCATTTACATCGACCTTTTCCAAATTTGGTTTGGACATAATTCCAAATCCAACCGTTAGATTTCAAATCTCTAATATTCGTTAGAAAGCTCTTTTCGATACGAACCTAACGGTTCTGATTTTAGGGGAATCCGACGGCCGGATCTCCCGTAATATATGTTCGAAGTCAATGGTCGAAATTCGCGAACTACCGCGGCGCGTTCTATTCAGGCCATTCTATATATATAATATATATATATATTATATATATTTCGTCAATTTCCTTTTAAAACGTATTTTATAAATCGTTTTAAATTCGTTTTCTAAAAGATTTCAACTTTATATTTAGTTTCGAATCAAAATTGAATATTCCACATCATTAATCTATAAATGATAATATTTTCAAAACTTTATATTTTGAAATCGACTCCTTTTCGATATTAATTATAAAAATGAATAAAACCGATATAAATATCGTTCACATCAAAATGGCGGCAATCTGATCAACACGACTTTTATTCAACACATGAATGTTTATTCTATTCAACACATGAATATTTATTTTATTCAACACATGAATATTTTATTATATTCAACACAAGAATTTTTATATTCTATTCAACACATGAATTTTTATATTCTATTCAACACATGAATTTATATTCTATTCAACACATGAATTTATATATTTTATTCAACACATGAATTTATATTCTATTCAACACATGAATTTATTTTATTTTCTAAACTGGAACGAGGCCCAAACAATTACCATATAATGTAAATTATATGGATTTCCATACAACACATGTATATAATAGTAACGATAAAGAATCAACCATCATCCAGAGTGCATTCTACACTGCATAAGCATCAAATATAAATATTCAACGCTTATAATAGCCTGTCAATCAATCGATCGACATACGGCTAATTATTGGGATTAGTGTATGTCCAATTTCATCCCAACACCTGTGTGGGGTTTCAAACAATCAAACACTGATTTTATTTGTGCAGTTGGGCGATGTGTAAAATTTATCGTCCCAATCAATATCAGTCAAATCGGTGTACATAAACAAATCGTTCGATTTGTAAATGAATATTTATTTTATTTCAACACATGAATATATATTTGATTTCAACACATGAACATATATTCAATTTCAACACATGAAAATATATTTTATTTCAACACATGAAAATATATTTTATTCTATTCCACATCACACAATAAAATTTCACAACACATCAATCAAACAAACAAGTCATCCATGGTCTATGGACGACGGGTGTCGGGTGCTGTTAAGCACCGTCTGCATCCTAGTATATATTTCAGCTAGAAAATAAATAAAAGTGAGGAGTTTTCACCAACAGCTAAACCAAACGCCACGACTCTTCATATGTAGAACACCTCGCCGTGCTCACCCTTCGTCACTTTCATTGCCCGTATTCACTACATATATAAAAATCACATTTTTATATTGTTGCTATGTATATAAAAATCATATTTTTATAACCAAACTATATTGATAAAAATCACATTTTAATACTGCTACTATATAGATAAAAATTCTATCTTTATACCGCTACTATATAGATAAAAATTCTATTTTTATACCGCTACTATATAGATAAAAATTCTATTTTTATCTAACTATATTAATAAAAATCATATTTTTATTATCTACATTATATAAAGATCATATTTTTATTATCTACATTATATAAAAATCATATTTTTATTATCTACATTATATAAAAATCATATTTTTATTATATACAAAATATAAAAATCATATTTTTATTATCTACAAGATATTAAAATCATATTTTTATTATCTAAATAATATAAAAATCATATTTTTCATCATCCAAAATTCGTACCTTTTATAAACTGAAAATGGTATATTTTATAATCTAAAAATGTTGTCTTCTATAAACTGAAAATGATTAAACTAATAAAAGAAATAAATAAAGTAAAAAAACTTACAGCGTTAACGATTGGAGGGGGTTTTCAGTCGAAGAAGCAGAAGAAGGGGGAAGGCACGGTGCAGCAGAGGGGGTGGCCGGAAGTCGTCGACGGTAGGGGGGAGTCATCAGAGCATGGGGGTAGCGGTTGCTGGCCAGCGCAGGTGGATGTGGGGCTGCGCGAGGTGTTTCCGGGCCTTGGAGTCTTCGAGCGACTCAGGGAAGGAGGAGGGGGATCACCTGAGGGCGGCGACTGCGAGGGTGGGGCAACGTGCGGTGGAGGGCGATGTGCGGTGGAGGGCGATGGGCGACTGGCGATTTGGACTTAGGGTTTTTTTTTTACTTCTGAATGAAACTCGACGGTGGAGGGGAAAGGTTTGGGAGGGGGTTAATTGAAAAAGTTGTTATATTATTTTTATTTTATTTTATTTATTCCATAAAGCAACTTTTTATTTCGAACACAGAATCGAACCCACCGACTGTCGTTCCTAGCGTATTACCCCCTTTTCGAACGCAATGGGATATGTATCGTAAGCTGATTTGATCGTTTCGATCATTTTCTGTCAAAATCAAAATATAAATCTATATATTGTATTTGAATGCACATTTCAATTTACTGGGGCCACATACGGACTCTAAAAACTCCCGAAAAATATTTTCTAGCTTAGTATTGACAATACAGTCCTAACAAAACTAAATTCATCGAATTCTGCGACCATTTGAAAAATGGTCATTTTCCAGTCGATTAAAATCAACTGAAACTGGTCAAACGCGTTTTCCTTTGCCACGCTCACATATTGATTTAGAAAATCACAAATTTTGAAACCTAGCAATAACTTGACATCACGGATCCAACAAAAGTGGTTTCGTCGAAAACCAAGGTCATTTGCAAAATTTCCATTTTTAAGGGTCAGAATTCCATAACGACTATTCTGAATTTTCAACTGGACGTAACTTTTGATTCCCGCTATGAAATTTCTATTTTTCGGATTCGTTGGAAAGATATTCTAAATTAGATTCTAATATTTTTGGTTTCGCTAAAATTTGGTTTATTTTGAATCGTGTACATTCATTTGAACTTTGAAATTGAAATTTCAAACTACCGCGCCATTTTCAATTCCTTTTATAATTAAAATAAAATGTTTATATTCTAACGACGATCTATATAAATATATACATTCTAATTCTATTCGAAATAAATTTCTCGTCGCTATTATTTAAAATAATTCATTTTAAATATTCAAAATTCTCTAAAATTGCCAAAATAAAAATTTTAAATTGACTCATTTTTTCGGGTTATTACAATCCCACAAGGGGAAACAAAACTAATTGTTAGAAATGGGTTTCTGGTCTTCTATTAAATACTCGAATCTGGGTTAGTTCTGGACTTCTATTAAATACCCAAATATGGGTTAATTCGGGACTTCTATTAAAATAACCGAATTTGGGATAGCTCGGGAAATCTATTAAAACACCAGGGATGAGTTCCTGGTCCTGTATTAAGCAGCCTGAATCTAACTTCCAATCATTACCAAATAAGGTGCTCGGACCGCCTGTTGTTTGCACTTTCATTTGGATTACAAAGACTTAAGGTTTCACTCTCGGAAAATCTGGTCCAATTTTAATGACGTTTGAACATTTAAAATGAAATATTTTAAATAATAACGACGAGAAATTTATTTTGAATAGAATTAGAACGTATTATTTATTTGAATCGTCGTTAGAATATAAATATTTATTTTAAAATATAAAAGAAATTGAAAATTGCGCGGTAGTTTGAAAATTCGATTTCAAAGTTCAAATGAATATACCGGGTGCAAAATAAACCGGATTTTGACGAAATAAAAAATATTTGAATCTAATTGAGGATATCTTTCCAACGAATCCGAAAACTTAAAATTTCATAGCGGGGATCAAAAGTTATGCCCAGTTGAAAATTCAGAATAGTCGCTGTGGAATTCTGGTCCTTAAAAATAGCCATTTTGCAAACGACCTCGGTTTTCGATGAAAACCACTTTTGTTGGATCCGGGATGTCAAGTTATTGCTAGATTCCAAAAGTCGTAATTTTCTGAATCAATATGTGAGCGTGGTAAAGGAAAACGTGTTTGACCCGTTTCAGTTGATTTCGATCGACTGGAAAATGACCATTTTTCAAACGGTCTCAGAATTTGACGAAATTAGTTTTGTTAGGACCGTATCGTCAATACGAAGCTAGAAAATATTTATCGGGAATTTTTAAAGTCCGTATGTGGCCCCAGTAAATTGAAATGCGCGTTCAAATTAAATATATAGATTTATATTTTGATTTTGACAAAAACTGATCGAAACGATCGAATCAGCTTACGATACATATCCCATTGTGTTCGGAATGGGGGTAATTAGTTAGGGGCGACAGTCATTGGGTTCGAATCGGGGTTCAAATGCATAACTGACTTTTTGAATAATAAAATAATTGAATAATATTATATATATTATACAACCTCACCTACCCTCCTCTCTCTCTTCATTTTAAATCGAAATAAAAAAAACCCTACAGCTAAACCGCGTCGCCCCCCCCCCCTCGACCAGTTCGCCGCGCCGCCCAGGGTGGCGCCGACCACCGCACTTCACAGCCCCCCCCCCCTCTCTTCCCCCTCCGTCCTTCTCGTCCTTCCTCCTCGTGCTGAGCACGCCCCTTTTCCCCTTAAACCCCAGCCCCAATTCAAATGCCAGAAGCCACCGTGACCCCAAAGCCCGCCACCTCCAGAGTCCACACAACCGCCTCCCTCCTCCCTCGCTTTCCCCTCTCTCTCCTCGTCCACGCGAGACCACGAGCCCCAAAAACCCTCACCGTCGCACCGCCTTGTCCCTCCCCACCTCGACGCAGCAGCAACCGCCATCTCCGCCAACCTCCAGCCTCCCCTCCGACGGTGAATGCCTCCTCTCAGTCAACAATAAAGAAAGTGAGTTTTTCGGTTTATTTTATTTTATTTCTTTTTTCTTTTTGTAATGAATGTAAAGAAAAACTGAAGTTAAGATTGTCTTTAAAACTGAAATTAGAAATTGATTTTTGAAATGTAAAAGAGCGTTGATTTTATTTCCAGTTTTTATATGAAAGGTTGAACTTTTATATTAGGGAAAGGTTAAAAATATAATTTTTATATAATGAAGAGAATAAAAATATAATTTTTATAGAAGTAGGAAGTTAAAGATATGATTTTTATCTTATCAGAATCATAAAAATATGATTTTTATATTATAGAAAGAATAAAAATACGATTTTTATATTATATAGATAGTAAAGATTTGATCTTTATTACATGAGCACCAGTATAAAAATAGATTTTTTTATCTATATAGTAGCGGTATAAAAATAGGATTTTTATCTATATAGTAGCGGTATAAAAATAGAATTTTTATCTATATAGTAGTGGTATAAAAATAGAAATTTTATCCATATAGCGTACTTATAAAAATGTGATTTTTATAGCGATGAAATAAAAATTCGATCTTTGTATTAGAAGTAGAAATATAAAAATATAATTTTTATATAGAATGAAGCGCTGTAAAAATATATGAAGTAGAAATAAAAATATGATTTTTATTTATTGAAATGAAGTGATAAAAATATAATTTTTATTATGAACAGCGGGGCAAGGACTGCATGGGAATTTCAAGCAGATCCAAATGATTCAGCAGTTCAAAAGCAAAGCACGGCGGAGTGGAACCCTCTGTGAGAACTTCTCACTTTAAATTTTCTTTTCTAGTTAAAAATCATATACTAGGATGCAGACGGTGCTTAGCAGCACCCGACACCCATCGTCCACAGACCATGTACGACTTGTATGCTTGTTTGATGTGTTGTGAAATTTGATTGTGATGTTGATGTGAAATAGATAATAAAATATTCATGTGTTGAAAACATTCATGTGTTGAAATAAATTAATTGTAGTTAAAAATATAATTTTAACGTGAATGTGAATAAATAAATATCCATTTACAAACCAGACGGTTTGTTTATGTACGCCTATTTGAAGGATATTGATTAGGACGATAAATTTTACACGTCGCCTAACTGCACAAATAATATTCAGTGTTTGTTGATTTGAAACCCCACACGGGTGTTGGGATGATATTGGACGTACACTAATCCCAATTGTTTAGTAGTATGTCGATCGATTGGTCGACAGACTGCGTAAGCGTTAATTATTTATATTTAAGGCTTATGCAGTTGGGTGGTGCACTTTGGATGATGGTTGATTATTTATCATTGCTATTATATACATATGTTGTATGGAAATCCATATAATTAACATTATATGGTAATTGATTGGGCCTCGTTCCAATTGGGAGAAAATAAAGAATATTGTAGAAATATATATTCATGTGTTGAAAGAAAAATAAATAGTCATGTGTTGACGATGCTCATGTGTTGAAAGAAAAATATATATTCATGTGTTGAAAGAAAAAAATATATTCATGTGTTGAAAGAAATATATATTCATGTGTTGAATAGAATAAATATTCATTTGCTGAATAGAATAACGAAGTTACTAAAATATATAAAGCCGTGTCGATTAGAGTTGCGCTATTTTGACGTGAACGATATTTATATCAATTATATTCGTTTTTATAATGAATATAGAAAAGGAAATGATTTCAAAATATAACGTTTTGAAAATATTATCATTTGTATATCGATGATGTGGAATATTCAATTTTGATTCGAAATTGAATATGAAGTTGAAATCGTTTCGAAAACGAATTTAAAACGAGTTATAAAATACGTTTTGAAAAGAAATCGACGAAGTATATATTATATATATTATATATATAATATAATGGCCTGAAAAGAATGCACCGCGCTGTGGTAGTTCATGAATTTCGACCATTGAATTCGAACAGACATTACGGGAGATCCGACCGTCGGATTCTCCTAAAACCGGAACCGTTGGGTTCGTATCGAAAATGGCTTTCTAATGAATATTAGAGATTTGAAATCTAACGGTTGGATTTGGAATTATGTCCAAATCAAATTTGGAAAAGGTCGTTGTAAGTGCAGTTCGATGGTCGTTGATGGAAATCGACTGTACGGGCCTTGATAAAATTATTAAAAATAGTAATAATTTGTGTAAAATCATAAGAAATGATTTGTGAAGAATTGGGATGAAAAACTCCGTATTTGAAAAGATAAAAATAGATTTTAATCGAAATGAACTAGTTTTGAACTAGAATAATAATTTGTTTATTTTTAAAATAAATAAATTGGATTTGGAAGTGGTTTTAAAAATAATCAGAATTTCCAATATATAAAGTGGAAATGGATTTGAATCGAAATTGCCTTTGGAATATTTCGATGTTGGATTTCGTGATTATACAGACATGGTTGTGGAAATTTGAAAGATATATTTATATCGTTATTTCCAATACGATATTTGTTGGTTCCAGAATTTGATATGGAATATAAGCCGATATATTTTCTATTCAGAGCCTTGTATTTAATATCAAATGGGATTTTGGGTTCGTCGTGAATGGTGTCTTGAATAACACTGTTCTTGGACCCAGTGTAGAAAAGATTAAATCTTTCTATTTAGATTTAACGAGGTGTACCAATTAAATAATATTTAATTGGAATTGAATTTGAATGTGATTTTGGGTTTATCGTGAACCGTGTTTTAGATGACTTTGGTTCTTTAACCCAATTAAAGACAGGATATTGATTTTTGGGAAAATTAAAACTAAGTGGAGTTTTAATGAATCTTTAATTAGATTGAAATGTGAATTGATAATTTAAATTATAAAATCTGAAAAGTGATCGAGGATGGAGTATCACCAGTTTTGCTCCAAAGCGATAGTTAAATCTTTAGTTAGATTCGAACGTGAAATGGTAATTAATTTTACCGATAACACCGTGGTGTTAGATGTGGAGTATTACCAGTTTTGCTTCATGGGATGAATAGGTTGGGATTGGGAAATAAAATAAATAATTACTTTGGTGTGGTTCGCTAATCCCGACTAGTTCGAAAAACCATGATATGGTTTGAAATGACTTCCAAAGGAAGATTAAAGAATAAATTTAGAAGAATTTATCTTTGATAAAATTAATGGGAACCTTTCCCTAATAATGTGAATTTTTGAATAGAAGAATATTCTGAATTGGAATGAGGCGTATGTTGTGTTAGTATAACATTTGTTTATTATATACGCGGGTTATTCGGAAAGGCCGGGTTTAAACCCATTCTGAATAACCGTGTAACAACCCGTAAAATGCGAGCCTGTTTGAAATTTTTATTTTGGTAATTTTAGCGAATTTTGATTATTTAAAATGAATTATTTTAAATAATATCGTCGTGAAATTTATTTTGAATATATAATTCGACGTATATATTATACGCGTCGTCGTTAGAATATAAATAATTATATATAATTATAAAAGGAATTGAAAATGGCGCGGTAGTTCGATAATTCGATTTCAAACTTCAATTGAATGTACCGGGTGCAAAACAATCCGGATTTTAGTGAAACCAAAAATAATGGAATCTAATAGTGAATATCTTTCCAACGAATCCGAAAAATCAAAAGTTCGTAGCGGGAATCAAAAGATATGTCCAGTTGAAAATTCTGAATAGTCGCTATGGAATTCAGGCCCTTAAAAATAGACATTTTGCAAATGACCTCGGATTTCGACGAAACCAGTTTTGTTGGGTCCGCAGTGTCAAGTTGTTGCTAGATTCCAAATTTCATAATTTTTCGAATCAATATGTGAGCGTGGCAAAGGAAAACGCGTTTGACCAGTTTCAGTTGATTTTAATCGACTTGAAATTGGCCATTTTTCTAACGGTCTCAGAATTCGACGAAACTAGTTTTGTTAGGACCGTATCGTCAATACGAAGCTAGAAAATATTTTTCTGGAATTTTTCTAGTTAGTATGTGACCCCGGTAATTTGAAATGTGCGTTTAAAATTCAATATAGTGATTTAAATGTAAATTCAACAGAAACTGATTCAAACTATCAATTCAGCTTGTGGTACATATCCCATTGTGTTCGGAATGGGGGTGAAACGCTAGGGACGACAGGCGGTAGGCCTCGTTTCGAGGTCGTATGTAAAAATCAACTTTTGAATAATTAAATAATTAAATAATTAAAAAAAAATATATTCTCCTTATCATCAGCCCCCCCCCCAGTTCTTCACAAATCAGACAACCGAAAAAAAAAACAAAAAAAAAAACCGCAAAACCTAATCGCGCCTCCACCAGCGACAGGCCATCGCCGCCCTCCATCCCGACGTCACCGTCGCTCCGACTCCCCCCCCCCTCACGCCTAACCTGCTGTCGAACCCCCCCCCCCCCCCCACCCTTCTCCCTCTCTCAGTCGTAAATCTCTAAAACCGCAACCCCGTTCCCGATTGAAAACCACCGCAGTTCCTCCCCCTGGCCGCCTGAATGCCACCAATCCCGACGTCGAACTCCTCCCCTCCGCCGTTGAAATAAGCCCCCTGTAAGTCTTTTTTTTTATTATTTATTTATTTATGTTATTTTTATTTAAAAACTGAATGTTATTTTTATTTAAAAACTGAATGTTATTTTGATTTAAAACTGAATTTTTTAAAAGGTGAAAACTGAATTTTATTTTAGTATAAAACTGAATTTTATTTTAGTATAAGACTGAATTTTATTTTAAGGTTTAATATAGGAAAAAGGTTTTAACTTTAAAATAGGAAAAGGTTTTAACTTTAAAAGGAAAAAGATTTGATCTTTATTAGAAAAAAAAGGAAAACTTTTTATTAGAAAAGGCGAAGTCTATATTTTTGAAATAGAATTTTTATATATAGAACTTCAATAGAAAAATAGAATTCTTATATATAGAACTTCGATAGAAAAATAGAATTTTTATATATAGAACTTCGATAGAAAAATAGAATTTTTATATATAGAACTTCGATAGAAAAATAGAATTTTTATATATTGAACTTCGGAATAAAAATAGAATTTTTATATATTGAACTTCGATATAAAAATATGATTTTTATATATAGAACATCGAAAGAAAAATATGATTTTATATATGGAATAACATAGTAAAAATTCGTTTTTTATATATTGAATAACATAGTAAAAATTCGATTTTTTATATATTGAATAACATAGTAAAAATTCGATTTTTATATATTGAATAACATAGTAAAAATTCGATTTTTACATATGTAGTGGCTATGGGCGAAGAAACTAATTAGAGAGGAGAACAGTGAAGATTTCCTGCATTAGAAGTGCCGTGGAGCTAGGATAGCTATATGTGAGAATTTCTCACCTTTCAATTTATTTTTCTAGTTATATATATATACTAGGATGCAGACGGTGCTTAGTAGCACCCGACACAATCGTCCACAGACCATGGACTTGTTTGTTTGGCTGTTTGGTTATTGATTGCGATATTGGTTTGAATGTGGTTTGTGGTGTGAAAAATCGAATCGATAAATGGGTTAGGATTAGACGTGCGCCGTTATAAGGCGAAGGAGTAAGGCTAGGTTAGACTCTTACTCCAAATTTTGTGGTTTGCATAATGAAATTGATTTGATTGATGTGTGAATGGCGTGGGCCTTCACTAGACCGGGGATAAGGCTAGGCCTTGTCCCGTTTCTAGTATCGTGCCGTTATGCCGCCGAAATTTTCTAAAATATGTTAGAAAAATAAAAATATCATTTTATTTAAAGGATGAACTGAATGGAAATTCATATGTTGGAATAAAATGTTATATCGTTAAAAATATAATTTTTAACGTGAATGTGAATAAATAAATATTCATTTACAAGCTGGACGGTTTGTTTATGTACACCTATTTGAAGGATATTGATTGGGTCGATAAATTTTACACATCGCCCAACAGCACAAATAAAATAGGTGTTTGATTGTTTGAAACCCCACACGGGTGTTAGGATGAAATATGCAGTTCACTCATCCTGATTGATTAAATATGTCGATCGATTGATTGACAGGCTGTTATAAGCGTTAGATATTTATATTTGATGCTTATACAGTGTAGTGCACTTTGGTTGATGGTTGATTATTTTTCAATGCTATTATATACATGTGATGTATGAAAATCCATATAATTAACTTTATATGGTAATTGATTGGGTCTCATTCCAATTTGAAAAATAAAGAATATTATAAAATAAAAGTTCATGTGTTGACAGTACTCATTCATTGAGATTGGTCATGTGTTGAACGAAATATTTTAATATTAAAATTTACATCTTTATCGATATAAAATAAAAGTTCATGTGTTGACAGTACTCATTCATTGAGATTGGCCATGTGTTGAACGAAATATTTTGATGATAACAACTATTTTGAAAATAGAAATTTATGAAGCCGTGTTGATTAGATTGACGCCATTTCGACGTGAACGATATTTATATCGATTTTATTTATTTCGAAATGAAATGAATTGAAAACGATTTCGAAATGAAATGAATTGAAAACGATTTCGAAATAAAATGAATTGAAAACGATTTCGAAATGAATTGAATTGAAAACGAATTCAAAATGAATTGAAAACGATTTCGAAATGAAATGAATTGAAAACGAATTCAAAATGAATTGAAAACGATTTCGAAATGAAATGAATTGAAAACGAATTCAAAATGAATTGAAAACGATTTCGAAATGAATTGAATTGAAAACGATTTCGAAAGGAATTGAAAACGAATTCAAATTGAATTGAAAACGAATTGAAACGAATTCAAATTGAATTGAAATTTGAATTGAATAGAAATGAATTTTAAAACGAATTTATAAAGAAGAATTCAATTTCGATTTGAATTGAAATGAAGTTGAAATAGATTTTGAAACGAATTTTAAAACTATTTATATAATTCGTTTTGAATAGAAAATCGACGAAATATATATTATATATATTATATATATAATATAATGGCCTGAATAGAACGCGCCGCGTCGCGGCAGTTCGCGAATTTCGACCATTTATTTCAAACGGACATTACGGGAGATCCGACCGTCGGATTCTCCTAAAACCGGAACCGTTGGGTTCGTATCGAAAAGAGCTTTCTAATGAATGTTAGAAATTTGAAATCTAACGGTTGGATTTGGAATTATGTCCAAATCAAATTCGAAAAAGGTCGCTGTAAGTGCAGTTCGATGGCCATTGTTGGAAATCGACTGTACGGGCCTTGATAAAATTATTAAAAATAGTAATAATTTGTGTAAAATCATAAGAAATGATTTAGAAAGAATTGGGATGAAAAACTCCATATTTGAAAAGATAAAAATAGATTTTTATCGAATTGAACTAGTTTTGAACTAGAATTATAATTCTATTTATTTTTAAATAAATAAATTGAATTTGAAAAGGGTTTTGAAAATAACCAAAATTTCCAATGATTGCATTGGAGTGGGTTTGAATCGAAATTGTCTTCGGAATATTTCGATGTTGGAATTCGTGATTATACAGATGTTGTTATGGAAATTTGAAAGATATATATTTATATCGTTATTTCCAATACGACATTTGTTAGTCGTAGAATTTGATATTGAATATAAGCCGATATATTTTCTATTCAGAGCCTTGTATTGAATATCAAATGTGATTTGGGTTTGTCGTGAATGGTGTCTTCACTAACACTGTTCTTGAACCCAGTTGAGAAAAGTTAAATCTTTTTATTTAGATTTAATGAAGTGTATCAATTAAATAATATTTAATTGGAATTGAATGGATATTGATTTTTGGGTTTATCGTGGACAGTGTTTTTAAAAAACAACACTCGTTCTTTAACCCGATAATTAATGGAATGTGATTTTGGGTTTATCGTGAACTGTGTTTTAAATGACACTGATTCTTTAACCCAGTTAACGATTAAAACTAAGTGGAGTTTTAATGAATCTTTAATTAGATTGAAAAGATCGAAAATGGAGTATCACTAGTTTTGCTCCAGGCGATAGTTAAATCTTTAATTAGATTTGAACGTGAAATGGTAATTGAATTTACCGATAACACTGTGGTGTTAGATATGAAGTATTACCAGTTTTACTTCATGGGATGAATAGGTTGGGATTGGGAAATTAAAGCAAATGATTACTTCGGTAAGGTTCGCTAATCCCGACTAGTTTGAATTGATATTCAAAAATGGATTAAAGAATAAATTCAAGGAATTTATCTTTGATAAAATTAATGGGAATCTTTCCCTATGAATGTGAAATTTAGAAAATAACTGTCGGTTAGCCAAGCAGAAGGGTTTTCTGGATATTGATCTGATGTTGGTTTCGGCCTTCGGGGTTAATATTTGGGGGATTATTCTCTTGATTAATTTACGGTTAGTGACTAATGAATTGGAATGAGGCGTATGTTGTGTTTGTGTAACACTTATTTAAAATATACGCGAGTTATTCGGAAAGACCGGGTTTATCCCATTCTGAATAACTGATACGACGATAAGTCGAAGATGAAGACGATGGTCGAAGACCGGAGGTCTTCACGTCGTTTGGGTGATAACTGATGATCTTGATTGGGCTGTACACCCAAGAAGATGGAAACAGTTAGTGATCGTCCAGACGTACTTGGAGATCGATGGATATGCGGGGTACTAGGTGCCTCCGGTTTCGTTCAGACCCAGAACGGACTTGTAAATGGATTGTGTGTCTGACATCGGATTTCATTCTGTGTGACTGATATCGGTTGCATAGGATGGTTTGCCTGTGTGGCATGCTAAGATGCAAATGATCAAGGCTTCTGTTGAAAAGCAAAGTCTTGTGGTGATGATCAAAGCACGGCCTTTGTGGCGTAGCTTTGTGTAACGTTTACCTCGCGTGTTTCACACCCGGTATGAACCAAAAACAGGAGACGGACCTCAGGGAGGGCATGCGTTTCTTTCTAGTTAGAAGTGGCGTCAGTGGTTTTACACACCCTGACGAGTTTGACTTACGTGGTTGTTGCTGTTGCGAGGCGCCTCGGTTATATCGGTTTCGGCCGATGCATTCTGGTCGGCTGACGGACCAGACTTACACCCCATAGGGTGGGGAAACGTAGTGTTCAGGCATTTTAATCCACATCGGTGGACCGGTCCTGTCGCTCCAAGGGACGATGCGTTCTGTTCCTGAGACACGGGCTAGAGCGTCTCGAATCGGTTGAGGACTATCTTTTGCCTCGGTTCATAGATGGAAATCCAATTTCCAAATACGTGACATTTGCGGTTTTAGTTGTAATCCTATATATGGCGACATAGTGGGATGGGGCGCTTATGCCGCCTATGATTGATACTTATGATTTGAAGTTGTTTTATACACTATGCACTTATTATAGTATCAAATGATTTGTTTTAAACGTATCAAGCATTCTTTGGCTGTTATAAGGGAAAACCCTATCCTCGGCTGCGTTGCATTGTGTGATGGGACCTGGGTCTTATAACAGCTTCATTTTTCTTTATTTAGCATTGCGCTGTTTGTTTTATGCACTGGTATTCTTGGGAGGAAACCCGTTCCGTGTTATACGGCGTGGTCCCTTGATTTACCTAAATTTAAGAATAAAGATTAACTGTTTTAGTTCTCACACCAGTCACATGACTGACCTGGAGTTTATTGTTTTAACCTAAACTCTGGGTGCCCCTATTTTGACACGGGCAGCTAGTAGTTTTGGTTTTGCAGATTTATATTCACAGGAACCTGGTTTACAGCTGGAACGATATCCGGAAAGCTTTGTATCCGTATATCTCATTCTAGTTGTGTATTGTATTATTTTCCGCTGCTATGTACTTAAATGTAATTTAAATCTCTGATATTTCTGTGTAATATTCTTTTATACTCTGTATATTCTTGTAATCTGATGTATTGTTGTTATATACAATGAAATGTTCTTCTGTATGCGTTCTGTTGTGGCTTGTTCTCGAACTATCCGGCGCTTTCCTTTACGGGGAAGTTACGAGTCTTTACAGTTGGTATCAGAGCTTTGGTTTACAAAGCTCAGAGAACAAGGCACATTAGAACCATACGAAAGAATTCATCAGATATTGGATTAGTAAAATCCAATGAGAGTGACTCGTTAGAGATAGGATCAGTAGTATCCTAGAACGGGTGTGAAGAGTATATTTTTCAAATGAAAAAAATTTTGTTTTGAAATTTAAACCATTTTAAAACGTATTTGATTATTTATTTATTTTGAATATGGACAATCCAATATATAAAGGTTTTGTATATACGCGTCATGAACGTATATTCGAAGTTTTAATATACTGGATAAATATGGAATCACATTCTAGTCGCCCGGAGATGGTACTGATGATTGTCATGACATCATCAGTATTTATGTTCGTGTTTCGAAGGTGTGATTTTCTATATATTTCCATTAGGCTGGTGTGAGAACCAAAACTTATATATAGCTAGAATACATTGTTGTGAATTGGCATCAAAAACATGATTTTTGTATATGTATCAAAAATATGAATTTGAAACTCTAATTCACTAATTGATTGATGTTTGTGTTGTTTGTTTATTTGTTTGCTAATTTTTAGCCATTTAGCCTAACTGAATCACATAATGAATTGTATTGAAAATTGGTTGCGTTTGCTTGCATATACTTGTACTTACATTGAACAGGTCATAGCAAGGAGGCTAGAGCAGATAATAAAATTTGTTTGCCCGACAAATAGGTACATGTTTACTACATAATTTCCTGTTTTGTTTGGGTGATGATGATTTTATGAGCCTATTGGCTAGCCGCTTGGCTTTTTCTTTTTCTTTTTGAGATCTGAAGGACCGGGGAAGCTATTTGAAATTCCCCGATGCTCCCGGTGCAGGGGAGGTTATGGCGAAATTTTTCAAAAATTTAGGGTGTTAGCCAAATTTTTGAGATTTTGAAAATTCTCAGAAACTAAAGAGTTGGAGAATGGAAGCCAGATCGATCGTAGAGCTGAATAATCAAACCACTTTCGACTTTGTTCCTTTTCGGGGACGAAAAGTTTTAAGTGGGGGAGATTGTAACAACCCGTAAAATGCGAGCCAGTTTGAAATTTTTATTTTGGTAATTTTAGCGAATTTTGATTATTTAAAATGAATTATTTTAAATAATATCGTCGTGAAATTTATTTTGAATATATAATTCGACGTATATATTATACGCGTCGTCGTTAGAATATAAATAATTATATATAATTATAAAAGGAATTGAAAATGGCGCGGTAGTTCGATAATTCGATTTCAAACTTCAATTGAATGTACCGGGTGCAAAACAATCCGGATTTTAGTGAAACCAAAAATAATGGAATCTAATAGTGAATATCTTTCCAACGAATCCGAAAAATCAAAAGTTCGTAGCGGGAATCAAAAGATATGTCCAGTTGAAAATTCTGAATAGTCGCTATGGAATTCAGGCCCTTAAAAATAGACATTTTGCAAATGACCTCGGATTTCGACGAAACCAGTTTTGTTGGGTCCGCAGTGTCAAGTTGTTGCTAGATTCCAAATTTCATAATTTTTCGAATCAATATGTGAGCGTGGCAAAGGAAAACGCGTTTGACCAGTTTCAGTTGATTTTAATCGACTTGAAATTGGCCATTTTTCTAACGGTCTCAGAATTCGACGAAACTAGTTTTGTTAGGACCGTATCGTCAATACGAAGCTAGAAAATATTTTTCTGGAATTTTTCTAGTTAGTATGTGACCCCGGTAATTTGAAATGTGCGTTTAAAATTCAATATAGTGATTTAAATGTAAATTCAACAGAAACTGATTCAAACTATCAATTCAGCTTGTGGTACATATCGCATTGTGTTCGGAATGGGGGTGAAACGCTAGGGACGACAGGCGGTAGGCCTCGTTTCGAGGTCGTATGTAAAAATCAACTTTTGAATAATTAAATAATTAAATAATTAAAAAAAAATATTCTCCTTATCATCAGCCCCCCCCCCCCCCCCCAGTTCTTCACAAATCAGACAACCGAAAAAAAAAAAAAAAAAACCGCAAAACCTAATCGCGCCTCCACCAGCGACAGGCCATCGCCGCCCTCCATCCCGACGTCACCGTCGCTCCGACTCCCCCCCCCCCTCACGCCTAACCTGCTGTCGAACCCCCCCCCCCCCCCCCTTCTCCCTCTCTCAGTCGTAAATCCCTAAAACCGCAACCCCGTTCCCGATTGAAAACCACCGCAGTTCCTCCCCCTGGCCGCCTGAATGCCACCAATCCCGACGTCGAACTCCTCCCCTCCGCCGTTGAAATAAGCCCCCTGTAAGTCTTTTTTTATTATTTATTTATTTATGTTATTTTTATTTAAAAACTGAATGTTATTTTTATTTAAAAACTGAATGTTATTTTGATTTAAAACTGAATTTTTTAAAAGGTGAAAACTGAATTTTATTTTAGTATAAAACTGAATTTTATTTTAGTATAAGACTGAATTTTATTTTAAGGTTTAATATAGGAAAAAGGTTTTAACTTTAAAATAGGAAAAGGTTTTAACTTTAAAAGGAAAAAGATTTGATCTTTATTAGAAAAAAAAGGAAAACTTTTTATTAGAAAAGGCGAAGTCTATATTTTTGAAATAGAATTTTTATATATAGAACTTCGATAGAAAAATAGAATTCTTATATATAGAACTTCGATAGAAAAATAGAATTTTTATATATAGAACTTCGATAGAAAAATAGAATTTTTATATATAGAACTTCGATAGAAAAATAGAATTTTTATATATAGAACTTCGATAGAAAAATAGAATTTTTATATATAGAACTTCGGAATAAAAATAGAATTTTTATATATTGAACTTCGATATAAAAATATGATTTTTATATATAGAACATCGAAAGAAAAATATGATTTTATATATGGAATAACATAGTAAAAATTCGTTTTTTATATATTGAATAACATAGTAAAAATTCGATTTTTTATATATTGAATAACATAGTAAAAATTCGATTTTTATATATTGAATAACATAGTAAAAATTCGAATTTTACATATGTAGTGGCTATGGGCGAAGAAACTAATTAGAGAGGAGAACAGTGAAGATTTCCTGCATTAGAAGTGCCGTGGAGCTAGGATAGCTATATGTGAGAATTTCTCACCTTTCAATTTATTTTTCTAGTTATATATATATACTAGGATGCAGACGGTGCTTAGTAGCACCCGACACAATCGTCCACAGACCATGGACTTGTTTGTTTGGCTGTTTGGTTATTGATTGCGATATTGGTTTGAATGTGGTTTGTGGTGTGAAAAATCGAATCGATAAATGGGTTAGGATTAGACGTGCGCCGTTATAAGGCGAAGGAGTAAGGCTAGGTTAGACTCTTACTCCAAATTTTGTGGTTTGCATAATGAAATTGATTTGATTGATGTGTGAATGGCGTGGGCCTTCACTAGACCGGGGATAAGGCTAGGCCTTGTCCCGTTTCTAGTATCGTGCCGTTATGCCGCCGAAATTTTCTAAAATATGTTAGAAAAATAAAAATATCATTTTATTTAAAGGATGAACTGAATGGAAATTCATATGTTGGAATAAAATGTTATATCGTTAAAAATATAATTTTTAACGTGAATGTGAATAAATAAATATTCATTTACAAGCTGGACGGTTTGTTTATGTACACCTATTTGAAGGATATTGATTGGGTCGATAAATTTTACACATCGCCCAACAGCACAAATAAAATAGGTGTTTGATTGTTTGAAACCCCACACGGGTGTTAGGATGAAATATGCAGTTCACTCATCCTGATTGATTAAATATGTCGATCGATTGATTGACAGGCTGTTATAAGCGTTAGATATTTATATTTGATGCTTATACAGTGTAGTGCACTTTGGTTGATGGTTGATTATTTTTCAATGCTATTATATACATGTGATGTATGAAAATCAATATAATTAACTTTATATGGTAATTGATTGGGTCTCATTCCAATTTGAAAAATAAAGAATATTATAAAATAAAAGTTCATGTGTTGACAGTACTCATTCATTGAGATTGGTCATGTGTTGAACGAAATATTTTAATATTAAAATTTACATCTTTATCGATATAAAATAAAAGTTCATGTGTTGACAGTACTCATTCATTGAGATTGGCCATGTGTTGAACGAAATATTTTGATGATAACAACTATTTTGAAAATAGAAATTTATGAAGCCGTGTTGATTAGATTGACGCCATTTCGACGTGAACGATATTTATATCGATTTTATTTATTTCGAAATGAAATGAATTGAAAACGATTTCGAAATGAAATGAATTGA
This sequence comes from Allium sativum, assembly GCA_030737875.1. Classification (NCBI taxonomy): domain Eukaryota; kingdom Viridiplantae; phylum Streptophyta; class Magnoliopsida; order Asparagales; family Amaryllidaceae; genus Allium; species Allium sativum. The sequence goes on along the minus strand of CM060920.1, from coordinate 452,473,700 downwards.
AAACGATTTCGAAATAAAATGAATTGAAAACGATTTCGAAATGAATTGAATTGAAAACGAATTCAAAATGAATTGAAAACGATTTCGAAATGAAATGAATTGAAAACGAATTCAAAATGAATTGAAAACGATTTCGAAATGAAATGAATTGAAAACGAATTCAAAATGAATTGAAAACGATTTCGAAATGAATTGAATTGAAAACGATTTCGAAAGGAATTGAAAACGAATTCAAATTGAATTGAAAACGAATTGAAACGAATTCAAATTGAATTGAAATTTGAATTGAATAGAAATGAATTTTAAAACGAATTTATAAAGAAGAATTCAATTTCGATTTGAATTGAAATGAAGTTGAAATAGATTTTGAAACGAATTTTAAAACTATTTATATAATTCGTTTTGAATAGAAAATCGACGAAATATATATTATATATATTATATATATAATATAATGGCCTGAATAGAACGCGCCGCGTCGCGGCAGTTCGCGAATTTCGACCATTTATTTCAAACGGACATTACGGGAGATCCGACCGTCGGATTCTCCTAAAACCGGAACCGTTGGGTTCGTATCGAAAAGAGCTTTCTAATGAATGTTAGAAATTTGAAATCTAACGGTTGGATTTGGAATTATGTCCAAATCAAATTCGAAAAAGGTCGCTGTAAGTGCAGTTCGATGGCCATTGTTGGAAATCGACTGTACGGGCCTTGATAAAATTATTAAAAATAGTAATAATTTGTGTAAAATCATAAGAAATGATTTAGAAAGAATTGGGATGAAAAACTCCATATTTGAAAAGATAAAAATAGATTTTTATCGAATTGAACTAGTTTTGAACTAGAATTATAATTCTATTTATTTTTAAATAAATAAATTGAATTTGAAAAGGGTTTTGAAAATAACCAAAATTTCCAATGATTGCATTGGAGTGGGTTTGAATCGAAATTGTCTTCGGAATATTTCGATGTTGGAATTCGTGATTATACAGATGTTGTTATGGAAATTTGAAAGATATATATTTATATCGTTATTTCCAATACGACATTTGTTAGTCGTAGAATTTGATATTGAATATAAGCCGATATATTTTCTATTCAGAGCCTTGTATTGAATATCAAATGTGATTTGGGTTTGTCGTGAATGGTGTCTTCACTAACACTGTTCTTGAACCCAGTTGAGAAAAGTTAAATCTTTTTATTTAGATTTAATGAAGTGTATCAATTAAATAATATTTAATTGGAATTGAATGGATATTGATTTTTGGGTTTATCGTGGACAGTGTTTTTAAAAAACAACACTCGTTCTTTAACCCGATAATTAATGGAATGTGATTTTGGGTTTATCGTGAACTGTGTTTTAAATGAAACTGATTCTTTAACCCAGTTAACGATTAAAACTAAGTGGAGTTTTAATGAATCTTTAATTAGATTGAAAAGATCGAAAATGGAGTATCACTAGTTTTGCTCCAGGCGATAGTTAAATCTTTAATTAGATTTGAACGTGAAATGGTAATTGAATTTACCGATAACACTGTGGTGTTAGATATGAAGTATTACCAGTTTTACTTCATGGGATGAATAGGTTGGGATTGGGAAATTAAAACAAATGATTACTTCGGTAAGGTTCGCTAATCCCGACTAGTTTGAATTGATATTCAAAAATGGATTAAAGAATAAATTCAAGGAATTTATCTTTGATAAAATTAATGGGAATCTTTCCCTATGAATGTGAAATTTAGAAAATAACTGTCGGTTAGCCAAGCAGAAGGGTTTTCTGGATATTGATCTGATGTTGGTTTCGGCCTTCGGGGTTAATATTTGGGGGATTATTCTCTTGATTAATTTACGGTTAGTGACTAATGAATTGGAATGAGGCGTATGTTGTGTTTGTGTAACACTTATTTAAAATATACGCGAGTTATTCGGAAAGACCGGGTTTATCCCATTCTGAATAACTGATACGACGATAAGTCGAAGATGAAGACGATGGTCGAAGACCGGAGGTCTTCACGTCGTTTGGGTGATAACTGATGATCTTGATTGGGCTGTACACCCAAGAAGATGGAAACAGTTAGTGATCGTCCAGACGTACTTGGAGATCGATGGATATGCGGGGTACTAGGTGCCTCCGGTTTCGTTCAGACCCAGAACGGACTTGTAAATGGACTGTGTGTCTGACATCGGATTTCATTCTGTGTGACTGATATCGGTTGCATAGGATGGTTTGCCTGTGTGGCATGCTAAGATGCAAATGATCAAGGCTTCTGTTGAAAAGCAAAGTCTTGTGGTGATGATCAAAGCACGGCCTTTGTGGCGTAGCTTTGTGTAACGTTTACCTCGCGTGTTTCACACCCGGTATGAACCAAAAACGGGAGACGGACCTCAGGGAGGGCATGCGTTTCTTTCTAGTTAGAAGTGGCGTCAGTGGTTTTACACACCCTGACGAGTTTGACTTATGTGGTTGTTGCTGTTGCGAGGCGCCTCGGTTATATCGGTTTCGGCCGATGCATTCTGGTCGGCTGACGGACCAGACTTACACCCCATAGGGTGGGGAAACGTAGTGTTCAGGCATTTTAATCCACATCGGTGGACCGGCCCTGTCGCTCCAAGGGACGATGCGTTCTGTTCCTGAGACACGGGCTAGAGCGTCTCGAATCGGTTGAGGACTATCTTTTGCCTCGGTTCATAGATGGAAATCCAATTTCCAAATACGTGACATTTGCGGTTTTAGTTGTAATCCTATATATGGCGACATAGTGGGATGGGGCGCTTATGCCGCCTATGATTGATACTTATGATTTGAAGTTGTTTTATACACTATGCACTTATTATAGTATCAAATGATTTGTTTTAAACGTATCAAGCATTCTTTGGCTGTTATAAGGGAAAACCCTATCCTCGGCTGCGTTGCATTGTGTGATGGGACCTGGGTCTTATAACAGCTTCATTTTTCTTTATTTAGCATTGCGCTGTTTGTTTTATGCACTGGTATTCTTGGGAGGAAACCCGTTCCGTGTTATACGGCGTGGTCCCTTGATTTACCTAACTTTAAGAATAAAGATTAACTGTTTTAGTTCTCATACCAGTCACATGACTGACCTGGAGTTTATTGTTTTAACCTAAACTCTGGGTGCCCCTATTTTGACACGGGCAGCTAGTAGTTTTGGTTTTGCAGATTTATATTCACAGGAACCTGGTTTACAGCTGGAACGATATCCGGAAAGCTTTGTATCCGTATATCTCATTCTAGTTGTGTATTGTATTATTTTCCGCTGCTATGTACTTAAATGTAATTTAAATCTCTGATATTTCTGTGTAATATTCTTTTATACTCTGTATATTCTTGTAATCTGATGTATTGTTGTTATATACAATGAAATGTTCTTCTGTATGCGTTCTGTTGTGGCTTGTTCTCGAACTATCCGGCGCTTTCCTTTACGGGGAAGTTACGGGTCTTTACAAACCGATTCGACGGTATGTCGAAGATGAAGACGGTGGTTGAAGACCGGAAGTCTTCACATCGTCTGGGTGATTACTGATGATCTTGATTGGGTTGTACACCCAAGATGAGGGAATCAGTTGGTGATCATCCAGACGTACTTGGAGATCGATGGATATGCGAGGAAAGTGCCTCCGGTTTCATTCAGACCCAGAACGAACTTGTAAATGGACTTTGTGTCTGACATTGGATTTTATTCTATGTTGATTGATTTCTATTAAATATAAATCTGTTTGGTGGCGGAGAATTTATTCTCTTGCTTAACGCCCTTCTCTGAGACGTACGAGCTCAGAGGTTGTATATCGATGGTCATCAGTCGCATGGCATGAATTGCCTGTGTGGCACGCCTAAGTGGAAAATGATCAAGGCTTCTGTTGAAAAGCTAAGTCTTGTGGTTGATGATCAAAGCACGGCCTGTGTGGCACAGCTTTGTGTATAGCATGAATTCGCGAGCCTCACACCTTGGTATGAGTCAAAAACGGGATACGGACCGTTGGGAGAACATGATGTTTCTTTCTACCTAGTGGTGGTGTCAGTGCTTAGACTGGCTGACATTTATATATACTTTTCACCTATGTGGTTGTTGGAATGCGAGGTGCCTCGGATATAGGTCTATTAGGACCGGGAAACGTGTGTTCAGGAATAACTAATCCTCAAAAGTAAGAGAGGACCGGCCCAACCGATCCAAGGACCATAGTGGGGTCCTGAGACATTTGCTAGAGTGTCTCGAACGGATAGGAGCTTGCCCCTTGCCTCGACTCATGATGGAATCCAATTTCCAATACTAGATTGCGGATTTGATTGTATTACTAGTATGGCGACATGTATGGTACCCATGCTGTCTATGATTGATATTTATGATTGAAATTGTTTTGACACTATACACTTATAATAGTATCAAATGATTTGTTTTAAACGTACCAAGCATGTTTGGCTATTATAAGGGAAAACCCTATCCTCCGGCTTGCGTTGCATTGTGTGATGGGACCTGGGTCTTTTAATAGCTTCATTTTTCGAAAAAGCATTGCGCTGTTCATTTATATGCACTGGTATTCTTGGGAGGAAACCTATTCCGTGTTATACGGCATGGTCCCTTGAATTACTCTCTTTTAAAATAAAGTTTTAAAAAAATGTTTTCGTTCCCACACCAGTCACATGACTGACCTGAAGTTAATTGTTTTAACCTCAACTCTGGGTGCCCTTATTTTCGACACAGGCAGCTAGTAGTTTTGGGTTTTGCAGATTTATATTCACAGGAACCTGGTTTATAGCTGGAATGATATCCGGAAAGCTCTGTATCCGTATATCTCCTTCAGTTGTGTTTTGTATTATTTTTCCGCTGCAGTACTGTATTTAAATCTCTGATATTCTTTGTTGTATAATATTTATTCATACTCTGTATATTCTTGTATCTGATGGAATTGTTGTAATAACAATGAAATGTTCTTCTGTTTGCGTTCTATTTTGTCGTGTTCTCAAGATAATCCGGGCTTTCCTTACCGGGGAAGTTACGGGCCGTCTCAGAGAGGGATAGCAAAAACAAAACTTACAGGACAATTCAAAGCTACTATCAAAGGGCCTTCAAACAAGGATAATCATCTTCCATCTTATTCAGGAAGGTTTCTTAAACCTCTTATGTAAAAGTTATTATTATTTCTATTCAATACCAAAATAAATCACATGACAAGTAACATACACGATTTACAAGCTTATTTACAAGAATTGCAACATTGACTAGTTAAATATGGATATGTATACATTACAATTACAAACATCAAATGTCCATCCTCTGGTAAAGGGGGATTGATAGCATGACGAATCGCGATATTTAGGAGCTCTTTAAGTTTTCGTATCTTCCTACTGACTTCACCAAGGTTATTTGACGGTTTTACCTGAAATCTCAAAGCCCTATCGTAAGCTCTGCACATAGCCATAAGAGACTTATTGTCTTTCTCTAAGTCAAAAATGTTTATACTCAAATCATTTTTCCCCTTATAAATGTCTGATTTGATCAACGTATCGGCTAACACGGTTGAATGAATTCTAAATCAATTTAGTGTCATAGATGCTTTTCATCTCAGCTATCACTCTTTTACACCATTCAGAAATGATTGATTCTTCTAACCCCCGAGGGGGTTCTTCATATAAAAATACTTTTGAGAGGCTGGGTACCTAGGCTCAGTCATGGCCCTGGAAGGCTGGGACATCATTATGATAGGGATGTTTCTGAAGGAGTATTCCCACGTCTTACAATTTACATTGACATTGTCTAACTCAATCTCTAAGTTAATGACGCGTTGGCATGAACCTTAACTCATCCTCGAAATCGATAGACGGTTTGGTCCTTATGTACTTCCTTAGTCTAAGATTAACTCTGTCCTTTCCCTCTAATTGACCTTTCAAGGCATCTATTCTCTCGTTCAAATGCTTGATAGATAAATTTTGAAATAAAATCGTCCTCTCTTGGGTTGTAAAGGAAACCTCTTCCACTGATGGCACGTCATCTTGAGACGAGAAGATTTCATGTCGGTCCACTTACTCATAAGAACAAAGAGTAGTTATGCATAAATCTTTTTACTCACAAGAGTTGTGTCATATTTCTATATAAAGAGCTTGTCATAAATTTTGTTCAAAACCGATTTTTCGTTACTTTAATAAGCACACAAACCAGAAAGAATCACGAGGGTTCACATACACTTATCAATACATTTATTGTTTACATATCAACTCAGCATGCTCAATCCTAAGTCTTTTTAAAATCGCCTCATGGTCTTCACCCAGAAAGATAAGGGGAAGCCGAGGGAATTTCGTATAGACACTTTTGAGTTCTCTTAGAAACTATTTTCTCCTGAAAACGTGAGAAGATGTTGTCAAAAACTCCTTTCTCGATCTACAAGTCAATTGTAACGCATCTTCATGATAAACAAGGTTCTATCATAACATAAATAAGAGAATTAGCAGTCACATATAATGAATAGAATTCCATATATGTTTTACACAATCACAACGTCAAGTTTACAGATATTCTTCCTACGCATACAAAATAGACCTTTTAAATAGTTCAGTGATAAACCTACCCTTGTTATACTCAAGCTTTTTTGGGGGAAGATCCCTGGGAATTGAAAGAACCCTTTCGAGGTTCTAACAAGCCTCGGGGTGTGGGTCGACACCAAATTCATCTAAATAGAGCCTATGAAGATGACGTATTAAACCTCCAGTATGCTCCCCTAGAAAAGAAAAGTCCACTGTTTTGTATTGTTTATAAACTTCATACAAAAAGTTAACTAAGACATCCCTTATCCTCGATTAACATACAAAATAAGGTCATCAGCTCCATGTTCTCCTCTCGAAGGATTTCTCTGTGCTTACGGGCTCTCTTTAATCTAGGAGCCGCTTCATGCTCCTTATAAGACATGAGCTTAGTGATATACATGTAAATGTGTATATTTTATCCGCTTATTTATCTTGTTTTCCCTTTAAAATAATTGATATTATATATTTACAGTTGTGTTTTCAGATTGTTGATAAAAAGCTTGATAAAAAGCATGGTTTAGAGCATTTGATGGATAAGGCATGAAGAATTTGCTTAAAAAGAGTGAAGTTTGAAATTACTAAAGCTTGAAAAGTTTAAAGCTTGAAGAACGGTTGCAAATAGAGTTCAGTTAGGTAGATTTGGCTCACAAAAGACTCATGTTGCGTTCACATTGGCTCATTTGCAAGGCCTCTCACTCTACAAATGAGTTCACACTGGCTTATGTGTTATTTAGGCTAAATCTTTAGTCCCACATTGTGTAATTAGCCAATTAGTCTTCATCATATCAGCTATAAATACACTTGTATCTTGTTCATTTAAAAGGACATAGGGTTTTATTCTATATAACTTCTCTTGGAGTAAAATTCTTCTTCTCTTCCCTTTTGTTTTTATTTCAAGTTTTCTATTTTCTTTTTATCTTCTTTTCTTTTAGCTATGACTAGCTTATCCCCTTTAATTAGGGGGTGATGACGCTTAGATTAGATTCAATATGAGTCACATAGCCAAAAGGATTAGAACTTCATGTTAGGGTTAGATTTGAATCTTCATACTCTATGCCGTTTAAGAGCTGTGCTCCTTCATTGGGTATACTGGAGTTCGATCTAACGCTTATCAGATTTAGATCTAATTTTTAGGGTTTTAAAAATAAAGTAGTGAATTTGTCCTAATAGCCTATGGTTGTTTAAGAGCTCGGCTCCTGCATAGGCTATGATTGTCGTTATTCACATGTTTGTTTCTGAAAACCTAATTGTTCTCGATTCATGTTTGTGACAGAAACATGAGTTAGATCTAGAATAATTTGTTTGGCTATTGAATCATATTAATCTAGTTTATGTCATTACTCCCTAATTGCTTTCCTTTATTGTTAAAAACTCTATTTTTGTGTATTTTCTGTTATTTTCAACCAATCAAACCTTCGGAACAACTTGATTGGTTTTATTAGTAAAATAATTTTGGCCCAAGAGTTCAACACACTTTACATCAATCCTTGTTGTTTAGGAAAGTCGAACGAATTAAATAGTTGTTTTCAATTGTTTATTTTGTTCGCAGACAAATTTTGGCGCTGTTGCCGGGGATCAAAATATTTTTTTTTAGTAAATCCTTTGGGTTATATTTTTTTATTTTTTATTTTTTGCTTTTGTATTCTTTCATATATAGAAAAAATTCATGATTGATTTGATTTGGTATTATCCAATGATACCGTAATCTTCCAATTAATAGAGAAAAAAAACTTGTCAATTTTTTTGTTTAAATTATTTCCTTTCCTTTATTTCTTTCCCTTATACAACATATTTTTTTCTTTCCAAGTTTTTCCTTTTCCGCAAATTAAAAAAAATGTTTTCCTTTTCTTCTTTTGTTCTCTCTTATGTTTCTTCTTTCTTTCACAACCGACCAACATCACAACAACTATCATTTTCATTATCTCACGTACACTGTCCTCTGCCACCTTCCCATACTCCATATTCCTCATGCATTCTTTCTCCAACCATACCACTTTGCCTCGTCATCTGGCAAACCCCATCTACACATGTTCACATCAAATACAGCAACTCACCTCCTTTATACAATTGCTGCAAACTAGAAAAACCCATCCCACAACAAGCCTCACAAAAAAATTCCGATCACACCTTACCATCAGTCCTGTTTACAACCACAACCACGTCTCTCCCATCAAATCCAAAGCTCCACGCAAGAGAATAAACCACAAAACCGCACTTTCACCAAAAGTAACTCTCCATTGTCCCTTCATCATCTGCCCGACAAACTCCTCACCATACAACCATTACCACATACACCACGTTACTGCCAGTCCACACGCAAACTCCTACCATCACCCAAACAAACCCTTACTGCCAATCACCAACTTTCAAAAAACGCAACACCTACTACTAAACCAAAACAATCACCAGTATAAACTTCCTCAACAAAAACACACCACCAGAAACGCAAACAAATTTTAGCCTTCGCAAATACCATACTTCGAGCTCCTCTGTCACCCTTAACGCTACAAACTCCATCAAAACTCATCACCGCTTATACACCAACACCTTCTCATCAAATAGAAATGCACCCCTCAAACCCAAATTCAAACACCACTGCTCGTCAACCATCAGCACTTCATTAGTTCAACACTCTATAACCCCATGAACAGACCCCACGTCCACTGCCACAAAACCTATATCTACCACAAACTATCACAAGTTTTTTTTTTTACAACTCCATCCCATACCATTTCCATTACACAGCAAATAACAAACTGTCACTACCAATCTCCCCTCAACAATACATCCTAAGTCCACCTGAAGAAGACCGCAACCTGAAGCCTTCATCTCACGCAAACACCACCGGACTCCCCCTTCAAAACCCGTACTTCCACACCACACTTCCATCACAAAACCGCTCGCCCCAGACCAATTCGAGTCCCTGCTTCACGCCATTGCAATCACTCCATCTCCAGATCGAACCAACAATCCACAATCGAACTCGCAAATCTCGATTTCACCTAAACAAATTTTGTACCACCAAATACACCCAATCACCGCTTCCTAACCAGTTTGCAGCCCTACTCCTCAAATCATAAAATCATGAAGACCTAGCACCTCCTGGAATCAAGTATCTGGAAGTGAATTGGTGGCTGTTGGAACTATTTCTAATTGAATTTCTAGAAGTGCGAATTCTGGTATTAAATTTCAGTTTTGAAAACTGGTGATTCGTAGTGTTATTTCTGATTTTGTGGTCTGAGAAGTACCACCGTAGGATTGGTTTAATAATGTGGCATCAGGCCTAGTCTTAAAGGGCCGAGTTGGGCTTATATTGGATTGGGCATCTAGACCATTCTTATTTTTATTTTTTTGGAAAAAAAAACACCGTTTCGGGCTGGTTTGAAGTTCTTTGTTTCTTTAAAGTTTGGAGTGTTTGTTCTTATTTCTTTAGGTTTGAGGGTTCATTTTTGCTTTCACTGTTTTTATTTCCTTTCAGAAAAAAAATCGCTTCTCTTTCACTTCTATAGATATTGTTCCACTCTTTTCAGGTTGCATATTAAGGAGAAATTTTTATTGTGTTTTCATTGTAGTGTTGGATAAAAATTTGTGTGTTCACTGAAGTGTTAGATCCGCAACTGTGTGAAATCTCTATTTTCTTTGCGAATTTAAAATATATATTTTTTTTTGATTTAATTCTCTTATTATTCACAAACATTTTCATAAAAAAAAAATTAGAAAACAGGTACAATGGAAACTAGAGAAAGGTCTTAAAAAAAAATTGGCTCCTAGCCCTAACCCGTGCCGCAGCGCAGTCACGCAGTTAGTAGAAGCCGACAACAACAAAAAGCGGCGGACGATTCAGGGTTCGAGCGGTTGCACATCAAGTGGGGTGTGTAACAACCCGTATTTTCAATAACCTGTTATAACATAAATGGAGGCAGAATTAAATTGTAAAATCTGAATCAAGGGAAACGGGCTATGCCATTGCGTTCGTCTCGGAAAAATACGCGAAATAGAGTCCGAGTTTTCGAAAATCGGAGTCCGTATGACCAAGATATGGCCTCGCAAAGTTTCACGAAAAATTCCCAAATTAAAGTATACTTAATTAAGTGAAATGGGTTGCACAGAGAAATATATATATATTGATATATATATATATATATAATTGAAAATTAAATAAATAAATATGCAAAAATGTTCAAAACAGCGAATTGGGAGAGGGGAATAACCGAACCGGCCGATTTTTGAGGTCGACCCGAGCCCGCTGGGTCGACTAGGGGTTAATCCAGGGTGTTTGGCTGTCAACCCGTGGGCCGATTCGCTCAAATGCAGATTTTGCATTTGGATGGTTCTCATGGTTCATCTTTAATCTAAAGGCCCTAGATGGTTCCTACACTTGACTTCTTCCCCAAGACATGCTTTGATGGCTTGGATTGAATCTAGGTTTAATCCTATGGCCTAAAACACTTGCCTAATCTATAAATAAGACCCTAACCTATCCTAAATCCTCATTATTCATTTATGCAACTAAACTATGGCAAAATTTCTACTCTCATGGCCTCCACTCAACTATCCTAGCCTCCACTTCATTTCTATGAGAAGTTTCATGATCATGAGAGTATTAGAGAGTCCCTAGGTTAGTATGAGAGCTTCTCAAGTTGATTTCAAGGCTAAAGCTTTGATCTTTGTTCATAAAGATGGGGTTTTTATTGATTTGGAGTGTTCATCTTTGGGTTTTTGGGTGATGGCATGCATAGGCTTCATCACAAGCTTTAATTTAATCGATTTAGGCCTTCATAACAATGTAAGCCCTTTCCCTACTCTTAGATATTAACTATGAAGTTAAATGTTCATGTTGCAAGTTTGGGTTTGATCATTGAGAATGATACATGCTATCATGTCATGCAAGCTTATGAAGTCATTATCTTGATCTTATGAGCTAAAAGCTACAACCTTTATGTTGAAATGTTGCATTATGCAACATGAGAACCTTCATAATCTTTATGTCAACTTGCATATGAAGTCATAACCCTTATATGATGATACATGCGAGTTTCTAGTCATCATTCCATGTCTTTTGTCACCATGATTCGTTTATGTGCCAAGTTTGGGTTTATGCATGATTTTGAGGCTTAAGAATGTAACATGCAAGCTAATGAACACATTTGTGCCTCATTTGCCACCATGATTAACTTGTGGCTTAATATCCATTTTTGTCATGCCTTTGCCAAGTCTCTTCTTTTAATCCATTACGTTGTTGCGAACGTATATGCGAGTTTAAAAGCGTTGGGTTATGTTATGGGTAATTTCTAATGACATGAAAATACAACTTGAAAACATGACTTGAATCATAACATGGAAGTTGACATGTAAGTATGCTTGAAAACATAAGCTTGGGAATTTACCTATTAAGTTAGGTCTACCCATTGGGAATTTACCTATTAAGTTAGGTCTACCCAATTGCTTGAAAACTTGAATATGAACATGACACTAGACTAAACATGAAAGTGGCCAACTCGAGGTTGGGTTGAGTTTGCAACGTAAAACTACCCGGAACCGACCGGCCTAACTAGTAGTTGCAAACAATAGGACCCAATGTGAGAAGTTGGTCATGTTGTGCTTGAACCCGAGGTTAGACCAAGTTGTGGTGTAAAGCTACCCGGAACCGACCGGCTTAACTAGTAACCACAACAAAGTCTAATGTGAGAGTTGAAGGTGCATTAAGTAATTAATGCCACATGATAGGGTTAAGTTAATTTGATTAATGACTCTTAACCAAATATGACATGGACAAATGGGTTAAGTAATTTTGATTAGGCTAATGGTACTTAACAAAACATGACAAGGTTGGGAAGGTTAAGGGACTTGATTTGCCTAATGACACTTAACCATTTTTATACGACTAGTGGACGGGGTTAAGTTAACCAACACTTAATCAATCCAACACGATAATTTGGTAAGGTTAAGTAAGTTTTCTTAATGACACTTAACCGAAAGATACAGTTAATGGATGGGGTTAAGATTAGACTCAACTAGTCTAAACAGGGAAATCGGATGGGGTTAAGTTAGCCTAGACTTAATTAATCCCACTTGGCAGTTTAATGGGGTTAAGTTAAACGCTTAACTAATCTAACATGATGATTTGATGTGGTTAAGTGACCTATACTTAACCAATCTAACCCGTGAATTTATTGAGGTTAAGTGACCTATACTTAACCAATCTAACCCGTGAATTTATTGAGGTTAAGTTAACCTATACTTAACCAATCTAACGTGAAGACATGATAAGGCTAAGTCACGAATCGTTTGAATACGCTTGACCAGTTTGACTCAGTAATTTGATGGGGTCAAGTTAATACATACTTAACCAACTTGAGCATGGTTTGTAGGGTTAAGTCTTGGACTTGGATACTTAGCCAATTTTGACATGATTTGTAGACGGGATTAAGTCATGAACTTAAGTGACACTTAATCTATAATATAAACCCTAATTCGGAGAATTAGGTGGATAACCGTAGTTAACAAGGATAACGGGAATAAGGCTAAGTGGTAAACCTTAGTTGAAGGATAACTAAGTAATGATTCTTAGTCAAGGAAATTTAGACCAGTTCATAGATAGATGAGTAACCTGATACGGTAGGTCATCGTTTAAATATACGAGTAGGAGCAAGTATCTGATTTAGATAAAGGCTCCAGCGAACTGGGTAACGAAGCAGCGGCTTCGGGGAACGTGAGGATATTCTTGGGATCCCTCTATGAGCTGCCAGGTAATTATACTAGGCTCATGAGAGGTTAAGGTCTGCGTTAGAAGAACCAAGAGTATGCCTTGGTTGCTATGCGAGCGACCTAAAGACGGGGATGGATAGGGGATAGTCGACGAGACACGGTCGTACCCTAGATAGCATTTTTCGTCAGGCTACCTACCATCTTTGGTCAAGCGTGTACGTACGGAAAGGCAGAGAACACCCAATAGACCATAATTGCTATCTAATTATGGGTGCGGTAAGGCTCGGATGTGGGTTGGCCAGTGTTGTGTTCTCATACAGGATTTATCCTGTCTTGTCTTTCGATAGTTGAGGGAGGGGTCCCGTGGGACCATAGCCACGGATAGAAAAACAGACCTTAGCATCTGCACCGGCAGATAAATCAAAAGCTCCCGACCGAGTCCTGTATTTCCTGACCTGCCCTGTGACAGGACTCGGATGGCACGATGTGATACATGTGCATACAGTCATGGAAAAACGATTCACGATGAATGCGTGGGGAAAAGGGCGCGGTTGGCGGTTAGCGTAATCCCTAGTGGCCCTAAGTGGTTGAACCCAAACCGAGATATGAAAACGTGCAATAGGTAAGCGTAATCCCTAGTAGCCCTAGGTAGCATAAGTCCTAGTTGTACAGACGATAATTCATGTTGGAAGACCCTAGCTAGGTTTAGGGTAACAGTCCAAACCGATCTTAGGGATCATGGAACTATGTTAAAGTAATATAGAATCTCATGGGAAAGCCCGTATGGTCTACGGCAAGGGACTGAACATTTACATGGAACAAAACATACGAGTTGAGTAACCTATATATGCGATATACTAGGTTGACATGGACCATTACACAACTTTTGGGTAAGGGTCATTCACGGATAACACGTGATACAGTTGGGATACTAGTACGGTAGGTGCAGAGCGGATGTACAGGATAGATACCATGGGACGTTATACGTGATAGATATCTTGGGGATATTATACTTGATAGAAACCCGACGATGTGATACCTTGTTTTATCTTGACATCGTAATTTATCATGACACCTTAGTTTATCTGAGTTCAGTAGTTCATCCTGTTATTTTGATTTAGCTTATCTATCTTGTTATCATGCTTATGTTCATCTCAGTTTCTCATGTCAGTTAACTTTACTAGTTTTTATGCTAATAGTAGATAGGGCTTACTCAGTCTTTTTGACTGACCCGTTTTGTTTCGCCTCTTTTCTTCCATTCCCCCCCCCCCCCAGGTTACAGGGAGGAAATACTGCTGTTTAGTTCGGACTTCTTCTGCTTGAAGGTCATCATGGATGGCTTGGACTTTCCTTGGCTATGGCTACTTTACTGTTTTTACTTGGGGAATAATTTATGAAAAAGTCTTTATGCTTCTTTATTATTGCAAGACAGGTTTTGATGTACTCTGATGTAAAAGGCTTTAGACCTTACTTATTAATGTTTATGAAAGTTTGATTTTACTTCCGCTATGTTATATGTACTGTCTTGTGATATTTCTGTGCATGTTTACCAATAATGCCCCTCTAAAGCTAGTGCATTCCTTTGCGAGTGACCCTAGCGGAGGCGGGGTGTTACATTTGGTATCAGAGCAGAAGGTTACCAGACTGGGCAAAAGTTTTTAAAGACCTTCTGAAAACTATTTGAAAAAAAAAACGTTTACAAAGAAGCATTTTTCAAGAAAATTTTCTTTTAAAAGAAAAAGGCTATTCCCCAAAGGCCATTAGCACTATCCTTGTTTCCTTAATTGAGTCTCTTTTCCTTTCTTTCCTCCATCTGTAGTCACAGTAGTTTTAACTGCGACTAGTCTTTTCTACCTACGAAAGTGCTTTCCATACGATGGAGGTGGTTCTCGAGAGACCAGTGGTCGCGTTATAAGAAAGGATCGTGAGAAAGAAGGATAAAAGATACGAGCTTAAGGATGAGCAACTTGTTGGTATGGCTTAGTCCTCAAAGGAGGGAGAAAGATGAACAATGAAACCCATGACGAGAGAGTACCTTTGGCATGGTAAAACGGGGTGGATAGTTAAGTATTATGGGACAAGGACAAGATCATCGGGAGGGTAATAGTATGCTCTCATTTCTAGGGTACCTCGGAAGGAGGGTAACGATCTTGTTAAAGGTTTAGCTTTTCTTCTCTATCATCCCGTTAGGACTTCGTTGTTCGTATCATTTAAGTCTGCTTCGATAGTTGAGTCTCTGCACCTTAAGTACTAGCGTAATAGAGAATCCCATTTTTGTCTCAAAGTCCTATTGGAGAATCAGTCCATTTATACATGACTTGTTTGGATTTGAGAATGTCTATGCCAAGAGTTGAGTTTGGAAATAATGCTTATGTTTATAAGCTATGTATGGATTCTAGGGATGAAGTGGTGATCCAGTAGGGGGTGCCACTCTCGGTTTTGATAGGAGGGTAGTTGGACCTTTCGACTAGCTTTGGTAATGCCCTCGAAGTATCGTGTAACCTTTTTGAGGTTCTATCATGACTAGTTACTTAGAATCCCTTGATGCCTTTATTGGAAATTTGAAGCCCGATCGAGTGGTGTTCGCCAATAAGACGGATGGTTTACTTCATTTATGCATGGGTTATAGAGATCACCCTAGTAAGTGCGCATGATAACCTGATTGACATCTGTTTACTTTCAAGAGAAAGTTCTTCTACATGGAATGCCTTATAGTATATAAACGAGATCCAAGATTCACTAGTAAATTTTGGAAAGCTTGCATGAGATCATGAGTACGCAGTCATGTTTGCGTCAAGTATTCTAGGAAAAGGATAAGTGCAAGTGGAACGAGAGGCGACGAAGAAATGGGTTCCAGCTCATGGTATGGAAACAGGAAATAAGAAGCTACAAAATCGCGAAGTTAAAAGACGACTTTGATGGTCAAAGACTAGATACGCGCATGATATCTCTTTTTGGGAGTATATCCTTGATCCCTGTTTTCCTGTAGAGCTTGCTTGTAGGCTATCTTTTGTGGACATCCCCTCGGTCCTATTTTCTGTTACAAACCCCGTAAGGAGTTTGTCTTGTTTATCTTCTCGACCCTGTTTCAGGGAATCCTAGGTAGAACCCTATGGATGTAAACATGTATTTGAAACATGTTATGATTGATATGGTTGCAAATGGTTGCAAGTGGTTGCTCGTGGATGCGCGAATACACATTATATACTAGCTCGACTCGGTCACACTTAATATTGCATATGCACGAGTATTTATACTTGTTTATGGATGAAATCGAATGTATTATCATGCGGTTGTTGCATATGAATGAATGATTGTGCACGCATATAGTATCTATATGACTAGGACTATTTGCATACATGTTGGATTCATGGCACTATACATATTTTTGCATTAGAAAGATTATTCAGGCCTGATCATTAGCATTAGCTAAGGAACATGTACACACACGTTTTGCATATATTCATTCAGCATTAGAAATCATCTAAGGACAATGGTTGCTTGTGGATGATGTTTTGAGTAGATGGATGATGGATGGTAGGATATGTTCTTCCTAACTTGGAGATTTCGGGGACGAAATCCTAAAAGGTGGGGAGAATGTAACAACCCGTATTTTCAATAACCTGTTATAACATAAATGGAGGCAGAATTAAACTGTAAAATCTGAATCAAGGGAAACGGGCTATGCCATTGCGTTCGTCTCGGAAAAATACGCGAAATAGAGTCCGAGTTTTCGAAAATCGGAGTCCGTATGACCAAGATATGGCCTCGCAAAGTTTCACGAAAAATTCCCAAATTAAAGTATACTTAATTAAGTGAAATGGGTTGCGCAGAGAAATATATATATATTGATATATATATATATATATATAATTGAAAATTAAATAAATAAATATGCAAAAATGTTCAAAACAGCGAATTGGGAGAGGGGAATAACCGAACCGGCCGATTTTTGAGGTCGACCCGAGCTCGCTGGGTCGACTAGGGGTTAATCCAGGGTGTTTGGCTGTCAACCCGTGGGCCGATTCGCTCAAATGCAGATTTTGCATTTGGATGGTTCTCATGGTTCATCTTTAATCTAAAGGCCCTAGATGGTTCCTACACTTGACTTCTTCCCCAAGACATGCTTTGATGGCTTGGATTGAATCTAGGTTTAATCCTATGGCCTAAAACACTTGCCTAATCCATAAATAAGACCCTAACCTATCCTAAATCCTCATTATTCATTCATGCAACTAAACTATGGCAAAATTTCTACTCTCATGGCCTCCACTCAACTATCCTAGCCTCCACTTCATTTCTATGAGAAGTTTCATGATCATGAGAGTATTAGAGAGTCCCTAGGTTAGTATGAGAGCTTCTCAAGTTGATTTCAAGGCTAAAGCTTTGATCTTTGTTCATAAAGATGGGGTTTTTATTGATTTGGAGTGTTCATCTTTGGGTTTTTGGGTGATGGCATGCATAGGCTTCATCACAAGCTTTAATTTAATCGATTTAGGCCTTCATAACAATGTAAGCCCTTTCCCTACTCTTAGATATTAACTATGAAGTTAAATGTTCATGTTGCAAGTTTGGGTTTGATCATTGAGAATAATACATGCTATCATGTCATGCAAGCTTATGAAGTCATTATCTTGATCTTATGAGCTAAAAGCTACAACCTTTATGTTGAAATGTTGCATTATGCAACATGAGAACCTTCATAATCTTTATGTCAACTTGCATATGAAGTCATAACCCTTATATGATGATACATGCGAGTTTCTAGTCATCATTCCATGTCTTTTGTCACCATGATTCGTTTATGTGCCAAGTTTGGGTTTATGCATGATTTTGAGGCTTAAGAATGTAACATGCAAGCTAATGAACACATTTGTGCCTCATTTGCCACCATGATTAACTTGTGGCTTAATATCCATTTTTGTCATGCCTTTGCCAAGTCTCTTCTTTTAATCCATTACGTTGTTGCGAACGTATATGCGAGTTTAAAAGCGTTGGGTTATGTTATGGGTAATTTCTAATGACATGAAAATACAACTTGAAAACATGACTTGAATCATAACATGGAAGTTGACATGTAAGTATGCTTGAAAACATAAGCTTGGGAATTTACCTATTAAGTTAGGTCTACCCATTGGGAATTTACCTATTAAGTTAGGTCTACCCAATTGCTTGAAAACTTGAATATGAACATGACACTAGACTAAACATGAAAGTGGCCAACTCGAGGTTGGGTTGAGTTTGCAATGTAAAACTACCCGGAACCGACCGGCCTAACTAGTAGTTGCAAACAATAGGACCCAATGTGAGAAGTTGGTCATGTTGTGCTTGAACCCGAGGTTAGACCAAGTTGTGGTGTAAAGCTACCCGGAACCGACCGGCTTAACTAGTAACCACAACAAAGTCTAATGTGAGAGGTGAAGGTGCATTAAGTAATTAATGCCACATGATAGGGTTAAGTTAATTTGATTAATGACTCTTAACCAAATATGACATGGAAAAATGGGTTAAGTAATTTTGATTAGGCTAATGGTACTTAACAAAACATGACAAGGTTGGGAAGGTTAAGGGACTTGATTTGCCTAATGACACTTAACCATTTTTATACGACTAGTGGACGGGGTTAAGTTAACCAACACTTAATCAATCCAACACAATAATTTGGTAAGGTTAAGTAAGTTTTCTTAGTGACACTTAACCGAAAGATACAGTTAATGGATGGGGTTAAGATTAGACTCAACTAGTCTAAACAGGGAAATCGGATGGGGTTAAGTTAGCCTAGACTTAATTAATCCCACTTGGCAGTTTAATGGGGTTAAGTTAAACGCTTAACTAATCTAACATGATGATTTGATGTGGTTAAGTGACCTATACTTAACCAATCTAACCCGTGAATTTATTGAGGTTAAGTGACCTATACTTAACCAATCTAACCCGTGAATTTATTGAGGTTAAGTTAACCTATACTTAACCAATCTAACGTGAAGACATGATAAGGCTAAGTCACGAATCGTTTGAATACGCTTGACCAGTTTGACTCAGTAATTTGATGGGGTCAAGTTAATACATACTTAACCAACTTGAGCATGGTTTGTAGGGTTAAGTCTTGGACTTGGATACTTAGCCAATTTTGACATGATTTGTAGACGGGATTAAGTCATGAACTTAAGTGACACTTAATCTATAATATAAACCCTAATTCGGAGAATTAGGTGGATAACCGTAGTTAACAAGGATAACGGGAATAAGGCTAAGTGGTAAACCTTAGTTGAAGGATAACTAAGTAATGATTCTTAGTCAAGGAAATTTAGACCAGTTCATAGATAGATGAGTAACCTGATACTGTAGGTCATCGTTTAAATATACGAGTAGGAGCAAGTATCTGATTTAGATAAAGGCTCCAGCGAACTGGGTAACGAAGCAGCGGTTTCGGGGAACGTGAGGATATTCTTGGGATCCCTCTATGAGCTGCCAGGTAATTATACTAGGCTCATGAGAGGTTAAGGTCTGCGTTAGAAGAACCAAGAGTATGCCTTGGTTGCTATGCGAGCGACCTAAAGACGGGGATGGATAGGGGATAGTCGACGAGACACGGTCGTACCCTAGATAGCATTTTTCGTCAGGCTACCTACCATCTTTGGTCAAGCGTGTACATACGGAAAGGCAGAGAACACCCAATAGACCATAATTGCTATCTAATTATGGGTGCGGTAAGGCTCGGATGTGGGTTGGCCAGTGTTGTGTTCTCATACAGGATTTATCCTGTCTTGTCTTTCGATAGTTGAGGGAGGGGTCCCGTGGGACCATAGCCACGGATAGAAAAACAGACCTTAGCATCTGCACCAGCAGATAAATCAAAAGCTCCCGACCGAGTCCTGTATTTCCTGACCTGCCCTGTGACAGGACTCGGATGGCACGATGTGATACATGTGCATACAGTCATGGAAAAACGATTCACGATGAATGCGTGGGGAAAAGGGCGCGGTTGGCGGTTAGCGTAATCCCTAGTGGCCCTAGGTGGTTGAACCCAAACCGAGATACGAAAACGTGCAATAGGTAAGCGTAATCCCTAGTAGCCCTAGGTAGCATAAGTCCTAGTTGTACAGACGATAATTCATGTTGGAAGACCCTAGCTAGGTTTAGGGTAACAGTCCAAACCGATCTTAGGGATCATGGAACTATGTTAAAGTAATATAGAATCTCATGGGAAAGCCCGTATGGTCTACGGCAAGGGACTGAACATTTACATGGAACAAAACATACGAGTTGAGTAACCTATATATGCGATATACTAGGTTGACATGGACCATTACACAACTTTTGGGTAAGGGTCATTCACGGATAACACGTGATACAGTTGGGATACTAGTACGGTAGATGCAGAGCGTATGTACAGGATAGATACCATGGGACGTTATACGTGATAGATATCTTGGGGATATTATACTTGATAGAAACCCGACGATGTGATACCTTGTTTTATCTTGACATCGTAATTTATCATGACACCTTAGTTTATCTGAGTTCAGTAGTTCATCCTGTTATTTTGATTTAGCTTATCTATCTTGTTATCATGCTTATGTTCATCTCAGTTTCTCATGTCAGTTAACTTTACTAGTTTTTATGCTAATAGTAGATAGGGCTTACTCAGTCTTTTTGACTGACCCGTTTTGTTTCGTCTCTTTTCTTCCGTTCCCCCCCCCCCAGGTTACAGGGAGGAAATACTGCTGTTTAGTTCGGACTTCTTCTGCTTGAAGGTCATCATGGATGGCTTGGACTTTCCTTGGCTATGGGTACTTTACTGTTTTTACTTGGGGAATAATTTATGAAAAAGTCTTTATGCTTCTTTATTATTGCAAGACAGGTTTTGATGTACTCTGATGTAAAAGGCTTTAGACCTTACTTATTAATGTTTATGAAAGTTTGATTTTACTTCCGCTATGTTATATGTACTGTCTTGTGATATTTCTGTGCATGTTTAACAATAATGCCCCTCTAAAGCTAGTGCATTCCTTTGCGAGTGACCCTAGCGGAGGCGGGGTGTTACAGGGTGTGAATGCGCTAGCGCTACTTAGTTGCACTGGACGGACTGTCGATCTAAGTGAGAATTTTCTAAACTCTACAGGTGCTCTGCTGCAAAGAAAAAATATATAGAAATTGCTTGTAAAAAAATTCTGCAAGTGTTGCGGCATACTTGTAAAATTTTTTTTTTTTTTTTTTTGCAATTTATTATTCAACATTTGTTCGGTGATTGATTATTCTGCCTGTTGATGTGTGGTTGGAAATTTTTAAAAGGATATGGGATAAATTGAAAAGTTCGTTTTTGAAATCAAATCAAGGATTCCCAAAGCTCATAGGACAAAATATTCGTTAAATTGACAATTAGGATTGATACTCTCTAAGGTTTCTAAGGAACAGTAGAGTGTCAAACTCAAACAGGTTCTTAAACCTTCAGTGGTGTTTCTACGGTGATTTGTGGCACACTGATAACCCATGTCCGAACCTGGCCTGGACTTGTATTCATATAATCTGTAGTTGTTAATTTTAACATATTTTTTAAGAGCTTCTTTAGAGCCACAAGTTTTGAAACTGATTTTTTGACAAAAAACTCTCTTCTTCTAGGATATGCGCGCTTGCCCCATGTATAACCAAAATTGCAATTTTTTCAAAATTCAAATGATTTTGGTTACAATTCAAATCAAAATGAATTTTAAGCTGAAATTTTTTCAAATGATTTCCACGAATCTCATCAAATGGTTACACCCCAATATGAAAAACGTCATTCTACATTGAGGATAATTTATCTGAGGTGCGTTAACTTTTAGCGCAAATGGCTAAGCAAAGTGTTGAAAATCAAAAAACAATTGCAATACGGGTTTTAACGAAATTTTTGAAAACCAAAATGATTATCATAATACGAGTGGATGTCAAATGTTGGTTATCGAATATGAAAAATGTGCTGCGAACAAGCTAAATTTTTGGCGATGTTGGTTTTGGAAAATAAATAATGGACGACTTCTAAGAGATGAGGTGGATGAATTTTTTAAGGTCAACCAGTGAGAAACACATAGGAACGACGAATCTAAAAATGACACTTTGAAGTCTAATGTGTCTACCAATTTTATTGAAGAGGGCCTGAGTGAAATTGATCAATTAATGCATGAAATTTGGATTTATCGCGAGGAAATCAAGGAATGGGCACGAAATTTAGATGAAAAAACAAGATTCTGAAAATAAATATATCGAAAACATGCGTATCATTGAACAACTGGCTCAATACACTACTGAACTTTGGCAAAATCTAGAAAAGTTGTTACTTGAGGGAATTGATGATGTTGATGAATTTGAGGATTCCATGAAACTTGGCTTGACTTACATCGAAGAACTGGTTCAAAGAATAAACGATAGCAAACTAAGTGTATCTCATAGGATCGTTTATCCAATTTCTTTTCTTTAAATTGATGTTATGAACTTGTACAACAATTATAAATTCCAATCTAGCGACAAACAAGTTTCTACCAATGCTTCTTTTGAAAATAATAACCAGCAAGTAACTTCGTTACAACGTTACATAACGATTATTGATGATTCTGACGATATGACTGTTGATGAAAATGAAAATTTCGAAAAATCTCTTGTGCAAAACACTGATTTCTGTGAAACTGAAATTCAAACTCAAATAGATGCTTTTGCTGAAAATTCAACTCTTACTGACATCAAAAAATTTCAACTAACAACTTTTGAAATTGATGAAAAACTTAATAAATTTGTTGAAATCTCTGAAATTTATTTGACTTTAAATTCTCTTGAAAACGAGGACGTCAATCTTTAATTCGATTTTCCTCTCTCAGATTCTGAAAATTTTGAAACTTTAGCAACATTAGATTGTCAACCGAAAGAAATGATGAAGTTGGTAACAACTATTTAAGTGAGGATGACTTTGATGAGCGAAGACTTCTTGAACTGATTGACGATAATGTTGTTGGGTCTGAAACTGAAACATTTGAAAACTTTGAAATTCTTGAGGTTGAAAATAACGAAACTACTGAATGCGATCTTAAACAAAATAACGATTTTTCTGAATTGAAACTCCTTGTGACTTGATCGTTTCAAGTGAACCTCACTTGTTTTTCAATGATAAATTTCCACAATTTTGAAATTCAATGAAAATTCATTTGTTTGGTTTAACTTTAGGTTTACGAATGAACCTTTAGTCAACAACATTTCATATATCAAAGCAAAACTGAATAATATTTCTCAAAACAAGTGTGGGGGTGAGAGTGATGCACACGTCTCTCGATTTATATATCATCTGAACAAGTCAAACTTTATTTTTGAAACTTTTACTGAACCCCGGCTCAATGATCTCTCGTTGCTACAGAAATTCAATTCGATTTTAAGATCAATTGTAAGCTCAAAAATTTAAAATTAGCAACTCAAACTTTTGAAAAAATAAAATTTGTTTTTCCAAATCTAAAAAGTAATATAAAATTCTTTATGATTTGGTTTTTTGTGCTTAAGTTGTATCTCATAATCTTAATGTAGCTGATCCATTGGTCCCTTGTGGACTGATTCATCTATTCGATGACTACGTATTTTCTACAATCGTATCCGGTAAGCCACGCTTACCCTCTTATTTTCTTTCCCTTTCACTAAGATATGTCTGACTAACGACTGTGAGGACACAGTCACACCCAAATGTGGGGAGAGGATTTATATTACATCAGCAATTAAATTTTATGAACTAGGTCATTCATTGAATAAGGAATAACTTAAATTCATAAATAACACCTTGGTTCTTGTTTGATAAGTTGAATTGTTCAGTGATGGGAATGGACATTATTTATTCATTGAGTCGTAATGTTTCTTTTTAAGATGCTAGCTTAAGATTGTGCAGACGTTAGTCGTATTCTGGAGTAAGCGTGTCAACCCTTGTTATACATGTTAGAACGACAAGTAAAAATAATAATAATAATCAAATAAAAATGATTTTGCACCTACATTTATTGGATTTTCTGAGTTTGTTTTCATGCATAATATTTTTTCTCACTCAAATTTTCAAACTTGTAAGTTCTGAAGTCCACTTAGCCCAATTAAGGAGAAATGACACATTGTAGCATTCTTCTTCGATACCCCACATTATTCAAACCCAAGTTTTAGTCGATTTACATCCATGTTTCGACAAGTTTTTCTTATATTAGTATACTTAAGAACCTTTTGTTTAAAGGTTAAAAAAAGGTCAATTTTTTATACCAATATTACACTACCCACTCCGCACTTGTTTTAAGGTAGGATAACCATATACCCCATCTTATTTTATATGGGTTATCTATCTTATGAAACTTTTCTTATCATTCCTTTCAGCTTTTTGTATACCATCAATCTAGACTTGTGTGTTGAATTAGGGTTATAGAAGTAAAGTAACTAGGGCACAAAACTTTCCTTTCATGAAGTGTTAGTTATGATTCGCTTAGTACAGGAGGAATCAAATGAAATAATATGCGGTATCATTCCATTCCATCTCCACTCATCATTCATCATGCAAAAAAAAAGGAAAAAAAAATGGAATGAAGAGAAAATCTCTCAGAATAAAATAGTCATCCATCATTCTTGACTATAATGTATTCATTTCCATTCCATCCACATCCATCATACCGTACTTACAAGCAAGGATTGTAGTTGAGGAGATGAAAGGAAACAAAAATGTTCATATGTGCCTTAGTATTACTTTATCTTTTGTAGCTTGAAGTTCAACTAATACACTTGCCCTCTTATCTATAACATTTTTAGAACTTACAAAATTCTCCTTCATCTATGCATAACTCACATCCAATACATTACAGTTACACTGGTGCAAAATTATTCAAAGAAAAAAAAATGATGAATAAATGATTGGGTGCACATTGTCGATGTGTAGAACTTCGGTTGACACCATGCTCTTAACCTTCAAGGCCATTACAGTGTTATCAAGGAATTACGATTTAGCTTGAAAACTTTTATTCATTTTTGCACCAGTAATGGGATGGACAATTTGGGACTAAACTGTTATTATTGATGTTAGGTAAAGTCCTTGGAATGTGAAAGACCTTAAATATATTGTTTGATTTATCCGCATACAAAAGACGCTTTGGATTTTATGGGTAGTATCCACTGAAAACCCTCACGAGACAACACTCGTCCTACTAGGGACACCTAAGGGTTTAACGGCTTGTTGCATACGCTAAATGCAATCGTATTTCCTACGAAAGTGTAACATATCTTGATTTAATTTATTCGAGGGTGAATAAAAAGATAAGTGTGGGGTATTTGATATACACGTAAATGTGTATATTTTATCCGTTTATTTGTCTTGTTTTTCCTTTAAAATAATTGATAGTGTGTATTTATAGCTGTGTTTTCGGACTGTTGATAAAAAGCATGGTTTAGAGCATTTGATGGATAAGGCATGAAGAATTTGCTTAAAAAGAGTGAAGTTTGAAATTACTGAAGCTTGAAAAGTTTAAAGCTTGAAGAACGGTTGCAAATAGAGTTCAGTTATGTAGATTTGGCTCACTAAAGACTCATATTACGTTCACATTGGCTCATTTGCAAGACCCCTCACTCTACAGTTATGTTCACACTGGCTTATGTGTTATTTGGGCTAAACCTTTAGTCCCACATTGTGTAATTAGCCAATTAGTTTTTGTCATATCAGCTATAAATACACTTGTATCTTGTTCATTTAGAAGGACATTGGGTTTTATTCTGTATAACTTATCTTGGAATAGAATTCTTCTTATCTTCTCTTTAGTTTTTATTTCATGTTTTCTATTTTGTTTTTATCTTCTTTTCTTTTAGCTATGTCTAGCTAATCCCCTTTAATTAAGGGTGATGACGCTTAGATTAGATTCAATATGAATTAGATAGCCCAAAAGATTAGAACTTCATGTATATAGATCTAGACCCCAATCAAGGGTTAGATCTGAACCTTCGTACTCTGTGTCGTTTAAGAGCTATGCTCCTTCATTGAGTATATTCGAGTTCAATCTAACGCTTATCAGATTTAGATCTAATTTTTAGGGTTTTAGAAATAAAGTAGTGAATCTGTCCTGATAGCCTATGGTTGTTTAAGAGCTCAGCTCCTGCATAGGCTATGCTTATCGTTATTCACATGTTTGTTTTTGAAAACCTAATTGTTGTTGATTCATGTTTGTGACAGAAACTTGAGTTAGATCTAGAATAATTTGTTTGGCTATTGAATCATATTAATCTAGTTTATGTCATTACTCCTTAATTGCTTTCATTTATTGTTAAAAACTCTATTTTTGTTTATTTTCTATTATTTTGAACCAATCAAACCTTCGGAATAACTTGATTGGATTTATTAGTAAAATAATTTTGGTCCCAGAGTTCGACACCCTTTACAACCACCCTTGTTGTTTAGGAAAGCCGAACGAATTAAATGGTTGTTTTCAATTGTTTAATTTGTTCGCAAACACTTAGATGTACTCTTCTCTAGATCATGATATTTTCGAGATAAAGCGTTATAGTCTTTCACCAACCTTTCTTGCCCTATATAAGATCGAGTTATTTCCTTATGTTTCTTATCTAATTCTGCTCTAAGTCGCAAGATGGTATTTCTTTTGGTCTATATAATTCAATGACAGAAAACTAGTCACCACTATATACAAACATAGGAAATGCATAATAAGAAGCAAGGGCTATACCGGGGAAAGAGAAACCTCAGGTTGGGTAAACTGTTTTCCTTCTAAGCCTCAGAAGTGTCACCTTTGTTATGCGGGGTAGCGTCGAAGTCTCGAGGAGCGCGAGCACCTGTGGCATCAAAACTGGTTCTTATGGAATTGGGTGAAACCCCAGCGGCTGCAGAAGGATCATTCCCATCCTTATCATGTTCATCTCGATGGTCATCGCCGTCATGTCCACCACCATCATCATCAACAAAATCTAAATACTCCTCTTCGTCACCAGAGTTTTCGGAAAGGCCATTAATATATTAGAGACCTTCAGCTCTGGGTTTGCCCTTCTTTGACATCTCGATTCCTTGCTTTCCTGACCCAATCCATTCCATGACTTTATCCCTGATGAAAGGAGGGACGGTCGTAGTTTGAATCTCAGGATGAATCCGAAGGTTATCAGAAAAAATGTAAAATAAGGCATCCTCATAATATTCAGTCTTGATCTAGGGAAGATGAACTTGCAAAAAGTCAGAAATTCTGCCCTTAGCCTCATAAATTATCCGTGCTACATAGGAGAGCTTCTCATCCTTCCTCATAAGTTCGTCGGCATAACTAACCACATTTTCTACTATTTGATGCTCTAAGGCCGCAACATGGTCAGGTAATGAATTCTTCGTCTGCCTTTCTTTTTCGAGAGCTACTTTGGCATGTTCAATGGAAGCTTTTAACTTCTCGCATTCATCACTTAAAGCCTCGTTAGCTTCCCGTAGTTGAGCAACTTCGGGAGAAGATAAAGAAGGAGTTGCTTTAGACAAAAGTCATCTTTTAGTAACCTGAGAAAGAAATAAAATCCAATCAGCCATCATAACAAATTAAAGATAAAAGAAGGATTAAGAAATAAAAATCTATACTAAGAGCTGCAGATTGACTAAATGCTGATAAAAATCCTTCTCGTTTGAAGAAATGAAAGGTAATGAAATATTTGTAGCTTCAGGACAAGAAAGAGAAAGCTTCACAAAGTTATCAAAGCTCATTGGGGGTGCGGGAAAGCTCGGGGGCTCGACATGTTGAGAAGTGGAAGTATGGGTCATGAGACACTTGTCCACTTCTACGTACTTGTAAAGGTTGGCGGTAGAACACGACCCTCATGCTCTCGACCAAGCGTACCTTCGAGAGGATCAGTAATAGCCGCCAAGGTAGAATCGAAAGCAGGGGCTGCGGAGACAAGAATTTCAGCAATCTCAACAACGGTATCCTGAGAAAGGGGAACATAAGTGCCATGTTTTAGTCTTTTAGCCGGTAGCTCAACAGTTAATTCGGCCAGCCTCTCCATAGCGATGGCGGTGGATTGATCTAGGGCATCAGTGAGAGTTACAACTTCAGAGGCCAAGGACCCTGATCAAATGTAAATACAAAGATAAACTCAGAAATGAATATCTTACAAATTAAGGTTGCTTCGAAAAGGAAGTAGCAATCCCGATAAGAATACCTGGAAACAAAGGAGACGAAATTGTAAACACGTCTGAACCCAAAGTCAAATAATTGGATCCTTAAGAAATGAATAGGTGGGCGCCCCAAGATCTTTTGCCCATCGGGAAGGAGATTATATTGACGCAACTTATCCAAAGTCAACAAAACTGATCGACTCCGTGATTCTTAAAATGCGTCAGAGATAATTTCAAGCGCGCAAGATTCAGTCTCCGTTAAGGAAACTCTCTTGGAAGCAGGATCTGGAAGCAAGTAAATTTAAACAACGCCTAGGAAAAGTATGATCACTCATGAAAATGTGGGGGGAACTTACCCAAATCTGCAAAATTGCCTGAAATGCCAACAGGTCATCTAACGAAAAAGAACTGATCTTCCAAAGGTTTAGTCTTACTAATACCATCACTAATTATTTTCTTTAAAGGATTGGCACGCAGAATAGGTGAGTTTGCTCCTTTCGAAAACCGCACTAAATACTAAATAAGAGTAGAAGTTAGGTAAGCCTAGCCTGATTCAAGTGCCAGAACTTCGAGACATAGAAGAAAAGTACAGGTGTTTGGAAGAAGTTGGATAGACGCAATTTCCAGGTCCCATAATAGTCGAGACATAAAAGTTGAAAAGGGAAAGAAGCCCCCACGTCAGATGCGGAGGGCAGAATTTGCAAAGTAACCTTCTGGAGGATTTCTGATATTATCCCGATTGGTGGCAGGAATAGCATCTACATCAGACATCCCAAAGCTGTTAAGGATGAAATTTACTCCATATTGAGAAGTAACTAGAGATTTCTTCAAAGCGAATGGTTTATTCTTCCGAAAGGTGTTAGGAACACCAGACTTTGATTGACTAGAGCTCTTTTTATCAGACATAGTGCTGCCAGGTGATATAATTTCATAACACATGAATTAGTATCGCATTATTTAACATGAAATGAGTAAGTCACACGTAAACCTATTAATGCTAAAAACTCAAATTGTTGCATATCAAGAAAGTGCTAAATGTTAATCTGGACATAATTCATGCAAAGTTTGCATTCGTTTAGAAACAATCATGCCTTTAATGATGATAAAATAAGTCATCCCAGTCCCAAAAATAAAAGAAAGCGCATGAACGGTGTCGGGAAGACTAAAAAGGACTGGTAAGGGCCAAACCGAAACCAAATGATTCTAAGTCATCACCGAAAGCCTGGTTGGCCTTCGGAACCAGCAAACGTGAGGTCAAAGTCGAAAGGTTATGGCAATAAATCTCTTAGATTTTACCGACACTATCTTTCCGACGGCCCATTCGGATGATCCACCACTTTCGAGTTAATTCGATACTTACAAACCAAATAACGCAGGAATTAGTGTTGGTAAAGTCAAAGCAAATGAGTCGATAACATTGACAGTGACCTCACCAGCACCAAAGGCACATGTTTCACTTTGTGACAATAAATATCTTTTCATATGAAATTGCACATCCCAAACCTTCAAGAAAAAATAATAACATTAGGGGAAAGAGTGTTCGTATAGTTTAACATGAATCGTAATCTAAATCGCCTATGATTAGATAACTTGAATTTAACACACAAAATTAATTGATTTAAGTGGTTAGTTTAAATTTCTGCTTATAGTTTAAAGTAAGAACATTTACCAGAGATTGAATCAGAAATTCTCGTAAAAGTTTTGGCAATTCTCAATGAACGGTAATCGACTTTGAGTAATTGATGTCGCAAGTAAAAAATGAGGAAGAAGAAGCGATGGTAGTTATGCCAAATTATCTTTAATCCAAGCCGTACAAGCAAGAACAAATCAACAAGTCTGATTGAGGAAGATCAAGGGACGTGGAATTGAAACATTGAAAGGATATCAAAGTTTGACTCGAAAAGTCGAAAACACCCCTTCACAAGTGGTAGAAAATGTTACTATCAAATTAGCACCGAGACAGGATGATGGTAAAGAGGTATCAAACCGTCACAAGCACAAAAGAATGATCCGTAAGCAATAACCAACCCTAGTATAAAGCCGAAAGCCTAAAGGAAATGCCTGGAAGGGCAGGCAACTGGCACCTTCAGAAAAGAACAAACATCAAATCCAGTATGAAGGGAGATTGCCGGGAAGATAATTTCGGTAGGAAGGATAACCGATAAAAAATTATGCAAAACCGGAAGCTAACGAAGAGGAAAGCAAAGGACATTGCAACCCAGGAACTAAAAGGACGAAAGGGCTATCGGTATTAAATCGCTTAACACGGATACATTGAGGAAAGAGTAACTAATCTTTTGGGCTCTAATCTAAACCTTGATATCTAGAAAATGGTGAACTAACTTGAACTCGTGAAAGCTATATAATCCCATTTTTCCCTTAGGTCTACTTCCATAGATGAGAAATACTTATTGACGGTTTCTACCTATTTAAAAACTTTATTTTCTTTATAACATGATTGTGTGAATGTACATAAACCTACAATGAATATACCAAACAATAAAAAAAATACAAACATATGCAAGATGCTAAAAATTGTTGTTTTTTCACCATGTCAACAAAAACATATAAACATATGCAAGTTGCATGTGCAAAGTAGACAATATTTTAGATTAATTGTGTCTATTTATGTGCAAATGTGCATCTTATTTCTATAATGCATTTAATTGTAATTTGTATCAACGCCTACGCAATTAAAATGAGTTATTATGTTGAATTTACTATCAAGCTCTGTTACTAATGATTGAACCACAATCTCTGTAATCTACTTTACTTAGTGCAATATTAATGGGCATTGAGTTAATATTATTACTGCATACATATCAAATTAAAATCAGCACGTGTACCGCAATACCTCTGTAAATACTTTGTAATTTTGACTGTCATTGTTAGTATATTTTTTAATATGTTATAACTTTTCATTGCTTGTTTATTATATTAAAATGTTTTTACCATTTATGGTTGACTATGATGTCTTCGTGATGATTGCTACGGGAAGAAGAATAAAAAGTTATGATTTAGCTGATGTCATAAATAAAAATTTAGTGAAAAACAAGACCTAAACTTGCATACGAAATTCCTCCAGATAAACTTAATTGTTAGACAGTAGAGAACAATGCTTATTAAGAGTTATTTTTATTTCCTAATTTCAGATAAATTCTTTTAAATAATGGAAGAGAATTTAAAATACCCATGAATACAAGTGTTTTCAAATATTTTGGTTTTTGAAGTCAAATTTCATTCCAAGATTAGCTTCTGCTATTTGGTATTTGATTTTACATGATCTTGGTCTCTTTGTACGTGACCTGGATTTTTGTTTGTTGGCAATGTCATAATTTGGTTATATGGAATTTCATTTTGTTTTTCTAAGAAATGGTGATTCATTGTGATTTTTTGTGAATAAAGCTCTTGTCAATTGTTATCAATTGCATACAAAAATAACCACAAGCCATCTCGAGCAAGCTTGACAAACAGATGTTAATATTATCTCCAAACACCCGTTGTCACCAAAACATGAGCAACCCATGAGCTGAATTTGGCCATTATGATATCACGCACTCTTAGATGCACGTCATCATGCATAGACAAAACTTTGAAGTTGCCCATGCATATTTTTTGAATCAACCACCTGACATTTCTTTTGCAGCTTGCAGAAAATAACAACTTCGGTTATGAATATCCTCTCATAAAAACTACGCAGAGTAACAAACTTCCATTTTGACAGCAACCGAAATATATCGAACACCCTGCAGAATCAACTGGTCTCTACCAAGAAGTAACTTGACAGAATCGACCATGAACATTCTCGTCATTTTTAAGATTTCATTAGACAAGGTAGCACATATCGAAACAACTTAAGGTTTTAATAGAACATTCTAATAAACAGCGTTCAATTCACGAAAAAAACTTACTCATCATTTCATCAAAATCGTCACAAATTAAAACTGTTATATAACTTAAGCGCATGCTTCTTGTTTTA
This sequence comes from Allium sativum, assembly GCA_030737875.1. Classification (NCBI taxonomy): domain Eukaryota; kingdom Viridiplantae; phylum Streptophyta; class Magnoliopsida; order Asparagales; family Amaryllidaceae; genus Allium; species Allium sativum. The sequence continues at coordinate 452,441,357 of CM060920.1, read as the reverse complement.
AAAACGACATTCAATCTGCCAGGAATAGTAGAAAAAACTTGAACTTCATGGTCAAGCATTACGTTATCGTCCTTTATCTCCTAACCCGTAACCCGAGATGATATCGTAAAGCTTGAACATGGAATTCAAATTTTTTTCTACCATTCCTGACAAATTGTATTTCATTGTTAAAATAAGAAACATTCTCTTAAGTTATATGAAAGTTCTAATTCCTGACGACTACGATGAACTGATGAGTACAAGTTTTTTTTTTTTGAGCTAAAAACTGTTTATTAGACTTTTCCTTCAAAAGCTCAAGCTGTTCTGACATGCGTTACCCCACGTAACGAAATCTTGAAAATGACAAGAATGTTCATGGTTGATGCTAACAAAGTACTTATTAATTAAGATTAGATGATTCTATAGATTGTTAGACATTTTTTGGTTGTTGCTAAAACAAAAAATAAAAATTTGCTAGTCTGCGCAATTTTTACGAGAGGACATGCATAAAAGCAAGACGTTATTTTCTACAAACACCAAAATAAAAGTCGAGTGGTTGACCGAAAAAATGTACATGTACAACACGTAATGGCATAATGGCATGCATCTAAAAGAAACGTAATGGCATAATGGACAAATTCAGCTCAACAACAACACGTGCTTTGGTGACAACGGATATTTTAAGATAATGTTAACATTTGTTTACCAAACTAACTCCAGATAAACTAAAGATTATTTCTGTTTATCAATTGGAGCTTCATTTTAAAAAAAAAAAATCAAAACGCACCACCATTCTTTTGAAGGTAAAGTTTAAACATATAAACAAAATATGACGTTATCAACAAACAAAATACCAAATATCAAACAACAAAACTAGCTAATCTTGAAATGTAATTAACTTCCGAAATCAAAATATTTAAAGAAAGCACTTTGTATTCTTAAATGTTTATATATATATATATATATATGTATATGTATATATGTATATATATATGTATATATGTATATGTATATATATATATATGTATATGTATACATACATACACACACATACATATACATTTGCTATCTGAATTCTTATTTATAGACAATACAAGGAAAATTGACAAACAAAATATCTCAATAGTAAGCTATCAAAAAGAAAAAGAAAAACCTACAGCTTTTGCAATTGTAAATCAACTAATTAACAAATAGAAATAACTACAATTAAACTCTTTTCAGTTCCACGCGATACTTCAATAAGAACAAATTTTCTGTTTATGATAGACAAAAAAGCCTTTTGTTGTAAATCAAAAGGTTTTGTAATCAATCATACATAAAGATCATTTGGTTGAAACTGTAATTAAAATCACCGTCGAATTGCCAGTTTGTTCAAGTTGCTTCCAAGATTAAAAAAATGATTTCAAGATGATTCAACAAGCAAAAAAAATATTTTGTAGCTCGCGGCAACTGATAATTAAACCAATACAAAATCCGATATTTCAACATTTCTATCATGATCAAGTACAAAAAAAAATTATAATTAAATGTCCTAAAATCTATTTTATAATCAAACCAGCTATTACAAAGGATTGCTCGCTCTCACTTGATCAAAATCAATTTTTGTGAAAGCAAAAAAATATTACATTTTTCTCGAAATTGTTCTTTAATATTTTAAATGGTTCAAATTCTAATACCTAAAGTTTCTATAAAATATCCATTATATTTCATATCTACTTCAGATCTACCGTTAACATAGTATGTCTACTACAATATCCTTTTAGTGATCTAAATTATTTAGAAAATGTAAAAAATACAGCAAATTCTTAAATCAATAAAATGTTAATCGATTAATTTAAAAATACAACAATAAAACCATATATCCAAAACAAGTTGGAATTGACTAAATATGGAACCCAAAAATAAAATAAAAATAAAATAAATAATAATGATAATAATAATATATATACAAGAGTTTAAAATAACCAAACAAATAAAAGATTCAATAAAAGTAAAATAAAGTCTAAAATAGCAATAAAAAAAAAAATCAACAAAAGTGACATAAAAAAAAACTTAAGGTTCTAATACATGAATTGCCAAGTAAAATAAATAATTAAAAAAAGTTTTTTTTGTTGTATTTTTTAAATTAATTGATTAATTTAAAAATACAACAAAAAAACTTCTTTCAATTATATAATCAAACGGTAAGTTTTCCCACCAATGTGCGATTATGCCAATTATTATATTTCCTTACAAAAATCGAATATAACTATGGCAAAATGTACTACAACTTGAGTTTCAAATCCCTTATAAAATGCCTGAATAGTTCTTGAAATAATTTTAAGCAACAATATTTTTTTGAATGAGTTGACTAAAGTCCATGTTAAATATCAAAATTTCTAAAACTACCTTCCTTCCTTACAAACATTAAAAATTCTAAATTTTTTTATAAAATTCTTCATCAGGTTACATAAATTCCCACAATTTTCATAGCAAAATCCGAAAAAATTATACAATTTTTTCACATATTAACATAAATATCTATAATTATTTATTGAATAATTAGATAACCTTGTGCAAAGTTTACCTACAACATTACTCATACCTAGCCTAATTAATATACACATAATTTACTCAAATAAAACACTTAGTATAAAATCTATGAATACTATTACATCATTAAAAGATGTCGACCAACTTCTTAAATAACACAAAAATAAACTAAACTTGACTTTTGAAATCATTTTATTAACTATCTATTCATCTGCTACATGGAAACTTTATACTAAACAAAACTAGCATCTTCAATATATGCAATACACTAAGCAAATTGTAATTACATAAAGTCCTTGAAAAGTAAAAATACCCTACCAAAATAATATGAAAATAAACTAAACTTAAATTTTGACAATCTTTTAACAATTCATTGGCAATTTCATAAAGAACGCAGATTCTTCAAAATAAGTATGCACGTTGTGCTGACCAAACCATAATTTTATATTGTATCACCACAAGAAAAAAAAATCTTTCCATACTAAAATTTAATTTGCTAATCCATTAAATATTTCATATAATATTCAAGTTATGAAAAACATAGAAATTAAAGTAGATCGGATGTCTTAAAAACAAAAGTCATGAGCATAAAGGATTGTATCCAACACAAGAAACTCATGCATTAATTTCAACTATCTAACCTAACTACTGAAATTTAACTAACATCCAAACAACCAACGCATTTACATACCACAACTTACAAAGTAAAGCACCCACCAATGACTACACAAAATTCTTAATTTATAAAGAAATAGCTATTGTTCAAATGCAAAAGGCATATCCCCAAAGGAAAGCCACATAGCATATTCATTGGTCTTCAATTCAAGAATAATACTAAAATCCAACTCTTCAATCAATGTATTACGTCAAAATATCAAGCAAAATTCATAATCCAAAATACGATTCATTTATTGTGCACCATAGCCTAAGCCAACTCCCTGATTACAACAATTAAATGAGCGAAAAAATGAACAAAGCAAGACATACCTAAGAATGTTTTCATAACCAAATTTTTAAATCAAATTTATTAGTAATTGAATTGATACATCAATTTACATTACAATCATTCAACGCAATTTACATTACAATCATAAACGACTTTCTCACCGTTTAATCAACATTAATACAAAAGGGATTATTCGTTATTCATAACCAATGAGAATAAAATGAACTGTATTCTTTGACAGTATAAAATACAACAATCGATTTCTAGTTGTGATTCAAATAAACTATTTTCATTAAAAATACCCGAGTTGTAGTTTTTTTAAATCGAAGAGAGTTATCAGATAGTGATTGACATCCCTTACATAAAAATACCACATTTTGCAACATTAAAATGCAAAATAGCTAACTAAAAAATTATATTATGCTGCAGACAGCTACAAAAAATTCAAATCAAGAAACGTTAACTCAAGTTGCAAAACAAAACCATTTTATTTACACTTTTGTACTAAACATCGAAATGCAGAAAAGGGAAAACTAACAATGGCAGAATCTCTGCATGATAAACAGTGACATCGTTCTAAAGTGACATAAGCTCCATTTTATTGCCAAAATAATTAATCAGTAAATAAATAATGATAAAAAACTCGGAAACAAGTAAAAATTTCAACATAAAAATGGTTATATCTCTTGAGAGTTTGATGGTACTTTTCACATCATTACAGCTTCAAATTAAGGAAAATATAATTTGGCTTTCAATCGAAATTAAAAGCGCTCAAATGAATTTGAATACGACTGTTGAAAGAACTAACCAATTCTTCCATTACTCTTACGAAACATAGTATTACATCTCGTAAGACTAATGTTCCTTTTACAGGACTTCAGCTAAATGTTTTCACGGTATTAAACCCCAACGTAATCACCTTCAGAAGCAAAAATAGAACTAATCAGTCAAAGATTATGTCAGTGATGCACCGACGTTTCCAATTATAACAGAACAAACAATGAACAGCTAAAAGCAGAATCCAAAGACGTAGATAGCTGTAAATAATTCAAATCAAGGTAACAATATTACATTTAATACAGTATAATACTATAATAACTAAAGTTTACCTAATCAAAAAGAAACGTTAGCTCACGAAAATTAAATTTTGCAGATAAGGGGGAAAACCTAATAATGCCGAAACCTCAGCACGATAAACGTTGAATCGTGCAACGCTGATGACCATAAATCTATATTAACCGAAGTGAAAGAGGCTCTATATTATTGCCGAAATAATAAACCCGTTAATAAATAACGATAAGAAGCTCAGAAACAAGTTAAGACTTCAACACAGAGACGGTTAAATCTCTTGAGAGTTTGATGGTATCTTATCACATCATCACAGCTTCAGAATTAAAGGAAAAAAAAAATGAGTTACAATCGTAAAAGAAATTAAAAGCGCTCAGATGGATATATTTTATCATCATAAAATGAAATCAAACAATACGAATACGAATATTGCTGACTCTTCATTGCGCCCCGTGAACTTTTGAAGCTTGTAAAAACAATAAAAACAGAAAACCAATGGGAAGAAGAAAAGGTTCGCTACAGAAGAGGGAAAACGAGATTGAAGAAAGGGCGGAATTGAGATGAATTTATAGGAAACCAAACCCTAGATGCGATGCGATTGTCATCTTAGCCGTTGGTTGTCTAGATGGGCATAGAACCATAAGGCCGTATGGGAAGACCTAGAAAATGTTTTCTGTGTTTATTACCGAAGGTGCTATTTCAACCGGTGTAGAGATAGAAAGTGGATCTTCCCTATTTTTCCTTCTGAATTATACTTTTCATCTTCTAATATCCACCGTTTGATTTCTTTTCACGTTATCTATATGAATTTATTTCCAGTTGTTCTAGCACAGTTCATTTATTATTACTGTACGTGTACTGGAATATGTAAATTGATTACGTTCCTCGCCTTTTAGCCTTTTACGTGACTTCATGCTCTAGTATAGTTTCGATGTTAGAAAACAAAAATACAAAACAAAATTTATGGTATTCATGTTTGTTCGTTCAACGTGAATTATGCTGTAAGGTTATTTTATCAAAATAATCTTCAAATTATCCGCAAGTGACTTAAAACATAGTTTTGAAAGCGAAATCGAAAATCAAAACGCCATGTCGTAGTATTAGAAATTTTGATCGTTCACTCGATTAAAATTGCTATTGTTTGCTTAATCTTGTACTACACTCAAAATTATTAAAAGTACAGATCCACAATAAAGTGCAATAAGACTAACGAAAACAAATTATCTAGTATATATAAAATGTATATGTTATTTTTCTTCTCTTTGGTTAAAACCAACCAAAAATTAAAATGTTAACCATGACAACATGAGTGATTGAAACATTTTGAAATAAATTATGAAGTTTGCGAATGGGGAAAGCTTTTAAGGTGCGCAATTTAATTATGATTTGATCTAAATTTTGATTATTGATTTTTGAATTTATAGGAAACTAAACCCTAGATGCGATGCGATTGTTTTCTTAGCCGTTGGTTATCTTGATGTATATCGAACCACAAGACCGCATGGGAAGTCGCAGAAAATGTTTTATGTGTGTATACTGATTTTATTATTGATGTACATACTGGAACATGTAAACCGTTTGCATTATTACCCTCGTTTTTAGAGCAACTCCAGTGGATTAAACCCGTAATATTCAGAATATTACGGGTTGAATTGATCTCCAATGGTCAGGCGCCTATTAAATAGGCGCTTGACTTATAAATCGGGAATTATTTTTTAAAAAAAAGGGGGTTGAGATTAAAATAACCGGGGGAGGGGGAGGGATGGATTTTGGTCATCCTGGCGCCTATTAAATAGGCTCCAGGATTGGGCGGCTATTAAATAGGCGCCTAAGGAGCCTTAATATAACGTTTTCAATTCAGGATCCTGAATTGAAAAGGTAATATTAGCCTTAATATTAAGGTGTAATGTAACCATTGGAGGGCGTGAATTGGAGATTAAGGGTGAATCTCCAACCATTGGAGAAGCCATATTCTTCCACATCACAAGAAGTTCTCGTGTGACTTCGTAATTAGATAAGAAAATAAATAAACACAAAACAAAATTAATAGAAAATCAACTTTATTCGTTTAACAATGTGAATTGTGTTGTAAGGTTCTTTTGTCAAAATAATCCGCAACTGACTTAAATCGTAATTTAAAAAAAAAACGAAGCCAAAAAACAAACCGTCATGTCGTAGTATTAGAAATTTTGATCATTCACTCGATTAAAATTGCTATTGCTTGTTTGATCCTGTACTAAACTCAAAATTATCAAAAGTGCGAATCTGTAATAAAGTACAATAATTCTAATGAAAACAAACAACCTATTACAAAAAATGTTAAATGTTATTTTTCTTCTTTTTGGTTAAAACCAACCAAAAATTAAGTTGTTAACCGTGGCAACATGAGTGATTGAAACACAGATGGGGGAGTTTATAAGGTGTGCAATTTAATCATGATTTGATTTAAATTTTTATTATTGGTTTTTGAAATATATTTTTGATAGTTTTCACGATTTGATCTTTAAAACATGAAACGTAAAACTTTCTATAATGAAATTCTCCAACTTTACGCACTAAATGTCATGTTATTTAACATGACCACGATTGCTATAGTGCTTTCTATTGTTTATTTTTCAGTATTTCGTAAGTACGTAATCCAAATTGAAAATGGAAAAACATAAGAAAAAGCAAAATGAATAAGCTTAGAATATATGGCTGAATATTGTTAACAATCTTGTAAACAAAATAAAGATATACACTAAACAAAATTAAGTTATATCGTTTGCAGTTATTATGTAACTCGTTTATGCTAGTGCGAGCACTTGTTACGCACATATGGTTCAATGTATAATTTACTTAACGAAGTATTTTTTTTTTAGATTCATTTAGTTTATAAAGGTTAAAAAAAAGTTTATGGATTGTAATAGGTTAATTATATATTTCATCATATTATTAATAGACGTCGGTTGTTAAATCAAATTAAATAATGATGAAGCATGTAAATCACAATTAATATTAATAAAGTATAAAAACATTAACTTTATGTTATTCTTAACTTATTAACCGTCAAATTTAACTGTGTATTAATTTTCTAATGAAAAACACCAAAGTTCAATGTATTTTTATCCCATGTTTAACATATAAATTTAAGGGATAGTTTGGCTCAGGTCCTTGTTATGTTTCAAAATACTAAAAAACTCTCTGTCTAAAAAACTTTATAAATTAAGTTCCTATTTTTTCAAAAACCATCAAAAAATCAACAAAATACAACGATTTTTTTATGAGGATTCAAAATTAAATTCAATACATAATCATCATCATATTCATGCATTAAAACTACAAAAAATATGATTCAAAAACAAAATTAAAAAATATACACGTTCCAGTATATTTCAGCAAATAATGCAACTATTTGCAATTGTTGCTGATATTTCAACAACTATTTGCATCAACTACAAAACAATTGCTGATATATCAGCGATTTATAGTAATAATTGCAGATTTTGCTGTAATTTTTCATTTCGCCTTTTATTCATTCAGTTTTTCATCAAGTATAAAATAGATGTTGATATATCAACAATTATATATAATAATTGCTGATATATCAGCAATTATTTATAAGCCTTGCATCAATTTTAAAATAGTTGTTGATATATCAGCAGTTATATACAATAACTGTTGATATATCAGCAATTATTCATCAGCCTTGCATCAAATTTATATATAGTTGTCAATATATCAACAACTATATATGAATAATTGTTGATATATCAGCAATTATTCGTCCACCTTTCAACTAAATTATGGGTGAATAATTACTGATATATCGGCAATTATTCACTATAATTGTTGATTTTTCAGTTTTTTGCAGAATACTTCCGTGAATATTTGCAATTTTTTGAATTTTTTTTATACAGCGACGCCAAAAATGTTGAAAAACATGTTGCCTATAGAAAGAGGGACCCGCTTTAAATCAAACTTTAAGAAGGGACCCGCTTTAAATACTACTTTAAGGAGGGAGCCGCTTTACATCAAACTTGGAAATAAGGACCCGTGCCTAATTGCCACTAAATTTAAATATGCACATAATTTAGTTGGATCATAGTGTTCCAAATCTTAAAATAGAAAATTTATGCACAAAGTGAAATGAGACTTGAGTCTAGTTCAGTTAAATAACATTACTACTTTTGCATTATCTTGTTAACGATTTATAATACTAATTATGTTTGAGAAAAAAATACCATAACAACATTAAAATAATATATTTTCCGATACTTATAGTACATATGACATTGGCGTTTACCTACTTTTGGATCAAACTAGCTTTAACTGGGTTTAAGTACTCAAACAAAACTAAATTGACTTGACACTTTAAAAATACACGTAGAAGACACTAAGGAACAACTTGAAAAAGTTTGAAGTAATTTTACACCGATTTCTAGACTCGGTGTTGAGTCATCTTAATGGCTCGGGTCTGGCTCTTCTAGGCTCCCAGGATGATCATCTTGATTATATCTTCTCTTCCTTAATACATCGTGCCCTTTAAGTTCCATGAGATTTTGTAACACCCCATATTCTAATGTACAACAATCATATAACAAAGATAATAAATTGAATATTACTTAATTAAATATTCAGAATTAAGTAAAACAGACTTTACCGTTGTGTCCGCTACAAAATTTTGGTTCAGATAGGCTCTTAGTTTTCGTAAATCGGATTTAATATGAAGAAATTATGGACTTAAGAAGATTGCACAAAAATGTATACAAATTATATAAAAAATATATATATAATAAAATAAGCAGCGCAACAGAGCAACGTTCACTGGGCGACCCGCCCATACCTGGGTCGACCCATGGGTCGACCAACGTTTAAGGCAGGTCGACCCAGGGGTCGACCCAACGTTTAAGGCAGGTCGACCCAGGGGTCGACCCACCTTCATGAAGGGTGGGCTTCTACGAACGTATTTGGATTGATTTCTTTACCTGGTTCGTGCGCTGACTCAGCATTGGGTGTATAGTTGGATTTGGAACCTAAAATCTAAGGGTATGGAGTTATCCTAAGCAATATATATAAAGGCTAAAAGCCTTATTATTTTCTACACACAAATCTATTCTTCATGCTTCTTCCTCCAAACCTTTTTTTAATTAAAAAATATGGAAATGTTGAGGTGCTGCCTAAATATAAATTAAAGAGGATAATTTTGATTACTCTACAACAGAAAATCCAAAGTGGGCTTTCTTTTACAACAACTTATAAAAGAGATGTTTTTCTTCGATCTAACCACTATGAGTTTAGTTATTTTCATATTTGATAATTAGACAGTAATTTGGACAGTAAATAAATCTTAATCTGACATTATACACATTTATATGTTGTTATTTTATTGTTACATACCTCTTCAATTTTCACTTGCTATCCATTACATGTATATCCTATTATCCCTTTTCTTCTCCTTAGATTTATTTACAGTCTTATTCCTATTTTATTCAGTTTATGTGTTTCCGAATCAGATCTATGTTTTTCTCCTTTTCCATTTATTTTGCGCTATACCAAGGCTATTCACGATAGAATTGCGTAATTGGATTAATAATTGGAATAACTTAAAATGATAGTAAAAATGAGAAATTAGGCATATTAGACATGTAATCCAATGACTGTAAAATTGGGGATAATATGCAAAATATGTTAGGATAAATAATTAAGTAGAACATGTTGGGAATATCGGATGTTATTAACTAAAATAGGCAACTTAATATATGTATATATTCAGGCAGGTGCTTGTTTGGAGAAGGGGGTTGTACACATAATAACATTTACAGGAAATGTCATTTACAACCATGCTTATTATTAAACTTAAGCCTGTTGAGTTATTACTTGTTGATTAATAAGCTAAGAGGTCCCATAATTCTATTGTTGGTATCCGGTTTTGGGACTCTTAAAATCTTAGGGTGGGGGCACAAGCCTAGGGGATGGCTTGTGTCAATCTTGTGTGGAACCCATATTAGTCAATATCACTGTTGGTATATTAAAGAGGGGCCTCGCACTAGGTAAGGGTCAGGGCATGCTTTATTGATCTAGATTGTAATAGGTTCAAGGTGGAAGTTGGAAGGTGGGTATAGGCGCGTTCCGGTGGAGTTATGAGCGTGCATGTGTCCGATTAGGCGAAACTAAGCCATTATAACACCAATAAATAGGTTTGCGTCCTATAAGTCGCGGGTTAGGGTCTGATACACCCTACTGCCGGGAAAGACACATGATATTTGTGTAGTAGAGAGCTAATCACATGGGTAGTAATTAGGATAACACCAAATCTTTTTATTAGGGTAACACCTAATCTTGTTAATTCTAGTAATTGGTGCAGTAAACTTAATTCTTGGGATACGAATGAGAAGCGCATACAATCTTTACCCTTTTTATCTTATTATCTCGTTATCACGCTTGTAGTTTCATATTCAACATTATTTACCTATCTTGATATTATCTATTTTATCCTATTGCTGAAAGTCATTGGAACTCGCCAGACTTTATGTTTGACCTTTTTTTTCCTTAGAGTGAGAGTAGACAGTAGCTATGACTGTGATTTCATTCTTGGATTTGGACTTCTTCTAATTCATTTATTTCTTTAATTATTGCTCTATTTTGTTATGGCTTTTGAGGAGGGATATGATTTTACAATTTTGTACTCTAATGTTTGGTATTATGAGACAGATGGTTTTAATTGAGGTTTTTGGTATTTGAAACAATATGATGTTGCAACTGGTTTGAAACGATGTTGATCTTTTTTAATAATAAAAGTTAGTTTTTCCGCTGCATATTTATATCTGTCTTGTGAATTTTAGTTACTGTTTACCTATTGCGCTTTACGAAACATAATGCATTCTCATATGAGTGACATTAACGGACGTGGGGTGTCACATTTGGTATCCAAGCGTAAGGTTACAAGATCAGAGGAAATTTTTTGAAATGTGTTTTCAAAGCAAAGGATTTTCAAATAAAACCAATTTTTGAAAAACATATCCCCTTAAGTCATTTACAAAAATTCCTTCGATTCTCTTTCTGAATTCTTTTTTGTCCTTTTTCAACATGTCTGGTGCTCCTAATTTTCCCGAGATTTCCCATTCCTACATGGTTTCGTAGGTACGTAGAAGCTACGACACCTGTTGGAGTGCAAGAAAATGTCTCTCCCCCAGCTGCAGCCGTCGTAGCTCCACCCCATCCTCATGTAGTCAACTTTTCTAAGATTTATAAGTACTTCAGCACAATGGATGGCAGGCTGTTTCATGGTACAGAGAGTTTTGTAGGGGCGCACAATTGGCTTATAGAAGGATGAAGCATCGTATTAGTGGGAGATGGTTCAGGACGAACAAGTGGTGGCTATTTGGGATGAATTTAAGGCTAGATTTGAAATGAAATTCTTGTCGCAAGCGGAAGAATGCAAATAGAGAAATTTCTGAATTTGAAGTAAGGAAACATGACAATAAAGGAGTATGTCAATAGTTTTAATCAGCTAGCGAGATTCAGATTGGAGTTGGTGAACATTCCTCACAAGAAGGCCTAGAGGTTCGCAAAGGGATTGAACCTACCTCTCCAAGATTTAGCACTAACGCATGTACCGATGGAAGCAATTTTCGAGAGGCAACATATTGACATGGCTTTGATGCATGAAGATGGCAAAGAGGAAAATAAAGAAGCTATGACTGAGGAAGAGAAACCCAAGGCAGAGGAAAAGAAGTGGTGGCCCAAGAAGGGCATAGCTAAGAAGGGAGGAAAGCCCGACAAAGATCAGATCAAGACAGAGGTGGAGTGCCATGGTTGTAGGGAATTGGGGTACTTCGTAAGCGATTGTATGAATACGAAAAATGCTTGCTTTGTTTGTGGTCAAGTTGGACGTTTTAAGGAACAATGCCCTAATAAGCAAGGGCAGAAGGCAGGATCGTCTGGAGAACAAGTTAATGCTCTAGAGACTGGCGGATAAGATCGTCGTAGAAAGTCATCGTGGAAGGTTTAATTTTTTTTTTAGACTATCCTATTAGAACTCTCTTTGATTCTGGTGCTTCTCATTCATTCATATCCAACTCTATGGTAGAAAATTTGCACCTAGATACTAGAATTGTTTCCGATCTTGTTATAGTCTCAAACACTATAGGAGGAACGGTTCATTTATCTATCATATGTAGATAGCACTTCCACGTAATAACTCTACCAAAGGAGATCCTATTATAGGAATAGCATCCAGCACGCCTGTCACATTTTTTACTGCCCAATAACCAATTTGGTCCCGAGGTAAGGAATAACCAGTTACACCTAAAGATGCAGTCAATACAGCCAGAACCACACCTGTAACCCAAGTTAAATCGCGGGGTTTTTTAAACCCACCTGTAAGATACACACGAAATACGTGCAGAATCATCATTAGAACTATCATACTTGCTGACCAGCGGTGAACTGATCGAATTAACCAATTTTGAGAATTTCTATTTTAGGCATCGAATTTGAATGCGACACATATGTTCTTGGATTTATGGGTTACGGATTAATTCTAGGAATGGATTGGCTAGCCATGTATGGTTTCATTCTTGATTATGAGAGGAGAGTTGTTAGATTTCTAACGTGCCAAGGTAGAACTCTCGAAATTTCTTTTGACCCACAAGGGTCAGTTATGCTCGGTTTTATAGATTCTCTTAATATTTCCATTGACGATATTCGATCAGTACCCATAGTTGGTAGATTTCTGGACATTTTTGATGAGGTTAGAGGCGTACCTCTAAGGCGCGAGAAAGATCTACGGATTTACCTGGTGGAAAATGTGAAACCGGTCGCTTTGCCAGTGCGCCACATGGCTCCTAGTGTAACGCCCTGAAAATTTCGGACCAGTCAAAAATTGTCGAAAATCCTTCCGTTCAAAACAAACAATGACAACTACCATTTTATTTGAAAAATATACAACACCACTAAATGCATAACTTTTTTTATAATATGAATAGCACTTGTCAGAATATTCATCTTATTCACAGGGTGTGCTTAAATACAAATTAAGCACAATTACCATAAATCATCCATTGTGCAACTCTGACAAGATGGACATCGATATTCATTCCTGCAACTTGATAAATACATCAGGTACGGCTTAAATGATAAACATGAAAGACGCAACAACACAAATTATAATAACAACAAAAAATATTTTTATTAATAAAGCAGCTGCATCACTACCTCTTCTGACCGCCTACGTACCTATATCTAATTGGGTAAGAAATTAGATACAGGATCAAGCCAACGTAATTCTTCTTTATAAAACATTAAATCAATATTTAATGCCAAAATACTCTTTATATCAAGTAAAGGTAATTACTTTTTGTAAATACTTATTTGGAAAGACATCAATATACCTTTTGTAGAATTTCTGTTCAAAAGACAAACATCTTTTATTTTAAATACCAATCATCTTCTTTATGCAAAACTTCTTCATAAACAATTTTAAACCATCTTTATATCACTTAAATAAAGTCATATTAAATCATAAGTGTCCTCAATCATTAGTCGCATATGTTTCTTGCTAGCTGAATCAAAGATCGCAACCAATATAATATTATGAAGTCATGTGCTTCATTAAATCAAAATGCAAGTATACGAAATAAGTAATCGTTTAGATAACGAGCATACTCATAATACTCCTTACTAACTTCATGTAAATGCCTCATATACCATAATATAGTTCTTACCACCCCTGCAAAGCATGCAAATGTCTTCTTCGAATCATCGCAAAGCTCACATCAACTTACAAATTGCTCTCGGGTTTGACACATTTTGACTCATTTTAAGTTGCTTCTTTGCCTTGTATTTTATCTTTTTAACTTCCACTAAACTTCTCTTAATTATCTTTCTTTTTCTTTTGATTTTCAAGTATGAAAAAATGAAGTTTTCCATCCTATTTATAGTATTTCTTAAGGCTAGTTTAGTAATTTCTCCTTTATTATTATGACATTTCAAATCAAATGTCACATCAAACATATTATTATTATATGTCAAAACAAATGTCACATCAAACATTTATTATTATTATATGTCAAATTAAATCTTTATTAATTTACTGCCTAACACATTTTTGCATTAGTTAATCCATGCTTTTTTACTCAAAACATCTATAACCGTGTTTCTGTCATGCCATTAAAAATTATGTTCGTTTTAAAATACTTCATAGTCAATTCGGGGTAAAGACAACACTTCCAAAAATGTTATGACAAGTTCTGGGTGGTTTATAATGATTATAGACTAAAAACAACTTACTAAAGCGTTTCTGGGGCGCTTTGAAAAGTTCTGGGTAGCTTATAATGCTTCACGACTAATTTAGAGAAAAGATAGCATTTTAAAACGCTACAAAAAGTTCCCAATTTCAGATTTTCGGCTAGTTTTCGGCATAATGTTTGATGCTATTTCTCTATGATACAAATAGCTTTTGACTCCAAATTTTCTACAGTAAGAAGCTCTTTTAGTCTACTTAATTATCATAAAAATAAAACCTCAAAATCATTTATTAATTTATTATATCAACTTAAATATCATGAGGCATTTTTAACATGTCCATTTCGGGCTGATTTTTACCTGACTTTGCGTCCAGTTTTCAAGTATACAAACGATCGAATTAGAAAAAGTGTACAAGTGAAAGTTGTAGCCCTTTGAATTATCTTTCCAGATTGATAAAGAAATCGAAATTTCATTCAGAATTGCAAAAGTTATGCCCAAAATATCGAACGTCATTTTTAGTGTTTCGATTTCTATCGTTTCTTCTTAATTTTCACAACTTTTCTTCAAAATATGAAATGAATACATGAACTTAAATAGTTTTTCTCACCTTAGACTTGAAACTTGAACTTGTATTCCTTCTCTTGGCTTCTCCTAAACCTCTCTTCTTTTTCTTATCTTGGTTTTGTTTTGTGAATCCATGAAATGGAAAGAACCTTTCCACCCTTTATATAGTAGTCTTCAAGGCTAGTTTGGTAACTTAGTTTTGGACACTTGTCCTCCTTATCTTCATGCAAGCTTTAGGATGAAGACACATGTCTACTTAGGCATCTTTAGATGTTTCTACACATGGACACCTAATATGTTTATGTGTCTTTACCTCCTTAAATCTCATGACATGTGCACCGTTCATTTTATGACCCACTATCATTTTAAGCCATTTTTCATATTCTAGAATATGTACACATATACCATTTGTATTTTGATTTATATGTTATGTACATACATATATGTGTTAATCTATTGTTACTACATGCATATGATATTCTAACAGCTTTTAACAAGTAAAACGTCGTTTATCAACAAAACTGTTTTCGGTCACATTATCGATATTTTTTTGAACTACTTATCTTTGTAAGCAACATGTTTTATCCTCATTAATTATTATTTATAAAGGGATTTAATCAAGGTTATAAAACCATTTTTATAACGTTAAATCCAAAATATAAATATTTAAATAACCTCGATATTTCAATATTTACTGCCTGAAGTTTCTGGTTGTTACATTCTTTCCCCCCTTAAAAGGAATTTCGTCCCTGAAATTCTATGCAATACTTAACCAAATATTCCACGAAAGAAACTCTATATATCCAAGAAATTTTCTTGAAATTATACTTTCAAAATAATTTCTTAAACTGAAATCATATCTGGATAGTATTTGATTCGTATCTTTTAAAATTCTGTCACTCCTGCAAGCTGTTACTGGATTAGGCACGCTATAGCTTTTTTGTATGCCCAAATTTAGGATCATGTTCTTTGAAATCCAAATCAATACTATCTCCTTTTCTTCTTATGTGGTACCAATTGAAATGTACTAAAGATTCATCATACTCCGTCTCATCATCATCAAGCAAGGATGCATTCTCCATGTTGCGGTACCCATTGAAATATACCAAAGAGTAATCATAACATTCTTATTATAAGAATTTCCAAAATAGACTTTAAAAAAATATATTCAAATAAGTCAAAAGTTTATAAAAAAATTCTTTTTTCAAAACTAGGATCATATTCATCAAAGTGGATCCAATCTACACATTCAATTTAGGATATTTTATCCTATCGCGGTCGGCATCCCCGTCATCAAATAGGGATATACTCTACTTGGCTCGATACCAACATAGAGTAATAGTTGCACTATCCAAGATCTATTATCTTATAGCTGGCATCCCGTCATCAAATAGGATGTACTCTACTCGGCTCGATACCAACAAAGAGTAATAGTGTACTACCCAAGATCTATTGTCTTATACCGCACATCGTCTTCGTCATCCGAAAGTATCCATCATTGACGAAATAATCCATAAAAATCTTTAATAAGTTTAAACAAAGTATTCTCTCAAAGTACTTTTATACTTTGTAATCATTACTCCCATATGGATAACCATTACCTTTTGGAAAATCCGCACTTTCAACTTCAAAAATCATCTTAAGTTTAAATCCCCCTTCTTCTTCCTTTTTATTAGTCAGATTCATAGTTCAGATTGCAAAATTGTTGTAAGATAGCAAACTTTCAAAATTTTAAAATGTGTATGATGTTAGTATTTTAGATAATTAATCTAGCTTCCCAATGAGATTAACTTCGACTAAACCCAAATCAAGGAATCAAAAGTTATGACTAGATTGCCGAGAGATGTTTTAGCAGCTTTAAGCTAACATCATCAGGGCTAAACAATTCTAACATCTTATTATGTAAAAATTCTCACCTCGATTTTGCAAGAATGCAGTATTCAATTTACTCCTCTTGGTCTTCTTCAATTTTGTTTGCCCAAGATGATTTAATTCCTCCAAGTTGTTAGTTCATATGCCATCGAAGCTACTCCGCTGCATCCATTTCAAGCTGTTGCATTCCTTCCTTTACAAGCCACTGTGTTCCTCCTTCGTTACTTTATAACTTATCATATGCACTTATAATTTTGTTAAACCCCTCTATGTGGTGCTTGATAATGAATTATATATGCATAAACATTAAACAAAAATTAAACACACAAAATAAACACTACTCATAGCCCTGGTCAGAGGAATGGTGCTTTACCCTATCCATATTTATTTATAAAATTAAGGTAACTTCATTTCAAATTTCTAGGTTGCTTTTCTATTTTTATGTGAAATTTTATTTAGGCACCTAACCTAAGCTCTGATACCACTTTGTAACACCTCGAAAATTTCGGACCAGACAAAAATTGCCGAAAATCCTTCCGTTCAAAACAAACAATGACAACTACCATTTTATTTGAAAAATATACAACATCACTAAATGCATAACTTTTTTTTATAATATGAATAGCACTTGTCAGAATATTCATCTTATACATAGGGTGTGCTTAAATACAAATTAAGCACAATTACCATAAGTCATCCATTGTGCAACTCTAACAGGATGGGCATCTGTAACACCCCACCTCCGTTAAGGTCACTCAAAAGGGAATGCATTAACTTCGGTGGAGCGTCATAAGTGTATAGAACAGATAAATTACAAACAGACAAAATTTAAACAGCGGAAAATAAATAAAACTTTACTTCATTGATGAAACAGTAGCTTGGCAAAACAGCTTGTACAAAGATTGTTTTCCAATACCTATTACAACAAAGCATCTATCTTGTTTAACAAAATAAAGAAGCATAAAATGACGATGATATTCCCCAATAAAGCATGAGCCAGCCATAGCAGTGGAAAAGAGAGTTCAAAGCAGTACATCGACTATCTTCGAGCTTGGAAAGAAAACTGAGCTAAGTGGTAATATTCCCTCCCTGTGAACCTGGGGGGAGAAACCGAAGAAAAGAAAGTGAAACAAAACAGAGTCAAACACAAAGCCTGGTAAGCCAAGTGACTTTCAGCATGTAAATAGGTAAAAGCATCATAACATGAATAAACTGGATACCAGACCATAACCATGATAATAAGCATATCAAGACAACAAACGATGATCGTTAGATATGACAAGGTAAGATACACTAATTGCGCTTCGGTTCTTTCTTTGATTTCCTATTTTCTCTGCGCCACCCAACTAGCATCCTAACTAGTGTCTTTTATAGAAAGATTTGTATTCCCTACTAGTGTCCCAACTAGTATCCTGTGAAAAAGGATCTGTATCCCCTACTAGTGTTCCAAATAGTATCCTATGTTATATAATAAGGTGATCCCAACCCCGCAATTGTGGTAGCCTTCAGGTGTACATCTAGTATGAGGATCTTACCTCAATCAGCCTAATTGTCATGAAGATATTAGATGTACCCTTACTACCCTATCGATCGACAACCTACTTGTATTAATTTTCCTTGTGTCTATGTCAATCGGCCCTCTCTTGCGTGTAGATACCCTGTGCTGGTCCCACCATAAGGTGTATCAATTCCTACGATAGCAACCCGACATGATTCAAGATGCACAGTGTATAACTACTAGTACCCAACGCCTACTTTTTCCACTCCGGAGTACGTGCACGCCCGTAATCCGTCGGAACCTACACTGACGTACCCCCTGCCTCTATTTTGACAGCAGCCCAGTAATCGTGCCCCACCCTGCCTAGTTCAGGGTACCGTGATACATCTATGTGGCTTACTGCTGAAATGGGTCCCCGTTACTAGGGTTTCCTAGGGTCTATTCGTATACCCCCCAAATTGGCTAAGTGTTATCCATCCATTCAAGTTAACTTAACCCATCCACATGTCATGTCGTGTTGGTTAAGTGTTTCTTATTGACTTAACCCTTCTCATTCATCATGTTGTAATTGGTTAAGTGTTCCTATTAACTTAACCTTGTTCATTCATCATATTATATTGGTTAAGCGTTTCCCCTTAGCTTAACCCCATTCGTTCATCATGTTATATTGGTTAAGTGTTTCCCATTAACTTAACCTCACTCGTTCATCATGTTATATTGGTTAAGTGTTACCCTCTTGTGTTAACTTAACCCTACCACTTGTCATGTTACATTGGTTAAGTGTTGCCCTCTTGTGTTACTTAACCCTACCACTTGTCACGTTACATTGGTTAAGTGTTGCCTTCTTGTGTTACTTAACCCTACCACTTGTCATGTCACATTGTTTAATCGTTGCCCTATCACACATCATGTTATATTGGTTAAGTGTTGCCCTCTTGTGTTAAATTAACCCTATCATTCTTAGCATGACCGTTCATTAGCATTAATTCGTTCATTAATGCCTCAACCTCTCACATTAGAACTGTTGTTTGTGGTTACTGGATGTGCCAGACGGTTTCGGGACTTCTACCGCAAACTCATTCTAACCTCGGGTTTTGGGCTCAATGCGCTAACCTCTCACATTAGATCTATATTGTTGTGGTCGTTGGATGTGTCGGGCAGTTCCGAGAAGTCTTACACCGCAACTCAATATAACCTCGGGTAAGGCACGTTCATCTTTAGCCAATTTACATATTTATTATACATGTCCAAGTCTAGATTTTATATGATAATTATCCCAAATTTACCAAACTAGTCATGTTCCAATTCCCAAGTTATGCCCTACAAATTCAGTTACAAGTTATTACTCAAAATAAGTTACACCCAATCTTCCCAATTTACAATAATAGTCATGCCCCAAAATCGCAATATACATTATGCTTGACATCCCAACCAATAGTTATGCCCAATCTAGATTTAATATTCCAATTTATAGTTTCCGCCCAATATAGATTTAATATTTCAATTTACCCCAAGTTCGCAACAATAACATTTATACCCCAAATAACAAGTTACAAATTGTGTCCAACAATTTCACCGAATATGTTATGCCCAATTATTTCACCGAATACATTATGCCCAATATTTACCCAAAAAATTCCCCGTATTCCAATCGTTCGTATTTCACGATTTCAGCCTAGGTTCGAAGGTAACCCAGGTCCATAAAAGAAAAAGGAAATAGGGGAAGAGAGAGGGAAGGAGCATAAAATAAGAATAGGCATAAAAATAGGCATGTAACAACAGACCTAATACAAGAAATTTAGATCCAACAAAGATAGATTCTTGAATAAAATGATACAATCATTATCGCAGGCATAAGTATAACATCACGAACCAAAGAGGGTTATAAACCTGATGTACAATAAAGATAAGCCTGATTTAATAAATAAAAATAACCTCTAAGGCATGTTAAGACATGGATTCAATAGAAGGATAGGGATAAATCTGAAAAGATTATCTTACAATCAGGCATAAACTTCGATTCATTTTATTACATGTCAAGAATACAGTCAGGTATTCAAATCTGAAAATAACTGAACTTACATTGTTAGGATTAAGAAAAGATAATTGAATCGTTGTTGTTGCAGAAACTCTAATTTGATGTTGGTTAATCTTCAAAGTTGATTGTTGATGAAGAACTTCTAATATGATCTAGGTTTTAGAGGCGATGGCTAAGAGAATTGAGAGTTCAGCAACATAAAGGCGTCATAAGAAATTGTTATGAATTAGGGCTAGGTTATGAGTGTATATATAGATGTCTAGGATTTTTAAGAGCCTTTAGATCAACCTAGTATCCATCCAAGCCATCCAGTCCAAGAAAATTCGTCATAAGGCCAATCAGGTAACGACACATCAGCCCTAGGCGGTAAAAATACGTCACTGGATCTGGATAAAAAGGGGTCGACTCCCTACTGGGGGGGTCGACAACCCTATAGGGGGTTGTAATGACCCGCATTTTTAGAGATGGAATAATTAATTAATTTAATTATTAAATATCGTTATAGCGATATCGAGAACCATAATTAAATAATATTGAATATTTAATTAATATTTATAATGAATAATAAATTATAAATATCGAAATAGTCAGAAATAGTAGAATTCACAATAGAGTGTGAATTGAATAGCATACGAGATGTGGTTGAGTTTCGATTCGAAATATAATAACGAATATATTGAATCGACGACAGTTGAACGTATAGTTTATAATATATTTAAAATCGAGCTTGAAATGGCGCTGCAGTTCGTGAATTGGCGATTTGAACTTCAACTGAATGTACAGGATTCGTTTTAAGCCGGATTTCTGTGAAACAAGAAACGCGTGGAGCTGGTGGAGTATATCTTTCTAGTGGAAGAGAAAAATCGGGATTTCATCGTGTAGATTTTGAGTTATGTCCAAATCAAATTTCAGAAAAAGTCGCTGTGGAATTCCTTTATAATTTGCGACGCTTTATATACGTTATAAATGGATTTTCAGTATAAACTGAATATCGAGATAATCTGGAATCTGAAATATCAAGCTATAAATTCTGATATGATATTCTGGGGCTGTACGATATCATATGTGAAGATATACGATAATAATTAATTTTAAATAATTAATTCAATTATATTTAAATATATTTATATATTTAAATAGGCTATTTAGAGCGTTAAAAATAGCCACTTTTGCAAATGAAATCGGAATTCGACGAAACTAATTTTGTTGGATCCGCAATGTCAAATAATTGTTAGATGTCAAGTTTCGTGATTTTTAGAGGTAGTGTGTGGTCGTACGGATTTTTAGAGTGAGAAACAGTTAGTATTTTGACTGTTAAAAATACGCTGTGTGAGCATACAGAGTCAGAATTCGACGAAACCAGTTTCGTTGGGACCGTAATGTCGAACTCTAGCTGCATGTCCAGTTTCGTAATTTTTGGGTATTGTATGTGACCATGGGAATTTTTAAAGACGGATATGAACAGCGTTGGATTAAAATTGAATATATAAATTCAATATAAAAATAATATAAAAATTTCTATATAAACACCTCAAAAATCTCTTAACCTAATTTCATTTTCATTTGGTCAACAGGGCATTTTTTTTCCGCCGTTGTTCTTCAGGAAGAAAACGTGAGGAACTTCTCTTTCAAAAAAATCCACAACAACTTAAATGAAAATCTATAAATCGCAACTCAATGATATTCAAGATCTAGGAGGGATTCTCTTCATTCTAGTATGCTCCAATGTGAGTTCGACGTCAGTTCAGGTGCTTCAGTTTTTGAAGCCGAGTCCTAGGGTTGATTAATACTCGGATTTAAGGCATCGATTCAGACAGTTGATACTGGAATTGGGTTTAGCAAAGTATACCGCACCTACTTGCGGAAATTTGGAGGGTTCGACGACTATTTCTGTCGATGTCCTATAGCTGAGCTCGACGTTCGCGATTTCCTTTTGGGCATCGGATTGGATTTCGTGGTGCTGAGGAGGAAGAGGCTTGGATGAGGTGATGAACGGTGGGTTTGGTTTTCGAATTCGGTGAAGGACGAGGGAGCAATCGGCGGTCAAAGGGGGGGTCAACGGGGTGGTTTGGGTTCGGATTTTCAATACTGGGAGTCGCGAAAATCTGGGTTGGGGAAGATGGATTAAATGGGAGCGGTTGGGCTTTGATGACTGGGCCAAGTTAACTTAAGGATGGTGAGAGGCCCAATAACACAAGTTTTGTTTTAATTAAAACTATTTAAAAGAGTATAAATTGTAAATACGATATCTTGGTCATACAATATCAGATTGACGAACCGTAAGTTGCGTCAGGATCGTATGGACGGGAGCAACACAATGAGACTGACTGGAAGTCCATCGGAGCTCGTTACAATTTATGGCGAAATAAATTGTCCGTCTCAAATAACGAACGCAAACCGATATTTTTCAGTTAACGCGAAACTGTGAGTAAATCTCACCAACTCTGAATAGTTTATAATTTCATGTTGTATATTTAGAACTGTTAGAAATTGTCTGATGTACTGTGTGTTGATTTGTTTGATTGAACTGCTAGTCAGTTAGTTAAATTTCTATATTGATTCTGTTTAACAGAATATATCATATGGAACTGAAAGTGATGTTATCTATATTGTCTAACATCTGTGGATGCAGGGAAACAGGTTGGAGGAATCCGACTGGATTCCCCAACAGCTATTTTATTATTTTTCATATATTGTGATATATGACGTGATTTATAATCTGTTGTTGATTGTGTGTGTATGGACGATATTGAACATCGTGATTTGATATGATTGAATACCATAACATACGGGATGTTGATAAGGAGATTTTCAAAGTGATATTGAAAACAACATATTTATAAAGTGGAATATTTATAAATAAGAAATGTTTATAAATTGGAATATTTATAAATAGGAGATATTTGAAAAGGAAATAAATTCAAAACATTTCTTTTGAATGGAATGGCCTGTGTGGCGAGTTTGGGGATTTTCCCGATGCTCCCGTTACAAAGGAGGTTATGGCGAATTTTCCCAAAAATTTAAGGAGTTAGAATATTTCAAGAAAAAAACTTGAAAAGGAAATATTTGTAAACCATTTACAAATAGAATTGAAAAGGGAACGTTATAAAAAGGAAATCATTTTTTAAGTGTAGAACCGTTATTTAAAAGTAAATCTTTTCAAATGAATAAAACATTGTTAAAAAGTAAATCTTTATTAAGTGAATAAAGTTAATCGAATATAGACATTCGAAAGGAGAAATCGAATATGGTATTCGAAGTTAGTTAATCGAATATGGTATTCGAAGTTAGTTAATCGAATATGGTATTCGAAGTTGGTTAATCGAATATGGTAGTCGAAGTTAGTTAATCGAATATGGTAGTCGAAGTTAGTTAATCGAATATGGTATTCGAAGTTAGTTAATCGAATATGGTATTCGAAGTTAGTTAATCGAATATGGTATTCGAAGTTAGTTAATCGAATATGGTATTCGAAGTTAGTTATTCGAATATGGTAGTCGAAGTTAGTTAATCGAATATGGTATTCGAAGTTGGTTAATCGAATATGGTAGTCGAAGTTAGTTAATCGAATTAGTTATTCGAATAGAGTTAAACGGAGTTAAATAGAGTAAAGGAGTTAATCGAATATAGTTTGTTCGAATAGAGTAAAGGAGTTAATCGAATATAGTTTATTCGACAGGAGTTAAGTGAATTAGTTAAGCTAAACTAAGTGAATTGGTTAAGTTAACCAAAGTGAATTAGTCGAGTTAATCAAAGTGATTAGTTCAGTTAATCGAGATAAGTAAATCAAGTTAGGTTAATCGAGTTGAATTAGTCAGTCGAGTTAATAAATTGAGTTAGTCAAACCAAGTAAAACCAGTTAAGTTAAATAAGTTGAGTTGATCAGGTGGTTCGACCAAGTTAGTCGGGCCTAGTTAATCAAATCGAATTGGTCGAACCAAGTAAGTCGAGTTAGTCGAGTCAAGTTAAGTTCTTCGAGTTAAATTAATCGATGTTAGTTTCATCGAAAGGAGTTATCGATGTTAGTTTCATCGAAAAGAGTTATCAATGTTAGTTTCATCGAAGGGAGTTATCGATTATAGTTTAATCGAAGTGAGATTTTCAAATATGAGATATTTGAAAAGGAAGAGTTATCGAATATTAGCTATTCGAAGAGAGATTTTCGAATATAGGTTATTCGAAGAAGAGTTAATCAAATAGAGATTTCTCGAAGAGAGTTAATCGGCAAATTCGATTATATCGAATTCGGGAAAGTACTTATACTTTTCCAGTGTTTAAATAGAGATTTATTTATTTATAAATAAATAAGTGTTAGGTTAATTATTCACTAATAAGAATAGAAGTTATAATTAAAGTTAGATAATTCGGAAGTAGGGATTATAACGTTATCGTTATAACCAATGTTTTAAATATAGAAGTGGATTAGTAAAATTGAATTCGAGAAAGGCGTAAAGAAGTTGTTAAAGATTAAAAGATAAACTTTGACCATTTCGAAGTTATAACGTTGTTCAGTTAAGGTCTGAGAGGTAATTATACCCCAACTTGAGTGACTTCCTTCTTAACTAAGAAATGGTAAGGTTTGATCGTAAAGGAGTTTTGGAAATGTTTTCCAAACGAGAATCAGAAATGTTTTCTAATAAAAGAAAATAAGAATTTAGAATATAGGGAAACATGAGATAAGTAGATAAATGAACTAAAGCGATTATGTTAAATGATGTTTGTTCGATATAATTTCCATTTGGAAATAATATCGTTGTTTGCACACTTGTTTTTCTTTGATAGTTAACTCACCGACTATCGAAGTTTTGACCATTTTAACGTTGTTAATATGGAGAGACCGGTTGGATTATTATCCATAGAACCACTCTGTATTGGCATAAGCATTGCGAATCATATATGCCAAAGATAATTGAAGACGGAGTAAAATGCAAGGGCTATCCTGTTTACGGAATAGTGCCTTCGGTTTGTCCAGTCCCAGGACAACTTGTATGGACGAAGGTCTGACGGAGTATATCCAATGGATCGCGTAAGTTGATCTGTTCAAACGTATTCACGTTTGGTGGCGGAGGAATTCGTTTCTCTTAGCTGTATACCCGTGTTATTTTTGGATAAGTCAATTTGTGATTTGGCGGGTATGACGATGTGACATTTCTAAGTGAATGAAGATGGATGTCTGACATAGTATTTCCAAACGGTCACGTACATTGATTTCTTCAACTATACCAAGAGTGGAAGCGGGGAAGGAAACTTCTTTTAGCTGACACGTAATGTAGGGTTGTAGACGTCAATTAGTGATTCTGATGGATCTGACAATGTAGCATTCGAAGTGAATCTGATGTAATGATAAAGCGTAGCTTCTAGCCTCATCATCCGGTAAATGACAGAAATCGGGCAGACAGCATGACTAAGTCGGTCGCACCGAAGTAGGGTGTATAATCACCTATCTAGTGAATATTCATTTGTTTCTAAAATCTATCAATGCTGTCCCATATATATATATATATACGGGAACGGTTGCTGATCCCAACCGTTGGTGATGTACATTCGATACACTCAAGCGAAATGAGTGGTCGGTCATGTGTGGCTGAGTTACAAGATGTTCTTGTTGAACTCCAGTGTATCGTTCCTAGAGTACACTGATCGGAAGGTGGTTCCATACCTTGTCATAGTTGGAAATCCATTATCCAATACGTGCTTGCGATTTTGATTGTATACTATTTATGTAGAACGTGAGATGAAAGCGTTTCTGCTAGTTGATATCTATTTGTACATAGACATTATTATAATATCAAAAGGTTTTTGATATAAAGATATTTTGGATTCTCATAAGGGAAAAACCTGTTCCGTTCTGCGGCGTGGTCTTATGAGATATCGTTTACTTGTTCATATACCTGTTTATACTGTTTTACTCATACCAGTCCCATGACTGACCCAGAGTTTACTTTGTTGTTTTCCCTAAACTCTTGGGTGCCTAAATTTGTACGGGCAGTCAAGTAGTCGGGATTTACAGATATACTTGAAGAGCTGGAGCAGGAGGCTTCTGGATCATATAGCTATAGTTATTTCCGCTGTGTTGTAAGTGCTGTACTCTAATAAGTGCTATTGTATACATAACTGTTATATTTCAAAGTTATGTTATCTATTATATGTTATTCGTTCCGCTGTGAGGTTCGTGTTACTCTGATGTTGTGTTCTTCTTCTTCTTCTATTCTAAGTTTCTATCTTATCTATTCTCACCTTCTAATTTCTTTCATTAATTACCGGGATTTTTCGATGTTTTGGTTATCGACGTCGAGCTTACGTCGATAACCAAAGTCTCTCAAAATCCGGGTCGTTACAGTTGGTATCAGAGCTTAAGTTAAGAATTACTTGGCTCTGTGGCGTGACTCGGTAGAGATAGGGTTAGTAATACCCTAGATTGAGTTTGAGTGTATATATATGAGTGCGTATTTGTAATTGATATAAAAATTGTTTTATACTGTGGAGATTCATTGGCTGAGTTGTTTATGAGTTCTGGTCGATCAGTTTGATCCACTGTATCGGTAGGAGTAAATAAACACTTGAATACGATGGACCGACACAGTATGTATATGTGATATATTATCATATATAGGATGTGTTGGTAGTAATTATAATCAGATGAGATTATAAAGTGAAATGGTTATATATAACCAATCAGAATCATATAAGTAAAGTATATGAAGTAAGACGAAGTAAATCTGAATTTAAATCAGATTTGGAATTAAAATAAGGAAATTTTAAGTTCCTGGGAGATTTTGAAATGTTTTCAAAATGGAAGTATTTAGTAATGGTTTTGAAAATGATATAGTATTGAAATCACTTGTGTCGCTGGAAAATAATTCCGATGATGACTGCGCAGTATCATCGGTGTGATTTTCGAGTTCTAAGTGGTGGATTACTACCAGAGATTTGGATTTGAATTGTTTTGAGAAAACAGGTTGTTCAAGAAATTCAAAGGTTTTGAATTGGTACTATGATTTCAAATTTGAATTGAAAGAAACCCAGGGATTTAAGTTCTGGAATTAAAATTTAACGTATGAAGTTAAATAGACTGAGATGACAGATGTGAATAAGTGAATTAGAATTTAACTTGAACTAAGTTAAATAAAATTGAATTGGATTAGCGATAATCTAGAATGGAACCAAATTGATAAGTCAATAATTTGGAATTTGATATTGGGGTTCGAATGAAATTCGATTTGGATTTGAGGATATGAACTGATTGGAATTTGATGGAGATAACACTGGTATATGCTGAGTCGATAGCATATGGAAGTGATAGAGTTGACATGCCCGACAAAAAGGTACCAGTTATATTATATATGGATTTGAGATTTTGATGAGCTGAATTGGCAAGTCGCTTGGCTGTTTGATTTTCTTTTGGGTTGGAGATGGCCCAGAGAGGCGAGTTGGAGTTTGAGATATTGACCAGTACAGAGGAGGTGCTGGCGAAATTTTCCGAAAATTTAAAGTGTTAGAAAATTTTCAGAATTTTTGAAAATTTTAGTTAATCAGAAAGAATTAATATTTTAGTCGATATATTGGTTCAGTTAAAATCAGAAATAAGGGGTAAACAAATCTTAGGAATTCCAATAGATAGGGTCGTCCTCTAACTTAGCAAATTTCGAGGACGAAATTATTTTAAGTAGGGAAGAATGTAATGACCCGCATTTTTAGAGATGGAATAATTAATTAATTTAATTATTAAATATCGTTATAGCGATATCGAGAACCATAATTAAATAATATTGAATATTTAATTAATATTTATAATGAATAATAAATTATAAATATCGAAATAGTCAGAAATAGTAGAATTCACAATAGAGTGTGAATTGAATAGCATACGAGATGTGGTTGAGTTTCGATTCGAAATATAATAACGAATATATTGAATCGACGACAGTTGAACGTATAGTTTATAATATATTTAAAATCGAGCTTGAAATGGCGCTGCAGTTCGTGAATTGGCGATTTGAACTTCAACTGAATGTACAGGATTCGTTTTAAGCCGGATTTCTGTGAAACAAGAAACGCGTGGAGCTGGTGGAGTATATCTTTCTAGTGGAAGAGAAAAATCGGGATTTCATCGTGTAGATTTTGAGTTATGTCCAAATCAAATTTCAGAAAAAGTCGCTGTGGAATTCCTTTATAATTTGCGACGCTTTATATACGTTATAAATGGATTTTCAGTATAAACTGAATATCGAGATAATCTGGAATCTGAAATATCAAGCTATAAATTCTGATATGATATTCTGGGGCTGTACGATATCATATGTGAAGATATACGATAATAATTAATTTTAAATAATTAATTCAATTATATTTAAATATATTTATATATTTAAATAGGCTATTTAGAGCGTTAAAAATAGCCACTTTTGCAAATGAAATCGGAATTCGACGAAACTAATTTTGTTGGATCCGCAATGTCAAATAATTGTTAGATGTCAAGTTTCGTGATTTTTAGAGGTAGTGTGTGGTCGTACGGATTTTTAGAGTGAGAAACAGTTAGTATTTTGACTGTTAAAAATACGCTGTGTGAGCATACAGAGTCAGAATTCGACGAAACCAGTTTCGTTGGGATCGTAATGTCGAACTCTAGCTGCATGTCCAGTTTCGTAATTTTTGGGTATTGTATGTGACCATGGGAATTTTTAAAGACGGATATGAACAGCGTTGGATTAAAATTGAATATATAAATTCAATATAAAAATAATATAAAAATTTCTATATAAACACCTCAAAAATCTCTTAACCTAATTTCATTTTCATTTGGTCAACAGGGCATTTTTTTTCCGCCGTTGTTCTTCAGGAAGAAAACGTGAGGAACTTCTCTTTCAAAAAAATCCACAACAACTTAAATGAAAATCTATAAATCACAACTCAATGATATTCAAGATCTAGGAGGGATTCTCTTCATTCTAGTATGCTCCAATGTGAGTTCGACATCAGTTCAGGTGCTTCAGTTTTTGAAGCCGAGTCCTAGGGTTGATTAATACTCGGATTTAAGGCATCGATTCAGACAGTTGATACTGGAATTGGGTTTAGCAAAGTATACCGCACCTACTTGCGGAAATTTGGAGGGTTCGACGACTATTTCTGTCGATGTCCTATAGCTGAGCTCGACGTTCGCGATTTCCTTTTGGGCATCGGATTGGATTTCGTGGTGCTGAGGAGGAAGAGGCTTGGATGAGGTGATGAACGGTGGGTTTGGTTTTCGAATTCGGTGAAGGACGAGGGAGCAATCGGCGGTCAAAGGGGGGGTCAACGGGGTGGTTTGGGTTCGGATTTTCAATACTGGGAGTCGCGAAAATCTGGGTTGGGGAAGATGGATTAAATGGGAGCGGTTGGGCTTTGATGACTGGGCCAAGTTAACTTAAGGATGGTGAGAGGCCCAATAACACAAGTTTTGTTTTAATTAAAACTATTTAAAAGAGTATAAATTGTAAATACGATAACTTGGTCATACAATATCAGATTGACGAACCGTAAGTTGCGTCAGGATCGTATGGACGGGAGCAACACAATGAGACTGACTGGAAGTCCATCGGAGCTCGTTACAATTTATGGCGAAATAAATTGTCCGTCTCAAATAACGAACGCAAACCGATATTTTTCGGTTAACGCGCAACTGTGAGTAAATCTCACCAACTCTGAACAGTTTATAATTTCATGTTGTATATTTAGAACTGTTAGAAATTGTCTGATGTACTGTGTGTTGATTTGTTTGATTGAACTGCTAGTCAGTTAGTTAAATTTCTATATTGATTCTGTTTAACAGAATATATCATATGGAACTGAAAGTGATGTTATCTATATTGTCTAACATCTGTGGATGCAGGGAAACAGGTTGGAGGAATCCGACTGGATTCCCCAACAGCTATTTTATTATTTTTCATATATTGTGATATATGACGTGATTTATAATCTGTTGTTGATTGTGTGTGTATGGACGATATTGAACATCGTGATTTGATATGATTGAATACCATAACATACGGGATGTTGATAAGGAGATTTTCAAAGTGATATTGAAAACAGCATATTTATAAAGTGGAATATTTATAAATAAGAAATGTTTATAAATTGGAATATTTATAAATAGGAGATATGTGAAAAGGAAATAAATTCAAAACATTTCTTTTGAATGGAATGGCCTGTGTGGCGAGTTTGGGGATTTTCCCGATGCTCCCGTTACAAAGGAGGTTATGGCGAATTTTCCCGAAAATTTAAGGAGTTAGAATATTTCAAGAAAAAAACTTGAAAAGGAAATATTTGTAAACCATTTACAAATAGAATTGAAAAGGGAACGTTATAAAAAGGAAATCATTTTTTAAGTGTAGAACCGTTATTTAAAAGTAAATCTTTTCAAATGAATAAAACATTGTTAAAAAGTAAATCTTTATTAAGTGAATAAAGTTAATCGAATATAGACATTCGAAAGGAGAAATCGAATATGGTATTCGAAGTTAGTTAATCGAATATGGTATTCGAAGTTAGTTAATCGAATATGGTATTCGAAGTTGGTTAATCGAATATGGTAGTCGAAGTTAGTTAATCGAATATGGTAGTCGAAGTTAGTTAATCGAATATGGTATTCGAAGTTAGTTAATCGAATATGGTATTCGAAGTTAGTTAATCGAATATGGTATTCGAAGTTAGTTAATCGAATATGGTATTCGAAGTTAGTTAATCGAATATGGTATTCGAAGTTAGTTAATCGAATATGGTAGTCGAAGTTAGTTAATCGAATATGGTATTCGAAGTTGGTTAATCGAATATGGTAGTCGAAGTTAGTTAATCGAATTAGTTATTCGAATAGAGTTAAACGGAGTTAAATAGAGTAAAGGAGTTAATCGAATATAGTTTATTCGAATAGAGTAAAGGAGTTAATCGAATATAGTTTATTCGACAGGAGTTAAGTGAATTAGTTAAGCTAAACTAAGTGAATTGGTTAAGTTAACCAAAGTGAATTAGTCGAGTTAATCAAAGTGATTAGTTCAGTTAATCGAGATAAGTAAATCAAGTTAGGTTAATCGAGTTGAATTAGTCAGTCGAGTTAATAAATTGAGTTAGTCAAACCAAGTAAAACCAGTTAAGTTAAATAAGTTGAGTTGATCAGGTGGTTCGACCAAGTTAGTCGGGCCTAGTTAATCAAATCGAATTGGTCGAACCAAGTAAGTCGAGTTAGTCGAGTCAAGTTAAGTTCTTCGAGTTAAATTAATCGATGTTAGTTTCATCGAAAGGAGTTATCGATGTTAGTTTCATCGAAAAGAGTTATCAATGTTAGTTTCATCGAAGGGAGTTATCGATTATAGTTTAATCGAAGTGAGATTTTCAAATATGAGATATTTGAAAAGGAAGAGTTATCGAATATTAGCTATTCGAAGAGAGATTTTCGAATATAGGTTATTCGAAGAAGAGTTAATCAAATAGAGATTTCTCGAAGAGAGTTAATCGGCAAATTCGATTATATCGAATTCGGGAAAGTACTTATACTTTTCCAGTGTTTAAATAGAGATTTATTTATTTATAAATAAATAAGTGTTAGGTTAATTATTCACTAATAAGAATAGAAGTTATAATTAAAGTTAGATAATTCGGAAGTAGGGATTATAACGTTATCGTTATAATCAATGTTTTAAATATAGAAGTGGATTAGTAAAATTGAATTCGAGAAAGGCGTAAAGAAGTTGTTAAAGATTAAAAGATAAACTTTGACCATTTCGAAGTTATAACGTTGTTTAGTTAAGGTCTGAGAGGTAATTATACCCCAACTTGAGTGACTTCCTTCTTAACTAAGAAATGGTAAGGTTTGATCGTAAAGGAGTTTTGGAAATGTTTTCCAAACGAGAATCAGAAATGTTTTCTAATAAAAGAAAATAAGAATTTAGAATATAGGGAAACATGAGATAAGTAGATAAATGAACTAAAGCGATTATGTTAAATGATGTTTGTTCGATATAATTTCCATTTGGAAATAATATCGTTGTTTGCACACTTGTTTTTCTTTGATAGTTAACTCACCGACTATCGAAGTTTTGACCATTTTAACGTTGTTAATATGGAGAGACCGGTTGGATTATTATCCATAGAACCACTCTGTATTGGCATAAGCATTGCGAATCATATATGCCAAAGATAATTGAAGACGGAGTAAAATGCAAGGGCTATCCTGTTTACGGAATAGTGCCTTCGGTTTGTCCAGTCCCAGGACAACTTGTATGGACGAAGGTCTGACGGAGTATATCCAATGGATCGCGTAAGTTGATCTGTTCAAACGTATTCACGTTTGGTGGCGGAGGAATTCGTTTCTCTTAGCTGTATACCCGTGTTATTTTTGGATAAGTCAATTTGTGATTTGGCGGGTATGACGATGTGACATTTCTAAGTGAATGAAAATGGATGTCTGACATAGTATTTCCAAACGGTCACGTACATTGATTTCTTCAACTATACCAAGAGTGGAAGCGGGGAAGGAAACTTCTTTTAGCTGACACGTAATGTAGGGTTGTAGACGTCAATTAGTGATTCTGATGGATCTGACAATGTAGCATTCGAAGTGAATCTGATGTAATGATAAAGCGTAGCTTCTAGCCTCATCATCCGGTAAATGACAGAAATCGGGCAGGCAGCATGACTAAGTCGGTCGCACCGAAGTAGGGTGTATAATCACCTATCTAGTGAATATTCATTTGTTTCTAAAATCTATCAATGCTGTCCCATATATATATATATACGGGAACGGTTGCCGATCCCAACCGTTGGTGATGTACATTCGATACACTCAAGCGAAATGAGTGGTCGGTCATGTGTGGCTGAGTTACAAGATGTTCTTGTTGAACTCCAGTGTATCGTTCCTAGAGTACACTGATCGGAAGGTGGTTCCATACCTTGTCATAGTTGGAAATCCATTATCCAATACGTGCTTGCGATTTTGATTGTATACTATATATGTAGAACTTGAGATGAAAGCGTTTCTGCTAGTTGATATCTATTTGTACATAGACATTATTATAATATCAAAAGGTTTTTGATATAAAGATATTTTGGATTCTCATAAGGGAAAAACCCGTTCCGTTCTGCGGCGTGGTCTTATGAGATATCCTTTACTTGTTCATATACCTGTTTAAACTGTTTTACTCATACCGGTCCCATGACTGACCCGGAGTTTACTTTGTTGTTTTCCCTAAACTCTTG
The DNA here is from genome assembly GCA_030737875.1 of Allium sativum. Classification (NCBI taxonomy): domain Eukaryota; kingdom Viridiplantae; phylum Streptophyta; class Magnoliopsida; order Asparagales; family Amaryllidaceae; genus Allium; species Allium sativum. Next base: position 452,407,403 of record CM060920.1, on the reverse strand, counting down.
GGTGCCTAAATTTGTACGGGCAGTCAAGTAGTCGGGATTTACAGATATACTTGAAGAGCTGGAGCAGGAGGCTTCTGGATCATATAGCTATAGTTATTTCCGCTGTGTTGTAAGTGCTGTACTCTGATAAGTGCTATTGTATACATAACTGTTATATTTCAAAGTTATGTTATCTATTATATGTTATTCGTTCCGCTGTGAGGTTCGTGTTACTCTGATGTTGTGTTCTTCTTCTTCTTCTATTCTAAGTTTCTATCTTATCTATTCTCACCTTCTAATTTCTTTCATTAATTACCGGGATTTTTCGATGTTTTGGTTATCGACGTCGAGCTTACGTCGATAACCAAAGTCTCTCAAAATCCGGGTCGTTACAGGGGTCGACACCTATGTCGACTCCCCTGGGGGGGAGGGGTCGACACCTCTGAGCGGGAAATTTCCCGTCCAGCCCGCTCTGACCGAATTTTCGAATTTTGAACAGTTTTGACCTTTAATTATTATTTTAATTTAATTTAAACTTAAATCTTCTAACCTCCATAACTTCTTCATACGGAGTCCGATTCATGCAAACTCAGACTCTATCTCAAGCAGAACTCCGAGACGAATGCAATGGCATATCCCGTTTCACCCAATTCTTCTTCTAAAAATTAAGTGTTCTTAGATTTTTTAATTTTAACATTTACAGAAAACACGGGGTGTTACATTCTCCCCTCCTTAAAGGATTTCGTCCTCGAAATCTCTAAGTTAAGAAGAATGTATCCTAACATCCATCTACTCAACCATCAATCACAGGCATCCATTGTCCTTAAAAAGATTTCTAATGCTTTCATGACCGTATGCATAGTGTGTGTATATGTTCTTACCTAATGCAAAATCTGGCGGTCTACTGATTCAGTTGACCTCCTTAATGCGAATCATGTCAGTGCTATGAGTCCATCATGTATGCAATTATTCCTAATCGTATTTTGTAACTTCTACATGAGTGCACAATCACTCATACAAATGCAACGTCCACATGATAACACATCAAGCTTCAATCCATATATAAATACGTATATGCATATGCAATATGAAAGTGACTGAGCCGATCTAGTACCTAGTGTGTGTGTATATGCATCCACGAGCAACCACTTGCAATCATCAATCATAACATGTTTCAAATACATGTTTACGTTCATTGGTTTCTACCTAAGGGTCAAGGATAGGACCGAGGAGATATACTTAAGAGATAGATACAAGTATGCATAAACTTATGGAAAAAGAGATCAAGGATGTACCCTCATAAAGAAAAGGGTAAGATGCGTGTATCTTATCTTCAGTCTCCCACGTCGCGTCTTCTTGAGCTTCACTCCACTGTACCTTAACTAATTTAACTTCACGATTGCGGAGCTTCTTGACCTCCATTTCCAAAACTCACTAGTAAAAATAAAATCTCGATCCTAAAGGGTATCTCATGTAGTCGAACTATATTTCTAAGATAAACAGATGTTAACCATGATACCAAGTGTATATACTAAGATGATTAGAGGTCTCTCCTCTACTTAGCTTATCCATCATGTCACAAATCTGAGGGTCTTCATGTTACGCCGCTCCTATCCGATCCAAAAGCGTAGTTCGCTCTTCTAGCGTTGTTAACAAACCAGGTACAAACTTGACTGAGGGTCTAAAGCTAAAGGTTGCTATGTACTTCAAACTTTACCCCTCTTAAGGTCAGTCTTTTTTTTTCTACTTAGGGCGCTTGCCACAACATTACCCGTGCTAGGGGTATATGCAATCTCAAAGTCGTATGAGGCAAGAAATTCCATCTATCGTTGTTGCCTCAAATTCAAATCTTTTTGCGAGAACAAATATTTCAAGGACTTATGATCCGTATATAGTTCAAACTTTCTTTCTTAAAAGATAATGATGTAGACTTAAGAACGAACAATATAACAGCTAATTCCAAGTCATGGGTAGGATAGGTTTTCTTATGTACTTTCAGCTATCTTTTTCCATAACTAACTACCCTCTATTCTAGCATTAAAACAGCGCCTAACCCTATCCCGCATGCATCCGTATAAACTGTAAACGCCTTGTTCCGTTCGGGCAATGTCAAGACTAGGGTTGTCGTTAGGGTTCTCTTCAGTCGTTGGAAAGCAACATCACAAATCAAATCCCAAGCAAAAGTTAGATTCTTCTTCGTCAATCTAGTAAGCAGGACTGATACCTTCACAAAGCCCTTAATTAACTTCCTATACCAACCCGCTAACTCAAGAAAACTTCTTACTCCCGTTGCATTCCTTAGGACCTTCTAATCTTGCGTCGCAACTACTATTGCGGGATCTACTGTTATCCCTTCCTTGGATATCACATGTCTTAGAAACCTTACTTCTTCTCTCCAAAAATGATATTTGGAGAACCTAGCCTTAAGCTGATGCGCTTGGAGGGTATCCGAGGCTTCCCTTAGATACAAAGCATGTTCTTCCCCACTCTTAGAGAAAACCAAAATATCATCTATGCACAAGCGAAGTGAACCATCCGCCTTTGTAGCGAAAACAACTGGAATACCCCATACTGGAATACTTCGCCTTATGAACCCTTTCTCAAGTAACTATTTTACTTGTTTACTAAGCCCTTCCTTTTCCTTGGAGTTATGTGTCGTACAGGTAATGCAACTAGCTTTGCATTGTCAACTAGATATATGCGGAAGTATATCTCACGTTTTAGGGGACAAACCCCAAACCTAATCAAAAACATATGCTGTAACACCCCGTGAATTCTATAACATTAAGCTTCACAAATTAAAGTGTAATTAATTCTAAATGAAAGAACTAAGCGAAATGGGTTACGCCATTGCGTTCGTCTCGGAATTCTACTTGAGATAAAGTCCGAGTTTGCGTGAATCGGCTCCGTATGAAGGAGTTATGACCTTCGGAAGTTTCAGAATAAAATTTAAAATTCAAACAGCTTAGTTTCAAATTCAAAATTCGAAAAACAAGCTCAAACTGGGCTGGGCGGGAATTTTCCCGCCCAGGGACCAGGTCGACCTGGTCACCGCAGGTCGACCATAGTGTCGACCTGGGTGTCGACCTGCCAGTCGACCTACCTGGTCGACCTGGCTGGCTGGGTATGGCTCTGGCTCGAATTTCTGTGGCTCGGTGTGTCATTAGGGCTGACATGTCACCTCTTGATTGGCTCTTTGAACTTTGTATGGTCTAGATTCCTCCTGTCTTCATCTGACGGCTCAAAACAATTTAAAAATCTATATATACACCCTAAGTCTCAACTAAAAATTCACACAAAAAAATAAGATTGGAGTCGTCATGCTGTCAGGAAGGAATTGAGCGTAGCCGTCAAGAGAGAGGAGCTTAAAGACAAATCAAATTAAGAAGAAGACTAAAGCTTAATCAAATTAATCAACGCAACGTTAATCTACCCAAAGGAACGCATCTCAATTTCAGAATTCAGAATCCATAATTCAAGATTCTGCATTCGTTGTAAGTATAGTGACCTTTCAGAATATGAATAAAAACTGTGACGTGATTCGATGTAAATGAAAATAGAATTGTGTTATTGTATGATAATTCTGTGTATTGTAATGATTCTGTCATGACTTGTGTATTGATATTTGTGGCCTAAATTGATTGATGCAAGCCTATTGAACAATTATATATGAAAACAATGGCACTTGCAAGTTTGTGGCAAAAACTAGAATTTGATCCCTTTATGTTTATGTCTATGGCATGGACTATATACATTCTCTATGTCTAAATTAAGGCTTATGTAAACATGTTCTAGATTTGAGACCTTTTATGCCTACATGACCAAAAACCTATGAACACATTCTTATGTTTATTTGCAAGTATAATTGGATCTATGTTAAGTAGCGTTTGGGTTACATAAACTATGCAAGTTCATGTTGAAATAGGCTATATGATTAGATGTTAAAATTGGACATTTTGGTGAATATACAACATGTTAGTTTTGTGGTTGACATTATGCCAAGTTAAACATGTTTAAACCTAAGTTTGTATAAGCCTAAACTATGCCATTTCATATGTCATCTACTTAGTTATACTTTGATTTGAATGCAAGTTCACATGACCCATATTTTATGTTAGTATCGCTAAATTGCAAGTTCATGCGCCACACACCCCTTTATGTATTGTAAAATATTACATGTTCATGATTTCCCCTTTTTCTCACGTTTATAAAGTTGGGCTGAATTGTGTCGAGCCCAACACTTGTTATAATGTTGCGAACGTACAAACGGGGGTAATAACGTTGGGAATAAAAACATGAAAAATATATGTTGGCATGTTTGGCACATGCCAACGACAATGACATTTAAGCGGTATGAATTGTCATACCCAAGAATAAAGGTCATGACATTTACATATAATTGAGAAGTGATAAAATATGTAAATTTAGAAAACACGGTATGCTTAACCCGAGCTTGGATTGAGTTGTGACGTAAACCTGCCCGGACCCGCCCGGCTGTCCAGTAGTCACAACAATACCTATCCAACGTGGGTGGTTAAGCATTGAGCCCAATAAGGACCCGAGGTTAGACTGAGCTATGGTGTAAACATGCCCGGAACCGACTGGCACATCCAGTAACCGTAGCAATATCTGTCTAATGTGAGTGGTCAGGTGCTTTAAGAGGCTAAGGACAAATGGTAGGGTTAAGTCAACTATAAACACAACCAAATTCAACATGTTAACAAGAATTGATGGGTGAGGTTAGGTAAATACAGATACTTAACCACTTAACATGTTTGACTAGAAAACCCTAGTAACGAGGGACCCGTTTCAGCAGTAACCCAAGTTAGGTATCATGGTACCCTGAAACTAGACAGGGTGGGGCACGATTACTGGGCTGATTGTAAGCGGTCAAAGCGACGACGGTGGGTGCAACATTGTAGGTTCTAACAGAGTGCGGGCGTGCACACACTTCGGAGCAGACAAACAGGGCACTGGGGGCACCAATAGTATAACCTATGCCTTCTAGAATTGTGTTGGGGCCGTCACCATGGGTCTTGATACACCCCATGGTGGGACCAGGATAGGTATCTACACTTCTTGGCGGCCGTATGACACATGTTTACACGAGTAGTAGCCGATCTTTAGAAAATGGGGATCACTTCACCCTCAGCATGGGGTGCCAGTTAGAATAAGCTCAAGTAGGTGCAGAGATATAGTGTGGGTGCGATAGTACATTCGGTTCTAAACTACACTCCCTTAGCTTGTGATACTTGCCTGTTTTCAGTTTATATCTATCATGCCCTTTTTCTTATTCACATACTGAAGAGCCACTTGATTTACTCAGGCTTTATGTCTGAATCTGTTTTCTTTTCATCTTCTTTTCTTTCGTTTTCGCCTCTAGGTCCACAGGGAGGAAACAACCCAGCTTAGTACTCTTTTGCAAGCTTCAAGACCGTAGATGTATGGTTTGGATCTCTTTTGCTCGGATCATGGCTTTGGATATCACTATGGGGATTTTTGTTACTTTATTTATGTTTTATGCTTCTTTAATAATCAAGACAGTAATGAGGTTGTAATGTTGGAAGTATTTTGAGACAATTATGAAAATGTTTTATATGAACACATATTGATGAAATAAAAGTATATTTGGTTTCCGCTGTTTAAAATATGTGTATTTATATCTGTCTTGTGTTTATCTTTGGCTTTTACTTATAAACCTCCACCAAAGTTAAGGCATTCCCTTTGTGAGTGACCTTGACGGAGGTGGGGTGTTTCATCTGCATACTCATGGACTACTCTAATGAATCGCAAATTATCGATAGATGCGTCAAGTGATTCTAGGTAGCTAAGCCTAACTGATCCCTTAAGATCGCACAAAATCTCAAGGGTATTCCCGAGGCAAGTCAAAAGTCCGACTACCCTCCTTTCACAATTACTAGCTAACCAATCCATACCTAGAATCAACGCATAGCCCATGAAACCAAAACATAAGCATTACACTTAAACTCAATACTTAATATAGCTATTCTCAAATCCTTACAAACCAAAGATAAATGAGCCGAACCGCCAATTGGATTTGAAACAATAATGGGATCTTCTACTATACAAGTACTAAGGTGCAGAGACTCAACTATGGAAGCAGATATTCATGAGTTTGTCATCCTTGGGTTGTGCTCCTTAGCTAAACTCCCTCATTTTCATCTTTACCATCCTTGTGTAACATGTTGACAAGTCTCTTGAAAGCTGCCTCCATCCCATGGAAAACCTTATAAAGCTTGAAAGAAAATTAGCCATGGGTGGGCACTTCTTCGCCCTTTGACAGGTGTCGTAGTTTCATCAAGCCTACTGAACCATGCAGCGATGAGGTTACCTCCCAGAAAGCTTGGAGCCCTAGAGATTCAAGAAAGAAGGAAACAAGGATTCAAATAGAGGATCAAAAGTTAGTGCGTATGGATTTGGGGAGTATGCCTTTAAAATAAAACTTTTTTTTGGAAATGCTTCTTTTAAAACCGTTTTGAAAATAATTTTTCAAATCTTTTATCTGATCCCGTAACCATCAGCTCTGATACCACGTGTAACACCCCACCTCCGTTAAGGTCACTCAAAAGGGAATGCATTAACTTCGGTGGAGCGTCATAAGTGTATAGAACAGATAAATTACAAAACAGACAAAATTTAAACAGCTGAAAATAAATAAAACTTTACTTCATTGATGCAACAACAGCTTGGTAAAACAGCTTGTATAAAGATTGCTTTCCAATACCCATTACATCAAAGCATCTGTCTTGTTTAACAAAATAAAGAAGCATAAAATGACAATGATATTCCCCAATAAAGCATGAGCTAGCCATAGCAGTGGAAAAGAGAGTTCAAAGCAGTACATCGACTATCTTCGAGCTTGGAAAGAAAACTGAGCTAAGTGGTAATATTCCCTCCCTGTGAACCTGGAGGGGGGAGGGGGGGGGGAGAAATGGAAGAAAAGAAAGAGAAACAGAGTCAGACATAAAGCCTGGTAAGTCCGGTGACTTTCAGCATGTAAATAGGTAAAAGCATCATGACATGAATAAACTGGATACCAGACCATAACCATGATAATAAGCATAGCAAGACAACAAATGATGATCGTTAGATATGACAACGTAAGATACACTAATTACACTTCGGTTCTTTCTCTGATTTCCTATTTTCTCTGCGCCACCCAACTGGCCTCCTAACTAGTGTCTTTTATAGAACGATTTGTATTCCCTACTAGTGTCCCAACTAGTATCCTGTGAAAAAGGATCTGTATCCCCTACTAGAGTCCCAACTAGTATCCTATGTTATATAATAAGGTGATCCCAACCCCACAATTATGGTAGCCTTCAGGTGTACATTTAGTATGAGGATCTTACCTCAATCATCCTAATTGCCATGAAGATGTTAGATGTACCTTTACTACCCTATCGATCGGCTCCCTACTTGTATTAATTTTCCTTGTGTCTGTGTCAATCGGCCCTCTCTTGCATGTAGATACTTGTGTTGGTCCCACCATAAGGTGTATCAATCCCTATGATAGTAACCTGACACGATTCAAGATGCACAGTGTATAACTACTGGTACTCAGTGCCTGCTTTTTCCACTCTGGAGTATGTGCACGCCCGTAATCCATCGGAACCTACACTAACGTACCCCCTGCCACTATTTTGACCACTTGTAATCGGCCCAGTAATCGTGCCCCACCCTTCCTAATTCAGGGTACCATGATACATCTATGTGGGTTACTGCTAAAATGGGTCCCCGTTACTAGGGTTTCCTAGGGTCTATTCGTATACCCCCCAAATTGGCTAAGTGTTATCCATCCATTCAAGTTAACTTAACCCATCCACACATCATGTCGTGTTGGTTAAGTGTTTCTTATTGACTTAACCCTTCTCATTCATCATGTTGTAATTGGTTAAGTGTTCCTATTAACTTAACCCTATTCATTCATCATATTATATTGGTTAAGTGTTTCCCCTTAGCTTAACCCCATTCGTTCATCATGTTATATTGGTTAAGTGTTTCCCATTAACTTAACCCCACTAGTTCATCATGTTATATTGGTTAAGTGTTGCCCTCTTGTGTTAACTTAACCCTACCACTTGTCATGTTACATTTTTTAAGTATTGCCCTCTTGTGTTACTTAACCCTACCACTTGTCATGTTACATTGGTTAAGTGTTGCCCTCTTGTGTTACTTAACCCTACCACTTGTCATGTTACATTGGTTAAGTGTTGCCCTCTTGTGTTACTTAACCCTACCACTTGTCATGTTACATTATTTAAGCGTTGCCCTATCACACATCATGTTATATTGGTTAAGTGTTGCCCTCTTGTGTTAACTTAACACTATCATTCTTAGCATGTCCGTTCATTAGCATTAATTCATTCATTAATGCCTCAACCTCTCACATTAGAACTGTTGTTTGCGGTTGCCGGATGTGCTGGGCGATTTCGAGCAGACTTCTACCGCAAACTCATTCTAACCTCGGGTTTTAGGCTTAATGCGCTAACCTCTCACATTAGACCTATTTTGTTGCGGTTGCTGCATGTGCCGGGTGGTTCCGAGAAGTCTTACACATCAACTCTATCTAACCTCGGGTTAGGCACGTTCATCTTTAGCCAATTTACATATTTATTGTACATGTCCAAGTCTAGATTTTATATGCCAATTATCCCAAATTCACCAAACTAGTAATTTTCCAATTCCCAAGTTATGCCCAACAAAATTCAATTACAAGTTATTACTCAAAACAAGTTACACCCAATCTTCCCAAATTTGCAATAATAGTCATGCCCCAAAATCGCAGTATACATTATGCTTGGCATCCCAACCAATAGTTATGCCCTATCTTTATTTAATATTCCAATTTACAGTTTCCACTCAATCTAGATTTAATATTTCAATTTACCCCAAGTTCGGAACAATAACATTTATACACCAAATCATAAGTTACAAATTATGGCCAACAATCTCCCAATATGCCATGCCCAATTATTTCACCGTATACATTATGCTCAATATTTACCCAAAATATTCCCCGTATTCCAATCGTTCATATTTCGCGATTTCAGCCTTGGTTCGAAGGTAACCCAGGTTCATAAAAGAAAAAAGGAAATAGGGGAAGAGAGAGGGAAGGAGCATAAAATAAGAATAGGCATATAACAACAGACCTAATACAAGATATTTAGATCCAACAAAGATAGATTCTTTAATAAACTGATACAATCATTAACGCAGGCATAAGAATAACATCACGAACCAAAGAGGGTTATAAACCTGATGTACAACAAAGATAGGCCTGATTTAATAAATAAAAATAACCTCTAAGGCATGTTAAGACATGGATTCAATAGAAGGATAAGGATAAATCTGAAAAGATTATCTTAGAATTAGGCATAGACTTCAATTCATTTTATTACATGTCAAGAATACAGTCAGGTATTCAAATCTGAAAATAATGTAAACTTACATTGTTAGGATTAAGAAAAGATAATTGAATCATTGTTTTTGCAGAAACTCTAATTTGATGTTGATTAATCTTCAGAGTTGATTGTTGATGAAGAACTTCTAATATGATCTAGGTTTTAGAGGCGGCGGCTAAGAGAATTAAGAGTTCAGCAGCATAGAGGCGTCATAAGGTATTGTTATGAATTAGGGTTGGGTTATGAGTGTACATATAGATGTCTAGGATTTTTAAGAGCCTTTAGATCAACCTAGTATCCATCCAAGCCATCTAGTCTAAGAAAATTCATCATCAGGCCAATCAGGTAATGACACATCAGCCTATGCTGTAAAAATACTTCACTGGATCTGGATCAAAAAGGGGTTTACTCCCTACAGGGGGGTCGACACCTATGTCAACACCCTTATAGGGGGGTCGACACCTATGTCGACTCCCCCTAGGGGGGGTTCGACACCTTTGAGCGGGAAATTTCTCGCTCAGCCCGCTGTGACCGAATTTTCGAATTTTGAACAGTTTTGACCTTTAATTGTTATTTTAATTTAATTTAAACTTAAATCTTCTAACCTCCATAACTTCTTCATACGGAGTCCGATTCACGCGAACTCGGACTCTATCTCAAGCAGAATTCCGAGACGAACGTAATGGCATAACCCGTTTCACCCAATTCTTCTTCTAAAAATTAAGTGCTCTTAGATTTATTAATTTTAACATTTACAGAAAACACGGGGTGTTACAATATCGATATTCATTCCTGCAACTTGATAAATACATCAGGTATGGATTAAATGATAAACATGAAAGATGCACCAACACAAACTGTAATAACAACAAAAAATATTTTTATTAATAAAGCAGCTGCATCACTACCCCTTCTGACTGCCTACGTACCTATATCTAATTGGGTAAGCAATTAGATACAAGATCAAGCCAACGTAGTTCTTCTTTATAAAACATTTAAAATCAATATTTACTTCCAAAATACTATTTATATCAAGTAAGGGTAATTTGTTTTTGTAAATACTTATTTGGAAAAACATCAATATATCTTTTGTAGAATTTTTGTTCAAAAGATAAACCTCTTTTATTTTAAGTACTAATCAACTTCTTTATGCAAAACTTCTTCATAAACAATTTTAAACCATCTTTATATCGCTTAAATAAAGTCATACTAAATCATAAACCATCTTTACATCACTTAAATAACGTCATACTAAATCATAAATGTCCTCAATCATTAGTCGCATATGTTGCTTGCTTGCCAAATCAAACATCTCAACCCATATAATATGATGAAGTCATGTGCTTCATTAAGTCAAAATGCAAGTATACGAAATTAGTAATCGTTTAGACAACACACCAGAAATGCCAATTAACCAGTGCTCATGTCCATATCTGATTCGATTTGGCAGTGCTATGAGGCATATCAAATGCTGGCGTCTTTGTCAATTTGATACGGCCTTAAGCCGTATCAAATTAATATACCGATATGGCTTAAAGCCGTATCAATTTAATACACTGATACAGTTATAAGCCATATCAATATATTCATTTGCTACGGTTTTGACCTGTATCAAATTAATATATTTATATGGTTTAAAGACGTGTCAATATATTAATTTGATACGAGCTAAAACCATATCAAATGAATGCATTGATACGACTTATAACCGTATTAAATTATTAGGTTGACACGACTTAAATCCGTATCTGAATGTTCATTAGATACAAGTTTAAACTGTATCTAATGCTCATTCAGATACGGATTTAAGCCATATTAAATGGCTCCTTGGTATATACCATTGAAATTATATATGGCTTTTAACCGTATCGAAATCATGTACAACATATATGCACTATAAAGAAACACCATATCTAGATATATATGCACAACAAAGAAGATATGTTGCACCTATAAAGAAGATACACAAAGCAGAACTTCAATTAATACACCATAAAATACAATTTATACAAAGCATAATATTCACCGTTCTAAAAAAATTGGAGACAACTAAACTGCAACAGTCTAGCCCATGCAACTCATGCTTCTTCCAAAGCCTGAAAAGAAATAAAAATAAAAAGCATCAGTTTATTCATTGCCACTTCAGTAACTGGCACATGAATAATAGCATCATCAGGTGTAACTACAGCTAGCATACGAATAATAAATTACCGGATTGAGAATTATGGTTTTGGAAACGGAAAAATAGAGAAAAAGGTTCTTGACAATATGTGATATTGGGAAGAAATAGGGAACGAAGGCAAAGATAAATTAGCAGTTGTGTTCTATCTTTATAATGGAAAAAACTAAAAGTTGATTATCCATTCAACAAAATAATAGCTGTTCCATTAAATTGCAAAGCTGCTCCATTTATGCAATTGCATTTAGGAGTTCAACATTAAAATTTGTTCCAATAAATTTAAAGATCACATCTAATCTTGGAAGTTGAACTGTTTTGATCAAACATTCATTTTAACTTGGAGATAATGGAGATCACTATGCATATAACTTGAATGATTTGATAAATAAACCAAGAAATCCCCGTTTCTTTATACAACTATGCCCCACATTTCATTATAAATGTAAATACAAGTTGTTTTGATCAAACATTCATATAACCTGAAGAAGTGTGATAGCTTGATTTGCTTATTTATCTAGTATTCATCGAATTATATCTTATTTGAACACAAAAAATTCTTTTGTTGTCTAATCAGTACAAAAAGTAAAAAAATGTTCAAGTAGTTGGTAAATAGTAGTTTGATTGATTGAGCGGTTTCTTTTGAATGTAAGAAAAAACAAATTTAGTTGAGATGTTGGACTGAGCAGGTGAGATTTGAATACTCACACAAGATGAGTATCAAGGGGGATATGGAGATTTTATATCTCGTTTTGTCTAAGAGTGAAAATGATGTATTGGAGGAGTTCTCGGACACAATATAGAAAATTTGAATTTTTTTTGAGGATATGGTTTATAACAAAAGGAGGACAACGTTATTAGTATTATCAACAAAATGCTATTGTCATTTTCATATGAAAAAATTAATGCACCAAGAAAAAGCACATATTTAACTAAGTCGGTTTAGTTTATACAGGAAGATAGTGTTGCTCAAAGAATAGAACCCGACTTAAACCAGCTTAAAATAATTATATTATATGTTTTAGTGTGAACATCTAGTATCTTATTGTTCATTGTGGGCATAGATTTGAAGGAAAATCTCCACATGAACAAGAAGCCCTTAAACCGTACAAATATACATCAACCAATTGGAAATTAGTTGGAATTGATACTAAAATGATACAGATCTAATGTCAAAAGAAAATGAATCGCATTGGTTAAATAAAAGCTCACCTTATATTATGGTATATAATCTGCAAACTTGATCCATTTTGCTCAGTGCAAACAGTAAAGAACACGTGTAAGTAGGACTATAGGTAAATTGCAAGGATCCAACCTGTCAAATGGCATATTTTCAGATTGAATAATGTGAAAATAATTGAGATAACATCAACGAAAAAATATTGTAATAACATCAATGAGAGGGTTTGAAGACAGTATAAAAACAATCAAAATAAGAGAACATGGGGAGTTTTCCAAAGTGGAGCTTCATGCATAGAAAAATTGCTGAAGTCACCATCCCATAATGGTAACCAATTACCCTCTATTCCAAATGATGCAAAGATCTTCCCAAAGTCAACGGTATCATTTGATCCCCTTTTTCGTTTAACAAATTCATTGGGCAAAATCTAATATACGGTATAATGCTAGGGAAATAAAACTATAACGAAGACATACACGCATACCTTTACATAAATATATTACATGTGCACATGGAATTCGGGGAATAATCACGTCCTTCAAATAATAGATGGATGTAGTAAAAAAATGGACTTAATCAACAATAAAATTGGTAGTACGGATATTATTTCAAATTCAGTCAAGGTAATATTTAGCGAAGAAGAGGAAATAGTTTGGAAACCCTTTTTTTAAATGGAATTCATATATAGTTGTCGCTTCAGACTACCAACCTGTCACTGATGAGGTGCCCCCATTCGGGAGAGTATTGAAGGCGATTAAGCTATCTAACTATGGTTTATCATATAATTATTAAATGGATGAATTATCACAGTATATTAAAACACAGTATGATGTATGATGCAATTATTTAAGGAGAAAATTTGAGAAACGTTCAAAGTAACGGTTGGTCCATTGTAGAATCATGTAAAGAAGACATTAACCATGTTCTTCCAATCATAAGCCATTTAATTGCACTCAACAAACAAATCTTCATGCAAGCCTTCTTCCACAACTTCCTTAGAAATAGTTGTATTCATTCATAACACAGTTATATAAGCAGCAATACTTTTCAATGCAACGATTTTATTAGCTATTGCATAAATCGAGCTTAAGAATTAAACAACCGAGGCTCTGAATAGCTGGAAAAAAAATTTTAAAAAAAAAATTGTCAAGGATATTATTTCATATCTGTATAGAGTTGTTATCAAATGTCTGTAATGAAATTGTTGATGTGTAGAAACTCCCCCTGAACATTTTCATTAGTTAGGAAAATATCAGTTTATCAAAAGATCACAACTTTTCAACGCTAGCTTATAATATACCAAGTAAACGGCTGAGTTTACTAAATATAAGGAGACTATTTGGAATGACTTACTACTACATGGATTTCAAAGCATACCACTACGTTGAAGAAATTTTGAGTTAAATTAAATGCACTTGCAAATAAGCAATCTAAAGCAAATAATTGAATTAATCTCACTAACAGAGCACATATTTTAAGTATTTAACATAAAACTTATACAATTCATTTTTTAATTTCACAAATTACAACCGTAGAGATGATTAAGTGGCCGAATCAGCATGTAATATGAGTTTGGGAAGAAATTTTAAGTAAGCAAAATATTTGTTTAATTAGGTCTAATTGCGTATAAAATATAATTAGTAAAGGAATTGCAAAAAAGAGATAGGACATGAGCGCTATCTGCCCATGTACAACATCCGCCCCTTAGATGATACATGTTTTTTCCCTTCATGATTCACAACAAAAGACCTTAGTTAAGCATAAACATAGTTATGGAAAAAGCTAACTTAACAGTACCATGTATCCACATACAAATAGTATAGATATTGTAGTATGTACAAATCGATTACAATGTTTTGTACGGCGTAAAGTGAACATAATATGTGAAATGGTATGCCAATAACTAATACGATCTTTAGTATATATATGATTAAATAAAGGATAAACAATATAGTTTGTCGAAGTTATTTACAGTAGCTAACCTAACATTTCAGACTAAAATGAACCCGTAACAACATAACCCAGGGAACAAACAACCAGAATTAATATCAATGCAAAAAACTTAAATAAGCTTCTGAATCTCTCAACCTACAACCATCAAGCACATATTACTTTAATTTGTTATCTACTGTCAACCTAGGGCCGGTTAACAAACCAATAACGTAGTCGATGCGGAGAAAAAACAACAAATTTGGTGTTTGTCGAATAAACTTTAAACCCTAAAACATGTATGGAAAGAAATGTTCGTCGAATAAAACGAAAATTTTACCAGATTTGTAAATTGAAAGCCGAACTGAATAAATTTGAGAAGAATATTTTCCAATTTCCAAACTTTGTTTGCAGCGATTTAAGAACTAAAAGAGGGCACAGGTAAAAATCTACGGAAGGTAAATTAAAAAAAAAGGGAAGAGAGGCGCGTGAGTGAAATAAAAAGGAGGGAGAGTGTGCCGTGTTGGTATGAAATATTTACACTAAAAAGGCACCATGTTGATACAGACTACAGCCGTATCAATTTTGCATTAGACTCGAAGCCCTACCTAAATATTTAGATACGACTCAGAGCACTATCTAATTTTCATACGGCTATTGACCGTATCAAATTTGGAGGATAGGGGAGTGGCAAAATGAGCTTTTGTGGTGTAGTGAGATAATGAGTATACTCACAATACACCTTACTAACTTCATGTAAATGCCTTGTAGAACAAAATATAGTTCTTACCGCCCCTTCAAAGCATGAAAATGTCGTCCTCGAATAATCGCAAAGCTCACATATGTTAAATTTAGTGATACAAAATCACAAATTGATTGGAACAAATTTTCAAAAAAAAATGGAAGGTAAATATTTTTATAATAGGAATGCATTGATTGCATTTGATGAGATGGTAGAGAAATAAATGAAGGGATTAATTTCTTCCATCTATGCAAAAGAAATGGATTAATTTGCTTTCTATCTTTGCACATTTGTTGCTATGGTAATTTTCCTCCATTATATTATTACCATATGTTGGTTGGTAATGTAATTGACGACTCACATGGATTTGCACTGGCTATATATTGAGGGGTAGACTTTAGTGTAAACCCATCCTGACATGGAGCTAGTAATCCCCAAATGGAGTGTCTCTTCTTGTTAAGCCTATTTGAGGTTTGGATATGTAAACTCTTATTTTGTAATCTCTTGTAATTCTCTCATGTGGAATAAAATCTCTCTCTTTTAGACTGGACACACTCTATCTTATGGAGGATAGTGGAACCAGTATAACTATTGTGTCTCTTTGTTTCTCTGTTATAGTTATTTACTATTTGCTTGATGTGATAGAATAATTGCTATCAGATTAGACTAATGTTCAATTGGAAAATCTAGATCTTGTTTATTGTGCTTTCGCATTCGCGCAATTTTTGCATAATAGATTGGTATCAGAGCAAATTTTGCATAACAAATTGGTATCAGAGCGAGGCGATTTGTTTTAAATTGTGCATCAATTATTTAACAAAGGTTAGTAGATTCAGTGGTGATTATTCTATTACTATTTTGGGAGAAAAGAAAGACTTTGGTGGAGGAGATTATGTTGAGAGTGAAGAGCATTCCAATTTAGGAACTTTGACGTGATATGGAGTTTACTGCGTTGAAGGGACCATTAACGGATTTGGGAACTTTTGATCGTGTTTTAGACAGGGGTCTTCATGTTGATGATGCTCGATGGATCCAAGATGATCTAGAAAGGAGCTCAGGTCAAGTGATAGATGGGCGTCGAGACAGAGATCATTGTGGTTTAGACAGGGGTCGTCATGTTGATGATGCTCGAGGGAACCGGGGTGATCGAGGAAGGAGCTCAGGTCAAGTGTTAGACGGGTGTTGATGTTATTGCAAGCACTTTTAGACCATTGTTTTTGCATGGTGCACTTCATGAGAAAGATGGATCTTTTGCAGGCAGTGGGTGAAGTTTGTAATGGTTTTGATTAAGTGGCAGGAGAGAGATTTTTTAGCGATTGAGAGAATTATTTTTGGCCTTAGTGGTGTTGAGATTACTTTGGTGCCTGCCTTCTTTTTTATTTTGGATATTTGCAACATTTTGTTGGTAGGTGGGGACGTAGACAGAGCTCGTTAACAGGGTGTGATGGGGGGTAGCTTTGCTGGAACCTATCAGGCAATTTATGGTTTCTATCTCATTGTGAGATTTTGATTGAAGATGGAGTTTTGTTGAAGAGTTTTATGATGTGAAGTGAATTTGATTCGAGATGGGGTGTTGTAGATATGTGATTTTGCATCAAGGCGGAGTGTTAAATTTGGTGATACAAAATCACAAATTGATTGGAACAAATTTGCAAAAAAATGGATAGTAGATGTTTTTATAATAGGAATGCATTGATTGAGGGATTAATTTCTTCCATCTATGCAAAAGAAATGGATTGATTTATTTTCTATCTTTGCACATTTGTTGCTATGGTAATTTTCCTACATTATATTATTACCATATGTTGGTAGGTAATGTAATTGATGACTCATATGGATTTGCACTGGTTATATATTGAGGGGTAGACTTTAGTGTAAACCATCCTGACGTGGAGCCAGTGATCCCCAAATGGAGTGTCTCTACTTGTTAAGCCTATTTGAGGTTTGGATATGTAAACTCTTATCTTGTAATCTCTTGTAATTCTCTCATATGGAATAAAATCTCTCTTTTGGACCGGACGTACACTATCTTATGGAGGATAGTGGAACCAGTATAAATATTGTCTCTTTGTTAAAGTTATTTACTATTTGCTTGATGTGATAGAATAATTGCTATCAGATTAGACTGATGTTCAATTCAAAAATCTAGATCCTGCTTATTGCGCTTTCGCATTCGCGCAATTTTTGCATAACAACATCAACTTACAAATTGCTCTCGAGTTTGACTCATTTTAAGTTGCTTCTTTGCCTTGTATTTTATCTTCTTGACTTCCACTAAACTTCTCTTAATTATCTTCCTTTTTATTTTTATTTTCAAGTATAAAAAAATGAAGAGTTCCATCATATTTGTAGTATTTCTTAAGGCTAGTTTAGTAATTTCTCCTTTATTATTATGACATTTCAAATCAAATGTCACATCAAACATTTATTATTATTATATGTCAAATCAAATGTCACATCATACACTTATTATTATATATCAAATTAATTCTTTATTAATTTACTGCCTAACACATTTCTGCATTAGTTAATCCATGCTTTTATACTCAAAACATCTATAACAGTGTTTCTGCCATGCTATGAAAAATTTTGTTCGTTTTCAAATATCTCATAGTCAATTTAGAGAAAAGACAGCACTTGCAGAAGTGCTATGACAAGTTCTGGGTGGTTTATAATGATTTTAGACTAAAAACAGCTTACTACAGCGTTTTTTGGACGCTGAAAAGTTCTGGGTAGCTTATTATGCTTTACAACTAATTCAGAGAAAAGATAGCATTTTAAAATGCTACAAAAAGTTCCCAATTTCAGATTTTCAACCAGTTTTCAGCAAAATGTTTGAGACTATTTCTCTATGATAAAAATAGCTTTTGACTCCAAATTTTCTACAGTAAGAATCTATTTTAGTCTACTTAATTATCATAAAAAGAAAACCTCAAAATCATTTATCAATTTATTGTATCAACTCAAACATCATGAGGCATTATCAACATGTCCATTTCAGGCTGATTTTTACCTAACTTTGTGTCCAGTTTTCAGGTATACAAACAATTGAATTAGAAAAAGTGGTACAAGTGAAAGTTGTTGCCCTTTGAATTAGCTTTCTACATTGATAAAGAAGTCGAAATTTCATCAAGAATTGCAAAAGTTATGCCTAAAATACCGAACGTCATTTTCATTGATTCGGGTTCTATTGTTTCTTCTTAATTTTCACAATTTTTCTTCAAAATATGAAATGAATACATGAACTTAAATAGTTTTTCTCACCTTATACTTGAAAATTGAACTTGTATTCCGTCTCTTGGCTTCTCCTAAACCTCCCTTCTTTTTCTTATTTTGTTTTGTTTTGTGAATCCATGAAATGGAAAGAACCTTTCCACTCTTTATATAGTAAGCTTCGAGGATAGTTTGGTAATTTAGTTTTGGACACTTGTCCTCCTTATCTTCATGCAAGCTTTAGGATGAATACACATATCTACTTAGGTGTCTCTAGATGTTTCTACACATGGATACCTAATATATTTATGTGTCTTTACCTCCTTAAATCTCATGACATGTGCACCGTTCATTTTATGACACGTGTCCCTATCATTTTAAGCCATTTTTCATATTCTAGAATATGTACATGTTTGCAAACAAATTAAACAATTAAAAAAAACTATTTGATTCATTTGGATTTCCTAAACAACAGAGGTTGGTGTAAAGGGTGTCGAACTCTAGAACCAAAAATTATTTTACTAATAAATCAAATCAAGTTATTCCAAAATTTTGATTGTTTAAAAATAACATAAAATAAATAAAAAGAGAGTTTTTAATAATAAATGAAAACAATTAGGGAGTAATGACATAAACTAGATTAATATGAATTAATAACCAAATAGATTAATACAGATCTAATTCATGTTTCTGTCACAAGCATGAATCAACGATAATTAGGTTCCTAGAAATAAATAGGTAAATAATGACAAGTATAGCCTATGCAGGAGCTAAGCACTTAAAAAACCATAGGCTAACAGGACAGATTCGCTATTTTATTTCTAAAACCCTAAAAGTTAGATCTAAATCTGATAAGCGTTAGATCGAACTCAAATATACCCTGTGAAGGAGCATAACTCTTAAACGACACAGAGTATGAAGGTTCAGATCTAACCCTTGGTTCATATCTAGATCTATATAAATAAATTCCTAATCCTTTTTGGCTATATGATTCATATTGAATCTAATCTAAGTGTCATCACCCCCTAATTAAAGGGGATTAGCTAGACATAGCTAAACGAGAAATAGGGAAAAATAAAATAAACAACATAAACATAAATAAAATAAAATAACAACTAAGAAGAGTAGGAGAAAAATAGTTTTATTCCAGAGAAGAGTTATAGAATAAAACCCAATATATTTACAAATGAAGGAGATACAGTGTATTTATAGTTGTCATAGCTAAGACTAAGTGGCCAACTACACATTGTGGGACAAAATCCCTTTTCCAAAATAACAAATAAACCAATTAGCTAAATGTGAACATGTGTGAATGGATTTGAAATTGTCATAGCTTGCGGGCATCAAATGACATCAATTTCAATTGTTTTAAGCATGAATGAGAACTCCGTATCATCCGAGACAAGCGATTTTTATGAAAAGCAATGAATCTGACTTTAAAATATGTGGTAGAAGATGGTTGAACAACAACATTTCTTTAGGTCTTCAAGCTTCAATCCAACTCTAAAATTCAACGCTCTTCTTGCATCAATTCTTCAAGCTTTTCAACAATTAAGTGCATAAATCCATTCATCATAAATATTCTGGAAACACAACTATAAATACAACTTATTTTAAGGATAAAACAAGATAAATAAGTGGATAAAATATACACATTTACGTGTATATCAAATACCCCTACACTTATCTCTTTATTCGTCCTCGAATAAACTAAACTAAGATATGTCACACTTTCGTAGGAAACACGATTGCATTTAGTATATGCAACAAGCCGTTAAACCCCTAGGTGTTCCGAGTAGGATGAGTGTTGTCTCGTGAGGGTTTTCAGCGGATACTACCCACAAAATCCAAAGCGTCTTATGTACGTGGATTAGTCAAATGATATATTTAAGGTCTTTTAAATTCCAAGGACTTTACCTAACTTCAGTAATAACAGTTTAGTCCTAAATTGTCCATCCCATTATTGGTGCAAAAATGAATCAAAATTTCATGCTGAATCGTAATCCCTTGATAACAATGTAATTGCCTTGAAGATTAAGAGCGTGGTGTCAACCAAAGTTCTACACATTGACAATGTGCACCAAATCATTTATTTATTCCTTTTTTTTAAATAATTTTGCAATAGTGTAACTGTAAGGTATTGGATGTGAGTTATTCATAGATGAAGCAAAATTTTATAAGTTCTAAAAATATTATAGATAAGAGGGCAAGTGTATTAGTTGAACTTAAAGCCACAAAAGATAAAGTAATACTAAGGCACACATGGACGTTTTGTTTCCTTTCATCTCCTCTACTACAATCCTCACTTCTAAGTACGGTAAGATGGATGTGGATGGAATGGAAATGAATGCTTTATAGTCAAGACTGACTATTTTATTGTCAGATATTTTCTCTTTATTGCATTTCCTTTTTTTCATGATGAATGATGAGTGGAGATGGAATGGAATGATACCGTACATTATTTCATTTGATTCCTCCTCTATTAAGAGAATCATAACCAACACTTCATGAAAGTAAAGTTTTGTGCCCTAGTTACTATACTTCTATAACTCTAATTCAACACGTAAGTCTGAATTGATGTTATATAAAAAGCTGAAAGGAATGATAAACAAAGTTTTGTAAGATAGATAACCCATATAAAATAAGATGTGGTATATGGTTATCCTACCATAAAACAAGTACGGAGTGGGTAGTGTAATATTGGTATTAAATATGACGTTTTTTAAACCATTAAACAAAAGGTTCTTAAGTATACCAATATAAGAAAAACTTGTCGAAACACGTATGTAAATCGACTGAAACTTAGGTTTGAATAATGTGGGGGTATCGAGGAAGAACGCCACAATAAGTCATTTCTCCTTAATTGGGCCAAGTGGATTTTAGAACTTACAATTGAAAATTTTAAGTGAAAAATATTATACATGAAAACGAACTCAGAAAATCCAACAAATGCAGGTGCAAAATCCTTTTTATTTGATTTTTTTATGATTTTTTTACTTGCACATTCTAACATGTATAACAAGGGTTGAGATGCTTACTCTAGAACACGACTAACGTCTGCACAGTCTCAAGCTAGCATCTTAAAAGGACACTCTACAACTGAATGGATAAATAATGTTCATTCCCATCACCCAACAACTCAATTTATCAAACAAGAACCAAGGTGTTATTTATGAATTTTAAGTTAGTCCTTGCTCTACGAATGACCTAGTTCATAAAATTTGATTGCTGATGTAATGTAAATTCCCCCCTCCCCTACACACTTAAGTGTGACTGTGTCCTCACAGTCGTTAATCAAACATATTTTATTGAAAGGGAAATAAAATAAGAGGGTAAGCGCAACTTACCGGATACGCGTGCAAAAAATATGCAGTCTTTGAATAGATGAACCAGTCCACAATGGACCAATTGATCAATTTCATTAAGAAGATGAGGCACAACTTAACCACAGAAAACCAAATCATAAAGAACTTTATATCACGTTTCAGATTTGGAAAAAAAATTGTTTTCCAAAAGTTTGAGTTGCTAATTTTAAAATTTTGAGCTTACAATTGATCCTAAAATCAAATTGAATTTCTTTAGCAACTAAAGTAAGGTCAACAAGCTGGGGTTCGGTAAAATTCTCTAAAGAAAAGTTTGATTTGTTCAGATGATGTATAAATTGAGAGACGTGTGCATCATTCTCACCCTTACACTTGCTTTGAGAAATATTGTTCAATTTTGCTTTGATATTTGAAATTTTGTTGACTAAAGGTTCATTCATAAACCTAAAGTTAAAACCAAATAAATGAATTTTTAGTAAATTCCGAAACAGTGTTTTCTCAAAAACCGTGTTTTTCCAAAAAGAGTTCATATACTGCAGAAATTTATCATTGAAAAAACAAGTAATTAAAGTGAGGTTCAGTTGAAACGATCAAGTCGCAAGGGGTTTCAACAGAAGATCACCTTCAGCAGTTTCCTTAGTTTCAACCTCAAGAATTTCAAAGTTTTCAAATGTTTCATTTTCAGTTTCAGACCCAACAACATTATCGTCAATCAGTTCAAGAAGTTTTCACTCATCAAATTCGTCCACACCTAAACAGTTGTTACCACCTTCGTCATTTCTTTCAAGTTGACAATCTAAAGTTGCTAAATTTTCAAAATTTTCAAAATCCGAAAGTGGAAGATCAAATTAAAGATTGACGTCTTCGTTTTCAAGAGAATTTAAATTCATATCAATTACAGAGATTTCAACAACTTTATTAAGATTTTTATCAATTTCAAAAGTTATTAGTTGAAAATTTTCTATTTTAGTAGGAGTTGAATTTTCAGCAGAAGCATCAGTTTGAGTTTGAATTTCAGTTTCACAGAAATCAGAGTTTTACACTAGAGATTTTTCAAAATTTTCATTTTCGTCTACCAGTAATTTTGTCAGAATCATCAATAATCGTTATGTAATGTTGTGATGAATTTACTGGCTGATTATTGATTTCAAAAGAAGCGTTGGCAGAAACTTGTTTGCCACTAGATTGGGATTTAAAGTTGTTGTACAAGTCCGTAACCTTAACTATAAGAAGATCAATTTGAATAACTATCCTAGGACTTTCAATGCAATTCAGTTTGCAATCTTTTCTTTTTTGAACTAGTTCTTCGAAGTAAGTCAAGCCAAGTTTCATGAAATCCTCAAATTCATCAACGTCGTCAATTCCTTTCGATAACTAATTTTTTAGATTTTGCCAAAGTACAATAGTGTATCGAGCTAGTTGTTGAATGAGACGCATGTTTTCGATATCTTTATTTTTAGAATCTTGTTTTTCATCTAAAATTCGCACCCATTCCTTGATTTCCTCATGACGAATCCAAATCTCATGCATTAATTGATCAATTTCACTCATGCTTTCTTCAAGAAAATTGGTAGACACATTAGACTCTAAGATGTTGTTTTTTATATTCGTTATTTCTATGTGTTCCTCACTGGTTGACCTTAAAAATTCATCCACCTCATCCCTAAAAAAGTTGTCCATTCTTTATTTTCCACAACCAACATTGCCAGAATTTAGCTTGTTCGCAGCACATTTTTCATATTCGATTACCAAACTTATATATCCACTCTAATTACGAAAATTATTTTGGTTTTGATCATTGAAAACCGTGTTGAAATTATTTCGATTTTCAGCACTTTGCTTGGTCATTTGGGCTAACAGTCGACTCATCTTAGATCAGTTATCCTCAATCGAAAAAATTTCAGCTTGAAATTCATTCTGATTTGAATTGTAACCAAAATCATTAAAATTTTGAAAAGAATTACAATTTTGGTTGTACGTGGGGCAAGCGTGCATGTACTAGAAGAAGAGAGTTTTTCGTCGAAAAATCAGTTGCAAAACTTGTGGCTCTAAAGAAGCTCTTAAAAAATATGTTAAAATTAACAACTTTAGATTATATGAATGCAAGTCTGGACCGGATTTGGACAGGGATTATCAGTGTGCCATGAATCACCATAGAAACACAACTAAAGGTTTAAGAACCTGTTAGAGTTCGAGACTCTACCGTTCTTTAGACACCTCAAAGGGTATCAATCCTAATTGTCAATATGACGAATATTTTGTCCTATGTGCTTTGGGGAATCCTTGATTTGATTTAAAAAATAATTTATTTCAAAAACAAACTATCCAATTTACCCACGTTCATTTTAAAATTTCCAACCACACATCAACAGGCCGAATAATTAATCACAGAACAGTCACAGAATAATAAACTGTAGAAAATTTTTAAAAGCAAGCCATGACACCTACACGAAATCTTTACAAGCAATTTTTATATATTTTCAAGCAGCAGCAGTCCCAGTAGAGTTTAGAAAATTCTCGCCTAGATCGGCAGTCCGTCCTGTGCAACTAAGTAGCACTAGCGCGTTCACACCCCACTTGGTGTGCAATTGCTCCAAACAAATCTACTTGCAAATTGCTTGATTTCTGAATTCTCTGTCTATTGCTAGATTTTTTTTATTTCACCAATAAATTTGCTAATTGAAAAGAAGGGGAAAAAAGAAAAATAAATAAATAAACAAAACAGACCTTTAAATGAAACTCACATAAATAGACTGTACACCCAAGATCACAAAGCCAAAAGAAGAAAATCCAAATCACAACTCAGAAAGCTAAACATTTTTTTTTTCAATGGAACAATCACTAATAAAAAGAAGATATACTAAACACACTTAAGAAACAATAAACCAACAAATCGCACAACAAAATTGCAACTGAAAAATCAAAGCCCACAAACTCGTTGGCCCAATAGAAGGCAACTTTCCCAAACCTAAGTAAAACAACGTAAGTTAAATTCGAAGCCCCCAGGCACTTCTTACAGTTAAAATCAAAACATACCCCTCACTTTTTCTTTGTAATCAGAATCGATTAAAAAAAGAATGTCAGAGCATGAATCGGGTTCCTATTTCAGAATCTGGTTTGAGGAGTTTTAGGTATTTGATTTTTGTGTTGAGGTCTTCAAATTGGAGGGTGTTCGAATTGCAATTTGAGGTTGGTTGCATGGTTGTCTGAAGTGGCGTTTAGGGCGATTTGTGCTTGTGGAGGCGTGATGTAAGGGTTTTGTGTAGATGGTTGTCTGTTGGAGGAGCAACAGTTCGGTGTGGTAGAGACTTTTCAGTGATTCCGATTTGATGGTGGTTGTAGGGTTTGCTGTCACGGTGGTTCGCTTGTGGTTTTTGATAGGTGATGCGATTTTGGTTTTGATTTGTGGGGTTCATGCTGGGTATCAGCTTGGTTGTGAATTATGTTCTTATGTAGGTTGGTATCTGTTTGAAATGCGGACTGATTTGGTGGATGAAGATGGCAAAATGGAGTTTGCGTGCGGATTGACGTTGGAAGAGGAAGGGTGTTTTGGGGATTTGACTGTGTGATGGCTTGGTTATTGCGTGAGGAGAAGGGCAGATTGGAGATGTGATAGGCTGGTAAGTGGTGATCGGTATTTAGGGTTGTGGTCTTTGGCTTAGGACGGGTATATACAGAAGGATGGTTTCAGTGAAAATTGGTCGGGGTGAAGTTTATTTGTGATGATCGGCTGTAGGAGTTCGGAAGCTCGGAATTTGGGTATTGCAAATCGGGTATAGGGTCTCAGGTCTTTGAGCTTTGTAGATCCGATGCCTCGAAGATGTTGCTATGAAAATTGTTTGGGTGCGATTTGGGTATCAAGTTTGTAGTGTTCGATTTGGATTCTGGAGAAGGCGGTTTCGGGTATGGTTTCGACTTGTGGATTTTTGACTCGTGAATAGGAGGAGCAGGATTTGGGGTTAGGCGTTTCACAACTTGGTTTGTTAGTTAGGTTTGGGGACGTCAAGGGATCAGATGGATGTGTGTAGGGTTTTGACAAAAGGACTTGGATCCGTGGTGAGGGTTGGTATTTGCGGTTTTTGTGAAGTGTAAGTATTTGGTAAGAACTGGGAATTGCGTTATGGTGTAGGGAAATGGGGATGTCTCTAAATTTGTGGATTGAAGCCGCTGGACTGAGTTCGGCGCAGTGAAGTTTGTCGAAGTGAGTTTGTTGAGAAGAGATGCTGACAAAAAAACAATGACAGTGTATGGTTTGAAATAGTTTTGTGGTTTAAATGTTGGCAGAGAACTGATGGGTTCGGACGTTTGATGGTGAATGGTTAGGAGATGTTAGAGGATTTTGGAGGTTCTGCGATGGTGGTTTGAGGATGAAGCAGGGTAGTTTGGTCTGTAGTTTTCAGTAGAAGGAGATCAGATTTTTTTTGCGTGGAGATGCAGGATGGAGCGTGAAATATAAAACAATGGGAAAAATTGGAAATATTGTTTTTATTATTATTTATAAGAATTGTAAGTAAATGAAAGGAAAGAATATGTTGTAGAAGGAAAAGAAATAAATGAAAGAAAGGAAAGGAAGTTGTATTGAAAATAGGAAAGGAGGTTGAAAGGAAAGATGCAAAAGGAAAGATTTTTTTCTTAATTTGAAGATTGTAGTATCAATAATTTAATACCAACCTGTCTAAACAAGAATTTTTTCTATATATGAATGAAAACAAAAGGGAATAAAATAAAAAAATATTTTTGTATTTTTTTAATAGAAAAATAAAAATATAACCCGAACGATTTACTAGTAAAAATTATTTTGATCCCCAGCAACAACGCCAAAATTTGTTTGCGAACAAATTAAACAATTGAAAACAACTATTTAATTCATTCGACTTTGCTAAACAACAAGGGTTGTTGTAAAGGGTGTCGAACTCTGGGACCAAAAATTATTTTACTAATAAATCCAATCAAGTTATTCCAAAATTTTGATTGTTTAAAAATAACAGAAAATAAATAAAAAGAGAGTATTTAATAATAAACGAAAACAATTAGGGAGTAATGACATAAACTAGATTAATATGAATTAATAACGAAATAGGTTAATACAGGTCTAATTCATGTTTCTATCACAAGCATGAATCAACAATAATTAGGTTCCTAGAAACAAATAGGTGAATAATGACAAGTATAGCCTATGCAAGAGCTAAGCTCTTAAACAACCATAGTCTATTGGGAAGATTCGCTATTTTATTTCTAAAACCCTAAAAGTTAGATCTAAATCTGATAAGCGTTGGTTCGAACTCGAATATACCTTGTGAAGAGCATAGCTCTTAAAACGACACGGAGTATGAAGGTTCAGAACTAACCCTTGGTTTAGATCTAGATCTATATAAATAAAGACCTAATCCTTTTTGGCTATCTGATTCATATTGAATCTAATCTAAGCATCATTATCCCCTAATTAAAGGGGATTAGCTAGACATAGCTAAATGAGAAATAAGGAAAAAGAAAATAAACAACATAAACATAAATAAAGTAAAATAACAACTAAGAAGAGAAGGAGAAGAATAGTTTTATTACGGAGAAGAGTTATAGAATAAAACCCAATGTAATTACGAATGAAGGAGATACAGTGTTTTTATAGTTGCCATAGCCAAGACTAAGTGGCCAACTACACAATGTGGGACAAAAGTCCTTTTCCAAAATAACAAATAAATCAATTAGCTAAATGTGAATGCGTGTGAATGGATTTGTAATTGTCATAGCTTGCGGGCATCAAATGGCATCAATTTCTATTTTTTTGAGCATGAATGAGAACTTCGTATCATCCGAGACAAGTGATCTTTATGAAAAGCATTGAATCTTGACTTTAAAATATGCAGCAGACGGTGGTTGAACAGTAACATTTCTTTAGGTCTTCAAGCTTCAATCCAGCTCTAAAATTAAACACTCTTCTTGCATCAATTCTTCAAGCTTTTCAACAATTAAGTGTATCAATCCATTCATCATAAATAATCTGGAAACATAACTATAAATACACAGTATCACTTATTTTAAAGATAAAACAAGATAAATAAGCGGATAAAATATACACATTTACGTGTATATCAATACACATATAACATTTGTAATTTGATTTATATGCTATGTGCATACATATATGTGTTCATCTATTGTTACTGCATGCACATGATATTCTAACAGCTTTTAACAAGTAAAATGTCTTTTATCAACAAAACTATTTTCGGTCACATTATCGATATTTCTTGAACTACTTATCTTTGTAAACAACATGTTTTCTCGTCATTAATTATTATTTATAAAGGGATTTAATCAAGGTTATAAAACCATTTTTATAACATTAAATCTAGAATTTAAATATTTGAATAACCTCGATATTTAAATATTTACTGCCCGAAGTTTTAGGTTGTTATACCTAGAGAGAGAAGGGAGCTTAGAAAACAAGTAGGTGAGTTATTGGAGAAAGGATTCATTAGACGAAGCATTTATGAGTAGGGAGTTGCAGTCGTCTTTGCAACAAAGGCAGACAACTCTCAGTCTATGCGTGGACTATAGAGAGTTGAATAAACTCACTAAGAAGAATAGGCACCCACTTCCGATGATTGACGACTTGTTTGACCAGCTATTAGGTGCTTCAGTTTTCTCATAGTTGAATTTAGCCACATGATTTCATCAGCTTAGGGTGGCAGATGATAGTATTGAAAAGACAACTTTCAAAACTCCGGATTGTTTCTTTAAATGGTTGGTCATGCCTTTTGGGCTGACCAATGCACCCGCATATTTCGTGGACTTGATGACTCGAGTGTTTAGGGAGTATCTAAATAAGTTCATGGTGGTGGTCATGGACGACATTCTAATTTTCTCGAGGAGGGAGGAAGAACATGCCCAACACTTAGAGGAGGTTCTTGGCACACTCAGATCACATCAACTTTAGAAAAAAAATTCTAAGTATCGTTTCTGGAGAAAGAAATTAAGGTTCCTAGGGCATATAGTCTCCAAGGATGGGATAGCGATGGATCCCGCTAAAGTTGTCGCAGTTCGATATTGGAAAGCCCCCAAGAATGCGATGGAGGTAAGGAGTTTCCTTGGATTGGCGGGTTATTATAGGAAGTTTATTAAAGACTTTGCATGGATCTCGGCTCCGCTCACCCGTCTGACGAAGAAGAACTTGGCTTTTGCTTGGAGCATTGATTGCGAGGATGCATTCCAGAGATTGAAGAGGGATCTGACAACAACCCTTGTTCTGGCTCTTCCCAATGGTAGCAAGGTGTTTATAGCCTACATGAATGCTTGTGGCATGGGATTAGGCATTGTGTTGATGCAAGAGGGTAGGATGGTCTGCTATGAAAGTAGGAAATTAAGAATTCATGAAAAGAACTACCCCACCGATGACTTAGAGTTGGTCGAATAGTGTTTGCACTTAAGTCATAGTGACACTATCTACTTAGGAGAGAGATTTGAGCTATATACGGATCACAAGTCGCTCAAATATTTATTCTCACAGAAGGATCTCAACTTAAGGCAACAATGATGGATGGAGTTCCTAGCGTCCTACGATTTTGAGATAGCTTATACCCCAGGCAAGGTAATGTAGTGGCAGACGCGTTGACACAACACTAAATAGGCCATTTTGTAACACCTTTTGCGCTTTAAATTCTCACAATTATTATTGTTATAAAATTATCATGGTTATTACCGTAATCTTACGTTATCACAGTTTTTTCCGTGGTATCACCTCAGCTTTGCGCAAGTGCTTCAAAAGATAATGGATAGAATAGTCATTTCAATTTTACTCCTCCTTCTCACGCTTGTCCGTCCTTTTTGCTAGCTCATAAATAAAATTAAGGGTTTTTCATTTATCACTGCCTCCACCCCTCTACCTCAAATTTGAGCAGCGTTCATCAACCTTTCCACTTCTGCCTCAAGTTGGAGCTGCCTTCATACATCTCTCCACTTCTGCATCCAGACAAGGTATGTTTCATTTTTCAATCTTAGGTTTAGATTGTAGATTATTATTATCGTTCTATCACCTCCTTCTTGTTTCTTGGATTCGATATTAAGTAGTTATATGGATAGATCAACACCGTCTTATAGTTTTTCTCCTTCTAATTTTGCAGTTTCAGATTTAGTTTTCTCATTAAATTTTTGTTAGCGTTTACAGTAAGATGTTTGATTTATTCACATTTGTTTTAGATTTGGTTTCTTATAAATTTATATAATCGTGTTTTACTACTCATTTGAATGACAATGTCCTGAGTTATCAAATAACGTTTCTGGTAAATCGATTTGATCTTCACCGCTATATTTTCTTCTCTATTATGCTTCCCTCTTCGTTGCATTTTCTTTTCATTTTAACGTGGGAGCTTCCCCAATCCATATAAATGTATTACGATCACAAAGAGAATGTTGCATTTTTCTCTGTTTTGGTTAGTATACATTAAAAACTAATTTTACTTCAATGTGCTTTATTAAATAAAATACTTTTTCATTATTGTTGACATGATAAATTATGCTTCGAAAGCTTCTTAAGACAGGTCTGAAAACGACTTGTTTGTTAATAACAAAATTAAATTGTATTTAGCTAGAAAAAAAATGTCAATATTGTAAGTTAACCATGACAAACGGGTTTTTAGTTGGTAATGGAATATGTTATTTTGTTAGACGATTTTGTTAAATCAAATGTTGTTTTTAACATTACAAGAACTTTCTTAAACAAAATTCAAAATGAAGCCGCTCTAATGTCTTCTCATGGTGACCTTGCGTCACATCCAGCCGTACCCCTTTCCATTCCCTGTTCTGACACCTCCGCCGCTCCTCTCCTAGACTCTGCCGTATCTTCGCAACCTCCTTCCAACCCTTTGCTTGATCCTACCCCTACCCCTACTCCTCCTCTGCCTCCCTCTGTTCCTCCTATCTCTTCCTTCTCTCAATTTCGTCCACCGCAACCTCCTCCTATCTCCTCTAACTCTTCAGTCAAGTTTTCCTCTTTATTTTATTCTAAACCGAGAAATGCGAGGAACTACGTTCCGGTCCAATTTGAAGTCAACTATGTTAGCAAATCGGCTCCACCACCTCAAGTAGTTATGGAAGAAGGTTCGAAATCATGGACTGAGTGTCTTATTGGTTCTGTAACGACACGGATTTCGCCCGGACCTAATCGATCGCTAAACTGACCAAGACCGTTCGAATCCCACATACGCTAACTTTGGGTATACAACACATCAGAACAAATAACAGAAGACTTCAATAAACATCATAATAATGTTACATCAGAGTACAAAATATCAGAGTATATCGAAAATAATACACAGCAGAAATAAATTTACATAAATGTAATACAATGCACAGCGGTAATATAAACTACATAGCGGAAGACTGTAAATGTCTGGACACAGCTTAAAGCTTCAATCCAGAATCCTGCTCAATAAATCTGCAAAATAAAACTACTCGATTGCCCGTGTGGAAAATAGGGGCACCCGAGTTCGCAAGGGAAAAGCAAACTACAGGTCAGTCATGGGACTGGTGTGAGAAACTCTAACAGTTATAATTAACTTATTTGATAATATGGTATATCACGGGACCACGCCGCTAACGCGGAACGGGTTTACCCCCATGAATACCAGTGTATAAACAACAATCAATATAGATATATGGATCTACTATGCATCAATCAACATGCAATATCCCAATCTACCCACTTAGATTAATCACTACACTTAGATTTTCTAAATCCAATTTAATTTACAGAAATCATTCCTTTGGATTTTATTCCCGATTTCTTATTTCAAATCATTTGAAATACATATCTAACTTTCTATATCAAAGTAGATTTCACTTCGGGATCTCAAATCAAATCGTCTGGAAATATGAATTCCAAAACATAACAATGCATACAAACAAGTATGCAACCAAATATCGTGCTCCCCATCGACAAGGCAAAGGGTACGCAACTCGCAACTCGATATATAAATGTGCACCTACCCCACATAGGAGTAGGCTACACCGACGATGCACCTCCCACACATAGAGAGCATACACCGCCCTCTCACCCATACTTTTAGTCTCAGGGTTACCCGAATCTTTAGCCACATACTAAATCATTTCATATCCCGAAGTAGGGAAAATCATTTCACAACGTAATAATCACAAGTACTTTCAAAATATAGTACTTCACATCAGTAATTCATGCATATGATCAGTCACTATTAATCACATAACCTTTGAGCTCGTACGTCTCAAAGAAGGGTGTTAAGCAAGAGAATAAATTCTCCGCCATCAAACAGATACATCATCAATAGCAACTAATCGAATATGCGATGAACCACAATGTAACATACAATACATTTCTAAATCATTTTAGAAATCATCGGGTTTTGGGCCTCGAAATCCTTTCTGTTTTATAAAACATTTTTATAAAACATTCCCTGTTCAAAATCGGGAATACATTTCTTTTCACTTAAGAAAAATATCATTTCACAATCATTCATTAAATTTGAAATGGACACAACATCGCTAAACACCTTATCGTCAAATCGTGAAGTGTTTCACAAGGCGTTAGCACATAGATATTTTCAACCCAACCCAATGCTAAATGTAAAAGCATATTCTCCTCATAAACTGGTCGAGCATAATCCAAACAATCAATCAATCCAATTTGACATTAAATAGAAGGGTTTGAATAAAGATAGTATCGACTTATATTCAACATCAAATCCTGAAACCAATAGATATCATATCGGGAATAACGATATCGATATCTTCCAAATTCCCATCACAATATCTATATAATCACGGAATCCAATATCGAAAATATCCAAAGATAATTTCAATTCAAATCTAATCCAATTTATTTATTTATAACCATTGGATTATTTTTCTAGTTAATAACTAGTTCATTTCGGTAAAAATATATTTTTATCTTTTCAAATATGGAGTTTTTCATCCTAATTCTTCACAAATCATTTCTTATGATTTTACACAAATTATCGATATTTTTAATAATTTTATCAAGCCCCATACAGTCGATTTCCATCAACGGTCATCGAACTGCACTTACAACGACCTTTTCCAAATTTGATTTGGACATAATTCCAAATCCAACCGTTAGATTTCAAATATCTAATATTCATTAGAAAGCTGTTTTCGATAAAAACCCAATGGTTCTAGTTTCAGGAAAATCCGACGGTCGGATCTCCCGTAATGTCCATTCGAAGTCAATGGTCGAAATTCGCGAACTGCCGCAGCGCTGCGCGTTCTATTCAGGCCATTATATTATATATATAATGTATATAATATATATTTCGTCGATTTCCATTTAATTTTTTTTATAAATCGTTTTAAATTCGTTTCAAAAACAATTTAAACTTCCATTTCAATTCGAATTCATTTTCTATTCTATTCAATTCGAATTCATTTTCTATTCTATTCAATTTTATACGGTGTATATATATATGTTATAAATTATATTTTTAACAATCAAATCATTTTCACGTTTCATATATATGTATATATATATCGTTTTCATTTTCAATATATATATACGATATTTTCACTTTCAATATATACGATATTTTCACTTTCAATATATATGATATTTTCACCTTCAATTTATACGATATTTTCACTTTCAATATATACGATATTTTCACTTTCAATATATACAATATTTTTATTATCGATTTCACATCAACATCACAAACAATTTTCACATCACATCAATCAAACAAACAAGCCATTCATGGTCTGTGGATGACGGGTGTCGGGTGCTACTAAACACCGTCTGCATCCTAGTATATATATAACTAGAAAAAAAAGAGATTGAAGAGTGAGAAATTCTCACCAATAGCTATCCCTACTCCATGACACTTCATTAGTAGAAATCTTCATCGATCTCGCCTTTTTGTCATCTTCGTTGCCCGTATTCTCTACATATGTAAAAATCGAATTTTTACTTTGCTATTCAATATATAAAAATCGAATTTTTACTTCGCTATTCAATATATAAAAATCGAATTTTTACTTCGCTATTCAATATATAAAAATCGAATTTTTACTTCGCTAATATATAAAAATCGAATTTTTTTCTATTTTAAAAATCTAATATTTTCTATTAAAAATCTAATCTTTTCTATTTAAAAATCCCCACTATATTTGCTATTCAGACGAGTAAAAATCATTCCTTTTACACATTAAAAATCACTTCTTTCGTTATCTAAAAATCCGACCTTTTGTTATCCAAAAAATCTCATAAGGATCGCAACTTTACTATCCTAAAAATCCGAGCTTTAAGGAATGAAAATCGAAAAGAAAACTCACCGAATTTAGGGTATTGGATCGGTGTTCGATGGGAGGCGGGGGTGCTGGGCATTGCAGTGGGCGGTACCGGTGTCGAGGAGGTCGGAAAAAGGGGTGGCGGCGCTCCACAGTGGTGTGGTGGTCAGGTGATGGTTGTGGTGGAGTTTGAGGGGGGGTTTGGGGCTTGTGTGGGGTGCGTGGTTTCCATCTGGAGGAGGAGAGAGAAGAGGCGACGCTGAGAAGGCCGGAGGGGCGGCGACTGAGGTGTACGAGGTCGAGGGAGGTCGCGGTTAGAGGGGTTTCGGGGATTGGGCGCTCCGCTGGACGGAGGAGAGAGGCAAGGCGGAGGGGTTCGTCGAATGGTCAGGGGGGAGGGGCTAGCGCGACTGGGCGACGCCAGGTTGGGTGGAGGGGCGGCGGTGAAGTCTCCATTTTTTTTTATAAATCGAATTTTGACTGAAGAGAAAAGGGAAAGGGGAAATATAAAGGGGGGGGGGGGTTATTGAGAAATTTTATATTATTTTAATTAATTACTTTCAAAAAGCAACTTTTTATTTCAACTTCGAAACGAGACCCACCGACTGTCGTCCATAGCGTTTTACCCCCATTCCGAACACAATGGGATATGTACCGTTAGCTGAATCGAACGTTTCGATCAGTTTCCGTTAAAATCAACATATAACTCTATATATTGAATTTGAACGCGCATTTCAATTTACCGGGGTCACATACCAACTCTATAAATTGCAGAAAAATAGTTTCTAGCTTTGTATTGACGATACTGTCCTAACAAAACTAGTTTCGTCGAATTCTGAGACCGTTGGAAAAATGGCCAATTTCCAGTCGATTAAAATCAACTGAAACTGGTCAAATGCGTTTTCCTTTGCCACGCTCACATATTGATTCAGAAAATTATGAAATTTGGAATCTAGCAATAATTTGACATCACGGATCCAACAAAAGTGGTTTCGTCGAAATCCGAGGTCGTTTGCAAAATTCCCATTTTTAAGGGCCTGAATTCCGTAGCGACTATCCAGAATTTTCAACTGGGCATATCTTTTGATCCCCGCTATGAAATTTTGATTTTTCGGATTCGTTGGAAAGATATCCACAAATAGATTCCATTATTTTTGGTTTCACTAAAATCCGAATTGTTTTGCACCCGGTACGTTGAATTGAAGTTTGAAATCGAATTATCGAACTACCGCGCCATTTTCAATTCTATTTATAATTATATATAATTATTTATATTCTAACGACGACGTATATAATATATACGTCGAATTCTGTTCAAAATAAATTTCTAGTCGATATTATTTAAAATAATTCATTTTAAATAAACAAAATTCGCTAAAATTGCCAAAATAAAAATTTTAAACTAGCCCAGATTTCCGGGTTGTTACAATCTCCCCCACTTAAAACTTTTCGTCCTCGAAAAGGAACAAAGTCGAAAGTGGTTTGATTAATCAACTCTACGTTCGATCTGGTTTCCATTCTCCAACTTTTCAGTTTCTGAGAATTTCCAAATTCTTCAAAAATTTGGCTAACACCCTAAATTTTCGAAAAATTTCGCCATAACCTCCCCTGCACCGGGAGCCACGGGAAAATCCCGAAATTGCCATATAGGCCTTCTGATCTCAAAAAGAAAAAGAAAAAGAAAAAGCCAAGCGGCTAGCCAATAGGCTCATAAAATCATCATCACCCAAACAAAACAGTAAATTATGTAGTAAACATGTACCTATTTATCGGGCAAACAAATTTTATTCTCTGCTCTAGCCTCCTTGCTATGACCTATTCAATAGATATACATGTATATGCAAGCAAATGCGACTAATTTTCAATAGAGTCCAATATTTGATTCAATTAGGCATAATGGTTCAAAAATTATTAGACAAATAAACAAACATCAATCAATTAATTGATTATATTTTCAAATATATAATTTTATATATTTAAAATCATATTTTCTAAAATCAGATTATATATATAATCACAAATACGTTATTTATAAACAAATAACTCTCGACTCATTCTGGGGCATTTCTAACCCCATCTCTAATGAGTCACTCATTCTAGAATGCTACTGATTCTATCTCTAATGAGGATTCTTTCATAGGATATTACTAATCCTACCTCTGATGAGTCTTTTATTCTGTTCTAACGAGTTGTACCCCAAAGATTTGAGTTTAACCAAAGCTCTGATACCATATGTAACGACACGGATTTCACTCGGACCTAATCGATCGCTAAACTGACCAAGACTGTTCGAATCCCGCATACGCTAACTTTGGGTATACAACACATTAGAACAAATAACAGAAGACTTCAATAAACATCATAATAATGTTACATCAGAGTACAGAATATCAGAGTATATCAAAAATAATACACAGCGGAAATAAATTTACATAAATGTAATACAATGCACAACGGTAATATAAACTACACAGCGTAAGACTGTAAATGTCTGGACACAACTTAAAGCTTCAATCCAGAATCCTGCTCAATACATCTGCAAAATAAAACTACTCGACTGCCCGTGTGGAAAATAGGGGCACCCGAGTTCGCAAGGGAAAAGCAAACTACAGGTCAGTCATGGGACTGGTGTGAGAAACTCTAACAGTTATAATTAGCTTATTTGATAATATGGTATATCACGGGACCACGCCGCTAACGCGGAACGGGTTTACCCCCATGAATACCAGTGTATAAACAACAATCAATATAGATATATGGATCTACTATGCATCAATCAACATGCAATATCCCAATCTACCCACTTAGATTAATCACTACACTTAGATTTTCTAAATCCAATTTAATTTACAGAAATCATTCCTTTGGATTTTATTCCCGATTTCTTATTTCAAATCATTTGAAATACATATCTAACTTTCTATATCAAAGTAGATTTCACTTCGGGATCTCAAATCAAATCGTCTGGAAATATGAATTCCAAAACATAACAATGCATACAAACAAGTATGCAACCAAATATCGTGCTCCCCATCGACAAGGCAAAGGGTACGCACCTCGCAACTCGATATATAAATGTGCACCTACCCCACATAGGAGTAGGCTACACCGACGATGCACCTCCCACACGTGGAGAGCATACACCGCCCTCTCACCCATACTTTTAGTCTCAGGGTTACCCGAATCTTTAGCCACATACTAAATCATTTCATATCCCGAAGTAGGGAAAATCATTTCACAACGTAATAATCACAAGTACTTTCAAAATATAGTACTTCACATCAGTAATTCACGCATATGATCAGTCACTATTAATCACATAACCTTTGAGCTCGTACGTCTCAAAGAAGGGTGTTAAGCAAGAGAATAAATTCTCCGCCACCAAACAGATACATCATCAATAGCAACTAATCGAATATGCGATGAACCACAATGTAACATATAATACATTTCTAAATCATTTTAGAAATCATCGGGTTTTGGGCCTCGAAATCCTTTCTGTTATATAAAACATTCCCTGTCCAAAATCGGGAATACATTTCTTTTCACTTAAGAAAAATATCATTTCACAATCATTCATTAAATTTGAAATGGACACAACATCGCTTGTAACGACCCGCGTTCTACGCATCATAGGATCGTAGGATATTTATTTCTTTCACATACAAAGTCGTATGGTCATGTAACTTTGGGAGACGACTATTGGGGTCATTTCCCATGTTCATGATTTTTCCCGATTTTTAAATGACCATTTTACCCCTAGTTGGCACTGTTTTGGCCATAACTTCTGACTGGAAAGGAATTTTGACCTGAAACCACTTCCATTGGCTTCGGATGATGGTTTCTCTTTCCGTAGGGTGGTCACATTAGCCAAACGGACTCACCGTTTGGGAGATATGGCTGAAACAAGTTTCAGATGGTGAAAAACAGCTTAATTGGGCTTAACCGGGTGATTAGCAGCTAGGCCCAAGGGGAATTTCGGGTTTAGAGGTATAGGAGGACTGATTAGGGTTAGGTTATCATTTTCATTTCAGTTTTGAGCCGCCACAAACCTTCTTGAGACCTTAGTAATGGCTTCCTACATCTAAAACACCCCAAATCACTCTCTAATTGAAGATTAGGCTTAGCAACACCAAATTAAGGAGAAAAAGCACCAAAGCAAGGTTGGAGCTGCTGCTATACATAGGAATTCGACCCAAACAGAGAGTATTTCAGATTTGGTGTTTCATTTGTGGCCAAGGTGAGTGATAGCATCATTTTGACACTAATTACGGTTAATTAAGGGTAATTAGTAAAGATTAGCGAATTTATACACCAATAAATTCTGGAAAAATTCTTAAAATTCTAAAATAATGTTTTAAGGCTCTGTTAGAAATTTGAGATAATTTCGATGTGTTTTGCTAATTGTATGCTTAAGCATGATTAAGAGTGCTTAAGGGAAAATATGAAGTTTTAGCTACTTTTGATCCATTTTGATTCATTTGAATTGTTGGTTGCTGTTTGTGGTTGCTATTACATGTTGCTATGACTCTATGATATGTTTCATGATTGTTTAGAATAGTTAAATTGCTCGAAAACGTCATCGAATGGCGTAGAAAGCTTGCTGGAAAGTTGCAGAAGAGTGCAGGTTCCGAACCGGTTCGGATCGGAGGAAGGGGGTCGGATCGGGTTGTGAACTGACCAAGGGGATTCGAACTGGATTGGAACTTGTCACTGGAGGAGGCTTGGCAAAAAGGAAGGCTGTTTACTTAGAGTTGGAGTGGACAAGGAAATCGGATCGGAGTAAGCTAGGGAGTGGAGCGGATCGGATCGGAAGAGTGATTGGAGGCCAGATCGGATCGACTTGGAGATGCCGGGCTCAGATCGGATCAGAACACGTGAAGAAATAAGGGGGCGGATCGAAGCGCTGGAAGGAAGGACACCCCGACCCGACCCGGAGCGAAGTAACCGACCCGAATCGAATGAAAGAAGGCAAGGAGAAGGACCCGAACCCAGAGGAAGGTGGCACTCCGAACCGAACCAAGCATGGGTGACCGAACCGAACCGAGCATGGGTGACCGAACCGAACCGAGTTCTAGAGCTGCTGCTGCACGACAACTTTTCTGAAGACCCACTCCAATTCGACCAAACCCGAGATGCAAAGGAAGTCCAAATGAGGAGTTAGAGCTTAAGGTTCAGATGGGAATCAACGAGTTCACTTCATGGTTGGGCTTTGCTGCGGGACGCGTGCCAAGGAGTTATCGACGTCTATAGCTTTGGACCACTATGGTAGGAGGTACGAAGGCGGATTCAGGGCCATTATGGCATCGGTAGAACCAAGGGCTACGACCAATGAAGTGGGTCATTGAAATGTTTGGTCATGACTCCAAGTGTTGTCTTGGTCACAGCAGGGTTTCTACAAGTCGGGATTCGTCGTTGCCTCAGTTTGTCTAGTGTTCCAAAGTGGTGGATGTCGTATGCTTTACGCACTGAGTGAGAGATGTGAGGATGGTTGCTATGGATGATTTGCTTGCTATCATTGTGACATGCACACCCCACCCCCGTATTCTTTCACTATTTATTATGGCACCTTGGAGTATTGTACGGTATGTGGTACTAACTCTTTGGTTGCAGGTCCAGGTTCAGGTATGGTTTAGTATACCTGTTATTACTCTGTTTAGATGCTTATCGCTCATACCAGGCTTTATGTCTGACCCAGAGTTTTATGTCTCTTCTTATTACTCTGGGTGCTCACACGAGCAGACTAGAGACAGGTTAGCTGGTGATGCACGGGTAGATGATCCGGAGACGAGCAGGAGGCTTCCACGTACTATATACATAATATTCTCCCTGTGTTGTTGAAGATCACTGCTTGGGCATTGTTGGTGTATCTTCTATTTTAGCTTTCTTTTGTTTTTGAGACAGAAAATTTGGAAAGTTGTAATAAGCTGTATTTGGATTTCCGCTGCTTTGAGATTGATGTTGGTTTTAGTTATCAGCTTATGCACTGTCTCGCCTGTTTTATGTCAAGTACATTATTATTATTATATTTTATTCCATGCGCTGTGAGACATTCTACAGGTTCCTTGATTAGTTCATTCCCTTCTTTCCTTTCTTCTGACGACCGTTCTGTGCTAGCTGGGCATGTGTACAGCGCACTTTCGGAGGAAATGCAGGCTGGTGCGGGACGGGCCGTCACACTTGGTATCAGAGCTCTAGGTTGCGTAGTTAACCTAGGGAAGTTATCAGGGAGAGATAGTATACGTATACGAGGGAGCGTATTTGTAATTATTTTGATTTTCAAAAGCTATATATATACTATTAGTAGTATAAGGATGAAGTCGTACTGCACTAGCACCACTATGGGGTCGTTAATCATTTCCTTTTTCAGATTGACGATGAGCCGATATACTAGAGGTGCTGGTAGGGGAGCCAATAATGGGAATGCTGCTGACATGAGGACGATGTTTACTGACCTCATGAGAGAGATGCTTAGAGATGTGCAGAGGGCAGCTCCCAATGGTGGAAATGGTGGTGGTCCAATAGTGCAGGCACCAAGAGTCGACTTCGCCAAGCTGAATAAGGATTATACTAGCCTTGGTGGGAAGCCGTTCCATGGAACGGAGTCGGCTACGGATGTTCAGGATTGGGTGGATAGTTGCGAACGTATCTTCGAGGATTTGGGTATCGAGGATGCGATGAAGAGAAAGTTAGCGTCCCGTCAGCTGCAAGGACGGGCAATGAATTGGTGGAATGCTATAAAGGCAGCTACTCCCGAGGACCAGATTACTTGGGAGCAGTTTAAGGCTCGCTTTAGTGAGAAGTTCATTCCCGCTGCTCAGAAGTCAATGTTGTTTAAGAAATTCTTGGAGCTCAAGCAGAATGGCAGGGCTGTCTCGGAGTATATTGCTGAATTTGATACTTTGTCAAAATATGGGTTATCTCTTATAGATACTGCCGAGAAAAAGAATGAGAAATTTATAACTGGTTTGGATCAGTACTTGGGGGAAAAACTTATTAACCACATCGATGAGACGTTTGAATCGATTGTGGGGAAAGCGTTAAGGTCAGAAAGTCTCTACCCTAAGCCGAAGACTGAGGTTGCATCCGCAGATGAGCCAAAGCCACAAGCTAGTGGTGGAGGCAAAGGTGGTTCCCAGAATAAGAGAAAGCAGAATCAGCCTAAGGATGGCCAAAAGAAAAAGAATAAGCAAGATGTGGAGTGCTTCAGCTGTGGTAAGAAGGGCCATTATGCTAGTAATTGTCGGGCCAAGCCAGCGGATAGGAAGTGCTTCAACTGTGGCCAAATGGGACATCACAAGGACAAGTGTCCGCAGCCCCCTAAGGAAAAGCAAATGGTGAAAGCATATGCTCTTAATGCTATTCCTTCTTCGTCGAATGCCCCAACTGCGGCGGAGAAGGGAAAGAACGTCGTCATTCAAGGTATGCTTTCTGTTTATGATGTTCCTGTTAGAGTTTTGTTTGATACCGGAGCTTCCAGTTCTTTCATATCTAGTGACCTGGTAGACAGGTTGGGATTGGAGCCCGAGATTGTCGATAGACCTTTAGTAGTGACGAACCCGATTGGTGGTTCGACTAGTCTTAGCATGATTTGTCGTAATGTGGTTCTATCGAGTCATGGATGCATGTTTGTTTGTGATTGCTTTGTTTTGGGCTTTACTGGGTTTGGCATTATTTTGGGAGTAGATTGGCTCCAAAGATACGGGGTGGTGGTAGACTGTGAGGGCTTTTTGGTGACAGCTAGAGCGGATGATGGGCGGAGGATAGTGTTTGGTGGTCTACCCAGTAAGGGGGTATTGGCTAGTTTTCTAAACTCCCTCGACATTCCGCATAGTGAGTTGTCAGGTTTGCCCGTGGTTGGCCAGTATCCGGATGTTTTCGAAGAAGTGACCGGACTTCCACCACGCCGAGAGATTGAGTTCCGTATTGATTTGGTAAAAGATGCCAGACCTATAGTGATGCCACTTCGTCGTATGACACCTAGGGAGCAGCGAGAGCTCGAGGTGCAAGTCAGCGATCTTTTGAAGAAGGGATTTATCAGAAGGAGTGTTTCTGAATGGGGAGCACCAGTTGTGTTTGCTACCAAGGCGGATGGTTCCCTTCGTTTGTGTGTAGACTACCGCGAGTTGAATAAAGTGACGAGGAAGAATAAGTATCCTCTACCGCGGGTAGATGATTTGTTCGATCAGTTGTGTGGCGCGAGAATATTTTCTCAGTTGGATCTCGCTACAGGTTTTCATCAGCTTAGAGTGGAAGCTGAGAGTATAGCTAAAACGGCATTTCGAACGCCGTCTGGATTTTATGAATGGTTGGTTATGCCATTTGGGCTGACTAATGCCCCAGCATATTTTGTGGATCTTATGAATAGGGTATTCAGAGATCAGTTGAATAAGTCTGTCCTTGTGTTCGTTGATGATATTTTGGTCTATTCGAGGACAGAGGAAGAACACAAGGAACATTTAAGAGTAGCGATGGAGGTGTTGAGAAAACACCAATTGAAAGCAAAGTTTTCTAAGTGTCACTTCTGGAAGAGGGAAGTGAGGTTCTTGGGCCATGTGGTATCGGAGAATGGTATTGCCGTGGACCCGGCGAAGGTGGCTACGGTACAGGATTGGCCTACGCCCAAGAATGCAACAGATGTAAGAAGTTTCTTGGGGTTAGCGGGATATTATCGTAAGTTTATCCAAGGTTTCTCCAAGATAGCAGCACCATTGACCCAGTTGACCAAGAAGAATCAAGCTTTTGTCTGGGATGAAAGGTGCGAGGATGCATTCAAAAGTCTAAAGGACAAGTTGACAAGCGCACCAGTGTTAGTCATTCCTAAGGGGGTGAAGAGATGACGGTATACACGGATGCCTGTGGTACCGGACTGGGTGCTGTATTGATGCAAGGCGGTAGGGTTGTAGCTTACGCAAGTCGGCAGTTGAAACCGCACGAGAGAAGATACCCTACCCATGATTTAGAATTGGCAGCGATCGTGTTCGCGTTAAAGATGTGGAGACACTATCTCTTAGGAGAAAGATTTGAGTTGTTTACAGATCATAAGTCGTTGAAGTATCTGTTCTCCCAGAAGGATTTAAATCTCCGTCAGCAGAGATGGTTAGAGTTCTTAGCTTCCTATGATTTTGACATCGCATACACACCGGGAAAGGGCAATGCGGTGGCTGATGCATTGAGTAGAAGACATGCCAGCTTAGGGGCTATGTTCCTTGAATGGAAGCAACTGGAGTTTATCGCGGGGTTTGATTTCAGACCAAAGTGCGAATTGGATCCAGAAATGTTAGCAAGTTTGACGATCAGACCCACTTTGATTGAACGAATCGGCTCTAGTCAGAGGGACGATCCTAACCTATTGGAAATCATCTCCAAGTTAGAGATGGGTATCGATGAGGAGATGAACAAGTATGGGCTTGATCGAGATGGATGGCTTAGAAAGAATGGAAAGCTTGTTGTACCCAATGTCAAT
Organism: Allium sativum; assembly: GCA_030737875.1. Classification (NCBI taxonomy): domain Eukaryota; kingdom Viridiplantae; phylum Streptophyta; class Magnoliopsida; order Asparagales; family Amaryllidaceae; genus Allium; species Allium sativum. Next base: position 452,363,697 of record CM060920.1, on the reverse strand, counting down.
GGATTGAGGGATGAAGTGCTTAGAGAATGTCATCACTCAAAGCTAACTATACACCCCAGTGGTAATAAGATGTATCGAGATATGAAGCAGACCTACTACTGGGAAGGGATGAAAAGAGACGTTGGGAAGTTTATATCCAAATGCATGAATTGCCAGTTAGTTAAAGCCGAGCAAAAGAAGCCTAGTGGTTTGTTACAGCCATTAGGAATTCCCGAATGGAAATGGGAGCAAGTCTCGATGGATTTCATCGATGATTTACCAAGGACTAGATCGGGATATGACAGCATTTGGGTAATTGTAGATCGACTGACTAAAAGTGCAAGGTTTATACCAGTCAAATCGACCAGAACGGCAGCTAAGTTAGCAGAATTGTATATGAAGTGGGTAGTGAGATTTCATGGAGTACCTAAAGGCATTGTGAGCGACCGAGACCCGTTGTTTACTAGTAGGTTTTGGAAGAGCTTACAAGAGGCTCTAGGGTCAGAGTTACATCTCAGTACCGCATATCATCCTCAGACCGACGGTCAGACGGAGAGGGTGAACCGTATTTTGGAAGATCTCTTGAGAGCATGTATTTTGGATTTTGGTGGATCATGGGATGACCATTTGCATCTAGTAGAGTTTGCATATAATAATAGTTACCAATCCAGTATCGGTATGGCTCCGTTTGAAGCTTTGTATGGAAGACCGTGCAACTCACCATCATGTTGGATAGAGACTGGCGAGAAGTTTATGCTTGGACCAGATGTGGTGAGGGAAACTTCAGATAAGGTCAAGATCATTCAACAACGAATGAAGGCAGCCCAAGATAGGCAAAAAAGTTATGCTGATAAGAGAAGAAGAGACTTAAAATTCTCCGTTGGCGACTTGGTGTTTGTCAAGATTTCTCCGTTGAAGAGCGTAATACGATTTGGCAGGAGAGGCAAGTTGGCACCAAGATTTGTTGGCCCATTCCCTGTTCTTGAACTAGTCGGGAATTTGGCATATAGAATTGACTTACCAGAGAAGATGGCGGGAGTTCATAACGTATTTCATGTTTCCCAACTAAGGAAGTTCGTTCACGACTCAGATATGACTATTTCACCTGATCAGTTAGAGGACTTCGAAGTAGAACCCGAGGCGGTTGGGAACCGCAAGCAGGCCCGTATTGTCGAGTACGACATGAAGCAACTTCGAACGAAGGCGGTGAAGCTAGTCAAGGTACAGTGGAGCGAGGACGAGAGTGATTGTACTTGGGAAACAGAGGAGGACATAAGGAAGAAGTATCCAGAACTCTTTGTCTGGTAAGATTTTGACTTCGATTTAGTTTTTCCGCATGCTAGGATAGGCTTGTTTGCTTGTTTTGCATATTTGATTGTGGTAGAGGGTTGTTAGGCATGCGGGATCCTTTGTATGTTTTGGGTTAAGGAATTTCGGGGGCGAAATTTCTTAAGGGGGGGAGAGTGTAACGACCCGCGTTCTACGCATCATAGGATCGTAGGATATTTATTTCTTTCACATACAAAGTCGTATGGTCATGTAACTTTGGGAGACGACTATTGGGGTCATTTCCCATGTTCATGATTTTTCCCGATTTTTAAATGACCATTTTACCCCTAGTTGGCACTGTTTTGGCCATAACTTCTGACTGGAAAGGAATTTTGACCTGAAACCACTTCCATTGGCTTCGGATGATGGTTTCTCTTTCCATAGGGTGGTCACATTAGCCAAACGGACTCATCGTTTGGGAGATATGGCTGAAACAAGTTTCAGATGGTGAAAAACAGCTTAATTGGGCTTAACCGGGTGATTAGCAGCTAGGCCCAAGGGGAATTTCGGGTTTAGAGGTATAGGAGGACTGATTAGGGTTAGGTTATCATTTTCATTTCAGTTTTGAGCCGCCACAAACCTTCTTGAGACCTTAGTAATGGCTTCCTACATCTAAAACACCCCAAATCACTCTCTAATTGAAGATTAGGCTTAGCAACACCAAATTAAGGAGAAGAAGCACCAAAGCAAGGTTGGAGCTGCTGCTATACATAGGAATTCGACCCAAACAGAGAGTATTTCAGATTTGGTGTTTCATTTGTGGCCAAGGTGAGTGATAGCATCATTTTGACACTAATTACGGTTAATTAAGGGTAATTAGTAAAGATTAGCGAATTTATACACCAATAAATTCTGGAAAAATTCTTAAAATTCTAAAATAATGTTTTAAGGCTCTGTTAGAAATTTGAGATAATTTCGATGTGTTTTGCTAATTGTATGCTTAAGCATGATTAAGAGTGCTTAAGGGAAAATATGAAGTTTTAGCTACTTTTGATCCATTTTGATTCATTTGAATTGTTGGTTGCTGTTTGTGGTTGCTATTACATGTTGCTATGACTCTATGATATGTTTCATGATTGTTTAGAATAGTTAAATTGCTCGAAAACGTCATCGAATGGCGTAGAAAGCTTGCTGGAAAGTTGCAGAAGTGTGCAGGTTCCGAACCGGTTCGGATCGGAGGAAGGGGGTCGGATCGGGTTGTGAACTGACCAAGGGGATTCGAACTGGATTGGAACTTGTCACTGGAGGAGGCTTGGCAAAAAGGAAGGCTGTTTACTTAGAGTTGGAGTGGACAAGGAAATCGGATCGGAGTAAGCTAAGGAGTGGAGCGGATCGGATCAGAAGAGTGATTGGAGGCCAGATCGGATCGACTTGGAGATGCCGGGCTCGGATCGGATCAGAACACGTGAAGAAATAAGGGGGCGGATCGAAGCGCTGGAAGGAAGGACACCCCGACCCGACCTGGAGCGAAGTAACCGACCCGAATCGAATGAAAGAAGGCAAGGAGAAGGACCCGAACCCAGAGGAAGGTGGCACTCCGAACCGAACCAAGCATGGGTGACCGAACCGAACCGAGCATGGGTGACCGAACCGAACCGAGTTCTAGAGCTGCTGCTGCACGACAATTTTTCTGAAGACCCACTCCAATTCGACCAAACCCGAGATGCAAAGGAAGTCCAAATGAGGAGTTAGAGCTTAAGGTTCAGATGGGAATCAACGAGTTCACTTCATGGTTGGGCTTTGCTGCGGGACGCGTGCCAAGGAGTTATCGACGTCTATAGCTTTGGACCACTATGGTAGGAGGTACGAAGGCGGATTCAGGGCCATTATGGCATCGGTAGAACCAAGGGCTACGACCAATGAAGTGGGTCATTGAAATGTTTGGTCATGACTCCAAGTGTTGTCTTGGTCACAGCAGGGTTTCTACAAGTCGGGATTCGTCGTTGCCTCAGTTTGTCTAGTGTTCCAAAGTGGTGGATGTCGTATGCTTTACGCACTGAGTGAGAGATGTGAGGATGGTTGCTATGGATGATTTGCTTGCTATCATTGTGACATGCACACCCCACCCCCGTATTCTTTCACTATTTATTATGGCACCTTGGAGTATTGTACGGTATGTGGTACTAACTCTTTGGTTGCAGGTCCAGGTTCAGGTATGGTTTAGTATACCTGTTATTACTCTGTTTAGATGCTTATCGCTCATACCAGGCTTTATGTCTGACCCAGAGTTTTATGTCTCTTCTTATTACTCTGGGTGCTCACACGAGCAGACTAGAGACAGGTTAGCTGGTGATGCACGGGTAGATGATCCGGAGACGAGCAGGAGGCTTCCACGTACTATATACATAATATTCTCCCTGTGTTGTTGAAGATCACTGCTTGGGCATTGTTGGTGTATCTTCTATTTTAGCTTTCTTTTGTTTTTGAGACAGAAAATTTGGAAAGTTGTAATAAGCTGTATTTGGATTTCCGCTGCTTTGAGATTGATGTTGGTTTTAGTTATCAGCTTATGCACTGTCTCGCCTGTTTTATGTCAAGTACATTATTATTATTATATTTTATTCCATGCGCTGTGAGACATTCTACAGGTTCCTTGATTAGTTCATTCCCTTCTTTCCTTTCTTCTGACGACCGTTCTGTGCTAGCTGGGCATGTGTACAGCGCACTTTCGGAGGAAATGCAGGCTGGTGCGGGACGGGCCGTCACATCGCTAAACACCTTATCGTCAAATCGTGAAGTGTTTCACAAGGCGTTAGCACATAGATATTTTCAACCCAACCCAATGCTAAATGTAAAAGCATATTCTCCTCATAAACTGGTCGAGCACAATCCAAACAATCAATCAATCCAATTTGACATTAAATAGAAGGGTTTGAATAAAGATAGTATCGACTTATATTCAACATCAAATCCTGAAACCAATAGATATCATATCGGGAATAACGATATCGATATCTTCCAAATTCCCATCACAATATCTATATAATCACGGAATCCAATATCGAAAATATCCAAAGATAATTTCAATTCAAGTCTAATCCAATTTATTTATTTATAACCATTGGATTATTTTTCTAGTTAATAACTAGTTCATTTCGATAAAAATATATTTTTATCTTTTCAAATATGGAGTTTTTCATCCCAATTCTTCACAAATCATTTCTTATGATTTTACACAAATTATCGATATTTTTAATAATTTTATCAAGGCCCATACAGTCGATTTCCATCAACGGTCATCGAACTGCACTTACAGCGACCTTTTCCAAATTTGATTTGGACATAATTCCAAATCCAACCGTTAGATTTCAAATCTCTAATATTCGTTAGAAAGCTGTTTTCGATACGAACCCAACGATTCTGGTTTCAGGAGAATCCGACGGTCGAATCTCTCGTAATGTCCATTCGAAGTCAATGGTCGAAATTCGCGAACTGCCGCAGCGCTGCGCGTTCTATTCAGGCCATTATATTATATATATAATATATATAATATATATTTCGTCGATTTTCATTTAAAAAAATAATTTATAAATCGTTTTAAATTCGTTTCAAAAACAATTTAAACTTCCATTTCAATTCCAATTCGATTTCAATTCGAATTCATTTTCTATTCTGTTCAATTCGAATTCATTTTCTATTCTATTCAATTTTATATGGTGTATATATGTATGTTAAAAATTATATTTTTAACAATCAAATCATTTTCACGTTTCATATATATATATATATATATATATCGTTTTCATTTTCAATATATGTATACGATACTTTCACTTTCAATATATACGATATTTTCACTTTCAATATATACGATATTTTCACCTTCAATTTATACGATATTTTCACTTTCAATATATACGATATTTTCACTTTCAATATATACGATATTTTTATTATCGATTTCACATCTACATCACAAACAATTTTCACATCACATCAATCAAACAAACAAGCCATCCATGGTCTGTGGATGATGGGTGTCGGGTGCTACTAAACACCGTCTGCATCCTAGTATATATATAACTAGGAAAAAAAAGAGATTGAAGAGTGAGAAATTCTCACCAATAGCTATCCCTACTCCACGACACTTCATTAGTAGAAATCTTCATCGTTCTCGCCTTTTTGTCATTTCGTTGCCCGTATTCTCTACATATGTAAAAATCGAATTTTTACTTTGCTATTCAATATATAAAAATCGAATTTTTACTTCGCTATTCAATATATAAAAATCGAATTTTTACTTCGCTATTCAATATATAAAAATCGAATTTTTACTTCGCTATTCAATATATAAAAATTGAATTTTTACTTCGCTAATATATAAAAATCGAATTTTTTTCTATTTTAAAAATCTAATATTTTCTATTAAAAATCTAATCTTTTCTATTTAAAAATCTCCACTATATTTGCTATTCAGACGAGTAAAAATCATTCCTTTTACACATTAAAAATCACTTCTTTCGTTATCTAAAAATCCGACCTTTTGTTATCAAAAAAATCTCATAAAGATCGCAACTTAACTATTCTAAAAATCCGAGCTTTAAGGAATGAAAATCGAAAAGAAAACTCACCGAATTTAGGGTTTTGGATCGGTGTTCGACGGGAGGCGGGGGTGCTGGGCATTGCAGTGGGCGGTACCGGTGTCGAGGAGGTCGGAAAAAGGGGTGGCGGCGCTCCATAGTGGTGTGGTGGTCAGGTGATGGTTGTGGTGGAGTTTGAGGGGGGGTTTGGGGCTTGTGTGGGGTGTGTGGTTTCCATCTGGAGGAGGAGAGAGAAGAGGCGACGCTGAGAAGGCCGGAGGGGCGGCGGCTGAGGTGTACGAGGTCGAGGGAGGTCGCGGTTAGAGGGGTTTCGGGGATTGGGCGCTCCACTGGACGGAGGAGAGAGGCAAGGTGGAGGGGTTCGTCGAATGGTCAGGGGGGGAGGGGCTAGCGCGACTGGGCGGCGCCAGGTTGGGTGGAGGGGCGGCGGTGAAGTCTCCAATTTTTTTTTATAAATTGAATTTTGACTAAAGAGAAAAGGGAAAGGGGAAATATAAAGGGGGGGGGGGTTTATTGAGAAATTTTATATTATTTTAATTAATTACTTTCAAAAAGCAACTTTTTAATTCGACTTCGAAACGAGACCCACCGACTGTCGTCCATAGCGTTTCACCCCCATTCCGAACACAATGGGATATGTACCGTTAGCTGAATCGAACGTTTCGATCAGTTTCCGTTAAAATCAACATATAACTCTATATATTGAATTTGAACGCGCATTTTAATTTACCTGGGTCACATACCAACTCTATAAATTGCAGAAAAATATTTTCTAGCTTTGTATTGACGATACGGTCCTAACAAAACTAGTTTCGTCGAATTCTGAGACCGTTGGAAAAATGGCCAATTTCCAGTCGATTAAAATCAACTGAAACTGGTCAAATGCGTTTTCCTTTGCCACGCTCACATATTGATTCAGAAAATTATGAAATTTGGAATCTAGCAATAATTTGACTTCACGGATCCAACAAAAGTGGTTTCGTCGAAATCCGAGGTCGTTTGCAAAATTCCCATTTTTAAGGGCCTGAATTCCGTAACGACTATCCAGAATTTTCAACTGGGCATATCTTTTGATCCCCGCTATGAAATTTTGATTTTTCGGATTCGTTGGAAAGATATCCACAAATAGATTCCATTATTTTTGGTTTCACTAAAATCCGGATTGTTTTGCACCCGGTACGTTGAATTGAAGTTTGAAATCGAATTATCGAACTACCGCGCCATTTTCAATTCTATTTATAATTATATATAATTATTTATATTCTAACGACGACGTATATAATATATACGTCGAATTCTATTCAAAATAAATTTCTGGTCGATATTATTTAAAATAATTCATTTTAAATAAACAAAATTCGCTAAAATTGCCAAAATAAAAATTTTAAACTGGCCCATATTTCCGGGTTGTTACAATCTCCCCCACTTAAAACTTTTCGTCCTCGAAAAGGAACGAAGTCGAAAGTGGTTTGATTAATCAACTCTACGTTCGATCTGGTTTCCATTCTCCAACTTTCCAGTTTCTGAGAATTTTCAAATTTTTCAAAAATTTGGCTAACACCCTAAATTTTCGAAAAATTTCGCCATAACCTCCCCTGCACCGGGAGCCACGGGAAAATCCCGAAATTGCCATATATGCCTTTTGATCTCAAAAAGAAAAAGAAAAAGCCAAGCGGCTAGCCAGTAGGCTCATAAAATCATCATCACCCAAACAAAACAGTAAATTATGTAGTAAACATGTACCTATTTATCGGGCAAACAAATTTTATTCTCTGCTCTAGCCTCCTTGCTATGACCTGTTCAATAGATATACATGTATATGCAAGCAAATGCGACTAATTTTCAATATAGTCCAATATTTGATTCAATTAGGCATAATGGTTCAAAAATTATTAAACAAATAAACAAACAACACAAACATCAATCAATTAATTGATTATATTTTCAAATATATAATTTTATATATTTAAAATCATATTTTCTAAAATCAGATTATATATATAATCACAAATACGTTATTTATAAACAAATAACTCTCGACTCATTCTGGGGCATTTCTAACCCCATCTCTAATGAGTCACTCATTCTAGAATGCTACTGATTCTATCTCTAATGAGGATTATTTCATAGGATATTACTAATCCTACCTCTGATGAGTCTTTTATTCTGTTCTAACGAGTTGTACCCCAAAGATTTGAGTTTAACCAAAGCTCTGATACCATATGTAACGACACGGATTTCGCTCGGACCTAATCGATCGCTAAACCGACCAAGACCGTTCGAATCCCGCATACGCTAACTTTGGGTATACAACACATTAGAACAAATAACATAAGACTTCAATAAACATCATAATAATGTTACATCAGAGTACAGAATATCAGAGTATATCAAAAATAATACACAGCGGAAATAAATTTACATAAATGTAATACAATGCACAACGGTAATATAAACTACACAGCGGAAGACTGTAAATGTCTGGACACAGCTTAAAGCTTCAATCCAGAATCCTGCTCAATACATCTGCAAAATAAAACTACTCGACTGCCCGTGTGGAAAATAGGGGCACCCGAGTTCGCAAGGGAAAAGCAAACTACAGGTCAGTCATGGGACTGGTGTGAGAAACTCTAACAGTTATAATTAACTTATTTGATAATATGGTATATCACGGGACCACGCCGCTAACGCGGAACGGGTTTACCCCCATGAATACCAGTGTATAAACAACAATCAATATAGATATATGGATCTACTATGCATCAATCAACATGCAATATCCCAATCTACCCACTTAGATAAATCACTACACTTAGATTTTCTAAATCCAATTTAATTTACAGAAATCATTCCTTTGGATTTTATTCCCGATTTCTTATTTCAAATCATTTGAAATACATATCTAACTTTCTATATCAAAGTAGATTTCACTTCGGGATCTCAAATCAAATCGTCTGGAAATATGAATTCCAAAACATAACAATGCATACAAACAAGTATGCAACCAAATATCGTGCTCCCCATCGACAAGGCAAAGGGTACGCACCTCGCAACTCGATATATAAATGTGCACCTACCCCACATAGGAGTAGGCTACACCGACGATGCACCTCCCACACATGGAGAGCATACACCGCCCTCTCACCCATACTTTTAGTCTCAGGGTTACCCGACTCTTTAGCCACATACTAAATCATTTCATATCCCGAAGTAGGGAAAATCATTTCACAACGTAATAATCACAAGTACTTTCAAAATATAGTACTTCACATCAGTAATTCACGCATATGATCAGTCACTATTAATCACATAACCTTTGAGCTCGTACGTCTCAAAGAAGGGTGTTAAGCAAGAGAATAAATTCTCCGCCACCAAACAGATACATCATCAATAGCAACTAATCGAATATGCGATGAACCACAATGTAACATATAATACATTTCTAAATCATTTTAGAAATCATCGGGTTTTAGGCCTCGAAATCCTTTCTGTTTTATTAAACATTTTTATAAAACATTCCCTGTCCAAAATCGGGAATACATTTCTTTTCACTTAAGAAAAATATCATTTCACAATCATTCATTAAATTTGAAATGGACACAACATCGCTAAACACCTTATCGTCAAATCGTGAAGTGTTTCACAAGGCGTTAGCCCATAGATATTTTCAACCCAACCCAATGCTAAATGTAAAAGCATATTCTCCTCATAAACTGGTCGAGCACAATCCAAACAATCAATCAATCCAATTTGACATTAAATAGAAGGGTTTGAATAAAGATAGTATCGACTTATATTCAACATCAAATCCTGAAACCAATAGATATCATATCGGGAATAACGATATCGATATCTTCCAAATTCCCATCACAATATCTATATAATCATGGAATCCAAATTGAAAATATCCAAAGATAATTTCAATTCAAATCTAATCCAATTTATTTATTTATAACCATTGGATTATTTTTCTAGTTAATAACTAGTTCATTTCGATAAAAATATATTTTTATCTTTTCAAATATGGAGTTTTTCATCCCAATTCTTCACAAATCATTTCTTATGATTTTACACAAATTATCGATATTTTTAATAATTTTATCAAGGCCCATACAGTCGATTTCCATCAATGGTCATCGAACTGCACTTACAGCGACCTTTTCCAAATTTGATTTGGACATAATTCCAAATCCAACCGTTAGATTTCAAATATCTAATATTCGTTAGAAAGCTGTTTTCGATACGAACCCAATGGTTCTGGTTTCAGGAGAATCCGACGGTCGGATCTCCCATAATGTCCATTCGAAGTCAATAGTCGAAATTCGCGAACTGCCGCAGCGCTGTGCGTTCTATTCAGGCCATTATATTATATATATAATATATATAATATATATTTCGTCGATTTCCATTTAAAACAAATTTTATAAATCTTTTTAAATTCGTTTCAAAAACAATTTCAACTTCCATTTCCATTCCAATTCGATTTCAATTCGATTTCAATTCGAATTCATTTTCTATTCTATTCAATTCGAATTCATTTTCTATTCTATTCAATTCGAATTCATTTTCTATTCTATTCAATTCGAATTCATTTTCTATTCTATTCAATTTTATACGGTGTATATATATATGTTAAAAATTATATTTTTAACAATCAAATCATTTTCACGTTTCATATATATGTATATTTGTGTATATATATATATATATATCTTTTTCATTTTCAATATATATATATATATATACGATATTTTCACTTTCAATATATACGATATTTTCACTTTCAATATATACGATATTTTCACCTTCAATATATACGATATTTTCACTTTCAATATATACGATATTTTTATTATCGATTTCACATCAGCATCACAAACAATTTTCACATCACATCAATCAAACAAACAAGCCATCCATGGTCTGTGGATGACGGGTGTCGGGTGCTACTAAACACCGTCTGCATCCTAGTATATATATAACTAGAAAAAAAAAGGAGATTGAAGAGTGGGAAATTCTCACCAATAGCTATCCCTACTCCACGACACTTCATTAGTAGAAATCTTCATCGTTCTCGCCTTTTTGTCATCTTCGTTGCCCGTATTCTCTACATATGTAAAAATCGAATTTTTACTTTGCTATTCAATATATAAAAATCGAATTTTTACTTCGGTATTCAATATATAAAAATCGAATTTTTACTTCCCTATTCAATATATAAAAATCGAATTTTTACTTCGCTATTCAATATATAAAAATCGAATTTTTACTTCGCTAATATATAAAAATCGAATTTTTTTCTATTTTAAAAATCTAATATTTTCTATTAAAAATCTAATCTTTTCTATTTAAAAATCTCCACTATATTTGCTATTCAGACGAGTAAAAATCATTCCTTTTACACATTAAAAATCACTTCTTTCATTATCTAAAAATCCGACCTTTTGTTATCAAAAAAATCTCATAAAGATCGCAACTTTACTATCCTAAAAATCCGACCTTTAAGGAATGAAAATCGAAAAGAAAACTCACCGAATTTAGGGTTTTGGATCGGTGTTCGATGGGAGGCGGGGGTGCTGGGCGTTGCAGTGGGCGATACCGGTGTCGAGGAGGTCGGAAAAAGGGGTGGCGGCGCTCCACAGTGGTGCGGTGGTCAGGTGATGGCTGTGGTGGAGTTTGAGGGGGGTTTTGGGCTTGTGTGGGGTGCGTGGTTTCCATCTGGAGGAGGAGAGAGAAGAGGCGGCGCTGAGAAGGCCGGAGGGGCGGCGACTGAGCTGTACGAGGTCGAGGGAGGTCGCGGTTAGAGGGGTTTCGGGGATTGGGCGCTCCGCTGGATGGAGGAGAGAGGCAAGGCGGAGGGGTTCGTCGAATGGTCAGGGGGGAGGGGCTAGCGCGACTGGGCGGCGCCAGGTTGGGTGGAGGGGCGGCGGTGAAGTCTCCATTTTTTTTATAAATCGAATTTTGACTGAAGAGAAAAGGGAAAGGGGAAATATAAAGGGGGGTTTATTGAGAAATTTTATATTATTTTAATTAATTACTTTCAAAAAGCAACTTTTTATTTCGACTTCGAAACGAGACCCACCGACTGTCGTCCATAGCGTTTCACCCCCATTTCGAACACAATGCGATATGTACCGTTAGCTGAGTCGAACGTTTCGATCAGTTTCCGTTAAAATCAACATATAACTCTATATATTGAATTTGAACGCGCATTTCAATTTACCGGGGTCACAAACCAACTCTATAAATTGCAGAAAAATATTTTCTAGCTTCGTATTGACGATACGGTCCTAATAAAACTAATTTCGTCGAATTCTGAGACCGTTGGAAAAATGGCCAATTTGTAGTCGATTAAAATCAACTAAAACTGGTCAAACGCGTTTTCCTTTGCCACGCTCACATATTGATTCAGAAAATTATGAAATTTGGAATCTAGCAATAATTTGATATCACAGATCCAACAAAAGTGGTTTTGTCGAAATCCGAGGTCGTTTGCAAAATTCCCATTTTTAAGGGCCTGAATTCCATATCGACTATTCAGAATTTTCAACTGGGCATATCTTTTGATCCCCGCTATGAAATTTTTATTTTTCGGATTCGTTGGAAAGATATCCACAAATAGATTCCATTATTTTTGGTTTCACTAAAATCCGGATTGTTTTGCACCCGGTACGTTGAATTGAAGTTTGAAATCGAATTATCGAACTACCGCGCCATTTTCAATTCTATTCATAATTATATATAATTATTTATATTCTAACGACGACGTATATAATATATACGTCTAATTCTATTCAAAATAAATTTCTGGTCGGTATTATTTAAAATAATTCATTTTAAATAATCAAAATTCGCTAAAATTGCCAAAATAAAATTTTTAAACTGGCCCAGGTTTCCGGGTTGTTACAGGTTCGTTCTTAGCTAGTGAGGTAAATTAGATGGCTGTCAAGCAACATCTAGATAGAGTTTGGAAACTCCGAGGTGATTATGAAATGTTTTATAATAAGCAAAATTATTATTTCAAATTTGCTAAACCTTGAATATAAGCTTGTTGTTCTAAAAAGGGACCAATGTTCATATGAGGACAAATGTTTATTATATCGAATTGGACTCCTTCGTTGTCATCTACTAAGGCTTTTGTTCGATCGGTTCCAATATGGATTCTGTAACAGCCCACACCTCTGTTCGCGTAAGATATTGTCCCCAACTTATCCACCGTATAGGTGTGGGGTTTTGTTCCTCAAAAGGCCTTGGCGTTAGTAAGAGATGGACTCTACTATATAAGTACCCACTTCACACATGCTTCCACGATGTGGAACTTAGAGGTGTTACAGATTCACTTTTATAGAATTACCATGATGTTATGGTCCTTAGTAGGCATTAACTAGATTGCTTGTCATGTTGGGAAGGTGCCGTGTTACGATGAAAATACGGAAAATATGAAACGATTTGAATATGCTAAATGCTTAGTGGAAGTAAGTCCTGACAAAGTTCTACTAGATTTTTTGGTGGGAGGAGATGAAACTTGTCCTAATTTGCTACTTGAATACTCATGGAAGTCTTTAGTATGCACATATTGCAGGCTTTTTGGACATGAAACAAAACACTGTAAGAAACATGTGTTGGAGAAGGAAGAAGAGACAGTAAGTAAGGTTATTATGAAGGATTACAAACAGAAGGGTGTAGCATGTAATAATGGATACGAAGATAATCGAAAGGATGGGAATAATGACTTTACAGTTTATCATAGAAAGAAGAGTAGAAATTATAAGAAATCATGGAGAAGAGTGACGAAGGAAAATGTGGAGGTGAACAAAAGTGTACATGGAGTATCAAGTAGACATGCAGTGAATGATGTTAATATTGTAGTGCTGGATGAAAATAATGCTAACAAGGATACAAGTTCAAGTACAAATGAAGTTAGAGCACATGAAGTAACCAATACAAATCAAAGCGCAACATTCACCTTCTCGTCCCTTTCAAAGTCTTCAGCTTGCAATAATAAAACCACTTATTCTGCCTCAAAATCGAACCATCTTAACATATCATCTTCCCAATTAATCATAAATAATCCTTTCGATAATCTTATTGGCTTGGATGATGGTTTAGGTAGTACAAGCAATGTATCTCTTTCACTCTATGATCCTACATTGCATACTGAAACATGTGAAGACATGTCCTCTCCTATCATTGAAAAATCCAGTTTTCTAATGTAAACCAAATATCTCTTTACATTTCATTATCTCTTCCTAACCATATATTTGGTGACATAAATTTTATGTCTTCTAAGGCCATATCTCCTCCTCAACCAGTTCCATCCACATCTGCTTTAATGCCAAAAAACCCAAAAGCCCCTACTTTCCCGTTACCTAGAAACAGAGTGCTTAAAAGAGGTCGTGGTAGACCTTGGGTTCTACTCCTCTTGATCTTGATGATTCTCTAGATTTCTCTGTTGATCAATCTATCCTCAATTCGCCTTCCCAACAGCCTTTGATTTGCGTTTCTTCTAGTGTCAAAACCAGATCCTCTTCATCTCTATCACTTTGATGACAGACAAAATTGCATTTTGGAATATATGGGGGGCAAATCCCCTTGCAAAACAACTTGAAATTTCTAACTTCATTCATGCTTTTAATGCTCATCTTATGGCTGTTGCTGAAACAAAGCTGAACCACTCGACAACTACGAAAGTCATGTTAACTATTCAGTCTTCTTGGAAATACATTCATAATTTATCCCAGGCTCCTTTTGGCAGGATTCTAATTACGTGGAACCCAAGCTCCTTCTCTCTCTCTCCCCTATTGTTGTTCACAGACAATACATTCATGCTGAAATAACCCATATCCCTTCTAAATCAACTTTCTTCCTCATTGTGGTCTATGCAGAGATCTGTGCTACAATTAGACAAACATTTCTTGACACTCTTCCCACTTTTCAGCAATCTAATTCCCCTTAGATTTGTCTTCGAGAATGGAATTGTATGCAATTATCTTCAGACAAGTCATGAGGGACTCCACTAACTTGTAAGCAGACCAGGCCTCTTAACAATGCTATTTTTGATTCTAATCTAATTCCCATTCCATCCTCTGGAGCTGAATTTACCTGGAACAATTCGTATAGAAATAACATTAGAACATATTGAAAACTTGATAGGCCTTATCAAAATTTCAATGCTATTTCTTCATGGCCAAATTTATCTTTCTTCATTCCCCCTCCTTCACTGTCTGACCATTCCCCCTTGTGCTAGATTGGGGCAAGAGCATCATGAGATGACACTGCTCATTTTCATTTTTTAACAATTGGCTGAATACCCTACCTTTTTACCTCTTGTAACTGAATGTTGGAATTATCATGTTATTGGTAACCATATATTTGTTGTGCAGGAAAAACTAAAGAAATTAAAGAGGGTACTTAGAGTTTGGGCAAAGCAGAACTTTGGTGATGGTGTAAGTCTATCTAACTCGATTAGGGAAAATTTATTTCAAATTCAAAATACTATTATGGGATACCAAGACAATTCTATCATGGAGCAACTGACAGTCCAAGAGAAATTATTAATGTCTGATCTATCCAAGACAATAATTACAGAAGCAAATATGGCAAGATAGAAGCTAAAGAACAAATGGAAGACTCATGGTGATAAAAATAATTCTACACTCCACAATGCTCAGAAGATTCAGCAAACAGCAACCAATATAACATCTGTTTCTAATATGAATGGTGGTCTATGCACTAATAATGACGCCATTCAAGGTGCCTTCTTGGAATTCTTTACTTCCACTCTTGGTATTGATGCTCACGTGCTAGTTCATTTGGATATGTTTTCCAGAATTGGGCTCCCTTCAATTTCTGAGGAACAAAAATTTAATAGCATTAAGGAGGTAACATCTGAACTCATTGCTCATGCTATATTTTCAATGAAATCTTCTAGTTCACCTGGTCCTGACGGTTTTAATGCTCACTTTTCAAAGTGTATTGGCTGGTGGTGGGTGAGGATGTCATTAAGGCTATCAAAAATTTCTTCTTACATAATAAAATGTTGGGTGGTATAAATGCTACAAGGATTGCATTAATACCGAAAGTAGATATGCCAAACTCAGTTTCTCATTTTAGGCCGATAGCGTGTTGTAATGTATTATACAAATGTACTGCTAAAATAATTGCTGATAGAATGAAAAATGCTGTTGTTAATGTCATATCCCCAAATCAGAGTGCTTTTCTCCCCAAGCATGATATTGCCTACAATATTCTTCTGGCGTCTGAGTTAATGAAAGGGTACAATAGATCTAATATATCACCAAGAACTGTTTTAAAACTAGATATTCAGAAGGCATATGATTCAGTTGGGTGGGATTCAATAATATACATAATGTACAAGATGAACTTTCCTATTCCATTTCTGTGCTGGATTTATACTTGAATTTCTACTGTGACAATTTCCTTGAGTGCTAATGGATCGACATTTGGATACTTCAATGCAAAAAAGGGCTTAAGGCAGGGGGACCCTTGTCTCCATATGTTTTTGTATGTGTGATGGAGCTGTTTAGAGTTCTCTCCAGAAATTCTATGATGACCAAGTGTATTGATTACCACCCTCTCTGCAAACAATTGAAAATCTCATCTCTTCTTTTTGCGGATGATCTTCTTTTATTCACTAAACCAAATGGCAAGTCAATTAACGGGGTGTTTGATATTCTGCATGAATTCAATGTTCTTACGGGTATGAATATAAATAGAAGCAAATCCAGAATAAAGTGTGCTGGTATTTCTGATCAGAGAAAGGCTACAATGTATTTGCTATCTGGACTGGCGCAAATGGACGATGATGAGGTTTATCTTGGAACACCTTTGTGCACCTCAAGGCTGAAGTCTACCCAGTGTCTACCGATGTTCTAAAGATTAATTTCCAAGATTTCAACATGGCCTGCTTCAAATTTTTCTCTAGTTGGAAGGTTAGTCATTGTTAAATCGATTGCTTTTTCAATGTATACGTACAATGCAAGGCTGTTATACTTCCAGGAAAGATAATAGATATGATAAATTCAGCTTTAAATCATTTTATGTGGCATGCTAATCCTTACTCTAAGAACCTTATACCTATTTCATTCAAAAAGATCTGCTGCACAAAGAAGAGTGGTGGATTGGGTATAATGAATATGAAAATGTGGAATAAAGCGGCTTTGTCTTCCAGAATTGATAAGTTATTTCAATTCGACTCAAATTTATGGGCAAGGTGGTGCCGTGAACACTTAATCAAGGATAAGAAATTTTGGAATACGGAAGTGCATGTTGATTTCAGCTAGTCTTGGAGGAATTTATTGAAGCATAGGGAATTATTTTTACCATTATTTCGGTCAGGACTAATGCATGTTGAAAGAATTTCATTTTGGAATGATCCGTGGTTATCGGATGGTTGAATTCTTTCGCATACAATTTATTATGATGTGCAGAGAATGACTGGCATTTATGAAAAAGCACATTTGGCAGGTGTGCTTACTAATGGTAATGTTTCTCTTCCAAATTGTAGTTCTACTTTGATAAGACAGGTATGGAATAGTATACATACTACGATTTTGCCATCGGTGAGTATTCATGCTACTTGATTGGGTAAACCTCTTTCTATATTCATAGTGTACGATGTTGGAAATTTTATGAATTATTTAAAATATGAAATAAGTTTATGATGGCGCCTATTTGTGAATAGCCCCACATCATGGGATTATAAGAAAGATGCAAGTATTTATACTTGTTTCTAAGAAGTCATGTTGGGGCCTTGGGCTCCCAATGCATGCTTTGTTGTGAGGAGGGAGACCATGCATCATGACCACCACACACACGTGCGCGACCAACCGACTCGACCCGACCCGGCCCGGCCCGGCTCGGTTCGGTTCGGTTCGGTTCGGGATTTGGCTTGGGCCTTGGCGATGTGGTGTAGACACTTATATTTTTGGTCCAGAAAACACTGCATTTTTTGAACCAGTTTTTAAATACAGAAAATATTTCTGAGCTGACTTTTATATGAAGCGGTAAACTTTTGACCAAGTATTTCGCAGATCCTATTTTCCTCCACTGACCAGTATTTTCATTCAGCCCTAATCCCGTCTACATATTATCTTCAGTTGTAGACGAGATTGGTACAGAAAAAAAAATCTGTTTTCTCTTCCTCCGCCATTAAAAAAAATATTCTTTCAGAAATTTTCGAGCAGTTAAATTCGAAAGTGCAAATCTGCACTGATTTGTTGTGCAAAGCAAATCAGTTATTCATTTTAGAGAGGTTGTTTTATCCTAGAGGCGGCGGCGGCGGAAGTACGAATTGGTTTTGCACCACCGACCAAATTGCCGAATCGTCTTCAAGAAAGCGACAAAGTATGTGATTCAGCCATTGTTTCCCAACAATTTGAAGACGATCAGAAACAATGGCTTCGACAACAACCATAGATGATGCTGCTCCTCCCTCTGCATTCTAGATCCCATTGGTGACTGCTGCCCCGTTTCGTTTCGAAGGTCTGCACTTCAAACGATGGCGTCAGAAGATGGAGTTCTACCTGACGATGAGGAAGGTGGCTGCTGCTCTGACCACCGACAAACCGCAGCTGCCAGACAAGCCTGACGGAACTGATGAAGCACAGATGACATCCTAGACTGAACAATCGAAGCAGTTGCAGACCTGGACTGAACAGGATTATCTGTGCAAGAATTTTATTCTGAACGGATTGAGCGATGATCTGTATGATTACTATAACTCAAAGGACAAGACAGCAAAGCAGATCTAGGAAGCACTGTAGAAGAAATATGATACAGAGGAGGCAGGGGCAAAGAAGTATGCTGTAAGCCGCTATCTCAAGTACCAGACGACAGACGATAGGTCAGTAGAGATGCAGTCTCATGAGCTGCAGAAAATAGCTCATGAGATCATCTCCAAAGGTATGGTTTTGGATGAACAGTTTCAAATTGCTGTTATTATTGACAAACTGCCCCCAGGTTGGAAAGACTTTAAAAATTTCTTAAGGCATAAGACTAAGGAATTTTCCTTAGAGAGTTTGATCACTTGCCTTCGCATTGAGGAGGCGGCACGCAAACAGGACCAGAAAGAGGATGTGTTGTTTGTTTCAAACAACAACACTAAAAAGACCAAACCCGCAGTTCTGAAACCAAACCAGAAGTCTTTCAAGAATCAGAACAGACGCAACAAACAGAATGGGAATCCGCAAGGAAACCCAAAAGGACAGCAAAAATCAGCCCAAAAGAATGACTCTGGACAGTTGTTTCTATGTTACAACTGTGGAAAACCAGGCCATACAGCACGAAAGTGTCGGAACAAGCCTAGCTCTGTACCACAGGCTAACTTGACTGAGGAGGAGCCTCTTATGGCTATGATTACTGAGATTCACCTTGTTGGTGGATCAGAGGATTGGTGGGTAGACACTGGTGCTTCTCGCCATGTCTGCTATGATCGTGCTATGTCTTCCACATACACGGCTGCTGATGATCAGAAAGTGTTGCTGGGAGTTTCTCACACCACTAAAGTTGCAGGGATTGGAAACGTGGAGATCAAGTTTACCTCTGGAAGACTGTGATCCTCAAAGATGTTTTGCATACTCCAGAGATGAGGAAGAATATGGTGTCTGGCTATCTCCTTAACAAGGCAAGATTTACTCAATTTATTGGGGCTGATTTGTATACCATAGTGTATAAGGGAAACTTTGTAGGAAAGGGTTATGCTTGTGAGGGAATGTTCAAATTAAATGTTGAAACTAATAAAGTGAATAATTCTGCTTATATGTTGTGTGATTTTAATATTTGGCACTCTAGATTATGTCATGTTAATAAACGGATAATTCATAACATGAGCACTCTAGATATGATACCTAAGATAGCAGAATCTGAATCTGATAAATGTGAATTCTGTACACAAGCAAAAATCACAAAGAAACCTCATAAATCTGTTGATAGAGAATCTGAACCCTTAGACTTGATTCATTCTGACAGATGTGAACTTGATGGCACATTGACTAGACATGGACATCGTTATTTTATCACTTTTATCGATGATTGTTCTGATTTCACATATGTTTATCTTATGAAAAATAAAAGTGATGCTTTTGACATGTTTAAAACATTCAAAACTGAGATTGAGAATCAAACAAATAGGAAAATCAAGAGATTTCGTAGTGATAGAGGAACAAAATATGAATCCAATTCAATTCTGGACTTCTATAAATTACATGGTACTGTACATGAGAGAACTGCACCCTATTCACCTGAAATGAACGGTAAAGCTGAAAGAAAAAATAGGACTTTTATCAAATTAGTAGTTGCCATCCTACTAAATTCTGGTGCAGCAAAACATTGGTAGGGGGATATTTTATTGACTGTATGTTATGTTCTAAATAGAATCCCTAAATCTAAAAATAAAATTTCACCTTATGAAATTTTAAAGAATTATAAACCCAATGTCTCATACTTTAGAACTTGGGGTTGTCTTAGCATATGTTCGCATTCCAGACCCTAAGAGAATAAAATTGGCAAGTAGAGCATATGAATGTGTATTTGTAGGCTATGCTATTAATAACAAAGCATATCAATTTTATGATATAAATGCACATAATATAATTGAATCAAATGATGCTGATTTTTATGAAACTAAATTTCCTTTTAAATTAAGGAATAGTGGGGGCACATCAAGTACGCCTATTAGAACATAACTTAATAAAAGTTCTAAAGCTGAACCTAGAAGAAGTAAAAGAGCAAGAACCATAAAAGATTTTGGTACGGATTTTAGCGCTTTTACTATAGAGGAGGATCCCTTAAACCTCCAAGAGGCCTTATCTTCATTAGATGCCGATTTCTGGCGAGAGGCTATAAATGATGAGATGGATTCTCTTGAATCCAATAAGACTTGGCATTTGGCAGATTTACCCCCAGTTGTAAATCTATAGGATGTAAATGGGTACTTAAAAAGAAACTAACACCTGATGGTACTATAGATAAATACAAAGCACGACTAGTAGCTAAAGGTTTTAGACAAAAGGAAAATATAGATTTCTTCGATACTTTTTCACCTGTAACTAGAATAACATCCATTCGAGTATTAATCTCACTTGCTTCCATTCATAATTTACTAATACACCAAATGGATGTTAAAACCTCTTTTTTGAACGGTGAATTAGACGAAGAAATTTATATGGACCAGCTTGAAGGATTTGTAGTACATGGTCAAGAACATAAAGTATGCAAATTAGATAAATCATTATATGGTTTAAAACAAGCACTTAAACAATGGCATGAAAAAGTTGATAACTTAATCATTTCAAATGGTTTTAAAGTTAATGAAAGTGACAAATGCATTTATTACAAATTTGAGAATGACATTTGCACTATTATATGCCTTTATGTAGATGACCTACTCATCTTTGGGTCAAACATTCATGCCATAAATTCAGTCAAATCCTTATTAAGTGCCAATTTTGACATGAAAGATCTAGGTGAGGCGAGTGTAATCCTTGGTATTAAAATTACTAGGTCAAAAAAGGGAATTTCTTTGGATCAATCTCATTACATTGAGAAGATACTAAAGAAATATAATTACTTTGACTGTAAACCTGCATGTACACCATACGATCCAAGTGTAAAATTATTTAAGAACACTGGTGAAGGTGTAAGACAGTCTGATTATGCGACATCATTGGCAGCCTTCGGTATGCCACTGATTGTACTAGACCCGACATTGCCTATGTCGTGGGATTATTGTGCAGGTTTACCAGTAGACCTAGAATAGAGCACTGACATGCTATTGAAAGGGTCATGAGATACCTTAAACGAACTATGAACCTTGGATTACATTATGAAAAGTTTCCATCTGTACTTGAAGGATTGTCAGATGCAAACTGGAATACTTTATCAGATGATGCTAAAGCGACCAGTGGCTATATATTTAGCATCGCTGAAGGAGCTGTTTCTTGGAAATCCAAGAAACAGACTATTTTGGCTCAGTCCACTATGGAGTCTGAGATGATAGCACTAGCTACAGCTAGTGAAGAAGCAGAGTATTTGAGAAATCTGCTAGCAAAGATTCCCTTATGGGAAAAACCGATACCGGTTGTGTTGATACATTGCGATAGTACCGCGACTATTGCAAAAGTTCAGAACCGTTATTATAATGGTAAGAGACGACAAATACGTCGTAAGCACAGCACGGTTAGAGAGCTACTCTCTACAGGTACCGTTAGAGTAGATTACGTATGTAGCAAAGAAAATTTGGCAGATCCTTTGACGAAAGGACTGTCCAGAGAGAAAGTCCATAATTATTCTAAAAGAATGGGACTATTGCCCTTAGGTTGTTGAGTCACGCACAATGGTAACCCGACCTAAATGACTGGAGAACCCAAGAAATAGGTTCAATGGGTAAAAACAAGTTGTGTAGTGATATAAGTTGAACATGCTATATAATAAACTAAGAAGCATGTATTCCTGAAGTGATAGAGGATGAGTTAATAGAAACTCTTAATGAGATCTATACTCTATTTGGAGTGGAGTACCCACCTTCAGGAGTACTCCTGATAGACTCACCTATGTGAATGTGGAAATGTGGCCGTTTCCTATGGAGTTTTGGGCAAAACTTCTAGAGCGTTCACTAAACTGGGATAGACGTGTATGGCCATAAATGCACGGGCTTAATTGATTGCACTATAGAAAAGATTGTGTGTGGTTTGATGTCAGGAATAGAGTTCAAGACTACATGTCACTCTAGTAAAAGCTGAATCTTATTCACTATGCAAAGGTTCAAGTCAGATGACACCTTTGTTTATGCACAGTCTTATGTTTTTAGAAACTGCTCGATAATATTTTAAAAAAAATCAAGTGGGGGATTGTTGGAAATTTTATGAATTATTTAAAATATGAAATAAGTTTATGATGGCTCCTATTTGTGAATAGTACCACATCATGAGATTATAAGAAAGATGCAAGTATTTATACTTGTTTCTAAGAAGTCATGTTGGGGCCTTGGGCTCCCAATGCATGCTTTGTTGTAAGGAGGGAGACCATGCATCATGACCACCACACACGCGCGCGCGACCGACTGACCGACTCGACCCGACCCGGCCTGGCCCGGCTCAGCTCGGCTCGGTTCGGTTCAGGATTGGGCTTGGGCCTTGGCTATGTGGTGTAGACACTTATATTTTTGGTCCAGAAAACACTGCATTTTTCGAACCAATTTTAAATACAGAAAATATTTCTGAGCCAACTTTTATATGGAGCGGTAAACTTTTGACCAAGTATTTCGCAGATCCTATTTTCCTCCACTGACCAGTATTTTCGTTCAGCCCTAATCCCGTCTATATATTATCTTCAGTTGTAGATGAGATTGGTACAGAAAAAAAATATGTTTTCTCTTCCTCCGCCATTTAAAAAAAATATTCTTCCAGAAATTTTCGAGCAGTTAAATTCGAAAGTGCAAATCTTCACTGATTTGTTGTGCAAAGCAAATCAATTATTCATTTTAAAGAGGCTGTTTTATCCTAGAGGTGGCGGCGGAAGTACGAACTGGTTTTGCACCACCGACCAGATCGCCGAATCGTCTTCAAGAAAGTGACAAAGTACATGATTCAGCCATTGTTTCCCAACATACGATGCTTTGATGTACAACAATATTATTTTTCGATGGAACTCGAGAACTTGGCTGACTAATTCATTGCCGAAAGAAAATGTGTTCATATGGTGGGCGCTTATGAATGCAATTCACACTAAGAGAAAATTGAAAATTATGGGAATTCTTGATGAAGATACTTGCATACTTTGTGGGAACTTTACTGAAACCATACCTCATTTGTATTTTGAGTGCAACTTCTCGTATTTTGTTTGGTCTAATGTTCTCATCCATTTTGGATTGCATACGCCTGCTGTGATTTCAGCGGATGAGTGGTACTTAATTTTCAAGGGAACACGATGGAAGAACTTAAATGGTTGTTTACTTTTGAAATTGTTCAAGAATACTTTATATTCATTGTGGATGGAAAGGAACGCTAAGGTGTTTAGTAGTGTTTTTACTCCTAAACATGTAATGGTCTATCTATCGTTTGATGTATGTCTTGTCTATATTTGTATTTTTATTATTTGGTTTATAATAATATGGTAGTGGCCATATAATCCCACTTGCTATGCAAAAAAAAAAAGAACTTTCTTAAACAATATGCTAATATGTGTTGATGCTTTATTGTTCATCTTATAGCATACCTATGAAGCATCATTATGCTTTGCTTACAATATGCTATTCTTAATTATTATATCATGATGTGGTATTTTCCACCTTTCAGTGTTTGCATTATACGAAGACCTGTTTATATAGTTTTTAGATCGATGTCTTCATCACCTAGAAAATTTTTGGTAATAGTATTTGTTAATGTTTTATAAAATTTAATATAGTGTTTGCATTTAAAATTTGGAAATTATATGAATTTTCTAGGATAAGGGTAAGAAACTGTGACGGCAAGGAATTTCGCTCGGTCCGAACCAGTCGCTAAACCGATCCAGGCCGTTCGAAACGCCCTATCGTTTGAGAACACGACAAAACAGAACGCATACAGAAGAACATTTCATTGTATATTACAACAATGCATCAGATTACAAGAATATACAGAGTATAAATGAATATTACACAGAAATATCAGAGATTTAAATTACATTTAAATACATCGCAGCGGAAAATAATACAATACACCACTAGAAGAGATATACGGATACAAAGCTTTCCGGATATCGTTCCAGCTGTAAACCAGGATCCTGTGAATATAAATCTGCAAAACCAAAACTACTAGCTGCCCGTGTCAAAATAGGGGCACCCAGAGTTTAGGTTAAAACAATAAACTCCAGGTCAGTCATGTGACTGGTGTGAGAACTAAAACAGTTATTAATCTTTATTTTAAATCATTAGGTAAATCAAGGGACCACGCCGTATAACACGGAACGGGTTTCCTCCCAAGAATACCAGTGCATGAGACAAACAGCGCAATGCTAAATAAAGAAAAATGAAGCTGTTATAAGACCCAGGTCCTATCACACAATGCAACGCAAGCCGGGGGATAGGGTTTTCCCTTATAACAGCCAAAGAATGCTTGATACGTTTAAAACAGATTGTTTGATACTATTATAAGTGCATAGTGTATAAAACAACTTCAAATCATAAGTATCAATCATAGGCGGCATGAATGGCCCATAACACTATGTCGCCATATATAAATTTACAATCAAAACCGCAAATGTCGTATTGGAAGTTGGGTTATCATTTATGGTATGAACCGAGGCTAGGGGCAAGATCCTCAATGATTCGAGACTGCCTAGCCCGAGTCTCAGGATCAGAACGCATCGACCCTTGGAGCGACAGGGCCGGTCCACCGATGTGGATTATTATACCTGAGCACTACGTTTCGCCGCCCTTTGGGGCGTAAGCGAGCCAACTAAATGACTCCATCGGTTCGAGAACGACCGATCAATCCGAGGCGCCTCGCAACAGCAACAACAACATAAGTCAAACTCGTCAGGGCGTGTAAAACCACTGACGCCACTTTTAGCTAGGAGGAAACGTAGGCCCTCCCTGAGGTCCGTCTCCCGTTTTTGGTTCATACCGGGTGTGAAACTCGCGAAGTAAGCGTTACACAAAGCTATGCCACAAAGGCCGTGCTTCGATCATCACCACAAGACTTTGCTTTTCAACAGAAGCCTTGATCATTTGCCACTTAGGCATGCCACACAGGCAATTCACTCCATGCGATTGATATCCATCAATATATAACCCCTGAGCTCGTACGTCTCAGAGAAGGGCGTTAAGCAAGAGAATAAATTCTCCGCCGCCAAACAGATATATATTTAATAGAGATCAATCACACGGACTAAAATCCAATGTCAGACACACAGTCCATTTACTAGTCCGTTCTGGGTCTGAACGAAACCGGAGGCACCTAGTACCCCGCATATCCATCGATCTCCAAGTACGTCTGGACGATCACTTACTGTTTCCATCTTCTTGGGTGTACAGCCCAATCAAGATCATCAGTAATTACCCAAACGAAGTGAAGACTTCTGGTCTTCGACCACCGTCTTTATCTTCGACTTATCGTCGTATCAGTTATTCAGAATGGGATAAACCCGGTCTTTCCGAATAACTCGCGTATATTTTAAATAAGTGTTACACAAACACAACATACGCCTCATTCCAATTCATTAGTCACTAACCGTAAATTAATCAAGAGAATAATTCCCCAAATATTAACCCCGAAGGCCGAAACCAACATCAGATCAATATCCAGAAAACCATTCTGTTTGGCTAACCGACAGTCAGTTTCTAAATTTCACATTCATAGGGAAAGGTTCCCATTAATTTTATCCAAGATAAATTCCTTGAATTTATTCTTAAATCTATTTTTGAATATCAATTCAAACTAGTCGGGATTAACGAAACTTACCGAAGTAATCACTTGTTTTAATTTCCCAATCCCAACCTATTCATCCCATGAAGTAAAACTGGTAATACTTCATATCTAACACCACAGTGTTATCGGTAAATTCAATTACCATTTCACGTTCAAATCTAATTAAAGATTTAACTATCGCCTGGAGCAAAACTGGTGATACTCCATTTTCGATCATTTCAATCTAATTAAAGATTCATTAAAACTCCATTTAGTTTTAATCGTTAACTGGGTTAAAGAATCAGTGTCATTTAAAACACGGTTCACGATAAACCCAAAATCACATTCATCAATTATCGGGTTAAAGAACAAGTGTTATTTAAAACACTGTTCACGATAAACCCAAAAATCAATATCAATTCAATTCCAATTAAATATTATTTAATTGGTACACTTCATTAAATCTAAATAAAAAGATTTAATCTTTTCTCAACTGGGTTCAAGAACAGTGTTAGTGAAGACACCATTCACGACAAACCCAAATCATGTTCGATATTCAATACAAGGCTCTGAATAGAAAATATATCGGCTTTTATTCAATATCAAATTCTACGACTAACAAATGTCGTATTGGAAATAACGATATAAATACATATCTTTCAAATTTCCATAACAACACCTGTGTAGTCACGAATTCCAACATCGAAATATTCCGAAGACAATTTCGATTCAAATCCACTCCAATGCAATCATTGGATATTCTGGTTATTTTCAAAACCCTTTTCAAATTCAATTTATTTATTTAAAAATAAGTAGAATTATATCTCTAGTTCAAAACTAGTTCATTTCGATAAAAATCTATTTTTATCTTTTCAAATATGGAGTTTTTCATCCCAAATCTTTCTAAATCATTTCTTATGATTTTACACAAATTATTACTATTTTTAATAATTTTATCAAGGCCTGTACAGTCGATTTCCAACAACGGCCATCGAACTGCACTTACAACGACCTTTTTCAAATTTGATTTGGACATAATTCCAAATCCAACCGTTAGATTTCAAATTTCTAATATTCGTTAGAAAGCTCTTTTCGATACGAACCCAACGGTTCCGGTTTTAGGAGAATCCGACGGTCGGATCTCCCGTAATGTCCATTTGAAATCAATGGTCGAAATTCGCGAACTGCCGCAGCGCGGCGCGTTCTATTCAGGCCATTATATTATATATATAATATATATAATATATATTTCGTCGATTTCTATTTAAAACGAATTATATAAATAGTTTTAAAATTGTTTCAAAAGCTATTTCAACTTCCATTTCAATTCAAATCAAAATTGAATTCTTCTTTATAAATTCGTTTTAAAATCCATTTCTATTCAATTCAAATTTCAATTTGAATTCATTTCAATTTGCTTTAAATTCAATTCGAATTCGAAGTCGTTTTCAATTCAATTCATTTCGAAATCGTTTTCAATTCAATTCATTTCGAAATCGTTTTCAATTCAATTCATTTCGAAATCGTTTTCAATTCAATTCATTTCGAAATCGTTTTCAATTCAATTCATTTCGAAATCGTTTTCAATTCAATTCATTTCGAAATATTTGATTTCAAAATTACTTTTTTAATATTCATTTTAAAATGAATAAAATCGATATAAATATCGTTCACGTCAAAATGGCGTCAATCTAATCAACACGGCTTCATATATTGATATTTTCAAATATTCCATTTCGAATATTTCTATTTCAAATATTTCTTATTTTAAAACTGGAATGAGGCCCAATCAATTACCATATAAAGTTAATTATATGGATTTTCATACAACACATGTATAATAGCATTGAAAAATAATCAACCATCAACCAAAGTGCACTACACTGTATAAGCATCAAATATAGATATCTAACGCTTATAACAGCCTGTCAATCAATCGATCGACATATTTAATCAATCAGGATGAGTGAACTTCAAATTTCATCCCAACACCCGTGTGGGGTTTCAAACAATCAAACACAGATTTTATTTGTGCAGTTGGGCGATGTGTGAAATTTATCGACCCAATCAATGTCCTTCAAATAGGTGTACATAAACAAACCGTCCGGTTTGTAAATGAATATTTTATTTTATTCACTTCCACGTTAAAAATTATATTTTTAACGACAAAATATTTTATTTAACCTATGAATGTTCTATTCAGTTCATTTATTCAATAAAATGATATTTTTATTTTTCTAACATATTTTAGAAAATTTCGGCGGCATAACGGCACGATACTAGAAACGGGACAAGGCCTAGCCTTATCCCCGGTCTAGTGAAGGCCCACGCCATTCACACATCAATCATATCAATTTCAATTTCACCAAAACAATCAAATCCAAATCAAATAATCTAACCAACTACACAACCAATCAAACAAGTCCATGGTCTGTGGACGGGTGTCGGGTGCTTCTAATAAGCACCGTCTGCATCCTAGTATATATATAACTAGAAAAATAAATTGAAGAGTGAGAAATTCTCACCGATAGCTATCCAATCATCTTGACTCTACTTTGATATAGAGCTTCTTCGTTCTCGCCTTTTTGCTACCTTCGTCGCCCGCTTTCACTACCTATGCAAAAATCGAGTTTTTACTTCGCTATTCAATATATAAAAATCATATTTTTATTTCGAAGTTCAATATATAAAAATCCTATTTTTCTATCGAAGTTCAATATATAAAAATCCTATTTTTCTATCGAAGTTCAATATATAAAAATCCTATTTTTCTATCGAAGTTCAATATATAAAAATCCTATTTTTCTATCGAAGTTCCATATATAAAAATCCTATTTTTCTATCGAAGTTCAATATATAAAAATCCTATTTTTCTATCGAAGTTCAATATATAAAAATCCTATTTTTCTATCGAAGTTCAATATATAAAAATCCTATTTTTCTATCCTGTTATATCTATTTTATTTTAAAAACAATGTGATATATATTTTCACAAAATTATGCTAATTTTATTTCAAAAACTTTGCGGTATATTTTCAAAACAACATTCTAAGTCATATTTTCAAAATCAAATCCTAGTTCGTATTTTTTTCAAAACAATACCATTTAAATTTTCAAAACAATTACATTTTACTTATTCTACAACAATGACATTCATATATTTTACTTCTTTCAAATAGTGTATATTTATATTTTTAAAACAAAGGTATATTTTATATTTTTAAAACACTGCTAATTATATATATAAAAAAACAGAAAATTAATCAATGTAAATTTATTTTTAAAACTGATTTTCAAAGCTATATTATTTAATTAAATTCAGTAAAAAGAAACTCACTGCTATTTTTTTTCTGGACGTCCTCGAACCATCGCCAGAAACTAGGGCTCGCCAGCGTCACCAGAAGCCGTCGGAATCCCATCAGAGCCCCTCCCTCCGACCACCTAGCTCCGCTCTATCCCTGCCTCGAGAACAGTGCAACTCGGTTGCCCCTACACCACGGAAACATCGATCAAAATTGGCGGCTTTGAGAGAGAAATTTGGCCACCACAACACACGGTTTCCGATCACAATAGTATAGATGGAGAGCTCGTGAATCCCCCTCGAATATTTGCTTTAGAACCGCCTTCTATTTCGAATCATACGAGGAGCGATTTAGGGTTTTATTTCAGAACGTTTTAGCCTCTGATTTAGGGTTGACGGCGGCTGGTAAAGGATTAGGGTTAGGTGGAGAAATAGGGTTATTTATAATAATATTTTATTAATATTTCAATTCTATTTATTTCTAAAAAGTGAAATTCTCCTCTGAACTCCAAACGAACTCCAACGAATGCCGCCCCTAGCCAAATACCCCCATTCCGAACACAATGGGATATGTTTCGTAGGTCCATTCGACTGTTACAATCTGTTTCCGTTGAATTTACATTTAAATCACTATATTGAATTTTAAACGTACATTTCAAATTACCGGGGTCACATACTAACTCTATAAATCCCATAAAATATTTTCTAGCTTCGTATTGACGATACGGTCCTAACAAAACTAATTTCGTCGAATTCTGAGACCGTTTGAAAAAATGACCAATTTGCAGTCGATTAAAATCAACTGAAACTGGTCAAACGCGTTTTCCTTTGCCACGCTCACATATTGATTCGAAAAATTATGAAATTTGGAATCTAGCAATAACTTAACATCACGGACCCAACAAAACTGGTTTCGTCGAAATCCGAGGTCGTTTGCAAAATGTCCATTTTTAAGGGCCTGAATTCCATAACGACTATTCAGAATTTTCAACTGGACATACCTTATCATTTCTAAGATGAAATCTCAGTTTGTTAACTTCGTTACAAAGATATAGTTATACAGATTCAAATATTTCTTGTTTCGTTCAATTCTGACTTATATTGAATTCTGTATATTCATTTGAAATTAGAAATCGAATTTTCGAACTACCGCGCCATTTTCAATTCCTTTTATAATTATATATAATTATTATATATTCTAACGACGACGTATATAATATATACGTTCTAATTATATTCTAAATAAATTTCTCGTCGATTTTATTTAAAATAATTCAATTTAAATATAGAAAATTCGCTATAATTGCCAAAATAAAAATTTTAAACTGGCCCAGAATTTGCGGGTTGTTACAATCTCCCCCACTTAAAACTTTTCGTCCCCGAAAAGGAACAAAGTCGAAAGTGGTTTGATTAATCAACTCTACGATCGATCAGGCTTCCATTCTCCAACTTTTCAGTTTCTGAGAATTTTCAAAATTTCAAAAATTTGGCTAACTCCCTAAATTTTCGAAAAATTTCGCCATAACCTCCCCTGCACCGGAAGCATCGGGGAATTTCAAATAGCTTCCCCGGTCCTTCAGATCTCAAAAAGAAAAAGAAAAAGCCAAGCGGCTAGCCAATAGGCTCACAAAATCATCATCACCCAAACAAAACAGGAAATTATGTAGTAAACATGTACCTATTTGTCGGGCAAACAAATTTTATTCTCTGCTCTAGCCTCCTTGCTATGACCTGTTCAATGATATATATGTATATGCAAGCAAACGCAACCAATTTTCGATACAATTCAATATTTGATTCAGTTAGGCATAAAGGTTCAAAATTATCAAACAACTAAACAAACAACAAAAACATCAATCAATTAGTGAATTAGAGTTTCAAATTCATAACTTGATACATATACAAAAATCAGATTTTTGATGCCGAATCACAACAATAGGCCCTATCTAATTTTTGGTTCTCACACCAGTCAATAGGAAATATATAGATTTTACACGTTCGTCCCTCGAACATAGATTCTAATGATGGAGCTCCATCATCAAAATCATCTCCGGGCGATTAGAGTGTAATTCTATATCTATCCAGTATATTAAAATTTCGAATACACGCGGATCAGACGTATACGCAAAATCTATATATACTGGATTGTCCACGTCAATATAAATAAATAACTAAATACGAATAGTTGATTTATATTTCAAAACAAGATTTGTTTTCATTTTTTTTAAAAAAAATATACTCTTCACACTCGTTCTAGGATACTACTGATCCCATTTCTAACGAGTCATCCTCATTGGATATTACTAATCCAATATCTGATGAATTCTTTCGTATGGTTCTAACGTGCCTTGTTCTCTGCTTTGTAAACCAAAGCTCCGATACCAAATGTGACGGCAAGGAATTTCGCTCGGTCCGAACCAGTCGCTAAACCGATCCAGGCCATTCGAAACGCCCTATCGTTTGAGAACACGACAAAACAGAACGCATACAGAAGAACATTTCATTGTATATTACAACAATGCATCAGATTACAAGAATATACAGAGTATAAATGAATATTACACAGAAATATCAGAGATTTAAATTACATTTAAATACATAGCAGCGGAAAATAATACAATACACCACTAGAAGAGATATACGGATACAAAGTTTTCCGGATATCGTTCCAGCTGTAAACCAGGATCCTGTGAATATAAATCTGCAAAACCAAAACTACTAGCTGCCCGTGTCAAAATAGGGGCACCCAGAGTTTAGGTTAAAACAATAAACTCCAGGTCAGTCATGTGACTGGTGTGAGAACTAAAACAGTTATTAATCTTTATTTTAAATCATTAGGTAAATCAAGGGACCACGCCGTATAACACGGAACGGGTTTCCTCCCAAGAATACCAGTGCATGAGACAAACAGCGCAATGCTAAATAAAGAAAAATGAAGCTGTTATAAGACCCAGGTCCTATCACACAATGCAACGCAAGCCGGGGGATAGGGTTTTCCCTTATAACAGCCAAAGAATGCTTGATACGTTTAAAACAGATTGTTTGATACTATTATAAGTGCATAATGTATAAAACAACTTCAAATCATAAGTATCAATCATAGGCGGCATGAATGGCCCATAACACTATGTCGCCATATATAAATTTACAATCAAAACCGCAAATGTCGTATTGGAAGTTGGGTTATCATTTATGGTATGAACCGAGGCTAGGGGCAAGATCCTCAATGATTCGAGACTGCCTAGCCCGAGTCTCAGGATCAGAACGCATCGACCCTTGGAGCGACAGGGCCGGTCCACCGATGTGGATTATTATACCTGAGCACTACGTTTCGCCGCCCTTTGGGGCGTAAGCGAGCCAACTAAATGACTCCATCGGTTCGAGAACGACCGATCAATCCGAGGCGCCTCGCAACAGCAACAACAACATAAGTCAAACTCGTCAGGGCGTGTAAAACCACTGACGCCACTTTTAGCTAGGAGGAAACGTAGGCCCTCCCTGAGGTCCGTCTCCCGTTTTTGGTTCATACCGGGTGTGAAACTCGCGAAGTAAGCGTTACACAAAGCTATGCCACAAAGGCCGTGCTTCGATCATCACCACAAGACTTTGCTTTTCAACAGAAGCCTTGATCATTTGCCACTTAGGCATGCCACACAGGCAATTCACTCCATGCGATTGATATCCATCAATATATAACCCCTGAGCTCGTACGTCTCAGAGAAGGGCGTTAAGCAAGAGAATAAATTCTCCGCCGCCAAACAGATATATATTTAATAGAGATCAATCACACGGACTAAAATCCAATGTCAGACACACAGTCCATTTACTAGTCCGTTCTGGGTCTGAACGAAACCGGAGGCACCTAGTACCCCGCATATCCATCGATCTCCAAGTACGTCTGGACGATCACTAACTGTTTCCATCTTCTTGGGTGTACAGCCCAATCAAGATCATCAGTAATTACCCAAACGACGTGAAGACTTCTGGTCTTCGACCACCGTCTTTATCTTCGACTTATCGTCGTATCAGTTATTCAGAATGGGATAAACCCGGTCTTTCCGAATAACTCGCGTATATTTTAAATAAGTGTTACACAAACACAACATACGCCTCATTCCAATTCATTAGTCACTAACCGTAAATTAATCAAGAGAATAATTCCCCAAATATTAACCCCGAAGGCCGAAACCAACATCAGATCAATATCCAGAAAACCATTCTGTTTGGCTAACCGACAGTCAGTTTCTAAATTTCACATTCATAGGGAAAGGTTCCCATTAATTTTATCCAAGATAAATTCCTTGAATTTATTCTTAAATCTATTTTTGAATATCAATTCAAACTAGTCGGGATTAACGAAACTTACCGAAGTAATCACTTGTTTTAATTTCCCAATCCCAACCTATTCATCCCATGAAGTAAAACTGGTAATACTTCATATCTAACACCACAGTGTTATCGGTAAATTCAATTACCATTTCACGTTCAAATCTAATTAAAGATTTAACTATCGCCTGGAGCAAAACTGGTGATACTCCATTTTCGATCATTTCAATCTAATTAAAGATTCATTAAAACTCCATTTAGTTTTAATCGTTAACTGGGTTAAAGAATCAGTGTCATTTAAAACACGGTTCACGATAAACCCAAAATCACATTCATCAATTATCGGGTTAAAGAACAAGTGTTATTTAAAACACTGTTCACGATAAACCCAAAAATCAATATCAATTCAATTCCAATTAAATATTATTTAATTGGTACACTTCATTAAATCTAAATAAAAAGATTTAATCTTTTCTCAACTGGGTTCAAGAACAGTGTTAGTGAAGACACCATTCACGACAAACCCAAATCACGTTCGATATTCAATACAAGGCTCTGAATAGAAAATATATCGGCTTTTATTCAATATCAAATTCTACGACTAACAAATGTCGTATTGGAAATAACGATATAAATACATATCTTTCAAATTTCCATAACAACACCTGTGTAGTCACGAATTCCAACATCGAAATATTCCGAAGACAATTTCGATTCAAATCCACTCCAATGCAATCATTGGATATTCTGGTTATTTTCAAAACCCTTTTCAAATTCAATTTATTTATTTAAAAATAAATAGAATTATATCTCTAGTTCAAAACTAGTTCATTTCGATAAAAATCTATTTTTATCTTTTCAAATATGGAGTTTTTCATCCCAAATCTTTCTAAATCATTTCTTATGATTTTACACAAATTATTACTATTTTTAATAATTTTATCAAGGCCTGTACAGTCGATTTCCAACAACGGCCATCGAACTGCACTTACAGCGACCTTTTTCAAATTTGATTTGGACATAATTCCAAATCCAACCGTTAGATTTCAAATTTCTAATATTCGTTAGAAAGCTCTTTTCGATACGAACCCAACGGTTCCGGTTTTAGGAGAATCCGACGGTCGGATCTCCCGTAATGTCCGTTTGAAATCAATGGTCGAAATTCGCGAACTGCCGCAGCGCGGCGCGTTCTATTCAGGCCATTATATTATATATATAATATATATAATATATATTTCGTCGATTTCTATTTAAAACGAATTATATAAATAGTTTTAAAATCGTTTCAAAAGCTATTTCAACTTCCATTTCAATTCAAATCAAAATTGAATTCTTCTTTATAAATTCGTTTTAAAATCCATTTCTATTCAATTCAAATTTCAATTTGAATTCATTTCAATTTGCTTTAAATTCAA
Source organism: Allium sativum (assembly GCA_030737875.1). Lineage (NCBI taxonomy): Eukaryota > Viridiplantae > Streptophyta > Magnoliopsida > Asparagales > Amaryllidaceae > Allium > Allium sativum. The sequence goes on along the minus strand of CM060920.1, from coordinate 452,328,401 downwards.
TTCGAATTCGAAGTCGTTTTCAATTCAATTCATTTCGAAATCGTTTTCAATTCAATTCATTTCGAAATCGTTTTCAATTCAATTCATTTCGAAATCGTTTTCAATTCAATTCATTTCGAAATGGTTTTCAATTCAATTCATTTCGAAATCGTTTTCAATTCAATTCATTTCGAAATCGTTTTCAATTCAATTCATTTCGAAATATTTGATTTCAAAATTACTTTTTTAATATTCATTTTAAAATGAATAAAATCGATATAAATATCGTTCACGTCAAAATGGCGTCAATCTAATCAACACGGCTTCATATATTGATATTTTCAAATATTCCATTTCGAATATTTCTATTTCAAATATTTCTTATTTTAAAACTGGAATGAGGCCCAATCAATTACCATATAAAGTTAATTATATGGATTTTCATACAACACATGTATAATAGCATTGAAAAATAATCAACCATCAACCAAAGTGCACTACACTGTATAAGCATCAAATATAGATATCTAACGCTTATAACAGCCTGTCAATCAATCGATCGACATATTTAATCAATCAGGATGAGTGAACTTCAAATTTCATCCCAACACCCGTGTGGGGTTTCAAACAATCAAACACAGATTTTATTTGTGCAGTTGGGCGATGTGTGAAATTTATCGACCCAATCAATGTCCTTCAAATAGGTGTACATAAACAAACCGTCCGGTTTGTAAATGAATATTTTATTTTATTCACTTCCACGTTAAAAATTATATTTTTAACGACAAAATATTTTATTTAACCTATGAATGTTCTATTCAGTTCATTTATTCAATAAAATGATATTTTTATTTTTCTAACATATTTTAGAAAATTTCGGCGGCATAACGGCACGATACTAGAAACGGGACAAGGCCTAGCCTTATCCCCGGTCTAGTGAAGGCCCACGCCATTCACACATCAATCATATCAATTTCAATTTCACCAAAACAATCAAATCCAAATCAAATAATCTAACCAACTACACAACCAATCAAACAAGTCCATGGTCTGTGGACGGGTGTCGGGTGCTTCTAATAAGCACCGTCTGCATCCTAGTATATATATAACTAGAAAAATAAATTGAAGAGTGAGAAATTCTCACCGATAGCTATCCAATCATCTTGACTCTACTTTGATATAGAGCTTCTTCGTTCTCGCCTTTTTGCTACCTTCGTCGCCCGCTTTCACTACCTATGTAAAAATCGAGTTTTTACTTCGCTATTCAATATATAAAAATCATATTTTTATTTCGAAGTTCAATATATAAAAATCCTATTTTTCTATCGAAGTTCAATATATAAAAATCCTATTTTTCTATCGAAGTTCAATATATAAAAATCCTATTTTTCTATCGAAGTTCAATATATAAAAATCCTATTTTTCTATCGAAGTTCAATATATAAAAATCCTATTTTTCTATCGAAGTTCAATATATAAAAATCCTATTTTTCTATCGAAGTTCAATATATAAAAATCCTATTTTTCTATCCTGTTATATCTATTTTATTTTAAAAACAATGTGATATATATTTTCACAAAATTATGCTAATTTTATTTCAAAAACTTTGCGGTATATTTTCAAAACAACATTCTAAGTCATATTTTCAAAATCAAATCCTAGTTCGTATTTTTTTCAAAACAATACCATTTAAATTTTCAAAACAATTACATTTTACTTATTCTACAACAATGACATTCATATATTTTACTTCTTTCAAATAGTGTATATTTATATTTTTAAAACAAAGGTATATTTTATATTTTTAAAACACTGCTAATTATATATATAAAAAAACAGAAAATTAATCAATGTAAATTTATTTTTAAAACTGATTTTCAAAGCTATATTATTTAATTAAATTCAGTAAAAAGAAACTCACTGCTATTTTTTTTTTCTGGACGTCCTCGAACCATCGCCAGAAACTAGGGCTCGCCAGCGTCACCAGAAGCCGTCGGAATCCCATCAGAGCCCCTCCCTCCGACCACCTAGCTCCGCTCTATCCCTGCCTCGAGAACAGTGCAACTCGGTTGCCCCTACACCACGGAAACATCGATCAAAATTGGCGGCTTTGAGAGAGAAATTTGGCCACCACAACACACGGTTTCCGATCACAATAGTATAGATGGAGAGCTCGTGAATCCCCCTCGAATATTTGCTTTAGAACCGCCTTCTAATTCGAATCATACGAGGAGCGATTTAGGGTTTTATTTCAGAACGTTTTAGCCTCTGATTTAGGGTTGACGGCGGCTGGTAAAGGATTAGGGTTAGGTGGAGAAATAGGGTTATTTATAATAATATTTTATTAATATTTCAATTCTATTTATTTCTAAAAAGTGAAATTCTCCTCTGAACTCCAAACGAACTCCAACGAATGCCGCCCCTAGCCAAATACCCCCATTCCGAACACAATGGGATATGTTTCGTAGGTCCATTCGACTGTTACAATCTGTTTCCGTTGAATTTACATTTAAATCACTATATTGAATTTTAAACGTACATTTCAAATTACCGGGGTCACATACTAACTCTATAAATCCCATAAAATATTTTCTAGCTTCGTATTGACGATACGGTCCTAACAAAACTAATTTCGTCGAATTCTGAGACCGTTTGAAAAAATGACCAATTTCCAGTCGATTAAAATCAACTGAAACTGGTCAAACGCGTTTTCCTTTGCCACGCTCACATATTGATTCGAAAAATTATGAAATTTGGAATCTAGCAATAACTTAACATCACGGACCCAACAAAACTGGTTTCGTCGAAATCCGAGGTCGTTTGCAAAATGTCCATTTTTAAGGGCCTGAATTCCATAGCGACTATTCAGAATTTTCAACTGGACATACCTTATCATTTCTAAGATGAAATCTCAGTTTGTTAACTTCGTTACAAAGATATAGTTATACAGATTCAAATATTTCTTGTTTCGTTCAATTCTGACTTATATTGAATTCTGTATATTCATTTGAAATTAGAAATCGAATTTTCGAACTACCGCGCCATTTTCAATTCCTTTTATAATTATATATAATTATTATATATTCTAATGACGACGTATATAATATATACGTTCTAATTATATTCTAAATAAATTTCTCGTCGATTTTATTTAAAATAATTCAATTTAAATATAGAAAATTCGCTATAATTGCCAAAATAAAAATTTTAAACTGGCCCAGAATTTGCGGGTTGTTACAGAAACTTATATTGGAAAATAATTTTTGGTATATAAAAGGATATATGTAGCTTACTATCTTGAAAATGCTTAGTTTTAGCCTTCTAACTATATATTACTACTGCTTTGCTAATTGAAGTTCATATTATGTTAGATAATATTTTACTGGTGGTAATACAAATACCATGCAAATCAATTTAAACATTGATCATGTTTCTTAAGAAACAATCATTGCTTTAGCAATTAAGAGCAATTTCTCATCAATTATATGCTATTTTATCATAGTTTTGAAGTGGCATCTAATACGAGTGCAATTTAATGCCTTTGCAACATTCATGAAGAGAAGATGAGATTAAGATCAAAAAGCACTTTAATAATAATAATAATATAATAATAATGTATTATAATAGACATTAGTCATTTACATGTTCTAAGTCTTATACTAGAATTTCTAAGATGTACATTATTACATCCAAGTTTTAATGCAATTAGCAAAATTTTATTACTGGTTTGTTGTTTTTGACACTTTTGTGCATTGCATTCCATTGTTTGTAGTCCCGCATTTTATTATTTTCTTGTTATCATTTGTATGCATTTTCTTCTTGCTATCATTATTTGCTATTTTGAATCTAAAAAAATAGTTGGTAAAAGGTCTAGCTACTAACAAGGTTGCTAAATCATTTCATATCTCTTGTAGCTAGATCAGTTTAAGATTAGTAACAATATTTTGCGTCTTCACAAAAAGATACTCCTTTTTAGATTTAAGGTGCAAACTTTTCCTTGTTTTATATATATAATCATAGTCAGATTTCATACTCAGTATGATTTTAGGGTTATTTAAGCAATAAAAGCAAATGTCTATAGCTATACTATTCACCATTTCTCAAATATAATATTCTAGAAATATGATAGTGACTTAAATTACCAAATACAACGATAAGTAATTTATTTTCAAACAAATGGTCATCGTACAATATTCTGGCCGTTTTACCGAAATTATGTTTGTTTCGGTCGGGTTCTGACCATGGTTGGACCGGAATTTGCCTTAAATGTGTTTTGAGCAATAATTAAAAAAAGAGCCTGGCTGCGAGAGAAAGTAAGAATTTCACATATTTGTATACATCTGAACAACACAAAATAAACTATTTTTTATATGAATTTTACATATTAAAAAAAGATAGAAATGCTAAAATACCTTCTTTATATTTTGTCAATTGCTACGTTGAAAAACGGAAGGATAAAAATAGAAACGACAAGATTACACATGAATTAGATAACATAACTATTTCGTATTTTTTGAGGAAAAATATAGTAGCATCGCCATTACAAAAAACTACTGAAATTTACATAATAGAATTTAAATGGAGTTTTCAGAATTTCCAGAATGAAACCAAAATTTCTAAATTTCTAACGGATACGAATAGAATATTAAACTTTGCAAACGATACTTTAGTTATATCCATTTAGTAACAGAATATCTCAGCATGAGTTGGTTTTTTAATTAAGCTGGAGCATTTCATTTTCATTTATATCTGTTGTACCTAGATCAGTTTTAGTTACCATGCTTATTTGTGTTACTTGCTGAGACATGATAAGTGAGTTACATGCAAAGTGAGAGTGCAGGCAACAACTGTTGTTGGGATGCTATAAGAGATAGCAAGGGAATGAAATGAGTAGAATATAGGAAAGATAGAGAATATGAGTGTCAGATTGTAAGGGACACATATACGATTCAAACATATCCTTTTTTGGGGTTTAATTATATATACATGGATGAACTTAGAGTAGGTTTGGTAATATGGATATGGGTACTTTTAGGCAGATTGGACTACCTTAGGATGAACTTTAACAATGAGTAGTGCATGTTTTCAATTTTTTGAATTCCTAAATTCTATGTGTATTTGAATCCCATTATATAGGAACCTGTAGTTTTATACTTTAAAATTTAAGGAAACATGGTCCTGAGGTACAAAAAATAAATATGCCTAAAAATCCTTGGAACTGTTTTCTAAATAAATTGAAATCATGTGTGTATTAAATCATAAAATATTCATTCAAAAACAAATGCTTTCAATATGTGTTTGTGCTGGGAGCTTAATGTACACGAGCTTTATACCATCAAACTACGCGCCTTGGTGATCATGAGCATGTTTAAAGTGCATGTGAGAAAAATTATTATGGATCTTATGATAAACGCGTCTCAGCATCTCAAGCATTTAAAGATTGTTTACTTGTTGAAAACCATTAGCTGTAGAAAACATTACAGCAGGCTCGCTGCTAGTTATCAGCCTTTGGAAACTTGGAGAACTATAAAGGAAAAAAACAAGATCATGACTGAAAGCAGAAACAATAAGCTCACCAACATCAAACAACACAATAGCAAGCATGACTAAATAATATAGTGTTGTAATATATATGAGTGAATATGCTCTTGTCATATTCTATTTAGTCCCACATCATGGGAATAAGCCTAACATCAGCTCCAAAGCCTATGTATAAAGGAGCCAATGTAATAGAAATTGTACACACTTGAAGTAATAGAAATAAAAATCTCTCCCCTATCTTTTCTGTTCTCTCTAATGGCTTCTTGTTTAACATATGTTCTGTTTTATTTCATAACACGTTATCAGCACGAAGCTCTAATCGATCTAATTATAGATCTCAAAATGATGTTCTAATTGATCTAATTATAGATCTCAAAACGATAGGTTACTTTTCTGATATGATTGATTTGGTTTTTCAAATCTCCATTTTTGTTAGATCTTATCTCACTCTAGGTCTAAATCTATTGTGTTATCTTTTAGATTTTTTTTTTGGCCTTATAATTGTAGAACTCATATAGATCTACACTTTGAGATCTGATACTTATTTTGTTAATCATATTTCAGATCTCACTCTATTATAGATCTGATTTTTTTGATGTAATCATACTGTTGATCTCAAAATTATATACATTTGAGATCCCTACATGATTTAAAAATGAGATGTTGATTGCAGTGATTTATCCTTTTGGATTCGACAATTTTTTTTCTTCTCTATTCAAATAAATTCATTGAATTTAATTTGATTTCGTTACATAATTCATATTTTCGAAAGAAATGTTTTATTGTTTCTTAGAGAAACAAATATAAATATAATACGTATCCGGAAGATAGTATTAAGTTCAGATCTAATATTGATATATCACCAAAAGTGAATTAGAAAAATAAACAAATGAAAAATCATAACGTATATTAATTCTTTGGAATCTGAAATAATATGAACCTGAAGTTCATATGTTGAAGAAGAAAAAAAATTAAAGCCCGAAGCTTTCTTAAATGTTGTGACATGAAAAGATTATACTTCCAGAAGAAGTTAAAAGAGACACACACATTATAATATGTGATAATAACATTGGATTCAATGGAAGATCTCTAAACGGATTTCGTCTAACTAACATCTTTCATATACAATTTATATTAATTGAATATCCTGAAGATATAGTATGCATATTAATCTCTTGAAGAGAAGCTTTAGAGATTTAATTTTATGTAGCAAATCCAACATCCTAGAAGAGATGTTAGATTTTTTTGTTGCATTGCAATTACATAAATAAAAAGATATGTTCCCTGAAGGAATATCATATACTCCAGAAGTAGTGATTTCTTTTCTCTCTTGAATCTTAATATTATTTAATGCACCTAATTTTGTTAATGAATTTAAGGTTTGATATGTATTTTTGTATATTGATATGACATTTCAATAGTTTGTATATATTTATCTCTGGAGGAGATAAGTTCATCCCGGAAGCGGTGATAACAAAATATCTTTAGAGGATATTTGTATATTTGGAAATGGTAAAACATCTCTAGAAGAGATCTGTTTATTTGAAAATAATAAAATATCTCCAGAAGAGATTTCTACAATTAAAAATGATAAAATTTTAATAGAAAAAGTTCATATGACATGAAGTTCATATACAATTTTTTTTTTCAAATAAGGAACCTGAAGTTCATATGCAAATGAATAACCTAAAGTTCAAATGCAAATGAGAAAGATAATGATGCAAATTAGTGACTAAAGAAATATGCATCTCGAAGATCATAAGTTAAGATTTAAATATTGATCTTAAATACCTAAAGTGTATGCAGAAGCAATTTTTGTTATAAAAATGAAAAATTTAGAACATGCAGTTTCTATAATGGTAAGAGATAATTTTGATATAAAAAGAAAGAGGTAAAAGATTTTTATATGGATTGTATAATTTGAACCTAAAACATGTAATTTTTATGTTGTGAATTTTATGTATAGATCTGCAAGTTTTTGGAATTATTTATATTAAAGAATGTAAAATCTTGGTTCTATAATTATGCACTTTTACTCAATTCTCGATTAGACATTATGCATATATATGGTACTTTAGAAAATATGATTATTGGGAATGTAGTACAACTATAAGTTGTTTATTTCAGTTTTGATGTTGATCAATACTGTAGCTAGATTCAAATTTAGTTATGTTGATTTAAGTAAAATTTATTTATTTGATTCATATATTTAGACCATATGTTATTTCCGTTATTTATATAATTAATGGATCAAATGTATCGTCATGGTAATATATACTGTATTACCATATTATCATAAATGTATTAAAAGCATTGTCTATTGTAAGTTAAATGGTGTATGTTTGTGTTTGGAATAAGAATAGGCATATGTATTATTAGTCAATATATTTAGCAACTAATATCTAATGTAATGGAAGAAGTTGTATAAATAAAACATGAAACCTGAACTTTTGGATTATGAAAAAAAAGAAACTTTTTGATGAAGTTTATGTAACAACCCTGAAAATCAGAACCAATTTAAATTTTGTATTTTAGCAATTTTAACGGATTTTGAATATTTAAAATGATTTATTTTAAATAATAATGACTAGAAATTCATTTTGAATAGAATTAGAATGTATAAATTTATTTAAATCAAAGTTAGAATATAAATATATTTTTTAATTATAAAAGGAATTGGAAATGGCGCGGTAGTTTGAAAATTCGATTCCAAATTTCAAATGAATGTACATGATTCAAAATAAACCGGATTTTAGTAAAACTAAAAATATTTGAATCTGCTTGAAAATATCTTTCCAACGAATGTGAAAATTCCGGATTTCATAATGGGAATAAAAAGTTATGTCCAATTGAAAATTCAGAATAGTCGCCATGGAATTTTATATAATATATAGCCCTTAAAAATAGCGATTTTTGCAAATGACCTCTGTTTTCGATGAGAACACTTTTGTTGGATCCAGAACATTAAATTATTGCTAGATCCCAATTTTCATAATTTTTGGATTCAATACGTGAGCATGGTGAACTTAAACGTGTTTGGTCAATTCAATTTGAATTTAATCGACTGAAAAATGACTGTTTTTCAAACGGTCTCCAAATTCGACGAAATTAGTTTTGTTAGGACCGTATCATCAAAACATAGCCAGATTTATTTTTCTGGAATTTTTGGAGTCTGATGTGGCCCCGGTAAATTCAAATGTGTGTTGAAATCAATTTTGAACATTTTATTAATTTATAGTTTAATTTTGATGAAAAATGATCGTAACAGTCGAATTGGCTTACCGGACATATCCTATTATGTCCAAAATAGGAGTATTTAGCTAAAAGCGATGGTCGTTGCGTCCGATTTGGGGTTCAAATGAAAATTCACTTTATGGGAATTAAATAAATAATTAAAATATTAATATATATATATATTCGTATATGGTCAAACCTTATTCATTTCCCAACCCCGCAGTCAAACCCGTTACTCCTCCCCCCCAGAATCGATGTCGCCCATCAGCCCTAGGCCACCGCTCCATGTCGCACGCCCCCCTAACGATCACCGTTGCTGGCGCCAAACCCCCCTCCTCCGGTCATTGGCCACTCCCTCCCTCCTCTTTGCATCTCGCGAATCCCCAAAAAAACCGACGCTTCCCACCTCCTAACGCCGCGACCTCCCCCCCGGGTACCACTGACTCCGGCGTGTCGTTCTCTTCCCCTCTCAGTCCAACGAACACAGTAAGATTTTTATTATTTATTTATTCATTTACTTGTTTTATTTTTTTTATTCTTTTTAGTTATATATTAAAACATAGTTTTTAAATTTTGATTTTGATATAATATCATTGTTATAAAATGTAATATATATATATATATTAATTTGAAAAGAAATGATTTTTATAATAGAAAAGACATGATTTTTATAATAGAAAAGAGATGATTTTTATAAAACGAAAAGATTAGATTTTTAAAAACGAAAAGATTAGATTTTTAAAAAACGAAAAGATTAGATTTGTTTAAAAGGAAAAGATATGATTTTTCATAATATAAAAGTAGGATTTTTATATAATATAGAATATAAAAATATTATTTTTATATAAGTAGCAAATTAAAAATAGGATTTTTATATAATAGAGAATATAAAAATATTATTTTTATATCTGTGGCGAATTAAAAATATGATTTTTATATATGTAGCGATATCAAAAATGTGATCTTATATATATATGTATAGCGATATAAAAATGCGATTTTTAAATATATAAACATCATATTAAAAATGTGATTTTTAATATGAACAACATAGAAACAGATTGCGATGTAACCTACTGAATCAAATCCAAATCCAAATCGTTCAGAATTAAAGAACGGAGGAGTGGATCCCAAAGGTGAGAACTTCTCACTCTAATCTATTTTCTAGTTAAATATATATACCAGGATGCAGACGGTGCTTAGTAGCACCCGACACCTTTGTTTGAAACCATGTTTGTTTGGTTGATTGGATTATTTGTTTGAATTTGGTTTGGGATGTGAAATGAATAGATTAGAATTGGTATGTATATGGCGCGAGCCATTCTTAGGCGAGGGATAAGGCTAGACCTTATTCCGGTTCTAGTATCGCGCCGTTATACTGTCGAAATTTTCTAAAAATGTTAGTACAATAAAAATATCATTTTTATTGTATAAATGAACTGTATACAATATTCATGTGTTGGAACAAATATTTTATCGTTAAAAAATATAATTTGTAACAAGTATATGAATAACATAAATATTCATTTACAAATCGAACGATTTGTTTATGTACACACATTTAACTGATATTGATTAGGATGATATATTTTACAAATCTCCCTATTGCACAAATAAAATCTCTGTGTGTTGATTGAAACCCAACACGGGTATTAGGATGATATTTGACATACACTAATCCCAATTGTTTAGTTGTATGTCAATCGATTGGTTGACAAGCTGTTGTAAGTGTTAATTATTCATATTTAACGCTTACGCAGTTGTGTAATGCACTCTGGATGATGTTTGACTATGTTTGATTGTTGTTGTATATATGTGTTGTATGAAATCCATATAAATAAATCATATGGTAATTGATCGTGTCTGATTCCAATTCAGAAAGAACAAATATTTTAAATTAATGAATATTTTAAAAATGATGAATAATGAATACTAAAATAAATAATATTTTAAAATAATATTGAGAAATGGATCAAAATATGATTTTGATGTTCGATTTGGGATGGACAAGAAAATATTGAAATATATGAAGCCCTATTGATTAGATTAACGCCATTTGACATAAACGATATTTATATCAATTTTATTCATTTTTATAATGAATATCGAAAAGGAAATTATTTCAAATCTGATATTTTGAAAATTTTATCATTTATATATGGGTCCATTTTTCACAGGTCCCTATTAAGTTTCAAAATTAGGCTCACATCCGGTCCAACTTTTCATGTAAATTTAGTCCCTATTTTTTGAAAGTACACTAAATATATATATATATATATATAATCACGAAAATTCGTATTTAAATCAAACATGTACTCACCCAAAAAATCAGCTCTTAAAAAAATAAAAAATGCTTCAAAATCAAAAAATACAATAAAACAACGAAAAATGCAGTAATTTGCATCAAATCATGCACACATTTGCTATACTTGCATTCATCTGTGCAAGTATTTTCAAATGTTGAATATGCGTTTGTTTTTTTGCATACAAGTATGCAAGGTAAACAGATTCTTACATACAAGTGTACAACAATCTTCAGGCAAAATTTTAACTTCATATTTTTACATGCAATACTTACATACATGTGTGCAAGTATGTCAAATAGTTGCATACATGTATGCAAGTTTTTTTTTTATTTCCGTAAAATTCTGCTAATATTTCCAGATTTTAGATTTTTTTTTTTAAATTGTAGCGCATTTTTTCTTTCAAAAAATAAAAAAAGGCGAAATAAAAAAAAGGGACAAAGTTTCCCATTCGTTTCTGCCTCCTCCTTTTGAGCTACCGCCCAATTTTTTTGTCCCTTCCAACTTCCAGCGCCTTCCACTTCGCCTTTTCCGTTTTTGCACAAAAAAATGCGCTCTTGCATTAAAAAATATATTCTAAAATCTGGAAATATTCCCCTCAATCCACGCAAATCAAAAAAATAGTTGCATACATGTATGAAACTACTACTAATAGTTGCATACATGTATGCAACTATTTAAATACACATAGAAAATAAATCCACATGCCTGCTGAATAGTTGCATATTAGTATGCAATTATTCAGAATAGCTGCATACTTGTATGCAGTAATACGTCGAAAGACCAAGGGCATGACAATATGTGCATACATGTATGCAAATATTTGAAATATGTGCATGTTTTCATGCATTTTACTGCATTTTCCGCTGTTTTGTGTATTTTTTTGATTTTGACATGTTTATCGATTGTTTTTCCACCTGATTTTTTTGGCGTGAACGTGTTTTATTTAATAATGAATTTTCGTGATTTTTTTATATTTTTTTATATTATTTTATATGTTTTTAAAAATAGGGACCTCATTTACATGAAAAGTTAGACCGGATGTGAGCCTAATTAAGTTTCGTTTTAGGGATGTGCGCCTAATTTTCACTTTATATATTATAATGATAAGGAAAATTCAATTTTGATTTAAAATCAAAAATGAAGTTGGAATCATTTTAAATCGAATTTATAAAATACGTTTTAAATGGAAATCGACGAAATATATATATAATATATGTATTATAGATATTTAATGGACTGAATAGAACGCGCCGCGTCAGTTCGTGAATTTCGACCACTGACTTCGAACGGACATTACGGGAGATCCGACCGTCGGATTCTCCTAAATTCGGAACCGTTGAGTTCGTATCGAAAAGAACTTTCCAATGAATATAAGAGATTTGAAATCTAACGGTTGGATTTGGAATTATGTCCAAATCAAATTTGGAAAAGGTCGTTGTAAGTGCAGTTCAATGACCGTTTATGGAAATCGACTGTACCAGTCTTGATAAATTTATTAAAAATATAAATAATTTGTGCAAAATCATATTAAATGATTTGGAAAGGTTTAGGATGAAAAAATCCATATTTGAAAAGATAAAAATATATTTTTATCGAAATGAATTTGTTATTAACTACAATTATAATCCAATTATTTTTAAATAAACAAATTGGATTGAGATGGGTTTTAATATAACCAGAATGTCCAATGTATGAATTGGAGTGGATTTGAATGGAAATCATCTTCAAAATATTTTGATGTTGGATTTCGTGATTGTACATATATTGTTATGGAGATTTGAAAGATATATTAATACTGTTATTTCCAATACGATATTTGTTGGTTTCAGAATTTGATATTGAATATAAGCTGATATATTTTCTATCCAGAGCCTTGTATTCAATATCAAATGGGATTTTGGGTTTGTCGTGAGCGGTGTCTTAAATAACACTGTTCTTAAACCCAGTTGAGGAAAAAATAAATCTTTTTATTAAGATTTAGTGAAATTTTCCAACTAATTAATATTTACTTGGAATTGAATAAAAGAATTGGATTTTGGGTTTGTCATGAACGATGTCTTTAGTAACGCTGTTCTTAAACCCTGTTTGAAAGGAACAATCTTTTAATTAAGATTATTAGAGTTTCCAGTTACATTTGGTGATTGGAATAAAATGGAATATGAATCGGGTTTATCGTGAACTGTGTTTTTAACGACATTCGTTCTTTAACCTGATTTATAGTAAAATGTGATTTGGAATTTATAAATCTTTTTTTAAGATTTAAGGGAATTTTCAAAGAAAAGTTTTCCAATAAAATAAAATAAATTGGAATGGAATGGAATACGATTGGATAATAATCGAAGTGAGCTTCTGTGGAGGAAGACTATTAATATATATGGAATTTAAAAGGATTTGTCGTTATTCCATTTATATTATTAGTCGAACACAGAAATTGATATCGATTATATATTGATCTGTTTTCCGTGAAGATTCCATAAATATTGGAATGTGATTTGGGTTTATCGTGAACTGTGTTTTAAATGGCATTAGTTATTTAACCCAGTTAAAGATAAGATTAATTTTTTAACTTTAAATAATAATTAAGTAATGATTTTTGGGATTAAAACTGAATTAGAGTTTTAATGAATCTTTAATTAAATTGGAATGTGAATGGGATAAATAAATTTATCGAATTCATGGAATGATCGAGAATGGAGTATCACCAGTTTTGCTCCAAGCGATAGTTAAATCTTCAATTAGATTTGAACGTGAAATGGTAATTAATTTTACCGATAACACCGTAATGTTAGATATGAAGTATTGCCAGGTTTGCTTCATGGGATGAATAGGTTGGGATTGGAAAATATAACAAATGATTACTTCAGTAAGGTGCGCTAATACCGACTAGTTTGGGTAAACCTTAATTTGGTTTGAATTTATATCCAAAGGAAGATTAAAGAATAAACTTAAAGAATTTATCTTTAATAAAATTAATGGGAACATTTCCCAAAGGATATGAATATTTAAATAAAAGAATATTCAGAACTGGAATGAGGCATATGCTGTGTTTTATGGCACTTGTTTATAATATATGCGAGTTATTCGGAAAGGCCAGGTTTATACCCATTATGAATAACTGATTCGACAATAAGTTGACGATGAAAACGGTGGTTGAAGACCGGAGGTCTTTACATCATTTGGACGATTACTGATGTCTTGATTGGGATATACACTCAAGACAAGGTAATAAGTGGTGATCGTCCAGACGTACTTGGAGATCGATCGGATATGCGAGGACCTCTCTTCTGTATTGGACATATGGGACGAGGAATAAGGTGCCTCCGGTTTCATTCATGCCCAGAACGAACTACTAAATGGATGTGTGTCTGACATTGGATTTTATTTTGTGTCGATTGATCTCTATTAAATATATGTCTGTTTGGCGGCAGAGAATTTATTCTCTTACTTAACGCTCTTCTCTAAGACGTACGAGTTCAGAGGTTATACATCGATAGACATCAGTCGCATGGCATGAATTGCCTATGTGGCATGCTGAGATGCAAATGATCAAGACTTTTGTTGAAAAGAAGAGTTTTGTGGTTGATGATCAAAGCACGACTTTAATATCGCATAGCTTTGTGTATGGCGTTAGTTCGCGAGCCTCACACCCCGGTGTGAACCAGAAACCGGAGAGGACCTTAGGGAGGACATGCGTTTCTTTCTAGCTAGGAGTGGTGTCACGGTATGGAGCCCAGACAGTTTACTTATGTGGATGATGGATAGCGAGGCGCCTCGAATACATCAGTCACTATGGGACCGGCGGATGATATGGTCGACATACTGACCATTACACCCCATAGGGCGGGGAAACGTATTATTTAGGCATTTTAATCCTCCCCGTGTGTACCGGCCCTGACGATCCAAGGGTCATTCGAGCTTTGATCCTGAGACATGGTAGGCTAGATTTTCTCGAAGAGGTAAGGACGATCCCTTGCCTTGGTTCACAGATGGAAATCCAACTTCCAATACGTGACTTTACGTTTTTAGTTGTAAACCTATATGGAGACATAGTAGCATGGGATACTATGACGTCTATGATTGATACATTTATATTTGAAGTTGATTTCTTCACTTATAGTAACAATAAAATGAATTTTAAAAGTACCAAGCATGTTTGGCTATTATAAGGTAAAACTCTATCCTCCGGCTTGTGTTGCATTGTGTGATGGGACCTGAGTCTTATAATAGCTTCATTTTTTCAAAAAGAATTGCACTGTTTTGTTATATGCACTAGGATTCTTGGAAGGAAACCCATTCCGTGTTATACAGCGTGGCCCTTTGATTTACTTTATTTTTAAAGTAAAGATTTAATAACTATTTTAGTTCTCACACCAATCACGTGACTGATCTGGAGTTTATTGTTTTAACCTAAAATCCGGGTGCCTCTATTTTCTACACTGGCAGCTAGTAGTTTTGGTTTTGCAAATTTATATTCACAGGATCCTGGTTTACAGCTGGAATGATATTCAGAAACTTTTGTATCCATGTATCTCTTTCAGTTGTGTTTTGTATTATTTTCCGCTGCATTGTAATTTGTAAATCTCCGATATTTATCAAATGTATATTATTTGTTCATACTCTGTATATTCTTGTACTCTGATGTAAATTGTTGTAACAACAATGAAATGTTCTTCTGCTTGTGTTCTGATTTGTCATGTTCTCAACTCAATCCGAGCTTTCCCATAAGGGCAAGTTTAGGTCGTTTCAGTTTACAAGTTTGAAATCTTGACAATTAGTAAGAATGTAAAAGCTTCTAAATTAGAAGTATGTTAAAAGGTTGAGAACTAGAAGTTCGTCATAAATTAATAAACTAGATATAATATGTATTTTTATATATATGCATAGGAACTTGAAGTTCCTTAATCAGTGAACTTGAAATACTTCATAAATTAATAGCCTGTTATTGAAACTTGCTGTATATAACGATGTTGTATACACAATTATATAATTTTTGTTTGATGATAACAAACAAATAAATATTATTTTAAATGTTTTTGTTATTGTACTAATTTTCTACATCACAGACAGAAATATAATATTTATATTTAAGTAAAATACTACTAGACAAGAATTTAAATATTCAAGCAGTATTTTATTTGAACATAATATTTTATTTCAATATTCAAACAATACATATTTATAAACTCCACTATTTGAGCATTTCACTGATATTCATTACAGTACAATCAATTTCATCATAAACACAGCTCCTCACTACAGTTCACTCATTCACCCAGTTTCTTTTACAATTTTAGTTATATAATCACTATTACACACACACTGACACAACATTGTCTTCTGTCTTCACAACCTACAGTCAGTCCAGTCTCTATCTGCTTACCTGTTACATACAAAAACACACACACTACACATCGGTAGAAATAAAACTGAATACATGCAAATATAAATTTATTTTAAATTCTATTTGCCTCAGAATTGCGGTGTGTTTCTCATCATTTTTCATGACTTGATCTGATTCATCTATGTCTAGACAGCTTGTGATATTCACAGTGAAACACTGTAAATACCCCAAGCCAGATAGTTTGTATATGTACAGGGACAAGAAAATTTACTGAATGGCTGCATATACACACGTGTGCACTGCCTCGCCAATCAGCGAGCAACTAAGTAGTAGCCACGAGGACCATCTTAACTCAATGCATATGAATATGGTCGAGAGTGTGAACAATTCAAATGCGGCATACATGTTCAAGCAACCCAAAACAAAACAAACAAGCTTTTTTTGGAATGTATGTCAAACCATGTGCAAGTGTATAACATGATTGTACACAAGAATGGCCGAGGAAAGTTGGCACAACAATGGATGCTGCAAGGCTCAATTGTGCAAGTTCAAAAGCAAGTGCCACAACAAGTCAGGGTGATCATGGCTGTCAAAAGGTTAATGTAGCATCGTGCATTTGTTCAGGAACAGTAAACATGGGTAAATCAAGCCATAGTGAAAGCATTTCAGTGAGCAAACAAGACCAAAAACAGACAACATGTTCAAGGCTCAAATACAGCAACTAAGATCAAAACATGAAGCAACAGTGGTGCACATATGTATTGGAAAGTAAATATGGTGCGATAAGTAGAAATGTGAACTCAAATGAACACATGCACAATATACAGATGGCACAAGTAAACCAAGGATGCATACACAATGGTGGAACTCAAATACAGATGATCTGTGAAACTGAATGCATATATAAGCATAGTGCAAGAAAAACAAATTGGTTCCAGTGAATACACATGTACACAAGACCATCAAGCCAGGATATGTATATATATATGTGTGTGTGTGTGTGTGTGACGACCCCAAACCCCATAAGACGGTGGCAAGGGTAATCTTTGGAATATAACACATAAACAGATAACAGCAGAACATAAACAAATAAATACACCAGATAATGTACAATAGAATACACTGGATAAACATAATCATCAGAGTTACACAGTATACAGGATCATACTTAGTACAAATACAGTTCAGCTATACATAAATGTCTACAGCGGAAAACAAACATAATATGTACAATAGGAGCTGAACAGCATAAAAAGAGATAAATGATAGAATCCATCTTCAGCTCCAGCTATCCAGAAAGAGCCTGCTAAAACCTGAATACAAGGCTGCCCGTGTAGAAATAGGGGCACCCAAGTTTACAAGTGAAACAAACTACGAGTCAGTCATGGGACTAGTATGAGAAATCTACTTAACACATTTTACAATATGGCTAATCATAGGACCACGCCACTTTCGCGGAATGGGTTTACTCCATTGGATTGCCAGTGCTTTAAAATAAGTAAATCTTTTAAACATCGCAATGCTTTTTATAAAAATGAAGCCATTATAAGACTCAGGTCCCATCACACAATGCAACACAAACCGGAGGATAGAGTTTTACCTTATAATGGCCAAAATACGCTTGATACGAGCAAAACAAATCATTTGATATTATCACTGGTGTTTATATGTTTCAAAAACAATTTGAATCATAACTATCAATCATAGACGACATGGGTACCATATATCATGCCGCTATATATATATATACAATCAAAACCGCACGGTGTCGTATTTGGAAATTGGATTTCCATCATGAACCAAGGCAAAAGATAGTCCTTACCGAATTCGAGACTGTCTAGCCCGAGTCTCAGGATCAGAACGCATCGACCCTTGGATCGTCAGGGCCGGTCCACCGATGTGGATTAAAATGCCTGAACACTGCGTTTCCCCGCCCTTTGGGGCGTAAATGAGCCCAATGACTCCATCGGTCCCGGATCGACCGATATATCCGAGGCGCCTCGCAACAGCAACAACCACATAGGTGAAAATGATATAAATGTCAAGGCTGGTAGGTCATTGAAACCACCCTAGCTAGAAGAAAACGCATGCCCTCCCTGAGGTCCTCTCCTGTTTCTGGTTCATACCGGGGTGTGAGGCTCACGAATTCACGTTATACACAAAGCTATGCCACACAGGACGTACTTTGATCATCAACCACAAGACTTTGCTTTTAACAGAAGCCTTGATCATCTGCCACTTAGGCGTGCAACACAGGCAATTCACTCCATGCAATTGATTTCTATCGATATATAACCTCTGAGCTCGTACATCTCAGAGAAGGGCGTTAAGCAAGAGAATAAATTCTCTGCCGCCAAACAGATATACATTTAATAGAGATCAATCAGCACAGAACAAAATCCAATGTCAGACACACAGTCAATTTACAAGTTCGTTTTGGGTCTGAACGAAATAGGAGGCACTCAATACCTCGCATATCCGTACCATGAACAAGTACGTCCGGACGGCTACTACTTCAGCACCTTCAAGGTAGCTACTCCCATCATGAGCATCAGTAGCACCCCTCCATACAACGTGAAGATCGTCGGTCTTGCACTGTCTTCATATCTTCGACTTTCACTCGTCGATCAATTATTTGAAATGAGAGTTAACTCGGCCTTTTAAATAATTCATGTATATTTAGAATTTCAAATCAATTCATTTCAATGGTTAAATTATTCGATATCACTAATTCTGTTCTTTGATGTAATTTTCACACCAAAAACATTCAACCATCAAATATCACATAAATCGAGCAAATCCAGTTTATTTCCATTCCATATCGTTTATAATATTTTATCATGATTTATCGCTATTTTTATTTATTTGAAAATAGCCAATTCATTCAAAACAACGCTTCAGGCCATAACGCGGCCGTGGCACTGTTTTTGTTCAGATTTGATTTATGCATATCTGAAAATCTATCCGTTGGATCTTCACAAATTTTATATCATTAGAAAGATCTTTTCAAAACGAATCCAACGGTTCCAGTTTCGGGAAAATCTGACGGTCGGATCTCCCGCACTAATCGTTTGAAGTTACGATTTCAAAATACGAACTGCAGTGTCGTTATTCGATTTAATTTAATTATATATATATATATAAATATAATCAATTCTGGCGCTGTTTTTCTTCATATTTGAATTAAACATTCCAGACAATCTAACCGTTGGATCTTCACAAAGTGGGTGTCGTTGGAAAGATATTTCCAAGGCAAACCCAACGGTTGTGGTTTCGGGAAAATCCGATGGTCGGATCTTCCGCACTAACCGTTTGAAATCACGGTTTCAAAACACGAACTGCAGCTTCGTTATTCGATTTAATTTTAATTATATATATATATATAATTCATTCTTCGATTTCAAAACTATATTCATTTCATATATTTGATAAAAATGCTATTTTTATAATCAAATATATTTATTCAACACATAACCATTTTTAACACTTCATATTTCGCATAAAAATGATATTTTTAGCGAACACAAATATCTCTCAACGCATGACTATTTTATTTAGTTCATACCCATGTCAAAAATAATACTCTTATCAAACAAATATTTATTTCAACACATCACCATTTTTAACGAGTCGTTCACATGATAAAAATGATATTTTTATCATCAAAAACATTTATTCAACACATGAATATTTTTAACACTTCACATTTACAATAAAAATGTAGATTTTATTATTCAATCTATATATTCAACACATGAACGTTTTCGACTTCACACATACGATAAAAATATGATTTTTATCGTTCTAGTCCTTTATTCAACACATGAATATTTTCTATAGTTTATATATATATAATAAAAATGTGATTTTTGTTGTAAAACAATTTATTTCAAAACACGATTATTTTATATAGTCCATACATAAGGTAAAAATGTTATTTTTGGTGTTAAAATAATTTATTTAAAATACTAATATTTTATATAGCCCATATATATAATAAAAATGTGATTTTTATCTTTCAAATAATTTATTCAACACATGAACTTCATTCAACACATGAATTTCTATTCAAAACACAAATATAGTTTCAACACATGAAAATAATTCTAACACATGAATATTATTGAAAATTTCGGCAGCATAACGGCAGGGTAGTTAAAACCGGCACCGTCCCTAGTACGTCTCCTCGCTCTACCTTAAACCTTGCGGATTTTGACAATGGGGATTTTCAATATCTAGTTCGCACGCAGGCGAATTTTCCCATATACTAATCCTATTGGGATTTCAATCACAACCAATCATTTCAATTCAACCATTCATGATATTCACCAAATTTCACATCAACCAATAATCCAAGCAATATCACAACCAATATATATCGTCCATGGTCTGTGGACGAGGGGAGTATATATATATATATTCGTATATAAATATATTTCAATTTTATTTCACTATCATTTCAATTTATTTCAACACATATATCACTTTTACAATGCATATATAACTTATACATCGAACATACAACTTATACAACGCTTATACATGTGGTGTACAACGCTTATATAACTCATATATCGACTATATAATTTATACATCGTTGTTTTCCATGTTGTTTATAAATTAGAAATCCCACATTGGGTTCCACTCCACCAAAAATAGCAGAAGGCTCAGAAAAATATGCGGTCTCTTCTATAATGTAGAAGACGTCCACACGAGTCCACTGTCTCTTGTTTCACTGGATTTCGTCAACATAGCAAAAAGATATGATTTTTACAGTGAAATCATAAACCGTAGCGCTTTAAAGTGCTATTAACTATAAAATAAAAATAAAGGCCGTATACGTTCAAAATCTGTTCAAAACTAGGTCTTGGTTTTGCGCTCAATCCAAAGCACTTCAGGCCGATCGGGCTTTACAACGTCGTAGAGCTTCGAAATAGCTTCCCGGCGCCGGTGGTCTTGTTCAGATCGGCGGTCCCTATCAAAGGCGGCGGTGAGATGAACTCCGGGACTTTGGAGGCGCGATTCTCACAAAATACGAGACGATAAATCACAAATTCTATATGGATGTGTAAATCTCGAAGAGTACTACAAAATCCATAACTGCGGCAGTGGATTTCGTGAAGTGGATTGGGAGAATTTGAAGAGAGAAGGCCTCGAGACTTTTCCGTCGTGCGTAGCTGATGGGGGAGAGAGAATGTCGGGGAGAGAGGGAGTGAGGTGGCCAATAGGATTTATTTATATATTTTTAAATTTCTAAAATACCCCTTATCACATACGAACTCCAATCCAAACCCAATGACTATCGTCCCTAGCTAAATACCCCCATTCCGAACACAATGGGATATGTTTCGTAGGCCCATTCGATTGTTTCAGTCAGTTTTTCTTCAAATTAAAATATAAAACATTCAATATTTAATTTGAACGTACATTTCAATTTGCCGAGGCCACATACAGATTCTAAAAATTCCAGAAAAATAAATCTAGCTATGTTTTGACGATATGGTCCCAACAAAACTAGTTTTGTCGAATTCTGAGACCGTTTGAAAAATGGCCATTTTCTGGCCGATCCAATTTAACAGAAATTCACCAAACACATTTTCTTTTGCCACGCTCACATATTAACTTCAAAAATTATGGAAATTGAAACCTAGAAATAATTTGACATCCCGGATGCAACAAAAGTGGTTTCGTCGAATTACGAGGTCGTTTGCAAAATGTCTATTTTCACGGGCAATATAATCTCTATAGCGACCTTTCTGAAAATTCATCTGGCCATAACTTTTTACTCCCGCTATGAAACTTCGATTTTTCAGATTCGTTAAAAAGATATTCGCTAACAGATTTAAATATTTTTGGTTTAACTAAAATCCGTTTTATTTTACACCCGGTACAGTCATTCAAAGTTTGAATTAAAATTTTGAAACTACCGCGCCATTTCAGGCCTTGTTTATAATTCAAAGTAATTATATTTATTTTCATACGTCGATTCAAACACAATTTTCGTCATTATTATTTAAAATATTTAAAATCCACTAAAATAGCCAAACTAAAAAATTTAAATTGGTTCAGATTTTCCGGGTTGTTACAGTGTGTGTGTGCGCGCGTGTGTGTGCGCGTATGCGTGTATTGTGCCAAATTACAAAGCTGAATTCAACAGCCAAAATACAAGTATGAACATGTCAACAACAAGGTATGGTGCAGCAGGTTGAGGCATATACATCAAAACAGGTTCACGACAAAACAGTAAATGCTTTCCTGCGATTCAAATGAAAATAATCTTGCATAGCAGTTTAAACATGGAAGTAATTTAGCAGCAGTTTTTTCAAGCGCAACAAGAATGTTGAAGTAGGGAGCATATATAGGTGAAACTGTGTGTTCATGCAAGAAGCATATAGAACAGTGCTAATTCATGAAGATGAAAACAATTCAGGTGCAAGAGAATCTTTTTCGGAGAAATCAATGTGACAGATTAAATTCTCTTTTGAGAAGTGATTTATTTTCATAAATGACTCAGAATGCAAGGCCTACAGTCATGCAAGAAAAAAAAGTTTTTTTTCCTTTAAAAATGTTCCTTGTAATATATGAACATTTTTGGCAAGAATTCTTTTAATTGGTTTCCAGTTTTTCACAGGGATGATTCAACATTCACAACAAAATCATTCAAGGAAATTTAAATCGAGAAATTTAATCAGGCAAGGCCATTTATATTTCCATATTTATATCAATGAATTAACGACAGTTTTTATATCAAGGGGAATCATTTCATTCAAGGCAGCAAAATCTACACAAGGAGATTAATGGTAACAAATCCAATACAAATCACGCAAGGGAAGTTTTTCAAGCGGGCCACAAATATCAAGTTCATTCAAAGTCGAGAAATTCAAGGACAAACAAAAGCGAAAGCAACAACAAATCAGCCGAACCAATATATTGAAATCAGAGTAATCTAAGGATTATGTAATCCTATTTAACCCCACACATCACTGGCAATTAGTGATCGAAATTGAAAACCAACCCAATAATTCAAAGAGAAAATCGAAGAAATCAAATTAGTAGAACTCATAGTTTTTGATCATCGCTGAAATCCTAAATCAATCGAAGCATCAAGCCACAAAGATTCGAGCTTCAAAGAATGGGATTCCATCATTCAAGCAATCGACTTCGAGTTGGGAAATCAGAAGAAAACCCTAGCAAATTTCCAATCGCCACGCCGTCATTTTTAATTCCACGAAGAAAGCAAATTAATCGGGTCAAACGAAATAAAAGAGGATGCACCGATTTTAAAAGTGGTCGGCATATTCATTTAGTTTAAAGGGAGATTAATTTTCCTTTTTAAATATAGGGTTTTGGTTTATTTCTTGTTGTATTTTTATTTTCATTTGAAACCGTCTGAACAGTTGCTAGAGTATGTGAAATCCAGGGATTCAGTTTGGGGTTTAATTGACAGTTACTAGAGTCTGTAAAATCTAGGTGGTTTCTTAGTTTCGTCTGTAAAACTAGGCAGTTTACTAGAGTCTGTAAAACTAGGGAAAAATCTGGTCTAGGGGATATAGACCAGTCTAGGGTTTTGAGCGTAGGATTAGAATAGGAGCGAGGGGTTCGTGAGTTTACATGGTCTTGTAAGCGGGATCTATTCTATTACCTAGTAGAAACCTTAGGAATGCAGCAGTAGGCATGATTTTACCAAAGCTGGGTATATCTTGCATCATTTACCTTTCTGCATTTATTTTCTGCTGCATTCTATGATTTGATATCTTTTAATATCTTGCTTAGATTTCAATAAACTGTATTCACCCCCTCTAGGGTTACTCTAGGTCCAACAAGTAGTATCAGAGCTTGGTAATTTCATTAACCTTAGAATCAAGGATCCTAGTTGTCAGTCTAGTGAGAGTCAGTCCAGTTCATCTCCAACTATTTTTGATGGAACAGATTTTTTAAATTGGAAATCCAAAATGGAATTTTATTTAAAATCTGTTAATATTAAATGTTGGGATGTTGTTGTCAATGGGTATGATAGGGTAGACATTGCTTTTTATTCCCGTGCTACGCATATTTTATATTCTCATATTGATGATGATCAGTATAATCTTATCTCCCATTGTTTATCTACACAGGAAATCTAGGATACTCACAATTTGAAGTATGGAAGAACTGACAACCACATCTCAAAACCCGAGAAGGTCAACTCTGATTCAGATCTATGCTTAACAGGTCATATAGATGAAAATTCAAATGAATCAGTCGGTGGAGACTCAACAAAGAAATAGAAAATTTCTCATATGAAGATTTAGTTTATATGTGTGTTGATTTAACTAAATCTGTTGATAAACTCCAACTGAAAATCAAATCTTTAAAATCTAAAAATCATTAGTTGACCAGAAAAATAAACTATTTGGAATAAAAACTTTCAAAAGTCATAAAATTAGAAAATTCTGATTGTGAAAATTGTTTGAAATTAAAAACTGACATCGTTCATTTAAATAAAAACATTCAAAGATTTCAAGAGAAGATTCTGATTTTAAAAGATAATGAGATTGAGCTAATTAATGCAAGCAATTCTTTACAAAAGGAATTTGAAAATTTTAAGATTATCAAAAATTGCAAACTTGAAATTGCTGAAAAGGAAAGCTTGCTGAAAACAAAATCAAATTATGAATGAACTTGGAAAAGAAATTGAAAACTTCAAGTTTTTTGAAACTGAAAAACAAAAACAATTTGATTTTTAGATTTCTGAATATATAGAGAAAATTGAGAAGCTTTTAAACGAGAATGATATTTTGAAATCCAAAACCAACAGTCCTGAGTTGAGTTTGAAATGTTTTTCAATCGAAGATAAATCTTTGAGTATGTTGTTAAAAAATCAATTTTCTTATGGAAATAAGAGTGATTTGGGTTTCGGAAAAGTTAATGAGTTCGAAAAGCGAAGTTCAATTGTTTTCAAAATCCTTTAAGCAGCTTTGAAAATGTTCGATTTGAAAATTTGGATTCTAAAAATTTCAAAGGAGTTTTAAAACATAATAAAAATGAAAACTTATTTTATAACAAATCATTTAAAAATTTTTGGATCCCAAAAGGAAATAAAATGAATTAAGTTGCATTCAAACAAAATTGGGTTCCCAAAGGTACTAAGATAGATTTAAATGGATTGTTATATAAACAGGTTTGGGTACCAAAATGTGTGAACAAGACTGTGAGTGGTTTTGCAAATTTTGTTAGACCACTCGATCCTATATATTCATAGGTACCAAAGGATGGCTGAGGAACTGCTGTGCTGAAAAGAGATTGTTTCCAAGCTATTTTATATTTTCTATATCTTTTAGTGTTCCTTGGCCAAGCTTGTTGAGTTGGAGATCCGCAACAACTTCTGTAATTCAGGTATGATCTCTAGACTCAACTTTGTAAATACTATATGTTTCTATTTTCTTCTCTTTGTTTATTCCTCTTTCTACCCCTTCTATTTTTTGTTTGTTTTTGAGTTGTCACCGCTATATTTTTCTTTTTTGGGCTTCCTTAACTTCCAGTTGCAGAATTCATGATTTTTTTGGAAATTCACTTCATTTGAATAAAACTCTAATGTTTTAAATCATTTCCAGATCTTGAGTTTAATCTTGTGAATATCTGCAATTGTTTTGAAGTTTATTTTCTGTTTTCTGAATTCATAACAGTGTTGATGTATTCTTGTCATATCTTGAACACTGTTGATTTGAATTCTAAAATTTTTGAAGATCTGAAAAACATTTGAAGTTTCACACATCTCTGCTGTTTTGAATTTTCACTAATCCATTTTAGAAACGCTTGAAATAATATACTCATTACAGCACACCAATATTTATCAGTTGTGATAATTTCGTTATTTTTCAGATTGGCTAGGATATTTTGAATAATCTTGAATCAGTGATATATATTGAAATTCATCTTTATTCATGATCATTATGGTTGAAATTTATTTGTTTGAAATAATCTAAAATTCTTGATATTTTGAATATCACACACCTCTTAAATTTGAAATTATCAATCTTGTGTGACTGATTCATTATATCTCAAACTTGACATTGATTCAAGTGATTTCAAATAAATTATTGTTTAATTTTATAGATCATGAATATCTCTCAAGTCTTATGTAAATGATCTGAAATTACTCTTGTATTTGAAAGAAATAATTTGAAAAATTCTTTGAAAATTACTGTTTGAAACTCACTGTTTTTCATGATTATTTGATTTGAATATATGTTTGTTTAAAATCATTTGAAATTATTGATTTATTAAATCACACGCATATCTTGAATCTAAAATTTACATTCTAGTGTGACTGATTCACTGAATCTTGAGAGTTTCATATTTCTCAAATGATTTCAAATAAACGGTATTTTAATCTTGGATCATGAATCGTCTTTTGTGACCATTATCTTAACACATCTACTTTGAAATCGACTAATGTGCTACTCTGATAAATGAAAATTTTGGGATTGCTTGTTTTGATATCATCTGCTACTCTGATAAAATGGTCTGAAACTGAATCATGATCTGTCTCTTAGACTTGGTGAATATTGTTTGAAAACTTTCTTGTGAAGCTTCTTATGATTTTGTCTTGCTGCTCTGATAAATGATCTGAATTGTTAAAATTATCAGCTTGGGTTTTGTGATTAAATTCTATTATCTGAGATACCCTTGTTTGTCTTCAGTGTCATGTTACAATCCTCATTAATGGAGACATCAAGTGGTATCAGTTTAGAAAGCTGAATTTATTTCTGATGTATATATTTTTAATCTCTCATGTCTTGTATAGATCATTCATTTTCTTCTTGTAATTGATTTTCAATTTTAAAATTATTTATTGATTATTCATTCAAAAATTGAAATCAATAATCAAACCGAACTGCATTTATAATTCATCAAAATTATTATCAAAATTTGAAATTGTGATGAATTGTGACTGCAGTATATTTCATAACAAGAGGAGATTTTATTTATATTTTCATGATGGTTGAATAATTATTATAATATCTTTGAATTGGCGATTATTTTAAGACCATCTTCTTTATCTATCATTATTATGCCATCCATCGTGTTTTTTATATTAATGTGTAGAGTTTAATATTTTTAAAAATATTTTTGAATAAACAGTGGAAATATTTGTGATAGAATTTGGACTATGTTATTATTTATAATTAGTGATAATTGAAAATTTTCAATGATCCCGGTATAGTCGAGCATATTTCATAATATAATCAATTTAGAAATTTATT
The DNA here is from genome assembly GCA_030737875.1 of Allium sativum. Lineage (NCBI taxonomy): Eukaryota > Viridiplantae > Streptophyta > Magnoliopsida > Asparagales > Amaryllidaceae > Allium > Allium sativum. The sequence continues at coordinate 452,300,753 of CM060920.1, read as the reverse complement.
CCATAGTCCATTTCTGTACCTACCACATTTCTATCATTCATATTGATTTTATATACCGAGGAGTTTTTCTTTTGAAGCTGAAAACGATAAATATATAATTAATACATAAGTGTGTCTCTAAACCTCATTTAAAAATCCAAGCTCTGGTTATGCATGGTTATGAGATTACTTAAATTTAAGCTGCAACTGATCTCGTTTAAAAATCCAAGATCTGGTTATGTGTGATCAGTGTGCTCTTAAATCAAAAGAAAATAATTTGAATAAATAAAATTTATATGAAATTCTCCTTCGTGAGTAAAAACCAGCCTACCAATCCATTTTCTAATCTGTGAAATGTGTTAAAATCTTATGATATATTATGATTTGTTGATTGATAGCTATTGGGATCTGAGATTATTTGATTTTGTCACTTAACTTGAAATTATAATTATAGTCCAAATCCAACACGGTTTTTTATGCTTCATTTTTATAAAATTTTTGGAAAATAATTGGAATTCAATTTTTAACTCTCTCCATTTTTATAAATTCATCGTAAATCCATCATTCTAAAATGTGAAATATGCCACTAGTTCTTAGAATATTATGATTTTTGTTTGGCTGATTGTGATTTATGATGATTGTTCTTTCTCTTAAGGTGATATTATATTTTTTATTCATTTTTCATCTATTGTTTAATACATGTATCCTTTTAATGATAACAAAAGGGGGAGAATGGGTAGATATTTTGATTTATTAGTGAATATTCTATAAATATTTCAATTTTGAAAATTCATTCAATTTTCATTCTTTTCACTTATGCACAGTTATAGGGGGAGTTTGGTTGTAGGGGGAGCATACGAATAGGGGGAGTTCAATATTCACTGCCAAACACAATTATTGTGCTTAAAATCCAAACACATTTATTGTGCTCAAAATCTTTTATTTGTTTGTCGTCATCAAAAGGGGAAGATTGTTGTATATAACGATGTTGTATACACAATTATATGATTTTTGTTTGATGATAACAAACAAGAAAATATTATTTTAAATGTGTTTGTTATTGTACTGATTTTCTACATCACAGACAAAAATATATTATTTATATTTAAATAAAATACTACCAGACAAGAATTCAAATATTCAAACAATATTTTATTTGAATATAATATTTTATTTCAAAATTCAAACAGTACAGATTTATAAACTCCACTATTTGTACATTTCACTGATATTCATTACAGTACAATCAATTTCATCATAAACACAGCTCCTCACTATAGTTCACTCATTCACTTAGTATCTTTTATGATTTTAGTTATACAATCACTATTACACAAACTAACATGACACTGTCTTCTGTCTTTTGTCTTCACAACCTACAGTCAGTCCAGTCTCCATCTTCTTACCTGTCACATACAAAAACACACACGGTACACTGCAATAGAAATAAAAATGAAAACATGCAAATATAAATTTATTTTAAATTCTATTTGCCTCAGAATTGTGGTGTGTTTCTCATCATTTTTCATGACTTCATCTGATTGATCTATGTCTAGACAGCTTGTGATATTCATAGTGAAACACTGTAAATACCACAAGGTAGACAGTTTGTATATGTACAGTGTGACGGCTCGCCCCACACCAACCAACATTTCCAATGAAAGTGCGTTGTGCCAATGCCCGACTAGCAAGGGACGGTCGCCAAAGAAAGGAAAAGAAAGGAATTTGAACTAATAAGGAACATGAAGAATGTCTCACAACGCATGGGATAAAATATAATAATAACATAACTTTGACTTAAAACAGGCGAGACAGTGCATATGCTGAAAACTAAACCATCATAGCAGCGGAGATCCAAAATACAGCTTATCATCCAATCCAACATTATTACAACTTTGAAATACTGTCTCTAAAACAAAAGGAACAAGGTACACTACTAATTCCCAAAGTAGTGACCAGCAACAACACAGGGAGATTATATATATGTATCATACGTGGAAGCCTCCTGCTCGCCTCTGGTACAACTACTCGTGCATAATCACCTGACATGTCTCTAGTCTGCCCGTTTAAGAGCACCCAGAGTAATAAGAAGAGACATAAAACTCTGGGTCAGACAAAGGTCTGGTATGAGCGAAAAACAGCAAAACAGAACAATAACAGGTATACATAACCATACCTGAACCTGGACCTGCAACCAAATAGTTAGCACAACAGGATGTACAATACTCTAAGGTGACACTAACACATGGTGTGAAAATAATAGGGAGGAGTATGCATGTCATGGTGATAGCAAAACATCTAGCATAGCAATCATCCTCACATCTCTCACTCAGTGCGAAAAGCATATGATATCTACCACTTTGATCACCCAATTCTTTGTTACGATCACTCTGCCCCATGGAGTCACGACGGCTCCACTGCACTGATCTGTAACCACTAATATTTTGCTATGTCCAGTCTGCCCCATGGAGTCAACAACTCCACTGCACTGGCTCATTGCCCTGCTACGATCACTTTGCCCGATGGGGTCATAACAACCCCACTGCACTGATCCATAGCCACTAATCCGTCTCTCAGTGGCGAGTCAAAGCTATAGACATCGATAACTCCTTTGCACACGTCTCGCAGCAAAGTCCAATTCATGAAGTTAACTCATTGGTTCCCATCTAGATCCAGAGTAACAACTTCCCATTTGGACTACCTTTGCATCTCGGGTTTTTGTCTTCTTCAGATTGGTTTGGCCCTTCACTTCACTTCGCTTCAGATCGTGATCATCAACTCTATTCGGGTCGTGCAATATTCACTAGGTCGGTTCGGTTCGTACGTACCCATCGGTTCAGTCTCCATCTGGTTCAGATCTCCACCAGTTCGTTGCATCTCCTCTTGGTCAGGTCGTGACACTCCAGTTGTGGTGCCTCGGTTCGGAGAAGCAGTTCGAGTCATGGTCTCCTCCAAGCATCGGGTCGGCTTGTGTTCCTAAGGCGCCTTCGTGGTGCTCAAGCTGGAGCGGTTCGGATCAGGGGTAAGTGTCACGATCGGGTCGATTCGGAGGAGTGCTTCGGGTCGTGGTGCCTAAACCACGAGCGGCTTGTGGTGCCTATACCACGAGCGGGTCGGTTCGGTGACACATGCTCACGAAGGGGGGATCCTATCCGATCCAAATTCCTGCAACTTTCTCCAACAAGTTATTCATGCCATACGATGGCATATTCGACCAATCTAACTTTGCTAAAAAATCGTGAAGCATTCCAAACAGCAATAGAAATATGTATAATCAACCACAAACACTAAAACAACAATTTTAACATGCCAATATGGATTAAACATACCCGAATCAATGTTTTCCTCTTAATCATGTTTAATCATAACTAATGATAGGATTAGCAAAACATATCCAGATTAACCCAAATTTCTAATAAAGGCCTAAAATATTATTTAAGAATTTCTACATATTTTTTCGAAATTTTAACATGCATAATTTCGCTAAATATCAGTAATCACCCATAATTAGTGAAAAACAATGCAAATCACTCACCTTAGGCACAAATAATTTATAGATATGAAAGTATCTCTAATTTGGGTTAAATCTCTATGTGTTCCAGCAGCTCTATCCAAATTCTATGCTAATTTGCCTTGATTTTATGTAAATTTGGCTAATACTTGATTAAACGGTGATTAGAAGGTGATTTGGGTGTTGGAGGCCATTGTTAGGGTTGAAGAGAGGTAAGTGGCGGCTGGAAAATGACAAAGAAAAAGCTTCTCTAACCCTAATCAGCCCTTATATGGCCCTAATCCCGAAATCCCCAATGGGCCTAGCTGCTAATTACCCTATTAAGCCCACTTAAGCTGTTTTTCACCTTCTAAACCTTATTTCAGCCATATCTCCCAAACAGTTAGTCCGTTTGATCAATGTGACCACTCTACGGAAAGGTAAACCATCATTCGAATCCAATGGAAGTGGTTTTAGGTCAAAACTCCTTACCAATCAAAAGTATGGTCAAAACAAGATTCACTAGGGAAAAATGGTCATTTAAAAATTGGTAAAAATCGTGAACATGGGAAATTACCCCAATAGTCGTTCCCCAAAGTTACACGACCATACGACATATGAAAAAGAAATAAATATTCTACGATCCTTCGATACGTAGAATGCGGGTCGTTACACTCTCTCCCCCGCCCCCTCTTGAAATTCCACCCCCGAAATTCTTTAACCAAAAACATATAAAGGTGTTCTGCATGCCCATCAGTCATTCACAAACAATCAAACATACACAACAAGCGCAAAAAGCCAACCCAAGCATGCGGTTTACTAACAAGGAAAGAAACTATCACTATTAAAATCTTACCAGGCAAAGTGTACTGGATGTGATTCCCTTATGCTCTCCTCTGTTTGCCAAGTGCAGTCACTCTCATTCTCGCCCCACTGAACCTTGACCAATTTAACCATCTTCCTTCGAAGTTGCTTCGTATCGCTTTCGACAATACAGATCGGCTTGCGGTTCCCAACCACCTCGGATTCTACTTTGATGTCATTCAACTGATCCAGTGAAATAGGCATATCGGGGTCGTGCACGAACTTCCTTAACTGGGAAACATGAAATACATTGTAAACTCCTGCCATCATGTCAGGTAATCTAACCTTATATGCTAAATTCCCAACTTGTTCGAGAACTGGGAATGGACCAACAATTCTTGGTGTTAACTTGCCTCTTCTACCAAATTGAATCACACTCTTTAACAGAGAAATTTTGACAAATACCAAGTCGTCAACGGAGAATTTTAAATCTCTTTGCCTCTTATCAGCATAACTCTTTTGCCTATATTGGGTAGCCTTCATTTGCAGTTGGATAACCTTGATCTTGTCTGAAGTTTCTCTTATTACATCTGGCCCAAGCACGAATTTCTCACCGGTTTCCAACCATCATGATGGTGAGTTGCGCAGTCTTCCGTACAAAGCTTCAAATGGAGCCATATTAATACTGGACTGATAACTATTATTATATGCGAATTCAACCAGATGCAAATGGTCATCCCATGACCCTCCAAAATCTAAAATGCAAGCTCTCAAGAGATCTTCTAATACTCGATTCACTCTCTCGGTTTGACCGACGGTTTGAGGATGGTACGTGGTATTGAGATGTAATTTTGATTCTAAATCTTCTTGTAAGCTCTTCCAAAATCCACTAATAAACAAAAGATCTCAGTCGCTCACAGTGCCTTTGGGTACTCCATGAAATATCACTACCCACTTCATATACAGTTCCGTTAACTTAGCTGCCTTTCTATTTGACTTGACAGGTATAAACCTTGCACACTTGGTCAATCGGTCCACAATCACCCAATTACTATCATGGCCCGATCTAGCCCTTGGTAAACCATTAATGAAATCCATTGAGACTTGTTCCCATTTCCATTCGGGAATTTCCAATGGTTGCAACAAACCACTAGGCTTCTTTTGCTCGGCTTTAACTAGCTGGCAGTTCATGCATTTGGATATAAACTTCCCAATGTCTCTTTTCACTCCTTCCCTGTAGTAGGTCTGCTTCATGTCTCGATACATTTTGTTACCACCGGGATGTATAATCAGTTTTGGGTGATGACATTTCTAAGCACTTCATCTCTCAATCCATTAACATTGGGTACAACTAGTCTCCCATTATTTCTAAGCCATCCATCTCGATCAATCCCATACTCGTTCATCTCCTCGTCGATTCCCATTTCTAACTTGGAGATGATTTCCAATAGGTTAGGATCGTCCCTCTGACTGGAACCAATCCGCTCAATCAAAGTGGGTCTGATCGTCAAACTTGTTAACATCTCTAGATCCAATTCACAATTTGGTCTGAAATCATACCAGGTGATATACTCCAGTTGCTTCCATTCTAGAAACATAGCCCCTAAACTGGCATGTCTCCTACTCAATGCATCGGCTACCGCATTGCCCTTTCCTGGTGTATATGCGATATCGAAATCATAGGAAGCCAAGAATTCTAACCATCTTTGCTGTCGGAGATTTAGATCCTTCTGAGAGAAGACATACTTTAATGACTTATGATCGGTAAACAACTCGAATCTTTCTCCCAAGAGATAATGCCTCCACATCTTCAACGCGAATACGATCGCTGCCAATTCCAAATCATGGGTAGGATATCTTTTCTCATACGGTTTTAGCTGTCGACTAGCATAAGCTACAACCCTACCTCTTTGCATCAATACAACACCTAGTCCGGTACCATAGGCATTTGTATATACCGTCATCTCTTCATTCCCATTAGGAATGACTAACATTGGCACACACGTCAACTTTTCCTTTAGACTCTTGAATGCATTTTCAAGCCTTTCGTCCCAAATGAAAGCTTGATTCTTCTTGGTCAACCGAGTTAACGGTGCCGCTATCTTGGAGAATTCTTGGATAAACTTCCGATAATATCCAGCTAATCCCAAGAAACTTCTTGCGTCTATTGCATTCTTGGGCGTAGACCAATCTTGTACCTTAGCCACCTTCGCAGGATCCATGACAATACCATTCTCTAAAAACACATGGCCTAAGAATCTCACTTCCCTCCTCCAGAAGTAACACTTAGAAAACTTCGCTTTCAATTGGTGTTTCCTCAACACCTCCATTACTATTCTCAAATGTTCCTTGTGTTCTTCCTCTGTCCTCGAGTAAACAAAGATATCGTCTATGAACACAAGAAAAAACTTATTTAATTGATCCCTGAATACCCTATTCATAAGATCCACAAAATATGCTGGTGCATTGGTCAACCTGAATGGTGTGACCAACCACTCATAGAATCCAGACAGCGTCCGAAATGTCGTTTTAGGAATACTCTCAGCTGCTACTCGGAGCTGATGAAATCCCGTCGTGAGGTCCAATTGGGAGAACACCCTTGCTCCCTCCAGTTGATCAAACAAATGATCTATCTGCAGAAGAGGATACTTATTCTTCCTAGTCACTTTATTCAACTCGCGATAGTCCACACATAAACGAAGGGAACCATCTGCCTTGGTAGCAAATAAAACTGGTGCTCCCCACTCGGAGACACTTCTTCTGATAAATCCCTTCTTCAAAAGATCGCTTACTTGCACCCCGAACTCTCTCTGCTCCCTTGGTGCCATACAACGAAGTGGCATCACGATAGGCCTGGTATCTTTCACTAAATAAATATGGAACTCAATCTCCTGGTGTGGTGGAATGGTGGAAGTCCGGTCACTTCCTCGAAGATATCCGAATACTGGCTAGCAATGGGAACCCCTGATAACTCATCCTGCGGGATGTCGAGGGAATTTAGAAAACTAGCCATCACCTCATCACTAGGTAGGCCACCAAACACTACTCTCCGCCCATCATCCGCCCTAATAGTCACCGAAAATCCCTCACATTCTACCACCACCCCGTACATTTGGAGCCAATCGACTCCCAAACTAATGCCATACCCAGTAAAGCCTAAAACAAAGCAATCATAAGCAAACATACATCCATGACTCGATAAGACCACATTACGGCAAATCATACTAAGGCTAGTCGAACCACCAATCGGGTTCGTCACCGCTAAAGGTTTATCGACTATCTTGGGTTCCAATCCAAACATATGTACCAGGTCACTAGATATGAAGGGACGGGAAGCCCCAGTGTCAAACAATACTCGAACAGGAACATCATGAATAGAAAGCATACCTTGAATGACGACATTCTTTCCTTTCTCTACCGCAGTTGGGGAACTCGACGAAGAAGGAACAGCATTAATAGCATATGCTTTCACAATCTGCTTCTCTTTAGGGGGTTGCGGACATTTATCCTTGTGATGTCCCACTTGGTCACAGTTGAAGCACTTCCTATCCGCTGGCTTTGCTCGACATTCTTCGGTATAGTGGCCCTTTTTGCCATAGCTAAAGCACTCAACCTCTTTCTTATCTTTCTTTTTCTGACCATCCTTAGTCTGACTCTGCTTCCTTTTATTATGAGAATTATACTTGCCTCCACCGCTTGCCTGCGGCTTTGGCCCCTCTGCAGATGCAACAACGACTTCAGCCTTGGGCTTAGGATAAAGGCTCTCTGATCTCAATGCTTTCCCAACTATCGATTCAAAAGTCTCATCAATATGGTTTATAAGCCTTTCCCCCAAGTATTGATCTAAGCTTGTTATGAACTTCTCATTCTTCTTCTCGGGAGTGTTAATAAGGGAAAATCCATACTTCGATAAAGTATCGAACTCAACAATATATTCCGAGATTCCCTACCATTCTGTTTAAGCTCCAAAAACTTCCTAAACAACTCTGATTTCTGAGCTGCTGGGATAAACTTATCATTGAATCGGGCCTTGAACTGATCCCAAGTAACTTGATCCTCAGGGGTAGCTGCCTTAATAGCATTCCACCAATTCATAGCCCGTCCTTGCAGCTGACGAGATGCTAGCTTCATCTTCATCACATCATCGATCCCTAAGTCCTCGAAGATGAGCTCACAACTATCGAGTCATACCTGAACTTCTATAGCCGATTCCGTTCCGTGGAACAACTTCCCACCAAGACTAGTGTAGTCCTTACAGAGCTTGGCAAAATTGGCCCTAGGCGCCTGCATCGCGGCACCACCACTATTTGCAGCATTAGGAGCTGCCCTCTGAACATCTCTAAGCATCTCTCTCATAAAGTCAGTGAACATTTTCCTCATATCAGGAGCATTCCTATTATTGGCTCCTGCACCAGTATTCCTCGTATATCGGCTCATTGTTCAATCTGTAAGGAGAAAACGATTAACCATCTCTTCAGTGGTTCCAGTGCAGTGCGACTCCATCCTTAGATATACTAATAGTATGTATATATAACTTTTGTAAACCAAAATATCACAAATACGCGCTCTCATATATGTACTATCTCTCTCTGGTATCTTACCCTAGGTTAACTACGCAACCTAGAGCTCTGATACCAAGTATGACGGCCCACCCCGCACCAACCGACATTTCCAGTGAAAGTGCGTTGTGCCAATGCCCGACTAGCACGGGACGGTCACCAAGGAAAGGAAAAGAAAGGAATTTGAACTAATAAGGAACCTGTAGAATGTCTCACAGCACATGGGATAAAATATAATAATAACAACGTAACTTTGACATAAAACAGGCGAGACAGTGCATAAGCTGAAAACTAAACCATCATAGTAGCGAAGATCCAAAATACAGCTTATCATCCAAACCAACATTATTACAACTTTGAAATACTGTCTCTAAAACAAAACGAAAGAGGTACACTACTAATGCCTAAAGTAGTGACCAGCCACAACACAGGAGATTATATATATCTATCATACGTGGAAGCCTCCTGCTCGCCTCCGGTACAGCTACTCGTGCATAATCACCTGACCTGTCTTTAGTCTGCCCATTTAAGAGCACCCAGAGTAATAAGAAGAGACATAAAACTCTGGGTTAGACAAAAGTCTGGTATGAGCGATAAGCAGTAAAACAGAACAATAACAGGTATACATAACCATACCTGGACCTGCAACTAAAGAATTAGCACAACAGGATGTACAATACTCTAAGGTGACACTAATATATGGTGTGAAAATAATAAGGAGTGGTGTGCATGTCATGGTGATAGCAAAGCATCAAGCATAACAATCATCCTCACATCTCTCACTCAGTGCGTAAAGCATACGATATCTACCACTTTGATCACCCAATTCTTTGTTACGATCACTCTGCCCCATGGAGTCATGACGGCTCCACTGCACTGATCCACAACCACTAATACTTTGCTATGTCCACTCTGCCCCCATGGAGTCATAAAAAATCCACAACACTAGCTCATAGCCCTGCTATGATCACTTTGCCCCATGGAGTCATAACAACCCCACTCTACTGATCCATAGCCAGTAATCCGTCTCTCAGTGGTGTGTCAAAGCTATAGACATCGATAACCCCTTTGCACACGTCCCGCAGCAAAGTCCAATTCATGAAGTTAACTCGTTGGTTCCCATCTAGATCCTAAGTAACAACTTCCCATTTGGACTACCTTTGCATCTCAGGTTTTGGTCTTCTTCGGGCTGGTTTGGCCCTTCACTTCACTTCGCTTCGGATCGTGATCATAAACCCTATTCGGATCGTGCTTCACCAGGTCGGTTCGGTTCATACTCGCCCATCAATTCGGTCTCCATCAGGTTCGGGTCTCCACCGGTTCGTTGCTTCTCCTCTTGGTCAGGTCGTGACGCTTCAGTCGTGGTGCCTCGGTTCAGAGAAGCAGTTCGGGTCGTGGTCTTCTCCAAGCATCGGGTCGGCTCATGGTCCTAAGGCGCCTTCGTGGTGCTCAAGCTGGAGCGGTTCGAATCGGGGGTGAGTGTCACGATCGGGTCGATTCAGAGGAGTGCTTCAGGTCATGGTACCTAACCCACGAGTGGGTTGTGGTGCCTATACCACGAGCGGGTCGGTGACACATGCTCACGGAAAGGGGGGGCGATCCGATCCGATCTGGTCCAAATTCCCGCAACTTTCTCCAACAAGCTATTCACGCCATATGATGGCGTATTTGACCAATCTAACTTTGCTAAACAATCATGAAGCATTCCAAACAACAATAGCAACATGTATAATCAACCACAAACTCTAAAACAACAATTTTAACATGCCAATATGGATCAAACATACATAAACCCATGTTTTCCCCTTAATCATATTTAACCATAACTAATGATAGGATTAGCAAACATATCCAAATTAATCCAAATTACTAACAGAGGCCTAAAATATTATTTAAGAATTTCTACATACTTTTCCGAAATTTTAACATGCATAATTTCGCTGATTATCACTAATCACCCCTAATTAGCTGTAATTAGTGAAAAACAATGCAAATCACTCACCTTAGCCACAAATAATTTATAGATATGAAAGTATCTCTGATTTGGTTGAAACTCAATGTGTTCCAGCAGCTCTATCCCAAATTCTATGCTAATTTGCCTTGGTTTGATGTTGATTAGGCTAATACTTGATTAAACGGTGATTAGAAGGTGATTTGGGTGTTGGAGGCCATTGTTAGGGTTGAAGAGAGGTAAGTGGTGACTGGAAAATGATAAAGAAAAAGTTTCTCTAACCCTAATCAGCCCTTATATGGCCCTAATCCCGAAATCCCCAATGGGCCTAGCAGTTAATTACCCTATTAAGCCCATTTAAGCTGTTTTTCACCTTCCAAACCTTATTTCAGCCATATCTCCCAAATGGTAAGTCCGTTTGATCAATGTGACCACTCTACGGAAAGGTTAACTATCATCTGAATCCAATGGAAGTGGTCTTAGATCAAAACCCCTTACTAATCAAAAGTTATGGGCAAAACACGATTCGCTAGGGGCAAAATGGTCATTTAAAAATCGATGAAAATCGTGAACATGGGAAATGACCCCAATAGTCGTTCTCTAAAGTTACACGACATACGACCTCATATGAAAAAGAAATAAATATTCTATGATCCTTCGATACGTAGAATGCGGGCCGTTACATACAGGGACAAGAAAATTTATTGAATGGTTGCTTATACATACGTGTATAAATATACACGTGTGCACTGCCTCGCCAATCAGCGAGCAACTAGGAAGTAGCCACGAGGACCATCTCAACTCAGTGCATATGAATATGGTCGAGAGCGTGAACAATTCAAATGCAACATACATGTTCAAGCAGCCCAAAACAAAACAAACAAGCATTTTTTGGAATGCATGTCAAACCATACGTAAGTGTACAACATGATTGTGCACAAGAATGGCCGAGGAAATTTGGCACAGCAATGGATGGGGCAAGGCTCAACTGTGCAATTTCAAAAGCAAGTGCCATAACAAGTCAAAGTGATCATGGCAGTCAAAAGGTTAAGGCATCATCGTTCATTTGTTCAAGAACAATAAACATGGGTAAATCAAGCCATAGTGAAAGCATTTCGTGGGCAAACAAGACCAAAAACAGACAACATGTTCAGGGCTCAAGTGCAGCAACTAAGATCAAAACATGAAGCAACAGTGATGCACATATATGTATTGGCAAGTAAATATGGTGCGACAAGTAGAAATGTAAACTCAAATGAACACATGCACAATGTACGGATGGCACAAGTAAACCAAGGGTGCATACACAATGGCGGACTCAAGTACAAATGATCTATGAAACTGAATGCATATATAAGCATGGTGCAAGAAAAACAAATTGGTTCCAATGAATACACATGCACACAAGACCATCATGCCAGGAGACATATATATGTGTTTGTTATTGTACTGATTTTCTACATCACAAACAGAAATATAATATTAATATTTAAATAAAATACTACTAGACAAGAATTTAAATATCCAAACAGTATTTTATTTGAATATAATATTTTATTTCAACATTCAAACAGTACAGATTTATAAACTCCACTATTTGTACATTTCACTGATATTCATTACAGTACAATCAATTTCATCATAAACACAGCCCCTTACTACAGTTCACTCATTCACTCAGTTTCTTTTACAATTTTAGTTATACAATCACTATTACACACACTGACACAACATTGTCTTCTGTCTTCTGTCTTCACAACCTACAGTCAGTCCAGTCTCCATCTGCTTACCTGTTACATACAAAAACACACACGATACACATCAATAAAAATAAAACTGAATACATGCAAATATAAATTTATTTTAAATTCTATTTGCCTCAGAATTGCGATGTGTTTCTCATCATTTTTCATGACTTGATCTGATTCATCTGTGTCAAGATTGCTTGCAATATTCATAATGAAACACTGTAAATACCACAAGGCAGACAGTTTGTATATGTACAGGGATAAGAGAATTTACTGAATGGCTGCATATACGCACGTATATAAATATACACGTGTGCACTACCTCGCCAATCAGCGAGCAACTGAGTAGTAGCCACGAGGACCATCTTAATTCAGTGCATATGAATATGGTTGAGAGTGTGAACAATTCAAATGCAGCATACATGTTCAAGCAACCCAAAACAAACAAGCTTTTTTGGAATGCATGTCAAACCATATGCAAGTGTACAACATGATTGTACACAAGAATGGTCGAGGAAAGTTAGCACAACAATGGATGGTGCAAGGCTCAACTATGCAAGTTAAAAAGAAAGTGCCACAACAAGTCAGAGTGATCATGGCAGTCAAAAGGTTAATGTAGCATCGTGCATTTGTTCAAGAACAATAAATATGGGTAAATCAAGCCATAGTGAAAGAATTTCAGTGAGCAAACAAGATCAAAAACTGAGAACATGTTCAAGGCTCAAGTGCACCAACTAAGATCAAAACATGAAGCAACAGTGGTGCACACATATGTATTGGCAAGTAAATATGGTGCGACAAGTTGAAATGTAAACTCAAATGAACACATGCATAATATACAGATGGCACAAGTAAACCAAGAGCGCATACACAATGGTGGAACTCAAATACAAATGATCTGTGAAACTAAATGCATATATAAGCATAGTGCAAGAAAAACAAATTGGTTCCAGTGAATACACATGTACACAAGACAATCAAGCCAAGATATATATATATATACGTACGTACACACACTCACACACACACACACACACACACACACACACACACACACATATATATATATATATATATATTTATGAGTGTGTGTGTGTATAGTGCCAAACTACAAAGCTGAAGACAACAGCCAAAATACAAGTGTGAACATGTCAACAACAAGGTATGGTGCAGCAGGGTGAGGCATATACACCAAAACAGGTACACGACAAACCTGTAAATGCTTTCCAGTGATTCAAATGAAAGTAATCTTGCATAGCAATTTAAACATGGAAGTGATTTAGCAGCAATTTTTTCAAGCGCAACAAGAATGTTGAAGTAGGGAGCATATATGGGTGAAACTGTGTGTTCATGCAAGAAGCATATAGAACAGTGCTAATTCATGAAGATGAAAACAATTCAAGTGCAAGAAAATCTTTTTCATAGAAATCAATGTGGCAGATTAAATTCTCTTTTGAGAAGTGATTTATTTTCAGAAATGACTCAGAATGCAAGGCCTACAATCAAGCAAGAAAAAAGAAGAAGTCTTTTCTTTAAAAATGTACCCAGAAATATATGGACATTTTTGGTAAGAAATATTTTAATTGGTTTCAAGTTTTTCACAGGGATGATTCAACATTCACAACAAAATCATTCAAGGAAATTTAAATCGAGAAATTCAATAAGGCAAGGCCATTCATATTTCTAGATTTATACCAATGAATTCACGACAGTTTTTATATCAAGGGAATCATTTCATTCAAGGCAGCAAAATCTACACAAGGAGATTAATGGCAACAAATCCAATATAAATCACGCAAGGGAAGTTTTTCAAGCGGGCCACAAATATCAAGTTCATTCAAAGTCGCGAAATTCAAGGTCAATCAAAAAGGGAAAGAAACAACAAATCAGTCGAGCCAGTATATTGAAATCAGAGTAATCTAAGGATTATGTAATCCTATTTAACACCACATCATCACTGGCAATTAGTGATCGAAATCGAAAACCAACCCAACAATTCAAAGAGAAAATCAAAGAAATCAAATCAGTAGAACTTACCGTTTTCGATCGTCGTTGAAATCCCAAATCAATCAAAGCATCAAGCCACAAAGATTCAAGCTTCAGAGAATTGGATTCCATCATTCAAGCAATTGACTTCGAGTTGGGAAATCAGAAGAAAACCCTAGCAAATTTCCGATCGCCACGCCGCCATTTTTAAGTCCACGAAGAAAGCAAATTAATTAGGTCAAAGGGAATAAAAGAGGGTGCACCAATTTTAAAAATGGCTAGCCTATTCTTTTAGTTTAAAGAGAGATTTATTTTCCTTTTTAAATATAGGGTTTTGGTTTATTTCTTATTTTATTTTTATTTTCATTTGTATCCGTCTGAACAGTTGCTAGAGTTTGTAAAATCTAGGGATTCTGTTTGGGGTTTAACTGACAGTTACTAGAGTCTGTAAAATCTAGGTGGTTTCCTAGTTTCGTCTGTAAAAATAGGCAGTTTACTAGAGTATGTAAAACCAGGGGAAATCTGGTCTAGGAGATATAGACCAGTCTAGGGTTTCGAGCGTAGGATTAGAATAGGAGCGAGGGGTTCGCGAGTTTACATGGTCTTGTAAGCGGGATCTGTTCTATTACCTAGTAGAAACCTTAGGAATGCGGCAGTAGGCAGGATTTTGCCGAAGCTGGGTATATCTTGTGTCATTTAACTTTCTGCATTTATTTTCTGCTGCATTCTGTGATCTGATATCTTTTAATATCTCGCTTAGATTTCAATAAACCATATTCACTCCCCTCTAGGGTTAATCTAGATCCAACAAAACTGTGTGAAATAATAACATTAATAAAATTGATATCCCAAGATTTCACAATTTTCAAAATGAGTTATACCTTACTTATATATTTATATTTACATATTATGTTGAAGAATAAATTTTAAAAACTTGAAGTTGTTTATATATTTTATTTGAACCAGAAGTTCAATATATTGGAACCAGAAGTTCAATATAGTGGAACCAGAAGTTCAATACAGTTGAACCAGAAGTTCAATATCGTTTAACAAACTTGAAATTTTTTATATATTATTTGTACCAGAAGTTCAATATGGATTAACAACTCGAAGTTGTTCATATATTTCATTTGAACCAGAAGTTCAATACAATTCCGAATCAGATATTTTGGATATTATGAAACGATCTTTAAGATTCACATTGACATTGCTTGATAAGAAAGAATTAATGATTGGAACATTATAAACAATTTGTTCTAAAATCAATAACTTGAATGAGAGAGAATATGTTACATATGTAATACGTGGACACACGTATATACACATATATGGGAATATTTAATTAACAACATGAAGTTTTCATGAGCTCATATTATAAATTATGCACATATTATTTTATATTTCAGAAAGTCGACTGACATCAATATTGAATGACCTGAAGTCATGTGCATATTCAAATGATAGAAAATTCCTCCAAGTCATTAGATCATTGAAAGGGAATAAGCTATACAATATGAATGCATCTTATCATTTAATAAGAGCATCATCCTCCTACAATTGAAATACATTTAATGTATTTGCTAACTATAATGCGATAATGGATCAAAAATGAGAATCCAAAGAAGGTTTATTATTTAAGGTGACAATGTTTATCAACATTTAGGGGGAGGATAAAAGAACCGTCGATGTTAAATATTTGCTAACGTATAGAATTATGCAAAGTATTAAGTAACTAGCATAAATTATCAATTATGTCCCTACTGGACTTTCTCCAATATACTTTGAATCCCCGAAGGATCAAAAGGTGTAAATCATAGCTAAAAATGTGGTATAAAGGTCAGTTCAAAATATTTTTGGAGTAAGTCATAAAGATGAAAAATAAAGGAGGTGAGTGTTCCTGAAGAAAAACTTAAGAGTGCTTTGAAAAAAACCCATGACATGATTGTCAAAATAACCCCAGAAGTGGTTTAGGTACCTAAAACATGATAAGTTTTGAGATTTCAATAAATTATGTATAGAATTGACAAGAAATAATCATCGATGATAAATTAATAAATAATAAAACACTTATATTTATAAATGGATTAAAAATCCCATATTAGAGAGAAACATGATTGGCCATCATGAAATTCTCCTAAATAAGATATATGGACCGATAGTCCATAAGATATGAACCTGTAGTTCATAAGGTAAAAATAGAAATATATATAATCACAAAAGCACACGGAAGTTACTGAAGCACCATAGAGTGTCAACAACATGTTAAGTGCCATGATCATTGTATTTTCAAAGATATTTGAATTGATTAAAGTGGTGAAAGTGTTTAAAACGCTTACAATACCCTGATGGTATAAACGATGAAAGTATACAAATTTCAGAAGAATTTAAATAACTTTGGTAGTGATAAAGAGCAAGAAATGTAGATTACAACATTCTTTTAAGTATTGTTGTGATGAAAATCTTGAAATAACTCATGATGAGTAGATCACTTCCTGCATTCAAGAATTGTTGTAATGAAACTCGTAATATCCATTGAAGTGGTAGTTGCGATATGCAAAAATTGTTATAATATATAAGTTCCTGAAGAATATAAATAACATTTGTTATTATAAAGAATACCAAGAACATGGATGATAGACTACAACATTCTTTTAAGTATTTGTAACAACCCAGAAAATCCGAACTAATTTAAATTTTTTATTTTGGCAATTTTGGATATTTAAAATGGATTATTTTAAATAATAATGACAAGAAATTTATTTTGAGTAGAGTTAGAACATATATAATTATTTGAATCGATGTTAGAATATAAATATTTATTTTAATTACAAAAGGAATTGGAAATGGCGTGGTAGTTTGAAATTTCGATTTCAAATTTCAAATGAACATACATGATTCAAAATAAACTGAATTTTAGCGAAACTAAAAATATTAGAATCTAATTGAAAATATCTTTCCAACAAATCCGAAAAATTGAAATTTCATAGTGGGAATAAAAAGTTATGTCATATTGAAAATTCAGAATAGTCGCTACGGAAATATAGCCCTTAAAAATAGTACTTTTGCAAATGACCTCCATTTTCGATGAAACTACTTTTGTTGGATCCGGGATGTCTAGTTATTGCTATATTCCAAAATTCATAATTATTGGGATTAATATGTGAGCGTGGCGAAGTAAATCGTGTTTTGACAGTTTTGGTCCATTTGGATCGACCAGAAAATGACCATTTTTCAAACGGTCTCCAAATTTGACAAAATTAGTTTTGTTAGAACCGCAACGTCAATACGAAGCTAGAAAATATTTTTTGGGAATTTTTAGAGTCCGTATGTGGCCCCGGTAAATTGAAATGTGCATTCAAATTCAATATATAGATTTATATTTTGATTTTGACGAAAACCGATTGAAACAGCCAAACTGGCTTACGATACATATCCTATTGGGTTCGCAATGGGGATAATTAGCTATGGACAACAGTCGGTGGGTTTCGTTTGAAGGTCGAATGAAAAAGTTACTTTTTGAAAATAAATTAATAAAAAATATGAATGTTATATATTGGTCAAAGGGGGAGTCAACCCTCCCATTATCTCCATCAATCAGAAATTAAAGAAAAAAAACGAATACCCGTGTCGCCCTCTACCACGACCACCGCCCCCTTCTAGGCGCTGCGCCACCGGCCAGTCCGCCCCCTCCGGTGACAGCGCCTCCGCCCAGACCCCCCGCCTCTTCACGATCCCCTCCTGACCCTTCTCTCTCTCTCTCTCGATTTGAAGCCCCTCCCCCCTCTCCCGCAATTAGAGAACGCCGCACTCCCCTGCCAAAGCCGACGAGCCACCACCACCATTCACCCTCCTCTAGCCTCACGCAGACCCGCGAGCTCCGACCCCCCTCCTGTTCGCCTGTCAGCGGCACCTCGCGAGAAGCCGATGCCTCCATCTCAATCCGAAACTCTAGATCTAAATGCTATAAGTTTTTCTGATGTTTAATTTTAGTTAGATCTGATTTTTAATTATATAAAAATTTAATCTTTAGTTATTTAAAAATATATGAAAGCATAAGTTAAAAATTGGATTTTTTTCATACATGAAAGGTAGAATTTTTATGATATGAAAAACGTTGTAAAAATTTGATTTTTATTGATATAAAAGATTTGATTTTTATAGCGGAGTGGTAAAAAGATTTAATTTTTATATGGTAAAAAGATTCGATTTTTATCTATATAGTAGCGGTATAAAAATGTGATTTTTAATAATCAACTGCGTTAAACAGATGACGATGGATCTGACTGAAATCAAATCGGAATCCAAACCGTTCAGAAATATAGAATGGCCGAGTGGAACCCAAAGGTGAGAAATTCTCACTTTTATTTTATTTTATTTTCTAGTTAAAATGTATACTAGGTTGCATACGGTGCTTAGCAGCACCCAACACCCGTCATCCACAGACCATGGACGACTTGTTTATTTGTTTGGTTATGTTGTGAAAATTGATTGTGTAATGTGGAATGAAAATAAATATTTTATAGTTGAAAATATAATTTTTAAATGTGTATATGAAAAAAATAAATATTTATAAACAAATCGGACGATTTGTTTAAGTACACACATTTGACTGATATTGATTGGGACGATAAATTTTACACATCGCCCAACTGCATATATAAAATTCATCATTTGTTGATTGAAACCCCATACGGGTATTGGGATGATATATGACATACACTAATCCCAATAATTAGCTGTATGTCGATCGATCGATTGACAGGTTGTGTAAGCGTTGAATATTTATATTTAATGCTTATGCAGTGTAAAATGCACTCTGGATGATAGTTGAATGCGTTTGATAGTTGTTGTATACATGTGTGTATGAAATCCATATAATCAAATTATATGGTAATTGACTGTGTCTGATTCCAGTTCAGAAAGAAGGAATATTTTAAAATAACGAATATTTTAAAATAATATTCAGTAAGGAATCCAAATCTAATTTTGATGTCCGATTTGGGATGGACACAAATATATTTAAAAATATATAAAGCCGTGTTGATTAGATTAACGCCATTTTGACGTGAATGATATTTATATCGATTTTATTCATCTCTATAATGAATATCGAAAAGGAAACGATTTCGAAATATAATGTTTTGAAAATATTATCATTTATATATCGATGATATGGAATATTCAATTTTGATTTGAAATTGAATGTGAAGTTGAAATCGTTTTGAAAACGAATTCAAAACGATTTATAAAATACGTTTTAAAAGGAAATCAACGAATATAATATATATATATATAATGGCCTGAATAGAAAGCGCCGCGCCGCGACAGTTTGTGAATTTCGACCATTGACTTCGAACGGACATTACGGGAGATCCGACCATCAAATTCACCTAAAACTGGAACCGTTGGGTTTGTATCGAAAAGAGCTTCCTAACGAATATGTGAGGTTTGAAATCTAACGGTTGGATTTGGAATTATGTCCAAATCAAATTTGGAAAAGGTCATTGTAAGTGCAGTTAGATGGCCGTTTATGGAAATCGACTGTACGGGCCTTGATAAAATTATTAAAAATATCAGTAATTTGTGTAAAATCATAATAAGTGATTTGGAAAGAATTGGGATGAAAAATTCCATATTTGAAAAGATAAAAATATATTTTTATCAAAATGAACTAGCAATGGACTAGAATTATAATTTATTTATTTTTAGAAATATATAAATTGGGTTTGAAATGGTCTTAAAAATAACCAGAATTTTCAATATATGAATTGGAATGGATTTGAACCGAAATTATCCTCGGAATATTTCAATATTGGATTTCGTGATTATACGGATATTGTGGAGGAATTTGGAAGATATATACATCGTTATTCCAATACGATATTTGTTGGTTTCAGAATTTGATATTGAATATAAGCCAATATATTTTCTATTTAGGGCCTTGTATTTAATATTGAATTGGATTTTGGGTTTGTCGTGAATGGTATCTTTAATAACATTGTTCTTGAACCGAATGGAGTTAAGAAAATTAGAAATTGACTGGAGATTAGTTAAGTTGAATGGTTTCCTGGGTATTGATCTGATGTTAGTTTCGGCCTTCGAGGTTAATACTTAGGGAATTGTTCTCTTACTAATTTACGGTTAGAGACTGATGGGATTTTGGGTTTGTTGTGAACTGTGTTTTTAACGACATTCGTTCTTTAATCCGATTTACAGTGAAATAAGATTTGGAATTTATAAATCTTTTTATTAAGATTTAACAGGAATTTTCCAAAGTAAAGTTTTCTAATTTAATATATTTAATTGTAATTGATCTTTGGGTTTATCGTGAACGGTGTTTTAAATAACACTTTTCTTTAACCTGATTAATAATGGATTGAGGTTTTGAGTTGTCGTGAATGGTATCTTTAATAATACTGTTCTTAGACCCAATGAAGTTAAGAAAATCAGAAACTAACTGGAGATTAATTAAGTTGAATGGTTTCATGGGTATTGATCCGATGTTGGTTTCGGCCTTCGGGGTTAATACTTAGGGAATTGTTCACTTGCTAATTTACGATAAGAGGCTGATGGAATGGAATGTGATTTTGGGTTTATCGTGAACCGTGTTTTAAATTACATTGGTTCTTTAACCCAGTTAAAGACAAGATATGATTTCCCAAGTTAAATAATCATTAATATTGATTTTTGGGAAGATTAAAACCAAGTGGAGTTTTAATGAATCTTTAATTAGATTAAAATGATCGAGTATGGAGTGTCACCAGTTTTGTTCCTAGCGATATTTAAATCTTTAATTAGGTTTGATTGGAAAATGGTAATTAAATTTATCGATAACACCGTGGTGTTAGTTATGGGGTAATACAGTTTTGTTCCATGGGATGAATAGGTTGGGATTGGGAAATAAAATAAATGATTACTTTGGTGTGGTTCGCTAATCCCGACTAGTTTGGAAAACCTTAACATGGTTTGAATTGACATCCAAAGGAAGATTAAAGAATAAATTTTAAATAATTTATCTTTGATAAAATTAATGGGAACCTTTTCCAAAGAATGTGAATATTTGAATAAAAGAATATCCATAATTGGAATAGGCATATGTTGTGTTTTTGTAGCACTTGTTTATTATATGCGTGAGTTATTCGGAAAGGTCGTGTTTATACCCAATCTGAATAACTGATTCAACGATAATTCGACGATGAAGGCGATGGTTGAAGACTGGCGGTCTTCACATCGTTTGGATGATTACTGATGTCTTGATTGGGCTGGACACCCAAGACGAGATAATAAGTGGTGATCGCCCAGACGTACTTGGAGATCGACGGATATGCAAGGACCTCTCTACTGTATTGGACATACAGGAGAGGAATAAGGTGCCGATTGTGTATCTGACATTGGATTTTATTCTATGTTGATTGATTTCTATTAAATATATATCTGTTTGGCGGCGGAGAATTTATTCTCTTGCTTAATGCCCTTCTCTGAGACGTAAGAGCTCAGAGGTTATATGTCGATAGATATCAGTCGCATGACATGAATTGCCTATGTAGCATGCTGAGATGCGGTGATCAAGGTTTTTTTTGAAAAGCAGAGTCTTGTTGTTGATGATCAAAGCACGGCTTTAATATAACGTAGCTTTGTGTATAACGTTAATTCACGAGCCTCACACCTCGGTATGAGTTAAAAACGGGATCGTGACTGCAGGGAGTGCACGTCGTTTCTTTCTGGCTATAGGTGGTGTGAGTGTTTTATCAACGCCTGACATTTTATATTTTTACCTATGTGGATGTTGGATTGCGAGGCACCTCGGATATATCGGTCTCTACGGGATATAGGTCCGATAGGACTGGGAAACGTGTGTTCAGGAATAACCAATCCTCAAACGTAAGGGAGGACCGGCCTTGAAGATCCATGGGTTCACTGCGGGGGGATCCTGAGGCATTTGCTAGAGTGTCTCAAAGCAGTGAGGAGCCATCCCTGGCCTCGACTCATGATGGAAATCCAATTTCCAATACGTGACATTTCAGTTTTGATTGTAGAGCCTAGTATTGGCGACATAATATATGATACCCATGCCGCATATGATTGATACATTTATATTTGAAGTTGTTTTGACACTATACATTTATAACAGTATCAAATGATTTGTTTTAAACGTACCAAGCATGTTTGGCTATTATAAGGGAAAACCCTATCCTCTGGCTTGCGTTGCATTGTGTGATGGGACCTAGGTCTTATAATAGTTTCATTTTTCCAAAAAGCACTGCGCTGTTTATTCTATGCACTAGTATTCTTGGGAGGAAACCCGTTCCGTTTTATACGGTATGGTCCCTTGAATTACTCTCTTTTAAAGTAAAGTTTTAAATAACTATTTTAGTTCTCACACCAGTCACATAACTGACCTAGAGTTTATTGTTTTAACCTAAACTCTGGGTGCCCCTATTTTCCACACGGGCAACTAGCAGTTTTTGTTTTGCAGATTTATATTCACAGGATCCTGGTTTATAGCTGGAATGATATTCGGAAAGCTCTGTATCCGTATATCACATTCATTTGTGTTTTGTTTTATTTTCCGCTGCAGTAATGTATTTAAATCTCTGATATTATATGATGTGTAATATTTATTCATACTCTGTATATTCTTGTATTCTGATGGAATTGTTGTAATTAACAATGAAATGTTCTTCCATTTGTGTTCTGATTCATCTTGTTCTCAAAGCAATTCGTTCTTTCCTTTACGGGGAAGTTCGGGTCGTTACATTTGGTATCAGAGCTCTAGTTTACAAAGCTCGAGAACAAGACACATTAGAACCAAATGAAAGAATTCATCAGAGATTAGATTAGTAACATCCAATGAGAATGACTCGTTAGAGATGGAATCAGTGGTATCCTAGAACGAGTGTGAAGAGTAGTGTTTTTAAAATCAAAGCGAAAACAAATTTTGTTTTGAAAATTTAAACAATTTTATACGTATTTGAATATTTATTTTATATTGAATTTGGACAATCCAATATATAAAGATTTCGCATATATGCCTTGCAAACATGTATTCGAAGTTTTGATATCCTAGATAGATATAAAATCACACTCTAGTCGCCCGGTGATGATCCTGGTGATTAATGCATTATCATCAGTGTCTGTATTCGAGTTTCAAAAAGTGGGATATCTGTATGATTCCAACTGACTGGTGTGAGAACCAAAACTAGATATGATCTATTTTTGTGATTTGGCACCAAAAATGTGACTTTTGACTATGTATCAAAGTTATGAATTTGAAAAGGTAATCAACTAATAGATTGATGGTTGTGTTGTATGACTATTTGTTATCTAATAAAACCGTTATGTGAAAGAACGGTAAATTTAGCCAAATGGTACCAAATATTGAACTGTATTGAAAATTGTTTGAAATTGCAGGCATATACATGTGTACCCATTGAATAGGTCATTGCAAAGAGGCTAGAGCAGAGGGATAAAATTGTTTGCCCGACAAATAGGTACATGTTTATTGTATTTCTTGGGGTTTTTGATGATTTTATGAGCCTATTGGCTAGCCGCTTGGCTGTTTCTTTTTCTTTTTGGATTGGAGAGGCATGTATGGTGATTTCGGGATTTTCCCGGTGCTCCCGTACAAAGGAGGTTATAGCGAAATTTTTCGAAAATTTAGGGTGTTAGCCAAATTTTTGAAGAATTGGAAAATTCTTAGAAACTGAAAAGTTGAAGAATGAAAGCCAAACTGAAAGTTGAGTTGATTAGTAAAACAACTTTCAGCTCCATTCCTTTTCGAGGACGAAAAGATTTTAAGTGGGGGAGATTATAACAACCCGGAAAATTCGAACCAATTTAAAATTTTTATTTTGGCAATTTTAATGAATTTTGGATATTTAAAATGGATTATTTTAAATAATAACGACGAGAAATTAATTTTGAATAGAACTGGAACGTATATAATTATCTGAATCGACGTTAGAATATAAATATTTATTTTAATTATAAAAGGAATTGGAAATGGCGTGGTAGTTTGAAATTTCGATTTCAAATTTCAAATTTCAAATGAATGTACAGGATTCAAAATAAACTGGATTTTAGCGAAACCAAAAATATTAGAATTTAATTGAAAATATCTTTCCAATGAATCCAAAAAATTGAAATTTCATACCGGGAATAAAAAGTTATGTCCAATTGAAAATTCAGAATAGTCGCCATGGAAATATAGCCCTTAAAAATAGGAATTTTGCAAATGACCTCCGTTTTCGAAGAAACCACTTTTGTTGGATCCGGGATGTCCAGTTATTGCTAGATTCCATAATTTGTAATTTTTGGGATTAATATGTGAGCGTGGAGAAGTAAAACGTGTTTTGACAGTTTCAGTCCATTTGGATCGACCATAAAATGACCATTTTTCAAACTGTCTCCAAATTTGACAAAATTAGTTTTATTAGAATCGTATCATCAATACGAAGCTAGAAAATATTTTTTGGAATTTTTAGAGTCTATATGTGGCCCCGGTAAATTGAAATGTGCGTTCAAATTCAATATATAGATTTATATTTTGATTTTGATAGAAACCGATCGAAACAGCTAAACTGGTTTGCGATACATATCCCATTGTGTTCCGAATGGGGGTAATTAGCTATGGACGACAGTCGGTGGGTTTCGTTTGAAGGTTGAATGAAAAAGTTGCTTTTTGAAAATAAATTAATAAAATATATAAATATTATATATTGGTCAAAGGGGGAGTGAACCCTCCCATTATCTCCATCGATCAGAAATTAAAGAAATAGAAACCTGCGTCGCCCTCTACCACGACCACCGCCCCCCTCCAATCGCTGCGTCGTCGGCCAGTTCGCCCCCTCGGCAATGGCACCTCCGCCTAGACCCCCCTCCTCTTCTCGATCCCCTCCTGACCCTTCTCTCTCTCTCGATTTGAAATCCCCTCCCCCAAATTCAAGAACACCGCACTCCCCTGCTAAAGCCGATGAGCCACCACCACCATTCACCCTCCTCTAGCCTCACGCAGACCCGCGAGCTCCGACGCCCCTCCTGTTTGCCAGTCAGCGGCACCTCCTCGCGAGAGGCCGATGCCTCCATCTCAATCCAGATCTAAATGATGTAAGTTTTTCTGATGTTTAATTTTAGTTAGATCTAATTTTTAATTAAATAAAAATTTAATCTTTAGTTATTTAGAAATATATGAAAGCATAAGTTAAAAATTGGAATTTTTTTTCATACATGAAAGGTAGAGTTTTTATGATATGAAAAAAGTTGTAAAAATTTGATTTTTATTAATATAAAAGATTTGATTTTTATAGCGGAGTGGTAAAAAGATTTAATTTTTAAATGGTAAAAAGATTCGATTTTTATCTATATAGTAGCGGTATAAAAATGTGATTTTTAATAATCAACTGCGTGAAACAGATGACAATGGATCTGACTGAAATCAAATCGGAATCCAAACCATTCAGAAATATAGAACGGCGGAGTGGAACCCAAAGGTGAGAACTTCTCACTTTTATTTTATTTTCTAGTTAAAATATATACTAGGATGCAGACGGTGCTTAGCAACACCCGACACCCGTCGTCCACAGACCATGGACGACTTGTTTGTTTGATTGTGTGATGTGGAATGAAAATAAATATTTTATAGTTGAAAATATAATTTTTAAATGTGTATATGAATAAAATAAATATTTATAAACAAATTGGATGATTTGTTTAAGTACACACATTTGACTGATATTGATTGGGACGATAAATTTTACACATCGCCCAACTGCATAAATAAAATTCATTATTTGTTGATTGAAACCTCGCAAGGGTATTGGGATGATATATGACATACACTAATCCCAATAATTAGTTGTATGTCGATCAACTGATTGACAGGCTGTGTAAGCATTGAATATTTATATTTAATGCTTATGCAGTGTAAAATGCACCCTGGATGATAGTTGAATAAGTTTGATAGTTGTTGTATACATGTGTGTATGAAATTCGTATAATCAAATTATATGGTAATTGATGTGTCTGATTCCAGTTCAGAAAGAAGGAATATTTTAAAATAAAGAATATTTTAAAATAATATTCAGTAAGGAATCAAAATCTAATTTTGATGTCCGATTTGGGTGGACACAAATATACTAAAAATATATAAAGCCGTGTTGATTAGATTAACGCTACTTTGGCGTGAACGATATTTATATCGATTTTATTCATCTCTATAATGAATATCGAAAAGGAAATGATTTCGAAATATAATGTTTTGAAAATATTATCCTTTATATATCGACGATATGGAATATTCAATTTTGATTTGAAATTGAATGTGAAGTTGAAATCATTTTGAAAATGAATTTAAAACGATTTATAAAATACGTTTTAAAAGGAAATCGATGAAATATATATAATATTATATATATATATATATAATGGCCTGAATAGAACGCGCCACGCCGCGGCAGTTCGTGAATTTCGACCATTGATTTCGAACGGACATTACGGGAGATCCGACCGTCAGATTCTCCTAAAACTGGAACCGTTGGGTTCGTATCGAAAAAAGCTTCCTAACGAATATGAGAGGTTTGAAATCTATATAATGGTTGGATTTGGGATTACGTCCAAATCAAATTTGGAAAAGGTCGCTGTAAGTGCAGTTCGATGGCCGTTTATGTAAATCGACAGTACAGGCCTTAATAAAATTATTAAAAATATCAATAATTTGTGTAAAATCATAATAAATGATTTGGAAAGAATTGGGTTGAAAAATTCCATATTTGAAAAGATAAAAGTACATTTTTATCAAAATGAACTAGTAATGGACTAGAATTATAATTTATTTATTTTTAGAAATAAATAAATTGGGTTTGAAATGGTTTTAAAAATAACCAGAATTTCCAATATATGAATTGGAATTAATTTGAATCGAAATTATCCTCGGAATATTTCGATATTGGATTTCGTGATTATACATATATTGTGGAGGAATTTGGAAGATATATACATCATTATTCCAATACGATATTTGTTGGTTTCGGAATTTGATATTGAATATAAGCCGATATATTTTCTATTCAGAGCCTTGTATTTAATATTGAATTGGATTTTGAGTTTGTCGTGAATGGTATCTTTAATAATACTATTCTTGAACAGAATGGAGTTAAGAAAATTAGAAACTGAATGGAGATTAGTTAAGTTGAATAGTTTCCTGGGTATTGATATGATGTTGGTTTCGGTCTTCGGGGTTAATACTTAGGGAATTGTTCTCTTACTAATTTACGGTTAGAGACTGATGGGATTTTGGGTTTGTTGTGAACTGTGTTTTTAACGACATTCATTCTTTAATCCGATTTACAGTGAAATGAAATTTGGAATTTATAAATATTTTTTATTAAGATTTAACGGGAATTTTCCAAAGTAAAGTTTTCCAATTTAATTGGAATTGAATTAAAATTGATCTTTTGGTTTTTCGTGAACGGTGTTTTAAATAACACTTGTTCTTTAACCCGATTAACAATGGAATGAGATTTTGGGTTGTCATGAATGGTATCTTTAATAATGTTGTTCTTAGACCCAATGGAGTTAAGAAAATCAGAACCTAACTGGAGATTAATTAAGTTGAATGGTTTCCTGGGTATTGATCTGATGTTGGTTTCGGCCTTTGGGGTTAATACTTAAGGAATTGTTCACTTGCTAATTTACGGTTAGAGGCTGATGGAATGGAATGTGATTTTGGGTTTATCATGAACTGTATTTTGAATGACATTGGTTCTTTAACCCAGTTAAAGACAGGATATGATTTCCCAAGTTAAATAATCATTAATATTGATTTTTGGGAAGATTAAAACCAAGTGGAGCTTTAATGAATCTTTAATTAGATTAAAATGATCGAGAATGGAGTATCACCAGTTTTGCTCCTAGAGATAGTTAAATCTTTAATTAGATTTGATCAGAAAATGGTAATTAAATTTACCGATAACTCCGTGGTGTTAGTTACGGGGTAATACAATTTTGTTCCATGGGATGAATAGGTTAGGAATGGTAAATAAAATGAATGATTACTTCGGTGTGGTTCGCTTATCCCGACTAGTTTGGAAAACCTTAACATGGTTTGAATTGACATCCAAAGGAAGATTAAAGAATAAATTTTAAAGAATTTTTCTTTGATAAAATTAATGGGAACCTTTCCGAAAGAATGTGAATATTTGAATAAAAGAATATTCAGAATTGGAATGAGGCATATGTCGTGTTTTTATAGCACTTGTTTATTATATACGCGAGTTATTCGAAAAGGCTGGGTTTATACCCATTCTGAATAATTGATTCAATGATAAGTCGACGATGAAGACGGTGGTTGAAGACTAGAGGTCTTCACATCGTTTGGATGATTACTGATGTCTTGATTGGGCTGTACACCCAAGACAAGATAATAAGTGGTGATCGTCCAGACGTATTTGGAGATCGACGGATATGCGAGGACCTCTCTCCTGTATTGGACATACGGGAGAGGAATAAGGTGCCTGCGGTTTAGTTCAAGCCCAAAACGAATTTGTAAATGGATTGCGTGTCTGACATTGTATTTTATTCTGTGTTGATTGATTTCTATTAAATATATATCTGTTTGGCGGCGGAGAATTTATTCTCTTGCTTAACTCCCTTCTCTGAGATGTACGAGCTCAGAGGTTATATATCGAAAGATATCAGTCGCATGGCATGAATTGCCTGTGTGGCATGCTGAGATGCAGTGATCAAGGCTTTTGTTGGAAAGAAGAGTCTTGTGGTTGATGATCAAAGCACGGATTTAATACAGCGTAGCTTTATGTATAACGTTAATTCGCGAGCCTCACACCTCGGTATGAGTTAAAAACGAGATCGTGACTGCAGGGGGTGCACGACGTTTCTTTCTGGCTATAGGCGGTGTGAGTGTTTTATCAAGGCCTGACATTTTATACTTTTACCTTTGTGGATGTTGGATTGCGAGGCGCCTCAGATATATCGGTCTCTACGGAGCTGATAGATATAGGTCCGATAGGACCGGGAAACATGTTTTTAGGAATAACCAATCCTCAAACTTAAGGGAGGACCGCCCCTGAAGATCCAAGGTTTCACTACAGGGAATCCTGAGGCATTTGTTAGAGTGTCTCGAAGCAGTGAGGAACCATCCCTGGCCCCGACTCATGATGGAAATCCAATTTCCAAGACTGACATTTCAGTTTTGATTGTAGAGCCTAGTATTGGCGACATGATATATGGTACTCATGCCTCCTATGGTTGATACATTTATATTTGAAGTTGTTTTGATATTATACACTTATAATAGTATCAAATGATTTGTTTTAAACGTACTAAGCATGTTTGGCTATTATAAGGGAAAACCCTATCCTCCGGCTTGCATTGCATTGTGTGATGGGACGTGGGTCTTATAATAGCTTCATTTTTCAAAAAGCATCGCGCTATTTATTTTATGCACTAGTATTCTTGGGAGGAAACCCGTTTCGTGTTATACAGCGTGGTCCCTTGAATTACTCTCTTTTAAAGTAAAGTTTTAAATAACTATTTTGGTTCTTACACCAGTCACATGGCTGACCTGGAGGTTATTGTTTTAACCTAAACTCTGGGTGCCCCTATTTTCCACACAAGCAGCTAGTAGTTTTGGTTTTGTAGATTTATATTCACAGGATCCTGGTTTATAGCTGGAATGATATTCAGAAAGCTCTGTATCCGTACATCACATTCAGTTTTGTTTTGTATTATTTTCCGCTGCAGTAATGTATTTAAATCTATGATATTTTATGATGTGTAATATTTATTCATAATCTGTATATTCTTGTATTCTGATGGAATTGTTGTAATTAACAATGAAATGTTCTTCCATTTGTGTTCTGATTTGTCTTGTTCTCAAAGCAATTCGTTCTTTCCTTCACGGGGAAGTTCGGGTCGTTACAGTATTGTTGTAATGAAAACCTTGATATGCTTCAAGGTGAGTAGATTACTTCCTGCTTAGTGTTGTTGTAATAAAAATCTTGATATACTTCATTCTTCTAAATATTGTTGTAATGAAAATCTTGATATACTTCAAGATAAGTAGATTACTTCCTGCTTAGTAATGAAAGTTCTATTATTCATCAAATATGTATTGCAACATGCAAGTCCGATTGAAATAGAAAATTATAAGCACCTGAAGTGTATTCAAAAATGAATATTAGTAACATACAAATCACAAAAGGAAGGCGTTTTAAATAAGAAAACATGCCTGAAGCATGGAAATGCACATGAAGTTTCAAAAGAAAAACTTCATTAAGAAGTATTTGTAAGCAATTTGAGTTATTGAAAGAAGAATACGAATTCAGAGGGAATTATTAAATCAGGGGGAGCATCTATAAGTATGATATAATGCACTTTTTTCCTTAACTAAGTTTTTCCCCATTAGGTTTTCTTAGTAAGGTTTTAATGAGGCATAGGTCATGATGCAAAAGTATCAACCTAAAAGTAACATACAAAAATAAGTTATAATGTACTCTTTTTCCTTATTTAAGATTTTTCCCACTTGGTTTTTCTTATTACGGTTTTAACGAGGCATTACATTAATCCAGAAGTATCATACTACTTTTGACATAATAAATATGACATTGTATATTGTACTCTTTTTCCTTCACTAAGATTTTTCCCATCGGGTTTTTCTTTGTAAGGTTTTGACGAGATCCGGAAGTATCAGACATCTTTTGATGCAGTAAACTATTATTTATGAAGTAGACAAAGCAGTTTGCATGGCTCAAATTCAAGTGAATTATATCAAGGGTGATAGGATGGAGAAAATTTCTTCTAAATTTCTCTTCACTCATGAATGAAAGGATAAAAAGAATGAGGAGAAACAAATTTAGTTCAAGAAAAGCGGGAGATCTGTTCTCAAAGGCAAATTCAAAATCAACATTCCAGAAGATGATGTACAAAATTGGCATGCGTCGACTACATCAGTAGACTAATTGAATAATGAGTTATAAATAAGGGGGAGCATATAAAAATATGTTATAATGTACTCTTTTCCTTCACTAATATTTTTCCCACTTGGTTTTTGTTAGTAAGGTTTCTAGTGAGGCATTATCTTGATCCTGAAGTATTAACCCTTACTGTTACATTGTAAAACATGTTACCTAAAAATGAAATGAATTTGCACTCTTTTCCTTGTTTATGATTTTTTCCCCATAGGTTTTTTCATAAAATGGTTTTTAATGAGGCATTGTTTTGATCCTGAAGCATTAAACTCTTTTAAGGAATATCATTTTAATATGATATTCATAATTTCAGACGTTGTACTCTTTTTCTCATTCAAGGTTTTTCCCATTGGGTTTTCCTGCTAGAGTTTTGAAGGCAACAGACAATAGCTGTATCGACTGAACAGATATATGCAAGCAAGATAATTATAAGGAGGAGCAACCATCATATATGTTTTAAAAAGGACAACTTCAAGTTAGCAGAGCATTCAAGATTTTGAAGACGCATATTCAAGGGGGAGTGTTGTAATATACATGAGTGAATATGCTCTTGTCATATTCTATTTAGTCCCACATCATGGGAATAAGCCTAACATCAGCACCAAAGCCTCTCCCCTATCTTTTCTGTTCTCTCTAATGGCTTCTTGTTTAACATATGTTCTGTTCTATTTTAGAACATATAGTCCATTTAAGTGCCTTTTATGATCGTTATTAAATTTTAGAAAGCGATGCAGGTATGCGAACAACTCAACCAAAAGGAAGCAAATGTCTATGAACAAAGCAAAAGCATGTGCTTTGCACTGGTGGGAAGGTAGCTAATGTTATAGTTTTAAGTAGTTGAATATTTTGGTGATGCATATTTTGCAATAGTTATATATGCATGCTCTTGATTTTATTATGACATTGCGGTTAGTTAGTTTCATGAATCAAATATCTACAAAATGATGATTCAGTATAATTTTAGTTTAGCTTGCATATTTAAATTTAATAGCCAACTCTTCATTTTTTTTTCTTACATTAGTTTTCTAAATATAAAATCTGAACATGTTTGACTAAGTGATTCATTTGTCTTCTGTGTATTACACACTTATAACTACTTGCAGTGAACACATAGCTACCCAAAATTGCCATGATATTCCCCCATATATATTGCTTTATTGCCACATAACAGTGTTAAATTAATTAGGAGGAATCCACAATTGTGTTATCATGCCCTCCTTTTCGTATTTCTATATTTATTTATTATCTTCAAAACATGCCAAAAATAAAATTCTAAAATTCTTCTTTTTCACCTTTACACTATAATGTAGCAAAAAAAATCAATCTACGCTCTTTTTTTTAGGTTCATGTAGTCCTTTTTTGATATGAAGGAAAAAATAGTCAAGAATGTTACATTTTCTTTTATTAATTTAATTAAAAAACAAAATTTCACAGTGCTTTGAGAAAAGCTGAGTTATCAAATAACTAGAGCCAACATGGTAAGCTCAAATGGTCAATGGTTTTAACTGCTAACAGTTTTCTGCAGATATGATAAAGCACTGTGATATAAACATAACAATCAACTGAATCTGGATTGCGAGGCTTGACATAAATAGTTCTAAAGCCTAATAATACTAGGTCTGCTGTGTATATTCTTTCCATTAGTTTTCATGCATGAATTTCAAATCTGGTACAAGTTTCATTTTCCTATAAATTATCAAGCCAGATGAGTTGAAAGCATATGTTGGTCTGTTTTATCATTTATGCTACTGAGAAATTATATTTGATGTATGGATTTATTTTGTGATAAATTCCAAGTTACCTCTTGTACTCTTTTACCAGTTAAACTTGAATGTTAGATGATACTTGCACTTATCATATCTTATGTTACAGGCTTACTTACGATGGAAATTCATTAACGATGGAATGTGGAGGCATTAGAATGCAAGACTGAATTTAGAAGATATGTTGAAGCTTGTTTTAAAATTTGTTATGTATGTTAATGACAAAATATAACTTGCAGCATTTTGTTTGAGGTACATGTATGTTTGCTATTTCAAATACCGTGTTTTGCTGACTATTTGAAGCTAACATGAGATTTATAATGACTGCTATGAAATATATATTATTATGTAAGTAACCAGTATTATTATTGTGTAGTAACTATATATTACTATGTAATTGATATTAGCACCGAATATATGTCCAAATGCTTGTTTGATATGGAATATGTGTATTACTGGTAAGCATGGAAAAAGCAGTGCAATAAGTCACGATTATAAGCGTGGTAAAAGTACTAAATAACCATTAGAACCTTCGATTTGCTCATGTTTATAAATGTTAGAATCTTCGATGAACTAACGTTTATAACCGTGAGCAATGCAACTGATCTAACGCTTATAACCGTTAGTGCATTCTTCAAACTCGCGCTTACAACCGTTAGTGCATTCTTCTAACTCACGCTTGTAACCATGAATAAATAGCCTATTAATAACGGTTATAATAGTTATAATATCCGTACTAAAATTTAACTACGCCAGTTGGCTTAACAGTTATAACTGTGAGTATTCTTCTTTCTCACGGTTATAAGCATGGTGCAGTGTGAGTAGAAAAAGGATTACCTTGAGTCCTCTATTCACAGAGAGGCAGAGCTTGGAGTTTATCTTGACCTTTAATTTTAAGCCATCTACGGATTTCACATTTGGTTTGTTGGCATCATTGGAGGTGCAACCTACTCTCATGGAGCGCATTGGATTTACACAGTGAGAGGACCAACAATTGGTGGACATCTTGGATAAAATCGACAGAGGAGAGGACTCTAGTCACCTTGTTAGATTTACTGTTGACGATAAAGGGTAGTTAAGATGAGATGGAAGATTATGTGTTCCCCGAGGTGGAGAATTGCTGAGAGCGGTGCTTAAGGAAGCTCATCACTCTCTGACTATCTATCCGGGCGATGACAAGATGGACTGAGACTTGAAGCCAATTTTTCATTGGACTAGCATGAAGAAAGATGTGGCAGAGTTCGTGGCTCGATGTTTGACTTGTCAGCAAGTCAAGGCTAAATAAAGGAAACACAAAAGGATTACTTTAGCCCTTGGATATCCCACAACGGAAGTGAGAGAGCATCTCCATGGACTTCATTGACGGACTTCCCTGATCGAGAAAAGACAACACGAGCATTTGGGTGATGGTAGACAGGCCTACTAAAGCGCTCATTTTATCCTGAGGCAAGAGCAAGAGAACGACGGCTTGGCTAGCATCAATATACCTTAAGGAGATCATCCAACTTCATGAGGAACCTTCAAGTATAGTAAGTGATCGAGACCCCATATTCACAAGTGAATTTTGGAGGAGCTTGCAAGAAGCCCTAGGTACACAGTTAAGACTTAGCACAACTTATCACCCTCAAACCGATGGGTAGACTGAGAGTGTTAATAGAATTCTAGAGGATTTGTTAAGACTATGTATCCTAGATTTTGGTAGGACTTGGGAGGAGCATTTTCCATTAGTTGAGTTCGCCTACAATAATAGTCATCAGTCGAGCATTGGTATGACATCCTTCGAGGCACTTTATGGCTGACCTTGCAGATTGCCGATGTGTTGGTGGGAGTCTACAGATAGACTTCTACTTGGTCCAGATATGGTGAGAGAGACTTCAGAGAAGATAGACCTTATTCGAAGAAGGATGAAATAGCTCAAGATAGACTAAGAGATGGACTGACTTGGAATTTGAAGTAGAATATAAGGTCTTTATCAAAGTATCACCTTTAAGGAACGTAGTTCGATTTAGGTCGGTAGGGAAATTGGTACCAAGGTTCGTAGGACTATTTCCCATAGTTGAGAGGATAGGCCAAATGACCTATAGAGTTAGACTACCAAAGAGGTTGGTGAGGGTTCATGACGTATTCACGTTTCCCATTTGAGGAAATGTTTTCATGACACAACAGAGGTAGTGGAGCCAAGTACACTTGAAGATGTTGAAATCGAGAGGGATGCATCAGTTTGGAAAGTTCCTACTCGTATTCTGTTAAGAGGCCATGTAACAAATAAGTCATACTAGTGAAGGCGCAATGGGGAAAAGACCAAGGCGATGCGACATAGGAACCCGAAGACACGATTCACGCTTCCTACTCTTTTCTCTTTGGGAGTACGTTCTTAATTTCCTTTCAAGCTTTTGAATTTGTTATCCCTATCATTTGAATCATCGATCCTTAGGTAGAAGCCTATGTTTGGAAACATGTGTTTGAGACATGTTATGCTTGATGATTGCAAGTGGATATAATTGTTTTCTAGTGGATGCCCGTGTATGCATATATATATATATATATATATATATATATATATATATATATATACACACACACATTAGGTACTAGCTCGTCTCAAGCACTAACATATCGGATATGGATGTGTATGCATTTTAAATTTTTCAATAAATGAAAATGGTTGAATCATCACATGGATATTGCATTTTGATGAATGGTTGTGCACAAATATAGAACTTATATGTATTATTAGGATTATTTGCATATATATTGGATACATGGCATAAACATACATTGCATTAAGGAGGTCAACTGAATCAGTCGACCACCTGATTTCTGCATTAGAATACGAACATATACACAAAATCTTTACATATGTTCATACAAGCATTAGAAATTATACGGACAATAGATGCCTTTTAGTGATGGATGAGTAGATGGGTGTAAGTTTTAAATAATAACAGTCTTCTTAAATTAGAGATTTCGAGGACGAAATCCTTTAAGGAAGGAAGAATGTTACACCCCATATTTTAATATACAATAATTATATAATGAAGGTAATAAAATGAATATTGCTTAATTAAATATTCAGAATTAGGTAAAACAGATTTTACCATTGTGTCCGATACGAAATTTTGGTTCAGGGAGGCTGCGAGTTTTCGTAAATCGGATTTAATATGAAGAAGTTATGGACTTAAGAAGATTGCACGAAAATGTATACAAATAATATATATATATATATATATACATATAATAAAATAAATAGCGGAACAGAGCAACGTTAACCGGACGACCCGCCTAAGGCAATCCACCTAGAGGTCGACCCACCTGCATGTAAGGTGGGTTGCTTCGAACGTATTTGGACTGATTTCATCACCTAGTTCGTGCGCTGACTCAACATTGGGTGTATGGTTGGATTTGAAAACCTATAATCTAACCATATCGAGTTATCCTAGGTAACCTTTACAAAGGTTAGCAGTCTCATTGTTTTCTTCACACAAATCTATTCTTCGTTCTTCTTCCTCCAAACCTTTTCTAGTAAAAAAATATGTGAAAATGCTGAGGTGCTGCCTAAATATAAATTAAAGAGGATAATTCTGATTACTCTACAATAACATATCCAAAGTGGACTTTATTCTACAACAGCATATAAAAGAGATATTTTTCTTTGATCCAACCACTATGAGTTCAGTTATTTTTAGATTTGATAACTAGACAGTAATTTGGACATAAATAAACCTGAGTCTGAGATTATACAAGTTTATATGTTGTTATTTTACTGTTACATACCTATTTAGTTTTCAGTTATTATCTATTACATGTATATCCTAGTATCCCTTCTCTTCACCTTAGATTTATTTACAGTCTTATGCCTACTTTATTCAGTTTATGTGTTTCAGAATAAGATTTATGTTTTTCTACTTTTCCTTTTATCTTACGTTACACCTAGGTTATCTAATGCCTAGACTATTCACGATAGAATTGCATAATTGGGTTAATAATTGGAATAACTTTAAATGACAATATAAAGGATAAACTAGGCATATTGAACATGTAATCCAATGATTGTAAAATTGGGGATAATATGCAAAACATGTTAGGATAAACTTAATTAAATAATTAAGTAGAACATGTTAGGAATATCAGATGTTATTAAGTAAAATAACCAACTTAATATATGTATACATCTGGGAAAGTGTTTGTTTGGGGAAGGGGGTTGTACACAGAATAACATTTATAGGAAATGTCATTTACAACCATGCTTATTAATAAACTTAATCCTGCTAAGTTATTACTTGTTGATTTATAAGCTAAGAGGTCCTATAGTTCTGCTGTGGGTATCCAATTTTAGGACTCTTAAAATCGTAGGGTAGGGGAACAAGCCTACGGGGTGGCTTGTGTCAATCTTA
Organism: Allium sativum; assembly: GCA_030737875.1. Taxonomy (NCBI): domain Eukaryota; kingdom Viridiplantae; phylum Streptophyta; class Magnoliopsida; order Asparagales; family Amaryllidaceae; genus Allium; species Allium sativum. The sequence goes on along the minus strand of CM060920.1, from coordinate 452,263,097 downwards.
TGTGGAATCCGTATCAGTTGGTATCCATGTTAGTATCTTAGAGACGGGCCTCGCACTAGGTAGGGGCTAGGGAACGCTTTACTGATCTGGATTGTACGAGGTTCACGGTGTAAGGTGGGAACAGGCGCATTCCAACGGAGTCATCAGCGTGCATGGGTCCAATTATGGGAAACTAAGTCGTTGTAACACCACAAATAGGTCTATGTCCTATAAGTCATCGTGTTAGGGACTGATACACCCTACTGCCGGGGCTGGCACAGGATATTTGTGTAGTAGGGAGCCGATCGCATGGGTAGTAATTAGGGTAACACCTAATCTTGTTAATTCTAGTAATTGGTGCAGTAAACTTAATTCTTGGGATATAAATGAAAAGCATACGATCTTTACCCATTTTATCTTATTATCTCGTTATCATGCTTGTAGTTTCGTATTCAACATTATTTACCTATCTTGACATTATCTAACTTATCCTATTGCTAAAATTCACTAGACTTTATGTTTAGCCTATTTTGTTTCCCTTCTCTCTTGCCCCCCTTAGGTTCCCCTAGTGGGAGTGGACAGTAGATGTGACCACGATTTCATTCTTGGACTTCTTCTGATTCATATATTGCTTTAACTATTGCTCTATCTTGTTATGGCTTTTGAGGAGGGATATGAATTTACAATTTTCTACACTGATGTTTAGTATTATAAGACAAATGGTTTTAATTGAATTTTTTGGTATTTGAAATAATATGATGTTGTAACTGGTTTGAAACAATGTTCTTCTTTAATAATAGAAGTTAGTTTTTTGCGCTGCATATTTATATATGTCTTGTGAATTTTAGTTACTGTTTACATATTGCGCTTTATGAAACTTAATGCATTCTCATATGAGTGACATTAACGGATGTGGGGTGTCAAAGATTCAGATTAATATTGGATGGCTTATGATATAGACTCGATTAACTTTGAGAGTTAAGGATATGGATTTCCAAATCAACGTGGAACGACTCGACATTTGATCAAGCTGCGTAACCAGGAGATAGAAAGATGATCCAAGAGAAAGGACACCAAAAGGTTCTAAGTACATGACTCGACACCGAGTCATACTCTTGACTCGTTAAGGGTCAAGCTTCATAATGGAATATTCAGGTTTTCTTTTGGATTTCACTACAACTGGATGTCTGGCCCAACACTCTCTAGTTTCCCCTTCAATGCTTGACCTTCTACACAAAAATGGGAAACTTTCGGATTCCCTCTTAAAGACTCTACTATTACCCTATTGGAACACCTTCACCTTTTCAATTATCACATCTTCCAAACACTTTTAAATACTTTGTAACTTAGGTCTAAGTACTAACTACTTGACATCATGAGAGATCCCGAACCCCACAAAGTTCTTGACAAAACAATCACAAACAAAGGAGCATTTATGAATCAATAAAACAAGACCACGACAAACCATGCAAAGACTTGTAGAAACCCCAACTGGGTTAGTCAGAACTACGAACTCATCAACAAGTTCAGGGTGCAAATCCAGTCTACACACTAAATAACTACTAACAAAAGAATCTATTACTCCAATATCAAATAAAACTCTAATAGAAATATTTCTGATAGAAAGCATGCCTTGCGCCACAATGCCCTTTCTCTTATTATTAGCACTTGGTGCACTCGAAGAGGTAGGAACTGCATCAAAAGCATAAACCTTCACAACTTGCTTATCTTTCACTGGCATAGGATAACCGTTTTCATATGTCCTATCTTTTTGTAGTTATAGCATTTTCTCTCTATTACCAACCTTACACTTGCTAGCATCATGCCCTTTTTCATTACAACTATGGAAGACCACCTCAATCCTATCCTTCTTCTTGGAAGGCCCTCTTTTGCTCTGCTGTTGTTTCCTTTTTTCATTCCATTTCTTCTTTTTACCTTCATTGCTTTGCTACGGCTTTGGTTCCTCAGAAGCATCAGAAGCAATAACCTTCTTAGGGAACATACGCTTATGCCTACGGGATGTCTCAAGCAACTTCTCGAATGGGTCCTCGATATGGTTTATAAGCCTCTCCCTTAGATACTCATCCAGTCCCAAAATGAAATCCTCAGTCTTTTGATAAGGGGTCTCGATAAAAGAATGCCCAGACTTGAAGAGAGGGTCAGACTCAGCAATATACTCTGAGACTGTCTTCTCCCCCTACTTCAGCTCTGCAAACTTCTTAAGCATGATAGATTTTGAACCTTTTGGAATGAACTTATTTTCAAATCTAGTCTCGAAGTCATTCCAAGAAATCTGATCCTCCAGGACAATAAGAATAATAGAGTTTCACCAACTCATAGCCCTACTCTAAAGTTGTCGAGAAGCAAGCTTCCTCTTTGTAGCATCATTAATCCCCAAATCTCTAAAATTGCGAGTACAAGTTTCCAACCACTCCTGGACCTCGATAGCAGACTCATACCCACTGTACGGTTTGCTTCCCATAGTAGTAAATCCTTGCATAACTTGCCAAAATACATTCGTGGTACCGACACAGGAGCACCTCCCCCACCTATTGCTACTCCAGGTGCATCCCAGGCTCTTCCCGTGACTGACGCCATCATGACATCGAACATAGCTTTGTACTCAGAAGTTCCCATCCCAGGTCCACCTTCGCCAACTACCCCTAATGAAAAATTGTTCCTAGCTGCATTTCTAGATTGACTCATCTTAAATTTGTAACAAGAAGAGTCGCTCCAAACTCGAGAAATGCAACCACGATACTCAAGTGCGGAATACTTTATATTGTACTATATACAGTATAGATTCAACAATCTACAAGTATATCTTTCTTATGCGTATACGTCCTAATTCATTGGCTAAATTAAATAGCAAAAGCTCTGATACCAAATGTGATGACCTCCCCATATCACTTGCATGTAAATAGATAAAATAGTGTGTTGTAGCATGCCAAACTGATATGGGCCGACCATCAAGAGTGTTAATCAAAAGCAGACCTGTCGTATATCTCACAATGCAGGACAATATATAATAATAAATATAGATAATAATGTTGTGAAAGATGACAGAATAGAAAGCAGTTGAACTATCATCAAAACCATAGATTCATGCAAATGAAATTGATAATATTTGAATATATTTCATCCTCACTACAACCCTCAAAGCATGCTCATAAGTGGAAAGCAATATATACAATTAACTATGCGCTATAACTCCTCCAAGCTCATCCCCGACCTGGCATTTTGCATAATCTCGCCTGTTATCTAGTCTACTCATTAGTGTCGTCGATGAGTGACCAAGATAAAAAGAAGGAAACATAAAACCTTAGGTCAGACAATAGTCTGGTATGGGCGATAAGATATATCAAAAGTTGAACTATAAAATATGTAAGTAGACAGTTTAAGTCTCATATCTATCCTGTCCCTGCAACCAAAGATTCAACACATAATAAGAATAGTGATAAACAAAGCAATAACATAAGAAGTGGGCGAAGTTACAAGATATGAGAATTTGTCTAGCCCTCCCAGCTCTCATTTCTTATTTTCTCTAAGCCCTATCAGTGATAATCTACTCTAGAAGTGAAGGTGTACGTGATAAAGCAACAATAACAACTATCATACAAATCCTAACTATCACCATCTAAAGCCATGAATGCGTTGATACTTGTATAGTAACCTTGTTTAGCCAAGGGCCAATGGAAATCCCGATTCTAGCCGACTCCGAGTTTTACCAACACGTTCCATAACAACCTAGCTACATCCTGTCCAGGGTACATGATCATGCCGATCCTAGTGGGTGTCCATAAGATACCCATGCTTGGAGTTACACTAGAACAATCCGAGCTATCAACGATTCCTTTTCTAATCACTATTAGGGTTACTCCACTCTGTCCTAAAATTTGAGCCCCCTCGATCATTCCATTACCTTAAATCATCATTTATACATTGAACTGCTTCTTTTCTCACAGCGTTGTTCGCTACGAGCTGTGTCGATCATATCGTTTGCCATGAGTCAATCTTACACTGTCGTTCTCTACGAACTGCCTCTGCATCATGTAGCTACTTCCACATACTAACCATACTTTACCCGCGGCCCACTCCGCATTCGATTACTCGTCGAAGAGTTCATTACTCGATCATACTATAACTCTCAATGTAGAGTAGTATCTGTCAAACCAAGACTACCAGCATGATCATAAGAGCTTCCTTTCTTTTCCTTGTGGATCGCACCTTCCCAGCATTAATCCCTATGGATCGGTACCGCTCCACAAGTTATAGACTGATACTAGTCCATGTTCTTAGCTATTTCTTGGGTAAGTACTCCGGATCCTTGAAGTACTCCATTTTTACTATGGGTCCATGATTTTTGACCGGTCCATCATCCCTTACCAGTTTATGAGTACCTACCGGTCCATGACTTAGAACAATTTCTTCACGTCGCATGCCAACTCCCCTTGGCACCAATTTTTTTCCATAACCTGCAAATCATTCTATGAGTTCACATAAAAAAGTTTGGAGTCGAAATATTGCTCCCTTATGGACCAATATCGGTCCATAGGCCATGGACCGGTATCGGTCCATGCACTTAGCACATTTCGATACCTAATTTTTTGAGCATCTTCTCGCTATCTTTCAAAGCTCAATCCTTAACTTTCATGCAATTTCGATGAATTTTTTATATTTTTTTTCTCAATTCTTCATCCCAACACCTAATTTTGTCGATACTAATACATGAAATCAAGTATAACATTCGAACAACGATTGCAACAATTCAAACAACAACATATGAAATGAAAATCATATTCAAACACCTAAATTCATGTAGAATATGAAACAATAATGCATATGCATAGATTAAGTGCATATCTATGAATAAATGAATCTAAACTTATTATTTTAATCTAATTTTCACTAAATTTATTATCCCTAAAGTTTGGAAAAGGGATTTAACATATATGATCATGATCTAGTGTGATCTAACATGTAAACATGATAAAAATGTCTAATCTAAGCATATATTGTAAAATAGCATGATGAGATATGTAAATAACCCCTAAATGATGCAAAATACAAAGATCAATGATGATCTAAACTCTTCAGAAGTTTGGAAGAGATTTGAAGTGATTTGAATGTGTTTTTGAGGTTTTGGAGGAAGAACTAGAGGATCTTAGCTCTTATGGTTGCTGTACAAATGAAGATAGAACCTTAACTAATCTATTCAGCCTTTTATTTATAGTACCAGTCATTAACCTTTTATGGGCCTATCTAATTAACCTATTAATCTGCCTAATAGTCTGCTCAGCAGTTCAAAAATCTTAAAACTTCTATATCTCCATAACCTCTTTACCAAATCATTAATGTAACCACTCTACGGAACGACCACTCTCAAATCTTTCAATGACACAAGTTTGAACATCTGATTTTGCGTCAACCAAAATATACGAACAAAACAAGATACTTAGAGGTAAAATGGTCACAAAAGAACCCGATAAAAACCATAGATGTGTAAAACATCGTAACTAACCATATATTAAAATATCAGAATGATACGACCTCATGTTAATAAAACAGAATTATTTTATAATCATTTGATACGTAAAATATGGTTATTACAACTAGACCCGGCCCAGAGGGTAGCCCACCAAGACCTCAGGCTAGGGCAGCCCATTGGGCTAGGGACAAAGTTATAATTTTTTTTGTTTTGAAAACTTAATATGTATAAGATATAAATTTATGCTTTTATTAAGTAGTTGTTGGTTCCCTGGTAAGGTTGAAATGAAGGAGTAAAATAAAGTTGAGTTCGATCTTGTTAGGTGCTGCAATGATTTTTTTTTCCACTCACTCAACCTTTGCTTTGAATTTTTTAGTGGGCTTGGACATCCAAAGTTGTGGGTCGGCACTAATTACAGCATTTTATATTTATCGTACACAGTTTGTAGGAGAACAAAATTTTACGTAATGTGGTACCTAATTAAAGTCTAACTTTTGTCCAATAGATATAATTACAATGTACAAACTCACATCTATGCACCTGCTCGATTACATGCACTTGCTTCCTCTTGTCTTCACTGTACTTCATCAATCAAGATATACAACACCATTATTTCATTTAATGCATCGACACAAACACCACACTCTTGAGTAACATAGCTATGAAGTAAAGTTTTAACACCCACGCACAAATATGAAAGACAACACAAAAACATGTTCATTATATATTACCAAGGAAGACACATAACAAAGCACATTTTTTTTCCACACAGAATGAACTCACGCACGAAACCTTCCTCCCATTTTCTTCCCTCTGCAAATATAAACATAATGCACATGCATGAAGAGGAAAACACACACACACAATTTCTCTCGGTAAATATAAAAACGCAAGGCATCGCTTCTTCACTATTTTTATGGCATGCGCATGAAAATGAGTTGCATGTGTCTTGTATGCGTGTGTACATTTGGGAGAAGTGTGTTGTGTAAATATGTATGCATGCATGAGAGTGTATGTGTATATTCATAGAGAAGGTGGAAGTTGTCAGTGCACTGGTAAGAGGCGAGGCAGTGGACGTTAGAGCTTCGTGAGTGCATGTGGGAGGGTGCTTGCGCTGGTGTGTGAATGTAGATGCACATTGACGTGCATGTTGAAGTGTACAGATGTATAGCTTTCAAGGGGAAAAAAGGGGGGGAAATGAAGGGAAAATACAAGGAAACATGACTGTCAAAGAATATGTAAACAAATTCAACCAGCTAGCAAGGTTTGGATTGGAATTGGTAGATACTCCGCATAAGAAAGTTTGGTGGTTCGCTAAAGGGCTGAATGAACCCGTCTATGGGTTAGCTAGATGGCCATGCATGAGCAAATGGACACAGTCAAGAAGTTGAAGGAAGTTGGAGATATTATTCATGGGCCTTGTTTTTGCATTTGAGCCCTTGGCAATGTGTTCATTTGCTTACATATGGAGGAGCAATGAAATAAGGCTGCGTCCAAAATTCTTGTTAGTTCGGGTTCAAGCTACTGTTCCAGAATTGGACCATGTGGGGGGTGAGAGTAGCATTAATTTAATTTGGTTATTTTGATTTGCTAATTGAAGTTGCTGAGCTTTAAACATGTTTTTTCCACTTATACGGAATCTGTTTTACTCGTGGCTTTTGATGTAACAAGTTAGTGTGATTGATTGTCACATTTGATTACGTATAAAATATGGATAAATTATTAGTTATTAATTTAATTACGTTTAATTGTAGTTAAACTGATTAGTGGCACCTGTTAGCGGAATAAAATATCGTTATGCTAATTATAATAACCTGGACATTTGGTTATACATTAGTTAAGTAATAATGATAATGTTGCGTTATCATTTATCGTTGATTAATATCGTTTGATTGATTGTGCTCGATTAGTTTATGAGAAAATACATTTTCTATTTAGCATTGGTTTGGGTAGAAAATATTTGTAAGTTAATACATTGTGATTAATTTCACGATTTAGATGAAGGTGTTTAGCGATAATAGTTGATTCATTTAGTTTGTGAACGTAAATTTAATGAATCGCTTTGAAAGATGGTTTTATAAAAAGAATATGAAATAAAATATTGATTTCAAAGAAATAGAAAATATTTGGAAATGAATATTTTGAAGATGATGGACGGTTTATAAAGGTGTTTTATAAACATTTTTTTTTCAATAACTCAAATCTTGATATTTAAAAGATTTTGATAACAACAGTACGATTTAGATACATTAAGGATTATTAATGCGAAATGATTTATCACTTCAGGATGCAAAATGATTTGTTATGCTACCAAAGATTGGGCCCACGACTAAAGACCGGACATGGGGATCATGGGACCTTTGTTATGGTCTGCTCTAGACTGATAGTGGGGACACATTTTGTTCATTATGCGTATGACGACTATGACTCTGTGGCTTTGTTATCGGGAGAAACCTTCCGATCTTCTTACATATATGTTGATATGCTTATATTGTAGAATATTTGGGATTTCCAAAAATGATTTATTTTTAGATCCCAAAGTGAAGTATAACTTGCTACGAAATATATATATATATATATATATATATTATTTCAATGATTTAGAATGAAACCAGAATTTTAGTTTGAAGATATTATTTTCAAAAAAGTAAAAGATTTTGAAAATATTGAATTTGATTAGATTTGATAAATCTAAATGTAAAGATTAAGTCTGAATGGTAGTTTGCGAACTGCATATTGTTTTGGCATCATAGGCTCGATGAGTCCTATTTGTGAATAGCAGAACTACATTGGCTTTATTTTATATCTGATTGGATACCTTATTAAATCAGGATATGTACGCAGTCCTAAGTGGTAGTGATGCAGTGTCGAAAATAATGTAACAGTTTTATGTTTATTGTTTGTTATTTATCTTATGATGTCTTATATTTCCTTCTTACTATATTATTCCGCATTTGACTTATTTGTTGAGCTTGCAGAAACAGCTATTGCTATTTATCTCATTTGTGTTGTGCAGCAATAGATTTATTTTGTACTGACTTATCTTGTATCGTAGCAAACCTTGTAGATTATATGGTCTTTGATAATCTATATTATAAAAATTGTATACTATACATTTAGCAGTGTTAGATATTTATCAAATTTTGTTTAGATAACTGGATAGTAGTTTTATAATGGACAGATATTTCAATTATTTTGGCTAGTCAAAAAATTCGGGCCATTTCAATAGTGACCAATGTTTTAAATGCTATTTGTTTTGACCCATTTAACATGTCTTTGACTTCGAAACATTTCTTAAATTATTGGAAATATATATTTATAATATCGAGTTACGTATATGAATATTTTAGGCAAATTAATAAAAGATATTTGATTAATAAATTTTTTTAACTAAATGAGGCTTAGTAAATATAATAGAATTAAATCTAAATAGATTATGTTGCTTATTTGATAGTTAGATAACCGACTATCAAATATTGAACAATTTCTAATTATGGAAATACCTAGCGGAAACACGAGAATTATAAGGTATAATCATCTTATATGATATTGTCGTATGCATAAAAATATTGGTATTTTTTAGACAGATGATAAAGAGATCCATCTACTTAAATGGTTAGGAGGTGATCCCTGCTTTTATATATTATCTATCTATTTATTTTCAAAAGAACAGGAGTTGAGATTACAGAAATTATATTACCAGTCTGGAAAGACTGGGAACACACACACTGTAACACCCTGTAATTCCGTAAAGTTAAGCTTCACAAATTAAAGTATAGTTAATTTTTAGAAGAAGAATTAAGGGAAACGGGTTATGCCATTGCGTTCGTCTCGAAATTCTGCTTGAGATAGAGTCCGAGTTTGCGTGAATCGGACTACGTATGAAGGAGTTATGGCCTTCGAAAGAATCAAGAACTAGAACGGTTCAAATCGAAATTCAAATTTCGAAATCAGAAGAAGAAGCGGGCTGGGCGGGAATTTTCCCGCCCAGGGGCCAGGTCAACCAGGGGTCGACCTTAATGTCGACCTCCCCCCATACAGGTCGACATTAGTGTCGACCTAGGGGTCGACCTGGGCCTGTTTTGCAAGATCTAGACTGCAGCGATCTTAACCTATTCTGGACGGACTGGATGGCTTCTAGGGTGATCTAATGGCTCTAAAACACTCTCTACGCCTATAAAAGAATGCCTAGACCTAAGGTTTCTCCACACAAATTCTTTGAGGCGTCTATATGCTGTTTCTCTCTATTCTAGCCTCCACCATTAAAATAAATCTTATTCTCCATTAAAACAAGTTATAGTCCTTCAAATTGGAGATTCAAATCAAGTTAAAGCTTCAAGTTGGACCATAGGCATTCCGCTTCAAGCAACGTCACTCGAATCATAGCAAATCGCCGCAACACTATCTTATTATCCTTCATAAACCGATCACTGTAAGTTCGGTTATTCTTTAGATTTGAATGTGTAATTGGAATCGTGAATGTAATAAATCAAAATATAGAACTGTACCTATTTGCAAGTTAATTATCTTTGATTCATGCTTATGTCAAATCTAAAGTTATCTATGCCTTTGGATCTGATTTATGACTATGACTATGAGACTTTTTCCTAAGACTATGACTATGAAATTGTTGCCTATGAAACTATTGCCTATGACTATGATTCATGACTATGAGACTGTTGCCCACGACTATGATTCATGACTATGAGACTATTGCCTATGACATTGATTAAGAAACTATTGTGATTAGTCGTCCATGACTATTGTGGTTAATTGCCTATAACTATTTTAGTTAGTTGCTTATGCCTATTCCCATTGTTACAATTAACCAAATCACCTATGCCTATTCCCTTAATTATGTTGGATCTCATATTTAGTGTGTAACTTGGCTAGTTTATTCCTATTCACTGTTATGTACATCGAACCTATTGGAGCGATTATTTTTGTATTTGGTTCATTATTGCATGCCTATCCTTTTATATCAATTCTTGTTCTTATCCCCTATTCCTTTTGTTAGTGCCATTTCATGAGTACTTAGAAGACTTGTGAAATCATGTTATACGTACGATCATGACGCGGGGATCGGGCGTAGCATAATTAAGTTAATTTGGCATAATAAATATGTTGGCATAATCTGAATTGGCTATAATAGTGAATAATTTACATGCATATTAGACTTGGGCATAAATGATAAATTTTTAATTGGATGCAAAGTATGTAATTGGCATGTAAACCAAGTATTGGACATAAGCGGTAAACTAGAATATTAAATCTAGTTTTGACATGAACTATAAATTGGAATATTAATCTAGATTTGGGCATGAACTGTAAAAGGGGAATATTAAATCTAAATTGGTATAAACTGCAAGTTGGGTTAATTGATAGGTAAATCAAGTTTTGGGCATAGAATATAAGTATGTTAATTGGCATGTTAATTGGCATGACAAATGAATATGATATAGGCTAAATTGATTTATGGAAAATTTACATGAATAGTAAATATGTAAATTAGAGAAGAGGAAAATGCCTAACCCGAGGTTAGATTGAGTTATGGTGTAAAACTGCCTGGAACCGCCCGGCACATCCAGTAACCACAACAATACTGTCTAAGGTGAGAGGTTAGTGCATCAAGCCCAGAAAGACCCGAGGTTAGACTGGGTTGTGGTGTAAATCCGCCCGGAACCGACCGGCACATCCAGTAACCACAACAATACCTGTCTAATGTGAGTGGTTGGTGCTTTAAATTAATTAATTAAAGCTCATGAACAGTCAAGCTAGAAATGGTGAGGTTAAGTAACTAAGGAAACACTTAAGCAACTTAACATGTTAACAACGTAAGATTTGTGGGAGTTAAGTAACTAAGGAAATACTTAACCATTATAACATGTTAACTAGACAAGTGGGTAAGGTTAAGTAAATGTTTAACATGCTAACTAGACTAGATGATGGGGTTAAGTAAACTTAGAACACTTAGCCGTTAAAGCATGATGAATAAACAAGGTTAAGTTAATGAAAGACACTTAACCGGTATAACCTAATAAACGAGTAAGGTTAAGGAACACTTAACCAATTTGACATGATATATGGGTAGGTTAAGTCAACGTGAACTACTGGATAACACTTAACCAATTTAACATGACAAGTAAATGGGTTAAGTTAACTTGAATTGACTGATGACACTTTACCAATCCAACATGACGAGAACGAGAACTAAGTAGTAAACCTTAGTTAAGAGAACTAAGTAGTAAACCTTAGTCAAGAAAGCCACGTAGAACACGAAAAGGAGAGAACGTCCGTCTGATCATGAAGAAGGCTCCAACGAACTGGGTTACGAAGCACGCGGCTTCGAGGGGACGTGAGGGTACTCTTGTATCCCTCTGTGAGGCTGCAGATGATCCTCCTGGGCTCACAGAGGTTAAGATCCGCGTTAGAAGAGCCAAGGGTATGTCTTGGTTGCAATAATAAGGCAACCTAAAGACTAGGATGGACCAGCGTGATTCGGCGAGACCAGTTTTTTCCTTATAATAGCAACTCGTCGTCTACCTACTATCTTGACTCAGTCGAGATACGTAAAGCGGAAAGGCGGAGAACTCCTAAAGACCATGTACTTGCTATCTAGTTATGGGTGAGGTTGGCCAATAGGTTTGTGGGGGCATAGAGGGCCTGCGTATAGTTCTCATTCTTGTTTTTCTTGGGTGCCTTTCATTCATTAGTTGAGGGAGGGGGTCAAGTTGGACCATAGCCACTGCAAAAACAAACCTTAGCATCTGCAGATAACTTAAAGCTCCCGACCGAGTTCCGTGTTTCTTGATTAGCCCTGCCACGGGACTCGGGCCGCACATATAGAGGACATGTGCAACTAGACATCGATAATGATTCACGACTCGTACGTGGGGAAGGTCTAGGAACATATATCACCATGAGTGGTGTGTCCTAGACTAGGGGGCATCGTACGATAGGTAGCATAATCCCTTGTTGGACCTAGGTCGCATAAACCCTGAATCCGAGAAGCGTTCAATAGGTAGCATAAACCCCAGTGGCCCTGGGTAGCGTAAACCCTGGTTGAATCTAGGAAGCGCCCGATAGTAAACCCTGGATTAGATCTAGGTAATAAATGGAACCTCCATAATAGATGTACACCTAAAGGCAACCACAATTACGGGGATTGGGATCACGTTATCATATGATCATTTTATATAGATTACTAGTTTGGACAATAGTTAGGTAGTGTAGAGATATAGAAATCAGTATAACAGGGTAGTCGCGAAGCAGAGAAGGAGCAGAAGCGCATTCAGTTTATCAGTATATCAAGTTTATCAGTACATTCAGTTTATCTTGCCATATCGTATCCTATGCTTATCCCATGTTATCTTATTACTATGGTTTAGTCTTATATTTAGTTTATTCATGTCATGACCCTTTTCCTCGTTAAAATGCTAAGAATCACTGAGCTTACCAGGATTTATGTCTGACCTAGTTTGCTTTCGCCTCTTTTCTTCCGTTCCTCCCCCCCAAGGTAGCGAGGGAGGGAATAGCTCAGCTCATTTTGGACCGTTACTCTTTCCGAGCATGAAGATTCTTTGACGCATTGCGTTGAACTCCATTTTCTACTGCTATTACTGGCTCATATTCTATTAGGGAATATCATTGTCAGTTTATGCTTCTTTATTTTAAACAAGACAGATGCTCTGTTGTTATAAGTATTGGTGTTGTAAAACAATCTTTGTACAAGATGTTTTTAATCAATAAAGGTTATTTATTTTCCGCTGCTTTATTTGTCTGTCCTGTAAGTTTTCTGCATCTTGTACCAAAAATGCTCCACCGAAGTTAAGGCATTCCCTTTGTGAGTGACCTTAATGGAGGTGGGGTGTTATACTTGGTATCAGAGCTGAATGTTACCGGATCAGATAAAAGATTTGGAATTTTTTTTAAAAGAAGCATTTTCAAAAGAAAAGTTTTGTTTTAAAGGCATATCCCCCAAAGCCGTATGCACTATCTTTTGACCCTCTGCTTGAATCCATGTTTCCTTCTTTCTTGAGTCTCCGGGGCTCCTGGCTTTCTGGGAGGTAACCTCATCGCGGCATGGTTCTGTAGGCTTGATGAGACTACGACACATGTCGAAGGGCAAAGCAGTTCCCAACTTCCATCTATAGCCTTAGTAGTTTCACCTACGGCTAATTTTCTTTTGAGCTTTGTGTGGTTTTCGGTGCGATGGAGGCAGCTTTCGAGAGACCTGTCAACATGTTACATAAGGATGGTAAAGATGAGAATGAGGGAGTTTGGCCAAGGAGTACAACCCAAGGATGAGAAAACTCGTGAATATGGACTTGGTTCACAAAGGAGGAAAGAATAGTAAAACCTAAGACAAGAGAAAGTATCTTTAGTATTGTATAACGGGTCATATAACTAAGGACAAGGGCAAGGACAAAGGACAGGATTTTTAGGAGGACAAGTGCATGCTCTCACCGCAAGCGTACCTGAGGGAGAGGTAGTAGAGCTTCTATTGAAAAAGTCTAGTTTTTCTTTTAATCCTCCTGTTAGTACTCTTTTTGACTTTAGCACTTCACATTTGTTTATATCTGCTTCAATAGTTGAGTCTCTTCACCTTAGTACTTGTATAGTTGGAGATCCCATTTTTGTCTCAAATCCAATTTGTGGTTCGGCTCATTTATCTTTGGTTTGAAGGGATTTGAGAATAGCTATCGAGTTTAAGCGTAATGCTTATGTTTTTGGTTCCTTGGGCTAGGGGTTGATTCTAGGCATGGGTTGGTTAGCTAGTAATTGTGAAAGGAGGGTAGTTAGACTCTTGACTTGTCTCGGGAATACCCTCGAGACTTCGTGCGATCCTAAGGGGATCAGTTAGGCTTAGCTACCTAGAATCACTTGATACATCTATCGACGGTTTGTGATCCATTAGAGCAGTCCATGAGCACGCAGATGTTTGGATTAGGTTAGGGGTTTGCCCCCTAAAACGCGAGATAAGCTTCCGCATATATCCAATTGACAATGCAAAGCTAGTTTTGAAGCAAGATTGGCGAGGATAGCATCATCTCACGTAGATCGTCCAAATTTGGAGGAAGTATTTCTTGGGTGCTTGTCTGATATTGGTTTAGGCCTTTGAGGCTTGTACTTGAGGGATGTCGAGTTCGACTAGGATGGTTTGCCCGAGAGAAAAATGGTTGTGGCAGGCGCCTAAGTAGAAAAAAAGACGGACCTTAAGAGAGGTAAAAAGTACATAGCAACCTTTAGCTTTAGATCCTCAGATTTGTAACATGATGGATAAGCTAAGTAGAGGAGAGACCTCTTATCATCTTAGTATATACACTTGGATACTCTCTAGCACAGTAAGTGATCGAGGTCCTATCTTTACTAGTAGGTTTTGGAAATGGAGGTCAAGAAGCTTCGCAATCGTGAAGTTAAATTAGTTAAGGTACGATGGAGTGAAGCTCAAGAAGATGCAACTTAGAAGACTGAAGACTAGATACACGCATCATACCCTTATCTTTTTGAGGGAATATCCTTGATTCCTCCTTTTCTGTTAAGTTCATCCTAGTCTTTATCTTTTAAGGTATATCCTCCAAGTCATATCTTCGATCCTTAGGTAGAAGCCAATGGATGTAAACATGTGTTTGAAACATGTTATGATTGATCGTTGCAAGTGGTTGCTAGTGGTTGATCGTGGATGCATATACACATATTAGGCACTAGATCGGCCTAGTCACTTTCATATTGCATTTGCATATATGTATTTATTGAACTTGATGTGTTATCCTATGGACGTTGCATTTGAGTGAATGGTTGTGCACTCATATAGAAATAATATGTACCATTAGGATTGCATACATATTGGACGCATGTCACTGACATGATTTGCATTAAGGAGGTCAACTGAATCAGTAGACCGCCTGATTTTGCACTAAATAAGGACATATACACACTCTATGCACATGATCATGAAATCATTAGAAATCTTTTTAAGGACAATGGATGGTTGTGATTGAATGGTTGAGCAGATGGATGATCGGATGGTAGGACACATTCTTCCCAACTTGAAGATTTCGGGGACGAATCCTTAAAGGTGGGAGGGAGAATGTAACACCCCATAATTCTGTAACATTAAGCTTCACAAATTAAAGTATAGTTAATTTTTAGAAGAATAATTAACGGAAGCGGGTTACGCCATTGCGTTCGTCTCAAAATTCTGCTTGAGATAAAGTCCGAGTTTGCGTGAATCGGACTCTGTATGAAGGAGTTATGGCCTTCGGAAGAATCAAGAATTAGAACGGTTCAAATCGAAATTCAAATTTCGAAATCAGAAGAAGAAGCGGGCTGGACGGGATTTTCCCTCCCAGGGACCAGGTCGACTAGGGGGTCGACCTTAGTGTCGACCTCCCCCATATAGGTTGACCTTAGTGTCGACCTGGGGGTCGACCTAGGGGTCGACCTGGGCCTGTTTTGCCAGATCTGGACTGCAGTGATTTTAACCTATTCTGGACAGACCGGATGGCTTCTAGGGCTATCTAATGGCTCTAAAACACTCTCTACACCTATAAAAGAATACCCGGACCTAAGGTTTCTCCACACAAATTCCTTGAGGCGTCTATATGCTGTTTCTCTTTATTCTAGCCTCCACCATTAAAATAAATCTTATTCTCCATTAAAACAAGTTATAGTTCTTCTTCAAATTGGAGATTCAAATCAAGTTAAAGCTTCAAGTTGAACCATAGGCATTCCGCTTCAAGTAATGTCACTCGAATCGTAGCAAATCGCCGCAACACTATCTTATTATCCTTTCTAAACCGATCACTGTAAGTTCGGTTATTCTTTAGATTTGAACGTGTAATTGGAATCGTGAATGTAATAAATCAAAATATAGAACTGTACCTATTTGCAAGTTAATTATCTTTAATTCATGCTTATGTCAAATCTAAAGTTATCTATGCCTTTGGATCTGATTTATGACTATGACTATGAGACTTATGCCTAAGACTATGACTATGAAACTATTGCCTATGAAACTATTGCCTATGACTATGATTCATGACTATGAGACTGTTGCCCACGACTATGATTCATGACTATGAGACTATTGCCTATGACATTGATTAAGAAACTATTGTGATTAGTCGCCCATAATTATTGTGGTTAATTGCCTATAACTATTGTAGTTAGTTGCTTATGCCTATTCCATTTGTTACAATTAACCAATCATGTTTTACCTTTAACTTGCATTATGTTAGACCAAATCACCTATGCATATTCCCTTAATTTTGTTGGATCTCATATTTAGTGTGTAACTTGGCTATTTTATTCCTATTCACTGTTATGTACATCGATCCTATTAGAGCCATTATTTTTGTATTTGGTTCATTATTGCATGCCCATTCTTTTATATCAATTCTTGTGCTTATCCCCTATTCCTTTTGTTAGTACCATTTCATGAGTACTTAGAAGACTTGTGAAATCATGTTATACGTACGATCATAACGCGGGGATTGGGCGTAGCTTAATTAAGTTAATTTGGCATAATAAATATGTTGGCATAATCTGAATTGGCTATAATAGTGAATTATTTACATGCATATTAGACTTGGGCATAAATGATAAATTTTTAATTGGCCGCAAAGTATGTAATTGGCATGTAAACCAAGTTTTGGACATAAGCGGTAAACTAGAATATTAAATCTAGTTTTGACATGAACTATAAATTGGAATATTAATCTAGATTTGGGCATGAACTGTAAAAGGGGAATATTAAATCTAAATTGGCATAAACTGCAAGTTGGGTTAATTGATAGGTAAATCAAGTTTTGGGCAAAGAATATAAGTATGTTAATTGGCATGACAAATGAATATGATCTAGGCTAAATTGATTTATGGAAAATTTACATGAATAGTAAATATGTAAATTAGAGAAGAGGAAAATGCCTAACCCGAGGTTAGATTGAGTTGTGGTGTAAAACTACCTGGAACCGCCCAGCACATCCAGTAACCACAACAATACTGTCTAATGTGAGAGCTTAGTGCATCAAGCCCAGAAAGACCCGAGGTTAGACTGAGTTGTGGTGTAAAACCGCCCGGAACCGACCGGCACATCCAGTAGCCACAACAATACCTGTCTAATGTGAGTAGTTGGTGCTTTAAATTAATTAATTAAAGCTCATGAACAATCAAGCTAGAAATGTTGAGGTTAAGTAATTAAGGAAACACTTAAGCAACTTTACATGTTAATAAGGTAAGATTTGTGGGGGTTAAGTAACTAAGGAAACACTTAACCATTATAACATGTTAACTAGACAAGTGGGTAAGGTTAAGTAAATGTTTAACATGCTAACTAGACTAGATGGTGGGGTTAAGTAAACTTAGAACACTTAGCCGTTAAAGCATGATGAATAAACAAGGTTAAGTTAATGAGAGACACTTAACCAGTATAACCTGATAAACGAGTAAGGTTGAGGAACACTTAACCAATTTGACATGATATATGGGTAGGTTAAGTCAACGTGAACTACTGGATAACACTTAACCAATTTAACATGACAAGTGAATGGGTTAAGCTAACTTGAATTGACTGATGACACTTAACCAATCCAACATGACGAGAAAGAGAACTAAGTAGTAAACCTTAATTAAGAGAACTAAGTAGTAAACCTTAGTCAAGAAATCCATGTAGAACACGAGAAGGAGAGAACGTCCGTCTGATCATGAAGAAGGCTCCAACGAACTGGGTTACGAAGCACGCGGCTTCGAGGGGACGTGAGGGTACTCTTGGTATCCCTCTGTGAGGCTACAGATGATCCTCCTGGGCTCACAAAGGTTAAGGTCCGCGTTAGAAGAGCCAAGGGTATGTCTTGGTTGCAATAATAAGGCAACCTAAAGACTAGGATGGACCAGCGTGATTCGGCGAGACCAGTTTTTTCCTTGTGATAGCAACTCGTCGTCTACCTACCATCTTGAGTCAGTCGAGATACGTAAACCGGAAAGGCAGAGAACTCCAAAAGACCATGTACTTGCTATCTAGTTATGGGTGAGGTTGGCCAATAGGTTTGTGGGGGCATAGAGGGCCTGCGCATAGTTTCCATTCTTGTTTTTCTTGGGTTCCCTTCATTCATTAGTTGAGGGAGGGGGTCAAGTTGGACCATAGCCACTGCAAAAACAAACCTTAGCATCTGCATCAGAAGATAACTTAAAGCTCCCGACCAAGTTCCGTGTTTCTTGATTAGCCCTGCCACGGGACTCGGGAAGCACATATAGAGGACATGTGCAACTAGACATCGATAACGATTCACGACACGTACGTGGGGAAGGTCTAGGAACATATATCACCCTGGGTGGTGTGTCCTAGACTAGGGGGCATCGTCCGCTAGGTAGCATAATCCCTAGTTGGACCTAGGTCGCATAAACCCTGAATCCGAGAAGCGTTCAATATGTAGCATAAACCTCAGTGGCCCTGGGTAGCGTAAACCCTGGTTGAATCTAGGAAGTGCTCGATAGTAAACCCCAGATTAGGTCTAGGTAATAAATGGAATCCCCATAATAGATGTACAGCTGAAGGCAACCACAATTACGGGGATTGGGATCACGTTATCATATGATCATTTTATATAGATTACTAGTTTGGGCACTAGTTAGGTAGTGTAGAGATATAGAAATCAGTATAACAGGGTAGTCGCGAAACAGAGAAGGAGTAGAAGCGCATTCAGTTTATCAGTATATTCAGTTTATCAGTATATCCAGTTTATCAGTACATTCAGTTTATCTTGCCATATCATATCCCATGCTTATCCCATGTTATCTTGTTACTATGGTTTAGTCTTATATTTAGTTTATTCATGTCATGACCCTTTTCCTCGTTAAAATGCTAAGAATCACTGAGCTTACCAGGCTTTATGTCTGACCTAGTTTGCTTTTGCCTCTTTTCTTCCGCCCCCCCCCCAAGGTAGCGAGGGAATAGCTTAGCTCATTTTGGACCGTTACTCTTTCCGAGCATGAAGATTCTTTGACGCATTGCGTCGAACTCCATTTTCTACTGCTATGGATGGCTCATGCTTTATTGGGGAATATCATTGTCAGTTTATGCTTCTTTATTTTAAACAAGACAGATGCTCTGTTGTAATAAGTATTGGTGTTGTAAAACAATCTTTGTACAAGTTGTTTTTAATCAATAAAGGTTAATTATTTTCCGCTGCTTTATTTGTCTGTCTTGTAATTTTTCTGCATCTTGTACCAAAAATGCTCCACCGAAGTTAAGGCATTCCCTTTGTGAGTGACCTTAACGGTGGTGGGGTATTATACACACACACACACACACGTGTGTATGAGACAGGTTCAGTGACACCTCAAACATTGTAGTACCACTTTGGCCTCCCTCTTTTCTGCCACACAATCACTTTCTCTCACCCTCCCATAACTTTCTCTCCCCCTCTACTACATTCTTTATTATAAACGAGAGGTGGGTTTCAGGGAGGATAATGGGGTGCCGGAATTTTGGGGTGCCATTGAACGCTTACATATACACACGCACGCACACGAAAACCACTTCAAACTAGGATAATTGTTCGAATTGGAAGACATCTTAAATGGCGAAACTGAAAAGGAAATCCTTTTAAGTGTAATGGTTACTTGCCACTAGTTTTATGGATACAATAGAAGTAATGCCTTCAGTTTGTTCATATCCTGAACAGCTTGTATAGAAGAATGCTAACATTGCATTATTGCTTGGAGGATGGTATTAGCATTCCAAGTGGGATCGCTATATGCGAAGGTAAAGCGTAGTCTCAAGCCTCACCAACTGGGAAAGTATAAAACATGGGATATGCAGTTTGGCTATGTAGGTTAGTCTCATTAGGGTATTTACATCACCCTTCTACACATATATGTGGATTTGGTTGTGCATGCAAGCTATTGGGAAGAGGTTGGAAAGACTAAGGATGATGAAATACTCAATACAATTGTTAATCTTCCATTTGACCAGTCGCATTCACGTAGATAGGACAAGTTAGAATCGATGATTATCGAGGCAGGAAGGTCAAAGAGATGGTCCAAAGAACAAGACTTTGAGTTTATATGGGACCGTAGTCGACGAGAAGGTCAAATCGCAATACTGGGCAAAGACGATAAGGAGGTTGCATGACCCTATGCATCCATCTGGCTCATATCGAATCCAATTCGTGCCTATGGGGTCTAACACAATCCGACTTGGGTCGAATGACATATGGTGCAATCCCCTATCCTTCCTCGCTCCTCAAATTCCGCACATCCCGATGCTTCAAGCTTAGCTCCAACAATGTTCAAAGCCTCATATGCAATGCATTCAAGCATAGATAAGAGTATAAGAGAGCAGTAAAGAAGACTCAAGCAAACAACCTTCCATATTTGGCTATTATGGTTTGGCATGCTACAAAGTCTCTGGATCGGCATATCTGGATTGTCACATCCAAATCGTTATTCTATTCAAACCATTTAAATATATATATAATAAATTTTGTCGATTTCCATTCGAAATGTATTTTATAAACATTTATAAATTCATTTAAAAACGATTTCAACTTCCACTTCAATTTTAAATCAAAATTGAACATCCCATATTATTATAATATTTTCAAAATATTAGATCTTGAAATTCATTTTCTCGACATTGATTATAAAAATAGATAAAGTCGGTAGAAAAATTCGTTTGAGTTAAAATGTCATTTATTTACTTAACTCGGCTTCATATTTTGAAATTACTATTCATTTCAAAATAAACTTGAACAAACTATTATTAAATGAAAATTAATCCAAATCACTTCGTTTTCAGTTATGAATATTCATGGATATTCTAATATTTCGTGTCCATCCAAAACCAGACTTCAACTATTCACTGGATATTATATTAAAATATCCGTTTATTCCAGATTGAAATGAGATTCAACCAATTACCATATAATTTTAGTTATATGGATTTCATACATCACATGTATCAACAATAGTGATAAACAACTATTAAACATTCAGTTCATATCCAGAGTGCATCTAAAACCGTATAAGCATTAAATAATTTAGTAACGCTTACAACGCTCTATCAATCAATCAGTTGACATACAACTAAATACAAGGGAGATGTATGAATTAATTATCATCCCAAGACTCGTGTGAGGTTTACATCACAATGCATGTGAACTTATCTACTATTTGGGAGACATGTGGGTAAATTGTCATCCCAAAATAATTCATAATATAAATGCTTTATTCAACAACGCATATATTCACATTTTAACAAAAATAACGTTAAAACTGTAAACATCCAATCATCCATATGGTTTTCAAACAATTAGTGATGTGAGCTACCATATACCGTATTACAATTTGTAATAATTAACTAGATAATATCAATATAGGCAATCAATATATATTCAGTTATAAAATAGAATTGAGTGAGAGAGTTCCCACTTTGATCGGTTCTGAAATTGTTATAAAACAATTGTTTTTCGTTAAATTAAACCGTACATTTAATTTAACCAAAATCTGTAACTAGCTTCGTTTCTGTCCAAATTGGTTCCATCGCGTAGATCTTGAGTTTATGGTTCCAAGTTCCAACAGACTCAAGTTCGTTGAATTTTGATGTCATATGAACAAAATATGATGGTTTAACTTTATAATTACATTAGTTAGTAAATTTAAGAAAAGTAATTTAAATAATTAAACATAATTAATCTTCCTCTCTATCGTTACTCTCCCAGGCATGAAATCGAACTGCTAAACCCTATCCTCGCACCAACTCTTCCACCGACGCACTCACCAGAAGCCGCCTGCCCCGATCAGAAACTGCCATGCCGTAGAGCTTCATCTCCTCTTCCATTGCCGGGCTTGGTGGTGAACTCGCACCCCTCCTGCGCTGTAGGACATTCAAAAGTCACAAGTTTGAGCCAAAAGATCTCTCAAATTACAGCGCCAAACTTGATCAATCCCCTATGGATTGAAAAGCTTGAAGAGCTCTATGATTTTTGCGTTGAGCTCACGAGCTAATTCATGGGGGAATCGAGTGTGATCGAGGAAGGAAATTTCGAGCTATTTTGGCAATAAAAAATAAAATGGCGGCGCAGATGATAAAGGATTAGGGTTAGGTTTATAAAAAATATATACATGGTTATAATAATATTATTTAATTCAATTATTACTTAAACTTGAAGTTTAACGCTTCGAACAACAAATGAATCCCAATGACTGATAATCCTAACAAAATACCCCTATCACGGACACAATGGAATATGTTTCGTAAGCCAATTCGATCATTTCAATCTAGTTTTCTCAAAATTAAAATATAATGTTAAATATTAAATTTAAACGTACGTTTAATTTACCACGACTACATATGAATTCCAACTGACTTGAAATTTTAAATCTGACCATAATTTGACGTTCCGGATCCAACAAAATTGTTTTGATCGAAAATGGAGGTCGGTTGCAAAATGAAAATTTTTAAGGGCTCTTATATAATGTTAAAAGATTAATAAACTCCATAGCGACTATTTTTAATTTTGAAATGGGCATAACTTGCAATTTGTAAAATAATCTCAATTTCTTACATTCATTAGAAATATATTATTAAATTGATCCTAACGTTTCTGTTTTACTAAAATCCGACTTATTTTGAATTCTAAACATTCAAATGAAATTTGAAACTAAATTTTCAAACTACCACGACGTTACGAGTTCGTTTTAATTAAATTTTAAATTCTTACGTTCGAACTTCATTTTAAATAAATTCTAAGCCGTTTATTCTCAAAATAAATCATTTAAAACATTTAATTTCCATTAAAATCAATTAAAAATAAATTTTACATGGTTCCAAAATTACGTGTCGTTACATGCTAAATCTTTCCGGCTTTCAAATAATTTATTTTTAAATCTAAGTTACGATGATTTGAATAAGTGTGAGAGGAGATAAGAAGTGAAGAAGTGAAATGGTTCAGTAGAGCAATGACATTCTATCTACTAGATCGTTTAGAAGTACGAATAAGTAGAAGATCTGAGGTCCTCTCTTTAGCTGCAGGTAAACAAGTATTTATAGAAGAATCCAGTAGGTATCGGGTCAGAAGCCTAACATTAACAGAGTCCAGGAGTCGAGCAGGGTCTCCACAAGAAATTATGAGCCAACCCGTTTCATAAGGATGACTCGGGACCGGCCCATGCCTATGGGTTGTGTGACAACCCGTATTTTTGAATAACATGTTATAACATAAATCAAGGCAGAATTAAAATTTAAAATATGAATTAAGGGAAACGGGCTGTGCCATTGCGTTTGTCTCGGAAAAATACGTGAAATAGAGTCTGAGTTTTCGAAAATCGGAGTCCGTATGACCAAGTTATGGCCCGTCAAAGTTTTCAAAGAATTTCAAGTTCAAAAAACAGTTCAAATTTGAATTCAGAATTCAAATACAGGCCCAGCAGGACAGGCGGGAAAATTCCCGCCAGCCCCAAGTCGACTGGGGAGTCGACTTGGGAGTCGACACACCCCAGGTGGTGTTGACTGCCCAGTCGACACCCCTGTCGACTTGGGTGGTCGGCCAGTTTGGCCTGGGTGCACCTGACTTTTTCCTCAAGACATGTTTTAAGGCTTGTGACGGATTTTAAAGGCTCAGATCTGAATTAGGGTTAATCCTATGGCCTAAACTAACCTAAACTTCTATAAAAGGACCCTAATACCTAGCCTAAACCATCATAAATCAATCCTACAACTAGGTTATGCCAAAATGTTTAATCATGGCCTCCACCCTCTTGTCATAGTCTCCATCTTCATTCATATGAGAGTTTCTAAGCTTGTTTGAGAGTTTCTAAGTTTGATTCAAGGCCAAAGTTCAATCTTTCTTCATCAAAGCAAGGATCTTCTTCTTATTTCTCAAGGGTTTTCATTGGAGTTTATTATTTGGGGGTTTTTAGAGTTGCTAGTGGCTTCGTCTCAATCTTATTTTATTTTATAAGTCTTCATAGCATTGTAAGCCCTATTCTACTCTTAGATTCTAACTATGAAGTTAAATATGACATGTTGCAAGTTTGAGTTTGGGCCTAAGTATGATTTTTGCTTTGATTCTATCATGTTATGCATAGATTTATTCTATGCATGTTTGTAAAGCTATCACCTTGACTTTGTGCATAGAAAGCTATGAGCTTTGATTTGAAATGTTGCATAAAGCAACATAGAAACTCTCATAACCCTTATGTTATCTTACATATGATGTTATATGCGAGTCACTAGCTATCATCCTATGTCATTTATGACCATGTTTCACCTATTTTGCTAAAGTTTGATATCATGCATGTTTAGAGGCTTATAATGTAATATGCAAGTTTATGAACACATTTGCCTCATATTCCACCATGTTTAACTTGTGGCCAAACCTTATTAATTATGTCATGCTTCTAAGTTCCCTCTTTGAGATCTATTTGCGTTTATGCGAACTTATATGCGATGGGGTTACGTTATGGGTAAACTAAAATGACATAAAAACATGACTTGAAAAGATGACACGAAATATGACATGTGATTATGCTTGAAACATGAACATGAACTTGGACATGACTTCTAGAAAACATGAGAATGGCCAACTCGAGGTTGGGTTGAGTTTGTAGCATAAATCTACCCGGAACCGACCGGCTTAACTAGTGGCTACAAGCAATAGGACCCAATGTGAGTAGTTGGTCATGTCGCACTTGAAACCCGAGGTTAGACTAAGTTGTGGTGTAAAGCTACCCGGACCCGCCTGGCTTAACTAGTAACCACAACAAGGTCTAATGTGAGAGGTTGGGTGCATTAAATTAATTAATGCCACATGATAGGGTTAAGTCATGGACCACTTGAATACTTAACCAATTAAACACGATGGGTTGATAGGGTTAAGTCATGAACCTTGGGTACACTTAACCAACTTGATACTTGATTGGATAGGGTTAACCACGCTTAACCCGTTAGAAACCCTAGTTACGTGGTCCTTTTCACCAGTAACCCTCTTGGTTGTATCATGATACCCTAGGGACTAGGCTAGGGTGGGGCACGATTATTGGGCTGACATGTAAGCGACCAAAACGACGGCTGAGTAGGTGCGCCGGTGTAGGTTCAGGCGGACTATGGTCGTGCACATAGTTCGGAGTTGAAAAAGCAGACACGGGCACCAGTAGGTTTAGACTGTGCGTGCTTGATTTGTGTCCGTGGTTGGCACCCTAGGGCTTGATACACCCTAGGGTGGACCTAGCACAGTTTGACTACACTTCGTGATTGGGCCGTATGACACCGACACTTGACGAGTTAGGCTTTTAGAGAGCCGATCGACTAGACTGTGTTGTTGGACCTTGATTTAGGTCATCTCGTGATATTGGGCCAAGATTGGGCCAAGGGATCACTTCTTGTTTATACTTGACATGGGATGGAATACTAGTACGCTTGGTGCAAAAACTTAACCTTGTATATGCGATGCCACACTTGATCTATCTTGTTAACTTTTCACCATGCCAGTTATCATCCTATGTTTCATCTCTGTTTTACATGTCCAGTTAACTTTATTAGTTTTTATACTAATAGTAGGTAGGACTTACCAGTCTTTTGACTGACCCATTTTCTTTCGCCTCTTTTCTTTCGTTCCCCCCCCCCTCCAGGTTTTCAGGGTGGGAACACTAGCACCTAGCTTGGATCTTTAGCTGCTTTTCTAGATAGCTCATGTACGGTTTGGACTTGAGCTTGCTATGGCTTTATTCTACTTTGGGGATAGTTTACTTTATGTTATTTCCATTTTTCAGTTTATGTTTCTAGACTTGTAGTAGTTGGAAAATAATGACTCAGTACTTTGATGTAACTTGACTATGGTTTTGAACTAGTAGTTTTATCCGCTGCTTTATTTACTCTATTTTACTTATATGTTCTGTCTTGTGATATCTGTGCATGTTTACCTCGTTTAACGCCCCTCTAAAGCTAGGGTACTTGTGAGAGTGACCCTGGCAGAGGTGGGGTGTTACATTTGGTATCAGAGCATAAGGTTTACAAGATTTGAGCAAAAGGTTTTTAAAACTTACCTTTTGAAAAACTATTTTCAAAACCAATTAAGTATTTTTCCAAGAAAAGTCTAGTTTATTTTAAGGCTATTCCCCAAAATCCATTAGCACTATCCTTTGTTTTCTCGTTCTAAATCTATCTTTTCCCTTTTTTCAGCATGCCCGATCTTAACCTTCCCGAGGGAGTAACCATTCCCGGATGGTTCCGGAGGTACTTGGAAGCTAGGGACAACGATGTGGGCCCAGCAAACACTCCCACCGTAACTGAGGTTCCTCCTCCTCCTCCTCAGCGTCCACAAGCAGATTTCGCTAAGGTTTGCAAAGACTTTAAGGTGATGGGTGGCAAGAATTTTATTGGGACGGAGACTTTTGTTGAGGCGTGAAATTGGTTAAAGAAACTGAAGATCTCTTCGCCATCTTTGATGTGGAAGACCGTAGAAAAGTTCTGTTGGCAGTATGGCTATTGAAAGAGGAAGCTGCTTATTGGTGGGAGGTCACCAACGCTACTAGGCCTATAGAGACTTGGGCCGACTTTAGGATGAGGTTTGGGCTTAAGTTCCTATCATCTGCTGAGGAGAATCTCCAAATGGAGAAGTTTATATCTTTGAAGCAAGGGGACATGACAGTGAGGGAGTATGTGAATAAGTTTAACCAGCTTGCTCGATTCGGTTTGGACATGGTTAATACTCCCCAGAAGAAGGCTCTACGCTTTGCACGAGGGTTGAATGAGCCATTACAAGGTTTAGCCATGTCTCATATACCCATGGGGGCCACTTTTGAAAGCCTAGTGGACATGGCATTGCTTCAGGGAGACGATAAGAATGGCAAGAAAGAAGTCAAGCCTAATGAGACTCAAACCAAGAAGGCGGACTCCAAGTGGGGAGGAAATCAGAGCAATCAGAACAACAAGAACAACAAGGGTAATAAGGCCAACAACAACAAGGCAAAGGACACAAAAAGTGCAACTTCTGTGGGATTGTTGTGCACATAGCCAAAGATTGTAGGAAGAAGAAGAGGAAGTTGGGCGAATGCTTTCATTGTGGAGAGACTGGACACTTTAGCAAGGATTGCCCTAAGAAGCAAGGACAAGGGCAAGGGCAGACTCAGCGTGCAGGACCTTCTGGAGGGCAAGTGCATGCTCTCAACACTGCTCCAGTTCAGGACCGAGGTAGTATTTCTGTAGAAAGTCTTGTTTATATTCTGGTTTTCCTGTTCGAACTTTATTTGATTCTGGCGCATCGCATACCTTTATTTCCTCTGACATTGTTGAAAGTTTGCACCTAAGTACTAGTCTGGTTGAGGATCCCGTTAGTGTTTCAAATCCAATTGGGGGTTCCGCCCATCTATCTATGATTTGTATGGATTTGAGGATTTCTATCTTGACCGTAGAATTCACGTGTAATGCTTATGTTCTCGGGTTCATAGGATACGGGTTGATTTTGGGCATGGATTGGTTGTCCAGTTATGGAGCCATTCTCGATTGTGAGCATAGGGTGGTGAGGCTCATGACTCGCCTCGGTAATACCCTAGAGATTTCTTGCAACCCGCTGGATCCCGTCATGTTATGTTATCTTGAATCTCTTGACTCGTCCATCGATGATCTGTAATCTGTGAGGGTGGTCCGAGAATATCATGATGTCTTTGAAGAGGTTAAGGGGTTACCCCCTAAACGAGAAATAGATTTCCGCATTTATCTTGTTGATAATGCCAAGCCAGTTTCATTGCCCGTTAGGCACATGGCCCCGCGAGAAAGAAGAGAGCTCAGTAAGCAAATCAAGGAGTTGCTTGAGAAGAATTTTATTAGGCGAATCATTTCTGAATGGGGTGCTCCTGTGGTGTTCGCTACTAAGGCGGATGGTTCGCTTCGTCTATGTGTTGATTATCGAGAGTTGAACAAGCTGACAAAGAAGAATAGGCACCCGTTACCGAGGATTGATGACCTCTTTGACCAGCTTGTTGGGGCTTCTGTTTTCTCTCAGCTCGATCTAGCCACCGGATTCCATCAGCTTAGAGTGGCTGAGGATAGTATTGATAAGACTGCGTTTAGGACTCCATATGGATTCTTTGAATGGCTTGTCATGCCATTCGGTTTGACTAATGCACCCGCCTACATCGTAGATTTGATGAGTAGGGTGTTCAGGGAGTTCCTTAACAAGTTTGTAGTTGTCTTCGTGGATGATATTCTGATCTTCTCAAAGGATGAGGAAGAACATGCTAGACATCTCACGGAAGTGATAGATACGCTTAGAGATCATCGGTTGAAAGCCAAGTTCTCCAAATGCCATTTTTGGAGAAGGGAAGTTCGGTTTCTTGGACATATAGTTTCTAAGCAAGGCATAGCTGTGGATCCCACGAAAGTGGTTGCGGTTCAAGACTGGAAGACTCCTAGGAATGCAACTGAAGTAAGAAGCTTTCTCGGTCTGGCAGGCTACTATAGGAAGTTCATTAAGGATTTCACTAAGATTTCAGCCCCTCTTACTAAGTTGACGAAGAAGAACTTAGTCTTTGCATGAGACTTAGAGTGTGAGCTTGCTTTTCAAAGGCTCAAGAAAGCCCTCACCACAGCTCCAGTTCTAGCATTACCCGATGGAGGGAAGTTGCTTACCGTGTACACCGATGCATGTGGCACGGGATTGGGCGTTGTCCTAATGCAAGAAGGGAGAGTGATATGCTTTGGGGGTAGGCAACTTAAAGTTCATGAGAAGAACTATCCCACTCATGATTTGGAGTTGGCGGCGATCGTCTTTGCACTCAAATCCTGGCGCCATTATCTTCTGGGCGAAATATTTGAGTTATATACTGATCACAAGTCGCTCAAGTACCTCTTCTCGCAGAAAGATCTGAATCTAAGGCAGCAAAGGTGGATGGAATTCTTGGCATCATATGACTTCGAGATAGCTTATACCCCTGGCAAGGGTAATGTTGTGGCAGATGCACTAAGCAGAAGAAGGTTGACTTTGAGTCCCTTGTTTGTTGAGATGAAGAGCCTAGAGTTCTTGGCAACCTTTGATTTCACAACGGCTGTTGAGTCGATGACGGGTTCGTTAGCATCTCTTGAGCTTAAACCTACACTTCTTGATCAAGTAGGGACTTCGCAGAAGGAAGACCCGCAGATAGTAGAGATCATGGACAAGTTGATTCGTGGTGAGACGTCTAGTCACCTTGCTAGATATACTATTGATGACAAGGGTTGGCTAAGGCGTGATGGAAGTCTATGCGTTCCACAAGTGGGAGACTTCGTGCATAAAGTTCTCGAATAAGCGCATCACTCGAAGATGACTATACATCCCGGAGGAGATAAGATGTATAAGGATATGAAGCGCATTTTCTTTTGGGCTGGAATGAAGAACGAGGTGACAGAGTATGTTTCAAAGTGCATGGTGTGCCAACAAGTGAAAGCCGAGTCGAAGAAACCCGGTAGGCTATTACATCCATTGGAGGTCCCGCAATGGAAGTGGGAAAGTATCTCTATGGATTTTGTGGATGGATTGCCTAGGTCAAGGAAAGGGAATACGAGCATATGGGTCGTAGTTGATAGACTTACGAAGAGTGCTTATTTCATTCCAGTGAAGAGCAAGAGGACCGCATCATGGCTAGCATCTGTTTATCTTCGAGAGATAGTGCGATTGCATGGAGTTCCTTCTAGCATAGTTAGCGATCGTGACCAATCTTCACTAGCCAGTTCTGGAATAGTTTGCAAGAAGCGATGGGTATGCGATTGAATCTAGGTACAGCCTATCACCCCCAGACGGATGGCCAAACCGAAAGGGTGAATAGAGTACTAGAAGATCTTTTGAGGCTTTGTGTTCTTGACTTTGGTGGTACTTGGGAAGACCACCTTCCTCTTGTAGAGTTTGCTTATAATAATAGCTATCAAGCTAGCATAGGGATGGCACCATTTGAAGCTTTGTATGGGAGGCCGTATAGGTCACCATCTTGTTAGTGGGAGACGACGGATAAACTTATACTTGGGCCCGACATGATAAGGGACATATCCGAGAAGGTTGAGTTGATTCGAAGGCGGATGAAAACGGCCCAAGACAGACAGAAATCCTATGCAGACAAGCGAAGGACAGACTTAGAGTTTGAAGTTGGGGATATGGTCCTTGTGAAGGTTTCTCCTTTGCGAAATGTGGTTCATTTTGGAGCAGTTGGGAAGCTGGCACCAAGGTTCGTAGGACCCTTCCCTATCATCGAGAGGATTGGGCAAATGGCTTATAGAGTGGAATTGCCCGAGAAGCTGGCCGGAGTGCATAACGTCTTTCATGTCTCGCATCTCCGGAAGTGTTTGCACAGATCCGCCGAAGTGGTTGAACCAAGTATTCTTCAAGACGTAGAAGTGGAAAAAGAAGCAACCCTGAGGCGAGCTCCGATTCGTATCATGGAAACGGAGACAAAGAAACTAAGAAGCAAAGAAGTTAAGCTTGTCAAGGTACAATGGAGTGAAGCAGAGGAAGACGCAACTTGGGAAACTGAGGAGAAGATGCGTGGGCTTTATCCATTTCTTTTTTAGGGTATATTTTCAATCTCTTTCCCTAGTTGGCATATCTTTCTTTTGCTATTCATGTTTATCTAGTTTATCTTGTTTCATAAATCTTGTCATGAGAACCTTAGGAAGAAACCCTTTGGTTGAAACATGTATTTGAAACATGTTATGCTTGATGTTTGCAAATGGTTGCAAGTGTTTGCAAGTGGTTATTCGTGGATGCATGATACACGTTAGGCACTAAGATCGGCTCACACACTTTCATACCACATATGCATGGGTGTTTATACTTATTCATGGCTGAAACTTGTTATGCTATCACGTGGACGTTGCATATGGATGAATGTTATGTGCACTCATGTAGAGATTATGGATTATGTTAGGAACTTGCATACATATGGACTCATTTCACTAACATACTTTGCATTAAGGAGGTTTGCTGAATCAGTAACCGCCTGATTTTCGCATTAGATAAGTACATATACACACACCTTTGCATATGATCATATAGCATTTAGAATCTTTTAAGGACAATGACTGCTCGTGGACGATGTTTTGAGTAGATGGATGATGGATGGTAGGATACGTTCTTCCTAACTTGAAGATTTCGAGGACGAAATCCTTTAAGGTGGGGAGAATGTAACAACACGTATTTTTGAATAACATGTTATAACATAAATCAAGGCAGAATTAAATTTTGAAATGAAACGACCCAAACTTCCCCATGAAGGAAAGCCCAGATTGCTTTGAGAGCAACACACATCAGAACACAGAACAGAAGAACATTTTAATGCCGATTACAACAATTACATCAGAGTACAAGAATATTCCAGAGTATAAATGAATAATATATATTGGAAATACAAGATCAGAGACTTAAATTACATTTAAATAGCAGTGGAAAAATAACACAAATATACAACCGAAAGGAATACACGGATACAGAGCTTTCCGAATATCGCTTCAGCTGTAGACCAGGATCCTGTAAATATGATATCTGCAAAACAAGCTACTCGACTGCCCATGTGGAAAATATGGGCACCCGAGTTTGCCAGTGAAACAAACTACAGGTCAGTCATGGGACTGGTATGAGAAATCTAACTTAACTAATCTAAAAAAAAATAAGGCTAATCACAGGACCACGCCGCTAATGCGGAACGGGTTTACTCCATTGGATTTGCCAGTGCATAATTTAAATAGATCGTTAAACAACGCAATGCTTTTTAGAAAAATGAAACCATTATAAGACCCAAGTCCCATCACACAATGCAACGCACACCAGAGGATAGGGTTTTACCTTATAATGGTCAAAAATGCTTGATACGATAAAAACGGATTTAATATTAGTGTGTATATGTTTTTAATAAAAACGTTTCAATCATAAGTATCAATCCTAGACGGCATAGGTACCATATACTATGTCGCCAAATATAAGTTTACAACTAAAGCCGTAATGTCGTATTGGAGAATTGGTTTCCATCATGAGTCGAGGCTAGGGGCAAGCTCCTCTCCGATTCGAGACACTCTAGCAAATGCCTCAGGATCCCCCGCAGTGAACCCTTGGATCTTCAGGGCCGGTCCCCGCCTATCGGCAGTGGATTAGTTATGCCTGAACACATGCTTCCCGGTTCCTTTGAACCTATAGCATGACCACCAACAGCCTATAAAACACGAGGTACCTCAAAATCCATCATCCACATAAGTAAAATGTCAGCGCTGGTAGGTCCCTGACATCACTCTAGCTAGAAAGAAACGTGTGCACTCCCTGCAGTCCGTATCCCGTTTTTGACTCATACCGGGGTGTGAGGCTCGCGAAGTCACGATATACACAAAGCTATGCCATAATAGGCTATGCTTTGATCATCCCACAAGGCCCTGCTTTTCAACAAAAGCCTTGATCAATTGCATCTTGGCGTGCCACATTGACAATTCACGCCATGCGATCAATCACTATTAATATATACCAGGGTGTTTAGTAGAGAATAAATTCTCTACCACCAAACAGATATACATTAATAACAATCAATTTAATTCGCCTGGAACAAAATCCAATGTCAGACACACATCCATTTATAAACTTATGCTCTGGGTCTGAGCGAAAGCCAAATCCGAACAATCAACAATAGTCCGGACGGTAACCACTGTAGCCCCTTCAAGGTAGCTACTCCAATCATGGGCATCAGTAGCAACACATCCATTCGATGTGAAGATCGTCGGTCTTCAATCACCGTCTTCATCTTCGACTCTTCATCGCCGTAGTTATTATTCGGAATGGGTTGAACCCGGTCTTTCCGAATAACTCGCGTATTTTTATAATAAAAATCAAGTACTATAAAAGCACATCCAACGCCACATTCCAATTCAGAATATTCTTATAAATAAAATATTCAAATTATTCTATTAAAGATAAATCCTTTATCTTTATTCTGTTAAAGATTTATTAAAACTCCAATTGGTTTTAAATGTCAAAATCATTATTCAATGATTACTTAGATTTAAGAAATAAATCTTACTCTTTACTGGACTAAAGAACTAATGTCATTTAAAACATAGTTCACGTTAAGCCCAAAATCATCTTCCATAAAAATATGGAATCTTCACAGAAATCTAATCAAAATATAATCGTTATAAATTTTTGTATCCGACCAATAATAAAAATGGAATAACGGCAAAGCCTCTTAAATTCTATTTGTAGTATCGGTCTTCTTCTACAGAAACTTATCTCGGTTATTATTAATTTGAGTTCCATTCAACTCCAATTTAATATATATTAAATTGGAAATCTTTACTGTTGGAAAATTCTCATTTAAATCTTAATAAAAGATTTATAAATTCCAAATCATATATCTTCACTGTCAGTTGAGTTAAAGAACATATGTCGCTTAAAAACACAGTTCACAATAAACCCAACTCACATTTCATCTTATTTCAATTACCAAATATAATTGAAAGCTTTAGAAATCTTAAGTAAAAGATTTTTCTTTTCATATGGGTTTTAAGAACAGTGTTATTTAAGACACTATTCACGACAAAAATCCAAAATCCAATTTAATATTAAATATTAAGCTTTGAATAGAAATATCTCGACTTATACTCAATATTAAATTCTAAAACCAACAAATATTATATTGGAAATAACGATATTTAATATCTTCCAAATTCCCAAAATAATATCCGTATAATTACTGAATTCAATACAGACATAATACGAAGATAATTTCCTTCCAAAACCATCCCAAAATATTCAATTTAAAAACCTTGGTCATTGAATTCCTTAATTTATTTATTAATAAATCACTTGTTTTGATTAAAATAACTTTTATCTACAAAAATTGGAATTTCCATTTAAAATCCTTTTTAAATTAATTATTATGAATTTACATAAATTTTTCCTTATTTTTAAAAACGTATTTTAAAACGTTTATAAATTTATTCAAAATGATTCAAACTTTGGTTTCAATTTTAAATCAGAATCCAATATTCTATATATTATTTAAATAATAAAATAATATCCTCTTAAAATATTAATTTTAAAATCACCTCTTTCAATATTCATAATTTAAATGGATATTATTTGATAAACACGTTCGAGTTCAATTGGCGTTTTTATTTTTAAAACAGGCTGAATAGCCCAATTTAATATTATATCTATTTATTATTTTATACTGGGCCAGACCTCTCACATTAAGCCTACAACTTGTGGATGCTGGATATGCCGGTCGGTTCCGGGAAGACTTATCCCACAAGTTGGGCTTAACCTCGTGTCAAGGGCCAATTCGTATTTGTGTACTTGGACCTCTCACATTAGGCCCGACATTTGTGGCTGCTGGATATGTCGGTCGGTTCCGGGCAGACTTCCACCACAAATGTGACCCAACCTCGTGCCCAAATACAATTATAATTTATAATTATAATTATCCTACTGAAAATATTATTTTGAAATATACTTTATTTCAAAGTATTTTGGTTATTAAAATATCATTTATTTCAAAATATCACTTTAAATTAAAATCTTCATTATTTTTGAAATACCATTTATTCTTATATTTAAACTTTAAATAAAAATTGAAACCTTTCATAGTATTGTAATATTATAATAACAATTCTTGAATTTCAAACTTTTAACATTAATTAATCATTTGATACAGCATTTGTTCTTATATTAATATTATAATAACATCTTCAAAATGTATAATTTCAAATTTCAAATTTCAAATTTTAATCCTTCATCATTTATTACATAATAAATGAAATTCATGGAAATATTCATTCCCGTATAAATAACGCCCATCTACCTAATCGGTTTTGTGCACATTAAATAA
This sequence comes from Allium sativum, assembly GCA_030737875.1. Classification (NCBI taxonomy): domain Eukaryota; kingdom Viridiplantae; phylum Streptophyta; class Magnoliopsida; order Asparagales; family Amaryllidaceae; genus Allium; species Allium sativum. The sequence continues at coordinate 452,227,798 of CM060920.1, read as the reverse complement.
TATTAAAAGCGTTAACATCACATTTAATCCTTTAACTGAAAAACCCCTTTTGGAAAACTTTTGAAATTCCTTCATTGGAATGAGACTCCAAACAAATACCATTAAATAATGGATTTCAAAACATACATGTATTTAATAATAACATTCCTTATACATCTCAATAACATAACATTAAAACAATGTCCAATTAACATTCAAACAACATCCAAATAATAATATATTATTTGTGCACTTGGGCGATGTGTGAAAATATCAGCCCAATCAACATATAGGAGTTAGGTAACTCATATGGCAGTGTAGCATACTTGAATTATTATACATAATAAAATAACATTAATTGGTATGTTACAAATTCACAGATTTCAAACATCGCATCACGACCAAACATTAATACATAACACATCATGCATAACATGGAAATAAACCATAAACGTCTTCAAGGTGTCATAAAAAATATTGTTCTAAATTCCATTTAATTTATTATCTCTAACATGATAACACTATGTCAGAATTTGATCTTTTCATATGAACAAAATCAATGTCTAAATTCATGCCTTTTTCTTCAATTAACATTAAAATGTGAATAAAATTGCTGGCAAAATCTAGTCTTTTATTTAACATTAAATTCTATGTCACAATTCCATCTTTTTAATTCAACCAAAAATTATGTCAAAATCCTATCTTTTATATTGCAACAAAAACATGACAAAAATCCTATCTTTTATATTGCAACAAAAACATGACAAAAATCCTATCTTTTATATTGCAACAAAAACATGACAAAAATCCTATCTTTTATAAATGACAAAAATGTCTTTTTCATTAATCAAGTTTTTTTGTTTTTTTACAAAGGAGAAGTGTAAATAAAAGTGCATTTTCACTAATCAAGTTTCAAGTTTGTACTTTTTATTTACAAAGGATATTGTAAATAAAAAATCACTTTTCAAGTCTGCTTTCTTTTATATTTTTTCTCTTTTTCACAAAAATGAAAATAAAACTAATTTCATGTTCTGTCCTCTTTTATTTACAAAGGAGGAATGTAAATAAATGTATATCTTCACTAATCAACTTTTTGTCCGCTTTTATATTCACAAAGAAAAGTAAATAAAATCGCTTTTCATATCTTGTCCTTTTCTTTACAAAGAAAAGTAAATAAAATTCAATGTCATGTGTTGTTCTTCTTTTTTATACTCAAAATTTTATTTTATTTTGAATTGACAATTGAATCCAAATTAACAAGAAAATTAATCTAAACAATGTTTTTATGTTGAATTGAAAACCTAACGCAATTCAACACATAACCAAATGATTTCCTTTTTATTGAAATGGCAATTCTATTCCAAATCAATATTATAACAAATGGGATATTTTTATTTAACACATATAGATTTGTATTTTATAAATCATCCATCACACAGGTAAATCATCCGCAATCTCAATACATCTCAACAACAAATCAATATTCACAACCACATATATATCATGATGTTACAAGCGAGAAATTAATTAATTTAAAATTAATTGTGTAAATCAGAATTCTCACCTAGTTTTTTTTTTCCTTTGTTTTATCTGAATTTCCAACATGGCCCGTTTTCTCTCTAGTCTGTTCCATTGGGTAGATCCGGTCAAAGAGAATCCAACGCAATCCGTTTCGTCGAATTCTGATAAGAATCAAACGGGTTATGATCGTTTATATGTTAGTTACATTAATGAATTAATTAAATATATACTTAGCTTTTAATTACACTTTCAAGACGTGGTCGTTGCTTTCTGTTACCCTCTTCTTCTTCTTCGTTGTCCCTTCGTCGAACTGGCTGAACCCATTCACGGTGAAGAGAAGCCATCGCCGCACCTCATATGTCCACCGTCAACTAGTTAGTCCTCACGTTGATCTTCAGTTTCATTTAATATTCATGAACTAATTCGCATTAAGATGGGAGAATTTGGAGATTGAATTGGGGACATTTTCAGCCATTGAATAAGGAGTATGGCGGCTCTGAATATATGCATTAAGGTTTACTATTTAGGTTAGATATTTATAATATATATAATATTAAATGTTCAATTTTACAAAAAGGTCCGTAAACTTATACTAACTAGGATATATATGAAAAAAAAACTTAAGTTTCTTTCCCTAAAGAAGCAATTAACTGCATACATAAATTACACAAAAATATAAATGCATTGATTAATTGATTAAATGGAGAAAGAATCTTTTTATTTATTTCTCTTTAATTTGCATTCATAAATGCTATTTAATCAAAATTATTCATGGCATAAATTGATACTATATTAGCATGTAGGTAAGTGTAATAAGAAGGCATATCACATAAGTAAACGAAATAAATAAAGGACAGCATGTAGATTGATTTAATTGAAAACTTGAATGAAACTTAATTTATGGTATTATAATGGTGCATCAAATACATCCATTTATGTGAATATATAAACAGTGCTGAGATATGGATCTTTTTATTTATTTATTTAATTTAAATATATATAGCAAATATGTTTATTCTTTGATTGTGTCACGTAATATGACAAATGGGGAAACTACTACTAGTAAATACAAAAGGTAAAATAATCAAATCTTATAATATATATGTCACAGTATTTAATTCATTAGCCTCAATATATTCAAATTATTCTCATTAGTTTTATTAAAACACAATCAATGAAAAGAAACGTAATGTGATTGCTATTACGTAGCATACAGATAAATATGGATTCTAAATTTACACGCTAAAAATCATTTGTTTCCTTAGTTCATGGTTCCAAACTTAAATCAATTAACTTTATTAGAACATTCTTAAGATAAATGTATGCTTTCTATAAACAACGCATTGTTTTTAATTAACACATAATTATCCTTAGATAGAAATATTTCAATCAAGTTAATACAATTAATGGCAATATTATAATTAATATCAATACTAAATTTAAAATAGACATAAATTTTTTTTTTATATCATACATACATTTAATAGGTTCAATGTCAAATAAAATTAATATATATAACGTGTATATATGAACTATCCAGTCTAGTGTTACTCTTAATTATGAAAAATAAAACATGGACTACCAACCTAACACTTAACTAATTGAGCATAAAGTTCAAATAAATCTTTAAGATAAAATTTAATTTATTAAAATGAACATAGAATCTTGGAACTAAAAATTAGACTCCAAATTAAACTTATAAAATCAATGATATAAAAATAAATCATTGTAATACAACTTAAACAGATTTAGTTTTAATGTAACAAAATGAAGAAAACGATATGTTACTTGCAAAAGAAATTCTGGCATAAAACTTCCTAATAAAATCTTTTAATTCATACGTCGCAGCGTCGTCAAAACTAAATATTTTGTCGTTATCATTTAAAGTAAACTATTTTAAATATTAGAAACCCATTAAAATAGTTAAAATAAAAATTTTAAATTGGCCCCAAAATCCCGGTTTGTTACAGTCTCCCCCACTTAAAATCTTTTCGTCCTCGAAAAGGAACGTAGCTAAATGTTGTTTAATTAACTAACTCAATTAAATTTTTATTAATTGTTTTCAATAATTTTATTAATTATCATTCCAATAATTTTATTGGTTAAACTAATAATCAAACATCACAACCATCAATCAATTAGATGATTAACTTTTCAAATGTATATAACTTTTATATATAGTCAAAAATCATATTTTAGTGCAAATCACCGCAATGTGTCCTAACTAAGTTTTGGTTCTCATACCAGTCAATGGAAATATATAGAAATCCCACTTTCGAGACTCGAACATAAATACTGGTGATGGTCGACATATCACCAGAATTATCTCCGGGCGACTAGAGTGTGATTCTATACCTACCTAGTATATTAAAACTTCGAATATCCGTTAATTACTCGTATATTCGAAATCTTTATATACTCGATTGTCCACATTAAAATATAATATACTCAAATACGTATTTTAAGATAAAATTTTAAAACTAAATTTGTTTTCACTTTTGTTTTGAAGAAAATAATACTCTTTACACTCGTCCTAGGATACTACTGATCCTATCTCTAACGAGTTATTTTTATTGGATATTACTAATCCAATCTCTGATGAATTCTTTCGTTCGGTTCTAATGTGTCTTGTTCTCGAGCTCTGTAAACCAAAGCTCTGATACCAAATGAAACGACCCAAACTTCCCCATGAAGGAAAGCCCGGATTGCTTTGAGAGCAACACACATCAGAACACAGAACAGAAGAACATTTTAATGCCGATTAAAACAATTACATCAGAGTACAAGAATATTCCAGAGTATAAATGAATAATATATATTGGAAATACAAGATCAGAGACTTAAATTACATTTAAATAGCAGCGGAAAAATAATACAAATATACAACCGAAAGGAATACACGGATACAGAGCTTTCCGAATATCGCTTCAGCTGTAGACCAGGATCCTGTAAATATAATATCTGCAAAACAAGCTACTCGACTGCCCATGTGGAAAATATGGGCACCCGAGTTTGCCAGTGAAACAAACTACAGGTCAGTCATGGGACTGGTATGAGAAATCTAACTTAACTAATCTAAAAAAAAATAAGGCTAATCACAGGACCACGCCGCTAATGCGGAACGGGTTTACTCCATTGGATTTGCCAGTGCATAATTTAAATAGATCGTTAAACAACGCAATGCTTTTTAGAAAAATGAAACCATTATAAGACCCAAGTCCCATCACACAATGCAACGCACACCAGAGGATAGGGTTTTACCTTATAATGGTCAAAAATGCTTGATACGATAAAAACGGATTTAATATTAGTGTGTATATGTTTTTAATAAAAACGTTTCAATCATAAGTATCAATCCTAGACGGCATAGGTACCATATACTATGTCGTCAAATATAAGTTTACAACTAAAGCCGTAATGTCGTATTGGAGAATTGGTTTCCATCATGAGTCGAGGCTAGGGGCAAGCTCCTCTCCGATTCGAGACACTCTAGCAAATGCCTCAGGATCCCCCGCAGTGAACCCTTGGATCTTCAGGGCCGGTCCCCGCCTATCGGCAGTGGATTAGTTATGCCTGAACACATGCTTCCCGGTTCCTTTGAACCTATAGTATGACCACCAACGGCCTATAAAACACGAGGTACCTCAAAATCCATCATCCACATAAGTAAAATGTCAGCGCTGGTAGGTCCCTGACATCACTCTAGCTAGAAAGAAACGTTTGCACTCCCTGTAGTCTGTATCCCGTTTTTGACTCATACCGGGGTGTGAGGCTCGCGAAGTCACGATATACACAAAGCTATGCCGTAATAGGCTATGCTTTGATCATCCCACAAGGCCCTGCTTTTCAACAAAAGCCTTGATCAATTGCATCTTGGCGTGCCACATTGACAATTCACGCCATGCGATCAATCACTATTAATATATACCAGGGTGTTTAGTAGAGAATAAATTCTCTATCACCAAACAGATATACATTAATAACAATCAATTTAATTCGCCTAGAACAAAATCCAATGTCAGACACGCATCCATTTATAAACTTATGCTCTGGGTCTGAGCGAAAGCCAAATCCGAACAATCAACAATAGTCCGGACGGTAACCACTGTAGCCCCTTCAAGGTAGCTACTCCAATCATGGGCATCAGTAGCAACACATCCATTCGATGTGAAGATCGTCGGTCTTCAATCACCGTCTTCATCTTCGACTCTTCATCGCCGTAGTTATTATTCGGAATGGGTTGAACCCGGTCTTTCCGAATAACTCGCGTATTTTTATAATAAAAATCAAGTACTATAAAAGCACATCCAACGCCACATTCCAATTCAGAATATTCTTATAAATAAAATATTCAAATTATTCTATTAAAGATAAATCCTTTATCTTTATTCTGTTAAAGATTTATTAAAACTCCAATTGGTTTTAAATGTCAAAATCATTATTCAATGATTACTTAGATTTAAGAAATAAATCTTACTCTTTACTGGACTAAAGAACTAATGTCATTTAAAACATAGTTCACGTTAAGCCCAAAATCATCTTCCATAAAAATATGGAATCTTCACAGAAATCAAATCAAAATATAATCGTTATAAATTTCTGTATCCGACCAATAATAAAAATGGAATAACGGCAAAGCCTCTTAAATTCTATTTGTAGTATCGGTCTTCTTCTACAGAAACTTATCTCGGTTATTACTAATTCGAGTTCCATTCAACTCCAATTTAATATATATTAAATTGGAAATCTTTACTGTTGGAAAATTCTCATTTAAATCTTAATAAAAGATTTATAAATTCCAAATCATATATCTTCACTGTCAGTTGAGTTAAAGAACATATGTCGCTTAAAAACACAGTTCACAATAAACCCAACTCACATTTCATCTTATTTCAATTACCAAATATAATTGAAAGCTTTAAAAATCTTAATTAAAAGATTTTTCTTTTCATATGGGTTTTAAGAACAGTGTTATTTAAGACACTATTCACGACAAAAATCCAAAATCCAATTTAATATTAAATATTAAGCTTTGAATAGAAATATCTCGACTTATACTCAATATTAAATTCTAAAACCAACAAATATTATATTGGAAATAACGATATTTAATATCTTCCAAATTCCCAAAATAATATCCGTACAATTACTAAATTCAATACAGACATAATACGAAGATAATTTCCTTCCAAAACCATCCCAAAATATTCAATTTAAAAACCTTGGTCATTGAATTCCTTAATTTATTTATTAATAAATCACTTGTTTTGATTAAAATAACTTTTATCTACAAAAATTGGAATTTCCATTTAAAATCCTTTTTAAATTAATTATTATGATTTACATAAATTTTTCCTTATTTTTAAAAACGTATTTTAAAACATTTATAAATTTATTCAAAACGATTCAAACTTTGGTTTCAATTTTAAATCAGAATCCAATATTCTATATATTATTTAAATAATAAAATAATATCCTCTTAAAATATTAATTTTAAAATCACCTCTTTCAATATTCATAATTTAAATGGATATTATTTGATAAACACGTTCGAGTTCAATTGGCGTTTTTATTTTTAAAACAGGCTGAATAGCCCAATTTAATATTATATCTATTTATTATTTTATACTGGGCCAGACCTCTCACATTAAGCCTACAACTTGTGGATGCTGGATATGCCGGTCGGTTCCGGGCAGACTTATCCCACAAGTTGGGCTTAACCTCGTGTCAAGGGCCAATTCGTATTTGTGTACTTGGACCTCTCACATTAGGCCCGACATTTGTGGCTGCTGGATATGCCGGTCGGTTCCGGGCAGACTTCCACCACAAATGTAACCCAACCTCGTGCCCAAATACAATTATAATTTATAATTATAATTATCCTACTGAAAATATTATTTTGAAATATACTTTATTTCAAAGTATTTTGGTTATTAAAATATCATTTATTTCAAAATATCACTTTAAATTAAAATCTTCATTATTTTTGAAATACCATTTATTCTTATATTTAAACTTTAAATAAAAATTGAAACCTTTCATAGTATTGTAATATTATAATAATAATTCTTGAATTTCAAACTTTTAACATTAATTAATCATTTGATACAGCATTTGTTCTTATAATAATATTATAATAACATCTTCAAAATTTATAATTTCAAATTTCAAATTTCAAATTTTAATCCTTCATCATTTATTACATAATAAATGAAATTCATGGAAATATTCATTCCCGTATAAATAACGCCCATCTACCTAATCGGTTTTGTGCGCATTAAATAATATTAAAAGCGTTAACATCACATTTAATCCTTTAACTGAAAAACTCCTTTTGGAAAACTTTTGAAATTCCTTCATTGGAATGAGACTCCAAACAAATACCATTAAATAATGGATTTCAAAACATACATGTATTTAATAATAACATTCCTTATACATCTCAATAACATAACATTCAAACAATGTCCAAATAACATTCAAACAACATCCAAATAATAATATATTATTTGTGCACTTGGGCGATGTGTGAAAATATCAGCCCAATCAACATATAGGAGTTAGGTAACTCATATGGCAGTGTAGCATACTTGAATTATTATACATAATAAAATAACATTAATTGGTATGTTACAAATTCACAGATTTCAAACTTCGCATCACGACCAAACATTAATACATAACACATCATGCATAACATGAAAATAAACCATAAACGTCTTCAAGGTGTCATAAAAAATATTGTTCTAAATTCCATTTAATTTATTATCTCTAACATGATAACACTATGTCAGAATTTGATCTTTTCATATGAACAAAATCAATGTCTAAATTCATGCCTTTTTCTTCAATTAACATTAAAATGTGAATAAAATTGCTGGCAAAATCTAGTCTTTTATTTAACATTAAATTCTATGTCACAATTCCATCTTTTTAATTCAACCAAAAATTATGTCAAAATCCTATCTTTTATATTGCAACAAAAACAGGACAAAAATCCTATCTTTTATATTGCAACAAAAACATGACAAAAATCCTATCTTTTATAAATGACAAAAATGTCTTTTTCATTAATCAAGTTTTTTTTTTTTTTTTTTTTACAAAGGAGAAGTGTAAATAAAAGTGCATTTTCACTAATCAAGTTTCAAGTTTGTACTTTTTATTTACAAAGGATATTGTAAATAAAAAATCACTTTTCAAGTTTGCTTTCTTTTATATTTTTTCTCTTTTTCACAAAAATGAAAATAAAACTAATTTCATGTTCTGTCCTCTTTTATTTACAAAGGAGGAATGTAAATAAATGTATATCTTTACTAATCAACTTTTTGTCCGCTTTTATATTCACAAAGAAAAGTAAATAAAATCGCTTTTCATATCTTGTCCTTTTATTTACAAAGAAAAGTAAATAAAATTCAATGTCATGTGTTGTTCTTCTTTTTTATACTCAAAATTTTATTTTATTTTGAATTGACAATTGAATCCAAATTAACAAGAAAATTAATCTAAACAATGTTTTTCTGTTGAATTGAAAACCTAACGCAATTCAACACATAACCAAATGATTTCCTTTTTATTGAAATGGCAATTCTATTCCAAATCAATATTATAACAAATGGGATATTTTTATTTAACACATATAGATTTGTATTTTATAAATCATCCATCACACAGGTAAATCATCCACAATCTCAATACATCTCAACAACAAATCAATATTCACAACCACATACATATCATGATGTTACAAGCGAGAAATTAATTAATTTAAAATTAATTGTGTAAATCAAAATTCTCACCTAGGTTTTTTTTTCCCTTTGTTTTATCTGAATTTCCAATATGGCCCGTTTTCTCTCTAGTCTGTTCCATTGGGTAGATCCGGTCAAAGAGAATCCAACGCAATCCATTTCGTCGAATTCTGATAAGAATCAAACGGGTTATGATCGTTTATATGTTAGTTACATTAATGAATTAATTAAATATATACTTAACTTTTAATTACACTTCCAAGACGTGGTCGTTGCTTTCTGTTACCCTCTTCTTCTTCTTCGTTGTCCCTTCGTCGAACTGGCTGAACCCATTCACGGTGAAGAGAAGCCATCGCCGCACCTCATATGTCCACCGTCAACTAGTTAGTCCTCACGTTGATCTTCAGTTTCATTTAATATTCATGAACTAATTCGCATTAAGATGGGAGAATTTGGAGATTGAATTGGGGACATTTTCAGCCATTGAATAAGGAGTATGGCGGCTCTGAATATACGCATTAAGGTTTACTATTTAGGTTAGATATTTATAATATATATAATATTAAATGTTCAATTTTACAAAAAGGTCCGTAAACTTATACTAACTAGGATATATATGAAAAAAAAACTTAAGTTTCTTTCCCTAAAGAAGCAATTAACTGCATACATAAATTACACAAAAATATAAATGCATTGATTAATTGATTAAATGGAGAAAGAATCTTTTTATTTGTTTCTCTTTAGTTTGCATTCATAAATGCTATTTAATCAAAATTATTCATGGCATAAATTGATACTATATTAGCATGTAGGTAAGTGTAATAAGAAGGCATATCACATAAGTAAACGAAATAAATAAAGGACAGCATGTAGATTGATTTAATTGAAAACTTGAATGAAACTTAATTTATGGTATTATAATGGTGCATCAAATACATCCATTTGTGTGAATATATAAACAGTGCTGAGATATGGATCTTTTTATTTATTTATTTAATTTAAATATATATAGCAAATATGTTTATTCTTTGATTGTGTCACGTAATATGACAAATGGGGAAACTACTACTAGTAAATACAAAAGGTAAAATAATCAAATCTTATAATATATATGTCACAGTATTTAATTCATTAGCCTCAATATATTCAAATTATTCTCATTAGTTTTATTAAAACACAATCAATGAAAAGAAACGTAATGTGATTGCTATTACGTAGCATACAGATAAATATGGATTCTAAATTTACACGCTAAAAATCATTTGTTTCCTTAGTTCATGGTTCCAAACTTAAATCAATTAACTTTATTTGAACATTCTTAAGATAAATGTATGCTTTCTATAAACAACGCATTGTTTTTAATTAACACATAATTATCCTTAGATAGAAATATTTCAATCAAGTTAATACAATTAATGGCAATATTATAATTAATATCAATACTAAATTTAAAATAGACATAATTTTTTTTTATATCATACATACATTTAATAGGTTCAATGTCAAATAAAATTAATATATATAACGTGTATATATGAACTATCCAGTCTAGTGTTACTCTTAATTATGAAAAATAAAACATGGACTACCAATCTAACACTTAACTAATTGAGCATAAAGTTCAAATAAATCTTTAAGATAAAATTTAATTTATTAAAATGAACATAGAATCTTGGAACTAAAAATTAGACTCCAAATTAAACTTATAAAACCAATGATATAAAAATAAATCATTGTAATACAACTTAAACAGATTTAGTTTTAATTTAACAAAATGAAGAAAACGATATGTTACTTGCAAAAGAAATTCTTGCGTAAAACTTCCTAATAAAATCTTTTAATTCATACGTCGCAGCGTCGTCAAAACTAAATATTTCGCCGTTATCATTTAAAGTAAACTATTTTAAATATTAGAAACCCATTAAAATAGTTAAAATAAAAATTTTAAATTGGCCCCAAAATCCCGGTTTGTTACATAAAATATGAATCAAGGGAAACGGGCTGTGCCATTGCGTTCGTCTCGGAAAAATACATGAAATAGAGTCCGAGTTTTCAAAAATCGGAGTCCGTATGACCAAGTTATGGCCCGTCAAAGTTTTCAGAGAATTTCAAGTTCAAAAAACAGTTCAAATTTGAATTCAGAATTCAAATACAGGCCCAGCAGGACAGGCGGGAAAATTCCCGCCAGCCCCAAGTCGACTGGGGAGTCGACACACCCCAGGTGGTGTCGACTGCCTAGTCGACACCCCTGTCGACTTGGGTGGTCGGCCAGTTTGGCCTGCGTGCACCTGACTTGTTCCTCAAGACATGTTTTAAGGCTTGTGACGGATTTTAAAGGCTCAGATCTGAATTAGGGTTAATCCTATGGCCTAAACTTCTATAAAAGGACCCTAATACCAAGCCTAAACCATCATAAATCAATCCTACAACTAGGTTATGCCAAAATGTTTAATCATGGCCTCTACCCTCTTGTCATAGTCTCCATCTTCATTCATATGAGAGTTTCTAAGCTTGTTTGAGAGTTTCTAAGTTTGATTCAAGGCCAAAGTTCAATCTTTCTTCATCAAAGTAAGGATCTTCTTCTTATTTCTCAAGGGTTTTCATTGGAGCTTATTATTTGGGGGGTTTTAGAGTTGTTAGTGGCTTCGTCTCAATCTTATTTTATTTTATAAGTCTTCATAGCATTGTAAGCCCTATTTTACTCTTAGATTCTAACTATGAAGTTAAATATGACATGTTGCAAGTTTGAGTTTGGGCCTAAGTATGATTTGTGCTTTGATTCTATCATGTTATGCATAGATTTATTCTATGCATGTTTGTAAAGCTATCACCTTGACTTTGTGCCTATGGGTTGGCCCATGCCTATGGGTTGGGTCCGACTCATGACCTTAGTGAGTTTTTGTCTTTTTCCTCTTCATGCTTTTTTCTAGTTTCCTGTTGAGTTGCCTAAACTAATCTCTAATCGTTTTGAGTTAAATTAAGTGACCGTCTCCATAAATCTTCTAGTTTGTCCAATTCATGGCATATGTCATCCAGTCTCTTCCCAAACCTTACAGAATCGCTTAGGCATGAAGCGGTGGAAGAGAGTAATCAGAATATGAAGTCGTGGAAGCCATCATGGTGTGCCTAGAAAAATGGTGCCAACTCATCTAAATGAGTCGGTTCTGAATCTTCCTAGCTTAGTCAAACCACTTCCAACCTTTCTAAGTCCTTTTTTTTAATGTTTTTTCATGTGTTCCGTTTAAATTTCAAGTCAATCTTAGTTTATTTGAGTTCTCTATGCCCAGTGTCCAATTAAATTTGTTTTAATCCAACAACGGGTTAGCAATATAATTCTCAAGAACCTTATGAATCGCTTTTTTTAAGTGTTGTTTTCGTTCTTTGTCACGGTTCCATTGGTAAATCTTTCTCCACATACAACGAAGTTTGAGTCAAGCTTCCGACTACTTGAATCAACTTGAAATAAAAACAGTTTTTGATTTGTGACGATGGTAAAGGGAAAAAAAAAAAAAAACAATAGCATTTATTAGAAACTCGAAGTAAAGGTCACATGTGACAAAAGGGGATATGGTTGCTTGAAATGAAGAGTTCAAACCTCTATATACTTTGATGAAACTCCAACAGCGCCTCTATTCACATGCAAACAATCCTCAATTATTTGTCCGTCCTTGTCTATGCAGCATCTTGTGATTCTTATCAGATAATAAATTGAGAAAAAAACAAAGTTGTCCATCCCATTCACATACATACAGACCGGTTACCTACTTAATCATTGTCTGATTAGTTTGAATATTAGATGATTCAATATTACATCCCATTCCATGCCAAAGCATTGCATTTTCAAATGAAACTATGTAACTTGCACAATCATGCCAAAAAACATTTCACCCTAAAATAATAACAGAATAAGTAGCTTATGATTAAAACGACTAATGCCCGAAGTATAGAATACATAACCATAAAATGTAAAACTACTTTAGTAACAAAGAAATCGATCCCTCGTCCTTCACATCCCTTCATTCAAATTCAGTTTGCGTTTACAGACAAACTCCCTGATCATCTATACAAGATCTCTTATTGAATACATATAAATAATACTATCCATTTACGGAAAAAAAATAAAAAAATTATAAGAAAAATACATGTATATCACTTCCAAAGCATCCTTGTATAACCACCTTCCTCTTTCTCCGTATTGATCAATTTGATCTTTGTAACGACGATATAGCTTTCCCCTAAAATAATGGATTCAATAAGCAGATCAATCAAAAACTATGCTGTGTATCACCAAGCTACAATAGTTGGTTAGTCGAAGAAGACCATGTTTCATCATCATCATCACCATGTGAAACTAAACATTCTTGAGGATTTGCGTAGAAATAATCTTCTTCTTTTGGCCTATCTGGAATTACAGTTCTTCTCCTTGGTTTCCCCATGCGATTTGCATGAGCTTCCTTCACCAATGCGGAAAATTCCTCCCAACTTAACGATCCACTCATGTACTGGTCTATCAGCTCAACTATTAATCTTCGATTCAATAAGAATGTCCTCCTGAATCCCAGATACCTGAGGTAAAACATTCCAAAGAAAGTTTCATTTTACCGTAAGGAATCAACAACTTCATCCACTAAAATGCACATCATCTAAGCAGAAAAATTTATGTTGTCATACTCAAATGCAAACAGACGTTTCGGTCCTGTACCATGTTGGCAAAAGGTATACAAAATAATCAGAGAGAGGATGAGATTACCTGCGGTGTCCTTCGACAACTTTTGCCATATTACCATCATATGTTGGAACAAAAATATCACTTTCCAGGGACACCAAATAATCTAAAGCAGCCATTTGCGACGAGTGATTCTGAAAAAATCTCAAATCCGAGGGTCCCAGAAGTGTTTCCTTCCTCACCTGGATATGGTTAATGCCACCCGAAACATAAACATGTACCCATATGCTTAGAAAGAGAGAATATCAAAGATCTGTATGATACTTACCACATTAGGATAAGCTGCAGTAAGACTAGCCATTCTTCTTGCTCCTCCGTATATTTCTCCAGCTGCAATGTAGACAGGGACACTACGGTCGATATCTAATGCCTTCAAAATCAAAGCTGTCTCTTCTGGTGTCAGAGGGCACAGACCGTCCTTCCTTTTTAGGTCAGAATCAATAACCTTTTCTTTCCACCATGGATATGCATACCTGTGTGGACCACAAATGGTCATTTGAGTAAGGTAGCTAGTGAGCAAACTTTCAGAACAAAACGAATAATTGAATGTTTGAATGAACCTCATTCTTGTCAACTCGTCTGCCTCCTCTTCGGTGCAGCCCTGTGTACATCCAGAGAAAGCTAACATGTCCATTTCATATCTTAAGTGAAGAACAAGAAAAGGACCATTCCTCCGTAGTAAATTTATCACTTTCATTCCTAGCTCTTCAATTTGAGGAGTAAATCTCAAAGCATCATAGTTTACTCGACATCGAAGCTTCTGAATCTCTAGAGGTAGGCCATTATTTGCTAACCGAGCATCAGTTTTATTCAGATGCAAAACTTTAAATTTCCTTATTAACGGCAGAATCTGCTTCAAGAATTTACGTAGGATACACGCTCAAATCACTTAGCAAATTTTGCACTGTAAATTTGTGGAATTTTGAGAAAGATGGTGAATAACCTGGTGATGATAGTAAGAAATGTCAGACCAGCTAACAGGGGGCATGGAGTAGGACATTCCCAAATCTACCCTTCTCTTTAGCTTTGGAGGCAATTTTTTCAATATCCGCACCTCATCTCTCAGTGACATAATGAAATGATTGACATCAAATATATCTTGAAATTCGCTGCAGTACAACAAACATTTTTCAGTAACTTGTCCAGTGAACTATCAATCAATTTTACAGATTATCTCATAATACCTAGGATCACTCCAGAATGAAGTTTTATCCAATTCAGGTACTATTAGTGTCACATTCAAATATCTAGCGACAGCAACCATGTCGCAAATCTGCATCCATTGAGAAAAACCGATAAATCAATCATATGAATGTGTAAAAGATACCCTGAAAAGATTTAAAAGGCTTACGGCTGATCGCATTTGATTGAGTCCCCCATTGCACGATACCATTAGATAACCATTATTTTTATATACTCCTACAAAATGAAAAAAAAAAAAGAGTAAATAACAAATAAGCAGGAGACTGATGAGATGATACTATAAGGTAGAAAAGCGTTACAACAAAAGTTTAATACAACAGTATCTACACTAAATAATTTCCAACAATGCCAATTTGAAAACCGCAAGTTAACATGGGTACCAACTACCAAGATTCTACTAAAAGTGCCTCAAGTGCATTACTATATTTCTAAGATAGCGCTTGTTTCGTAT
This sequence comes from Allium sativum, assembly GCA_030737875.1. Classification (NCBI taxonomy): domain Eukaryota; kingdom Viridiplantae; phylum Streptophyta; class Magnoliopsida; order Asparagales; family Amaryllidaceae; genus Allium; species Allium sativum. The sequence goes on along the minus strand of CM060920.1, from coordinate 452,212,173 downwards.
CCTGGACAGTTTAAGTTCGCGTCTGCATCCGACGAGTCGGACGTGGAACCCATTGAACTGCCCAATCAAACGAAACATTCAGATTTCATCCGTTCGCGTCAGACGAGTCTGAAGCATCGGACGTTGTCTGACGCAAACGGATAAAATCCCATCAGTCATATCCTTTCATCCCCTATATATACAACCTAATTTCATGTTTTAATCACTAAACTATATACATGCAATCCGAAAATTCAAGAATTTTTTCGAACTTCGTCTTCGATTGTTTTAGGTTTTTTTTTTTTTTTCATATTCTTATCTTCCATATGTATTTTTTTCTTATTTTTATTTTTTGGTCCAGCCAACCTGCTGCTTCATCCACTCGCACCATCATCGACTGCAACAACGATCATCGATGTTTGCAACGAAAATATCAATACGTCTGCTCACCGTGTTGCGCAATGGTACCAGGAGATTACTGCCTTATTCAACGAACGAACTGGTCTGCACTACAACGTTGGACAAATGAAGAACGATCAACAATTTAAAACACAAGTGGAACCCGTGAACAAGCTGTTACAGATTCCAAATGGCTACCGGGATGAGGAACAAGACACGGTCGGTGGGTCCGAGGATACAACTGCATCGAGGTATCACAAATACAAATATGTCTCGCCTACTCGTTTTAGGCAGTTGGATGTGTTCTCTGATGGCTACATGCAAACCGACAAATGTCCGTTCGTTATTCCACAACATCCCTCATTCAGCTGCAGTTTGATGCACAGATTTATGACGGCTACATTCGGGGTGATACTGAGGGAATCACTAGTCGCATAACGTCTAGACATGGGTCATATAGTGGTCAGCCTAGAGTTGCTAACGGTTTTTCACATGATCTGATTCTCGATAGAGCATGGCAACGACGTAGGAGGGTGACCACTACGAGCAATGAGAGGTCGCGATTTGTTTGGCTGATTATGATAATAAATGTTTCAAACCTTTGCATGTGTTGTTGGACGACCCCGAGCAGCTTAGAAAGACTGTTATGTTTCTTGTTAACAAGTTGAGAAAGAACATATAGTTTGTTTTGTATTTTATTTTCTGCATTTGAATTGTGAATCACGAACTATGAATGTTTATTTCGTATGCCATATTATGTATTATGTATTTTGTATTCTATATTTAAAAATAATTAACATAAACAAAATAATAACATATACAAATAATAAAATAATAAATTTAACCCCTTTTGTGTTACCATTTACATAAAAAAACACATTCCTGTTTTCGCAAACTTTCCGCTTTCCCATCCCCTTCAATTTCCTTTTAAATTTGCCCATTTCGGTTCAAAGAAGAACGCATCAGCAACTCTTGTACAATCAGCCAATTATGCGCATGAAAACCCAAAGTTATCCACATAAAATACAACTTACTTATAACATCCTTATGGGGAAAATATAAATGAAAATGGCACCACAAAGATGTTTCATGAAAAATGCAAACATCAATTTTGTTTCCTCCTACAGAAACAACCCTAAATGATGATAAGTATTTAACCATTTGTCAATAATGGCAAACTTGTCCAACTGTCCTAATATTAGACCACATTACCAATAATATGAAATTGTGCCACTTAAAATATGCAATTAAAAAAAAAAAATACATAATGCATCAACGTTAATTTCCTTATAATCTTCAATATAGCTAACAACACAAAACGATAAATTTCAAATAATAAAATTCTGGAAAACACAGAATATCACACCAGTGTAGTTATATGTGCTTAAGTGTATGCGCTAGCGAAGTGAACTAGCACTAAAAGTTTTTTTTAATAGAAAAAACTCACTTTTTGGAGGATATTTCGTCCTTTCCACCTCGGAAGAAGAAGCCATAGCCAATGGATTAGAGGAAGGCAAAACTGTAGACTCCTTAACGGATCCACCAGATAAGCTCCTGATGGTTTTAGGACTACCCATGTTGTTATAGCAAGAAGGCCAACCTTTCAACACTCTGGGACCCCACATCTCCCCTAACGCAATTAACTGTACTACACATATCCACAACAGCACCGTAGTCGTCGCCCTTATCATCCACAACTTCATTTTCGATCTCGATACCATTGAGTTGACTCCTTTCGATTTATCAAACTTCAAATTGTTTTTCAAACCCATACAGATATCCTTTTTTATATCGAAACAATCCTTCTTTCCCATACCAAATGCCCCTTCATTTAAAACCCTAATTTACCCCCAAAATCCTCAAATCGGACAAAATGCAGCACCATCAGCAAAGCTTTTGTTTTACAGGAAAAATACAATACTTGATTTAATGAAAACCAGAAATCAAAAACAGGCTAAAAGCGCAAAATTTGGAACAGTGATGCAAAAAGAAGCTACGGATTAACAACCAACAAAAGTGAAAAACAATTGTTAAAGACTGATAAAAATAAAAGCTTTGGATATTGATTCGGTAGGTCAATTTTGAGATCCAAGGAAAAAATTAGGAAGATTACGCAGCAATTAAAGCAGGAAAAAAGTCCCAATTTCAATGTATAAAAAGACGGTTTTACCCTTCACGAATTGGTACCTTCCATTAAGAGCTGCGTCCAATTATGTAGTGCCAGTTCACGTAAGGTCGGGCTTGAGGCAAGACGACACGTGAGAGATTAAATTTACAGTTGCCGTGAACAGCCGCCGTCGGTGAAGTTTAGCCTCGGTGACTATGTTTGTCCTCTCTGTTACTGGTTGAAATATTGGGAAACAGGCTTGAAACGTGCTCACTAGATTGCTTTCTATCTGCAAACTTCAAATTGTTTTTCAAAACCATATATACTAGTGTGTAACGCGTGCGTTGCACACGATAATGTTATAAAATATAATATTTAAAATTTTATTGTTAAAATTGGAACTTTATTATATAACATATGATAATTTTGAAAAAATAAAAAAAACTATAAATTATTATTGTTGTTGTTGTATATATAAGGTATGTATTATGTTACTTTTACTTGTTTGGAGTAAAAAATAATTTTATTATTCTTACTACTGTGGATAAGTGTTTATGCTAAAACTAACATATTCTAATTATTTTAGATATATTAAAAAATATTATTTTTTTCTATTAAAAATATGTTAATTTTGAAATTATGTAATTAGTTAAAATATATTATCTCAAGTGTAAACAATCTGAATAAATTGAGAAAGATTTTATAACAAAATCATATATGTCTTATTGTAGAGTTATTTGAAGTTATTTTTTTATATATATAACGCAATCTATATAATAAAATTCCCCCCCTGGACAAACCCTTAGACAAACAAGGAGACAAAGAGCGGCTGAGATTTAATCCCGCAAAAACAAATCCACCATCCTAATTTAAACACATCCCCTATAATTGAGGAACGGTGGATTTTGTTGCATGATTGTTTGCAGTTATTTGGATTGAATTGGCATTGAAAGCTTGCATGATATATGGAATCAATTTGTATGATTTTATAGCCCTTTGAATGTATGTCGTATGTTTTCTTGCCCCAAAAATGTTGATCAAAACTGGAAACAATTCAAAATAGTTCTTGCCCAATACCATTTCATGTTTTTTTATTTTATTTTTGAATGGAATTTTTAGTGATTGAAATTTATTAAGTTATAGTCTACAGCACAGCTGAAATATAATAATGTATTAAAACTCGCTATAAAAGATTGATCTATACCGTTTTCATTTTCTAAAATATATGTTACATTAAATAGTTAAGGTTTTAGGAAATGGAGTAACATGCAAGTTGAAATCCGCTTGATAAATTTGTCAGTTAATTGATATTTGACATTAAAATATTGGACCACATGAAATTTTCCTTATACTCTCAACTTATTTTTTAGTCTTTAAATGCATCATATAAGTGGTACTTGATTTTGGTAAATGATGTTCAGTTTGTAATCTAATTTTATCAGGCAAGTGGCTTAGAGTTTGATTTCATTTTTTTATGAACATTAAAATTAGTAATCTTCAACATAGGGAAATTAAATTTCTCTTCCTTTAATGTGCATTTTCCTTTCTTTACATTAATGTTATCCAATAAAACCTTGATTATATCCTTTGTTGATTCAAATCTATTTTAATCAAATGCAACCAAGGAATACAAAGAACATAACTGATATATTTGATAATTTGAGTTTGAATTTTATACAATTCAATACAAGTCATTGCTTTTACGATTATGGCATTAAATCTCGTCCAAACATGTGTTCTACATTTCAAAACGTTGTCATTACATAAATGTTGGTGGATATTAGTATCCATGGTAAAAGTATATAATAATTTTCTGTAATTTTAATCTTTGATATAAGGCAATAGGGCATGCAGGGATATAAAGGTTTATTAAATATAGCATAGTATTTCAAGCAAAATTTAATATTCGTACGATTAGCACATTTAACGTCTTTCCTTAAAAACAAAGAGTGCCATTCTCTAATGCTTTTTGAATTTCTATCAAACGTATCCAACGTCTGTATATAAAAAGAAAATACGTTTTTCTCTAGCACTCTTTGAATTTCTATAAAATTTAATACCCGTATTATTTAGCATATTTAACGTCTTTACTTATAAAGAGAATACACTATTATTGAACACAGTTTGCATTTACTAAATTAGTTGATGAACATAGTAGGAATACAACTAGATACTAAAGGATCAGCTTTATATTTTTGAAATAATTATGTACTTATGTTACATGGCATCCTACGTTGAAAACTATCGTAACTTTCATTTTAGCATATCTTCCTCATATTATTCTTCTCTTGGTTAAAAAAAACTGAATTTCAATTAGATTTAGCCCAAAATATGTAAATTAATCATTATTTAATGAGGTCTTTATGCTAGGTCTTGCATCCGAAATTGGCGTTGTGGTTTCAACTTTGGATAGTTTGGCTTACCAAATTTTGGTCAACATGTTGTAGTTTTCTGATATAGGTGTTTTCTTATTCCACCTATAAAAATTAGGCATTTTTAAAGAAATATTTAGTTCAATAGGATTTGAGCTTTTACTCTTGCTAGATTTCCATTTTCTAATTTGGATTCCTAAAAATATCATATAACTCCTTAGAAAGTTTTGAAATATTGCTATAATTATTTTCTTTATTTCATATAAACTATGTTTTTTTAATGTTATTTGTCTTCTTCACCCATATATAATTTGACCAAGTTGTTGTCGAGCAACTATGTAAAATCATAAATATTTGTTTCTTTGCATATTATTTAACACCATAGTTTTGTTTTCAACTTTCAGTATTCCACCAATTAGGAATTGCTATTTATGAATCAACTTGCACTAATTCAGAGTTTGCCTTTTATTACGGTACCTATATTATTATCAGTATATCTTATTTAGCACTTAATAATCTTTTCATTAGGTAAATGGATGCAAACATATGATATCACAAGCCTATGAAGCATTAATTACTCAACATCAAATATGAAGTAAAATTGGAGTGTTGTGATCACATTACACTTCACAGGAATGTCTAATTTGCAAGAACAAAAAAAATACTTTATCATTCATATACACATTTAATTGTTTAGAAATATCATTTAACTGTTATGTTATTAATATACTTCAATGCTTTTTGAAATTATTCCACGAAATGTAATAAAATTCTCTCCATGGAGTTTTAGCAAATTGTAAGAGCTAGAAATTTTTATATGATTAATGTCTTCACATAGTGTATTTATGTTAATGTTCAAAAAGATGCATGGAAAGCTTGCAAGCCCAGCAAGCAAAAGGTTTATGAGACAGAGCTTTATATCTGTTTACATAATATTTGTGGCACAACGGTCCATACGCGAAGCGCGAGCCGTGATCATGCGTGAAGCGCATGCCATCATCACGCGCAAAGCGCGTGTCTTGATTACGCGCGAAGCGCGTGCCATCATCACGTGCGAAGCGCGTGCCATTACGCTCTTCGCGCGAAGCGCATGCCGTTACGACCACGCGCGTGCAAACTACAACACCCCGTACTCTATGCTCCCGTGCAAACTACAACACCCCGTACTCTATGCTTCCGTGCAACGCACGGGTTTCCACTCGTGTGCAATAAATTTATTGTTTATGTACATAAACGATGATAGTTAATTTACTAATTAACTTTATTATTATTTTTTATTTACATAAATGTATGCATGTGATCTATACATCTACGTAGTTAAACACAAATTTTTTATTGTGATTTTTGTTAATATGTAAGCCTACACATATATGACTGATATATAGACTATTTAAGTTCTAGATTTCATAAGCAATTAAAATACATTGGATCTAAACATAAAAATTTAGTAAAAAGACGATGAAGTTGCACATAACTATAGAAATATGAAAATATGGATATTTAAAGTTAAAAACATAATTCTGCAATGTAGATAAATTTATTGAGATAAATGAATGATAATTTATCTTTATCAATGTTACGTACTCATGTATACCATATACGATATCCAAATTATATATCTTTATATTAAAATGAAAAATTCACTTGATTTTTTTTTAAGAGAGCGACTGTTTGGACACAAAATTATAGTTGGTAACACAAGAGATCTGAGCCGTTGGATCTTTTTATCCTTATATGGAGAGGTATAATTCAGGGGGTAATCTAATGATGGAGATTAACTATGTTACCAATTATACCAAAATTTTGTGTCTCTATAAACTTTCCCTTATTTTGATATATATATGAATATGATGTACATATTGAAACCATCACATTTAAGGATTTATTAGATAAATTAGTAAATGATTATTAATTAAATTATTCGAATAATTTAAAATCAACATCTATGTGATTAACTGAAAACATATGATGTAAATATACAAAATTATGCGACATTGAGGCGGTTTTCTGAAGCAACTATAAAAATTTCAGAAGGTATGTAGTTTAGTTAAAATAAGAATTTTACAGTAGAATGCATTAACGTATCGATACAGATGAATCATAAATTAAACTTGTGATTATTGTTTGCGTATACAATTATGTTATGTGATTGACGTAGTTGTATATCCAAATGAATTTTATGCCCTTTATTTAATATGAATATATTGTGCAAATATTGAAAATCTCATTTTGTTTAGAGAAATGCTAAGCTCACTCTCCCTTAGGTGGAAATGGGTTGACATCAATCATTATCCATGCATGATATAATAAATGTCAACCCATTTCCACCAATCACGTGGCAAGTATAAGCTCACTCTCCCTAAGAGAGAGTATGCTTAGCATTTCTCTTTTGTTTAATGATTTATTTAACACGTCAACAACTAATAGTTTAATAAATTTAATTAAAGTTTTACGATGTTTGATTAACTATATTGTATGAAGTTAAATATAAAATATTAGAAGAGAATTGAGATAGCTCGGTAAAAGGTTAAAATTAAGGTTTTTGTTGTAAAAAAAACAAATTTTTGTAATGCATGACAGAATTGTTGATACTTTTTCTAATATTTTTTGCTATTATTTTCTGTTTTATTTCAAAAATTAAATTTGTACTTAGTCTCATGTTTCTATAAACATTATTTTCTTTTGCACAAATGCACTTTTATAGGCAAAAACTACTTTAGTTATTCATAGATTGGGTGAAACTAAAAGTGACAATGTTTTTAAAGCATGTTTTTTGAGAAAAAATGTATGGGTATTTCAAAACTAAAAGAGTATATTATTGAAATTTTCATATTGTCATCCGAACTAATGAATATTGCTTAATTACATTATCTTATTATTTTAAACTTAAAATTGCGTAATTAATTTAAACATAAGAACTAAAATGTAAAACATATGAGAAATTAGGGTGAGTTTTGTAATTAACTATGATAATTTTAACATTGGTACTTTTTAGTTAATTGTAGAATTTTATAATGCCATGCATGATAAATATATTTTACCTTTTTAAATATAAGCCAGCAAACACAATTACAACGTTTACAGCATACCATAACCAATGGAGTAACACAATCACCATTGTACAAACGTTGAAATGACATCTGGAATCAAACGATGATACTCTCGTCAAATACAATAAACCGAAAATATCTTCAGTGCATGAAAGACGGAGTATATCAAAGCATTCATCAAATACAGATATTGATATCTTATGCATAGAGGTAACGAAAAGCTCCACTTCATACCTGCCTGGTTTCAACTTAAAAACCGCTGGAACAGCCTATACAGAAGGTTTAGGTACATCAATAAATATTTTGTTAAAATTATAAAAGGCATTTGAAAAGGCTTCATCAAAGGCATAAAAAATTTATTTAATAAATAATTTACAAAAAGGAAAGTCAACAAATTTTTGGAACCAGCATCCTCAAAGGCATAATGTTACAAATGTATTATATTAGGCAATAAATGACATAATTATCTATATGTGTTATAAATTCTATTATCCCATGAAACAGAGATTTATATGTATGTATGTATGTGTGTGTGTATGTATATGTGCATGTGTGTGTGTGTGTGTGTGTGTATATATATATATATATATATATATATAAAGCATGGCTTTCTAAATCCAACTGCAATTGCTGTTAAATTTGCATTTTTTATGTCGTCTTCAATACCAAAAATCAACTTCTCAAATATTGTTATCAGGATATGATTGTGCCCTCCACCATTATGACTGCCACATATAAATCATAAATGTAAAAGCTAATTAAAAGGACTATCAGTTAGGAAAATTTTATGTGCACATGCCTTAAAGGTAATAAAGTTTAAGAAATCTTGACGTATCGACAAACACGGTATTTACGGATATAATCTAATTGTAGAAATATTACTTACATCTCAGAGATGGTAACTAATAATTTACTTCTATTTGTTATATTGGACCTTCATAAATTGATTCTACTAAAACTTAGATGTATAAATATATGTTAAAAATAAAGAAAATAAAGATATATTTAAACAAATTTTGTAGAAAACTTAAACATGTGTTTCCATTCAGCTATATTCAGAAGGTTTTAAAAAAATCTTTCTCGTCAATAAAGAATATATAAAAGCTGCAACTAATAACACAGGCTAAAAGCTGTGACAGATTACCAATTGTTGGCATAATTAATGACCCATGTATTCCTGAATCTGTAATATAAGGTTCTGCAGACCAGCAATTTCAGTGGCAATTGCTGAGTGATATAAAGTCGCATTAAATTAGTATAACAAACTGAATTAAAAAAAAAAATGCACCTTCTTCATTATATTCGATGGTCTATGCTGAGGGAAGCAATCTTTGTCATTTGTGAATTCATGATAATTCAAGTTCTTGATGTTCAAGATTCAGTTTAGCTATATTGTAGAAAATTTATCACATGGTTGCATGATCACATACTTGAACATAAAAGTAATATTTTAAAATTTAATTATTTAAATTGTCAATAAATATATACTTTTTAACTCCATTCTTACTTATGGATGGAATCTGGCACTATATGGTTAAATACAATAAACATAAATATTAAGCTGTTACCTTTTCTTGAAAATGAAGCTGTTACTTATATATCCAAATAAGTAGTTAAATGTGTAAAAGAGCTATATATTAAATCTTTTACTCTTTGAAGTCTGTAAGTTTAGACAATATGGGAGTAAGCCATACATATGCTTCGTCAATATAACATCCAATGATGGATTTTTGAAAAGCAAAGCCGTAAATTCACATGTAGCAAGGTCTATATTCAGTTATGTGCTTCTCCACCTACAACGTATTTTTGAAGGAAGCCTCATGATAGACAACTTTTTTAAAATACGGGTTTTATATTCCCAATTACAATGGACAGTAACTGCATAAAGCTTGCTGTTCCTGTAACCACATTGTGCCTATGTCTCAAATGAATTGTTGTATGCTTCCTTTAGCCAATGCTTTCGAAACACGAAGACCAACATCTGAAACCGGTCCATCCCGTTTCTGTGTATCAATCAGCCTACAGTCAAATTACTTTCTCAGTTCTGGGTTTGCACAGAATGATTCAAATGTTCTCAAATTACTTGTAACTCGATGTCAATGTTAATTCACCAGAATTATAAATTCAATCCATACCCATATATTTTGTACCTTTGGAATCTTTATACCATGCCTATTAATGTATGTATGTTAAGTGTGTGTGTGTATGTGGTGTATACACACACACACTCTCTTATATATATATATATATATATATATATATATATATATATATATATATAGTTATATACACATCATATATATATATATATACACACACACACACACATTGTTAAGCCTCCAAGAAAAGTAATCCAAGTTTTGACTTATTAATGTGCACGCTATACAAATAAAATAGGATAAAAATAAAATATATTCAAGCATTTTGCATGCTATTCAACAAAAGCAAATACCATGAGTTTTCTGTCTGATACATATGAAATAGAAACATAGTAAAATGATCTGCTAGCGAAGCTGTCAGCAAGTATGTTTGCATCCATAAATTTTGTACTTGGTTGAAAACAGACTTTAAACAAAGAAAATAAGTTTTTACTTAGCTTACTATAGACTTTAAACAAAGAATATTTAGAGGAGATACATGAATAGCAATGGATATAACAAACAGTAAATTATGGTCTCAGGACTATCATTGCTTAAATAACATTTCCAGGCTTTCAGCTTAATATCAAAAAGTCTCAACATACCTCAAGCTTAATAATTTAAACCGTGCCTAAGGACCATTAAGCATGAAGAAAATTTTGTCGTGTTCCCTTTCTTGCTGCCTAATACAACATAATATACATCCAGCTAAATTAAGAAGCTACCTGAAGTAAGGTTGACGGAAAGTAGCAGTGGATATGAGATTGAGAGTGCTAGCTGAGTAGTAGGAAAGCTTGAAGATGAAAGAGTGATGAATGTGAATGATTATACTGAGTGGTGAATCCAGGGGATTTTTCTAGAATGTCATATACCTATGATAAGGTTGGAATATTTCTACACCAGGATGAGGCAGTACTTGGAAAAAAAATCTAGGCTGGAAAGTCGGCATTTTTTTTTCAACTTATACGTAGGTTTAAAAATAGAACTCCATGGGTTTTTGGATAATTAAATACGCAGGAATAGGTCAAGCCGACTTTAAACCGGGTTTGATAGCATGTTGCAGCGTTTAAATACCCAAAGTTGTAGGGAAATATGCAGGGATAGGTCAAGCTTCAATTTGAAAATATTTGTATTATTTTGATTTAATAAAAGTCTCTTTAGAGAATTAAGGAGAATTAAGAGAATCGAGAGAATTAAGGGGAATTGAGAGAATTGAGAGAATTAAGGAGAGAGCTTGAAATTCTTCTGCTTTACTATTATTTAATAGATAAGCTTAATGGAACTGAGCATAGGAAACAAAATCGACGAAAGGATAATGACATTCCAAATTATAAATGGAATCTTTTCCGATGACTCTAGCTTGTCTCGATTTAAAGTACATCATGTTTGCAACAAGACATATTCTAAGGGACAAATGTTACATTGCCTTTTGGCCTGGCTATTTACTCCAAACCACTGATGTAAGTATTGCTCAACGATTATTGGTCAAACAACCCGGAATAATGATCTGAAGACCCAGCTGTTGACCCGTCTTTTTACAAAGTCATTACCCTTTGGATTTCGGGCTGCTGTATCGCTCAGAACTCGAGCATAGATTTAACAGGAACTTGAAAATGCTAGGTTTAAGTAATGGATTTAACGAAAGCTTGGAGTTCTTACTGACTAGGACTCGGATCGGTATGCATCAATTGCACCGAATCGGCATAAGCTTTAACATTGATTCGGATTGGTCCAATTGCCTCACTCCACTTTGGATCGGTACAATGTCATGCTCCGGATTGGTAAAGATTACATGGCCCCGGATTGGCCTTCACTTTTACCTCACCAGAATGGATCGACCAAGCTTCTTAGGAGCGGATCAGTGTACTAACTCGAACAACCTGGACTTGGCTCTCATATGGGTGTCTAAACTTCAACTCAATTCAGCATAACACGACTACATTGGGACGAAGTGCTCAAGCCCACGCCACCATGAGACAATGCATAAACCCGAGTCGATATAATCCGGATCAGTATGGTCATACCGATCCGGGTTGACCTGATCTGGATCATCGACTTCAGTGATGTGGCACGTCACTCTCTTCACGATCTCCACTCTCCCACACTACTCTAACCATTATTGCTCAACTGCGTACCAATCTGGATTTCACTCTCAGTTATAAATAACACCCGGGAGCATCATTTCAAGGGTTTTGGCTCTACTATGCCTAGACTCTGCTGATTTTAGGATTCACCTCTTTTCTCTTTGAATTTCTTACATGAAACATAATTGTATATGTACTCAAACAGTCAAAATAGTAGATTACAAGCAATGGATGTCGGTACATTGCCGAACTGCTATAATTTCGTGGTGTTTTTTTTTTTTAATTACTTTCCATGCATTTTATGATCTGTGATAATGATATCATCGGTGATCATACTGTGATTGGAAAACTACCAGGAGCATAATGATTCATAATTTAATATGTTGTAAAATTTAAATACTTCCTTAATTTTTTTATTTAATAATAATTATCTTGAGTGATTGTCAATAAAATTGTTCCGTGTTAGCTTGTGTATTTTTTGATTCGGTTTTGATTTAATGGTTTAATGTACGGTATCCCTGGAACAATTGTACTAATTTTCATATGCATTCTGTATCAGTGGAAATTTATGAACTTGATTCAAGCCTAATTGTATAGATGTAGAAGACTGTAGCATACGCACCGACTTGCGTCCTGCTATGTGTACGTGCTGTTAGCATTTGTGCTTGTGCGTATCGAGAAACGTTTTGTAATAAAAGTATTCCTTGAATTTCGTAACAGTTGCTGTGTCTCCATTTCTTTTTTTTAAGTTTTGTATAACTATTTGATAATGTATTATTCCTAGTTAACTGTTCGAATTTAATTTGTCTGTGACATGCTTATTTGCGTATTTATGATTACGTCGCATCTTTTTGTGTACTGTTTAATAATAGCGTATTTACATGAATACAGCATTCAGGTGATGCAGCAATTAATTTTAACACGAAGATGGTTTTGGATGCTGTTGAATCTCCGCCATTTCAAGTTTGTACGTTAAAAACCTTCAGTGTGCAATTACCATATTTCACATGTTTTTTTTTCTTTTTCTTTTTCCTTTTCTTTTTCCCTCCCCGCATAATATAAGCAATATTTTGAGCATGTCACTATTATTCTCAAGTTTCAGAATCAAGTTTTATCCATCTCACGTATAGGTCTGGATTTTGTTCATTTGTTGCAGAGACAAAATTCGTTAAGCACCCCTGAAGACGGTACAGGCAGAGATATTATCATTGTTCTATACATTCTTACTAGTGTTGTAACAACCTGAAAATCTGGGCCAGTTTAAAATTTTTATTTTGGCAATTTTAACGAATTTTGAACATTTAAAATAGATTATTTTAAATAATATCGACGAGAAAATTTATTTCGAATAGAATTCGAACGTATATATTATATACGTCGTCGTTAGAATATAAATATTTATATATAATTATAAATAGAATTGAAATGGCGCGGTAGTTCGATAATTCGATTTCAAACTTCAATTGAATGTACCGGGTGCAAAACAATCCGGATTTTAGTGAAACCAAAAATATTGGGATCTATTTGAGAATATCTTTCCAACGAATCCGAAAAATCGAGATTTCATAGCGGGAATCAAAAGATATGTCCAGTTGAAAATTCTGAATAGTCGCTATGGAATTCAGGCCCTTAAAAATGGGAATTTTGCAAACGACCTCGGATTTCGACGAAACCACTTTTGTTGGATCCGTGATGTCAAGTTATTGCTAGATTCCAAATTTCATAATTTTTCGAATCAATACGTGAGCGTGGCAAAGGAAAACGCGTTTGACCAGTTTCAGTTGATTTTAATCGACTGGAAATTGGCCATTTCTCTAACGGTCTCAGAATTCGACGAAACTAGTTTTGTTAGGACCGTATCATCAATACGAAGCTAGAAAATATTTTTCTGGAATTTTTCGAGTTAGTATGTGACCCCAGTAAAATGAAATACGCGTTCAAATTCAATATATAGAATTATATGGTGATTTTGACGAAAACTGATCGAAACGACCGAATCAGCTTGCGATACATATCCCATTTGTTCGGAATGGGGGTAAACCGCTATGGACGACAGTCGGTGGGTCTGATTTCGATTTGAAAATAAAAAGTTACTTTTAAGAAGTTTAAAATAATTAAATAATATAAATTCCCTTATATTCACCCTCCCTTCTCTCTTCAAAATCAAGCCGTCAGTTCATTTAATCAAAGAAGAAGAAAAAAAATAAGGGGGAGGCGATCGACGGGGCTTCACCGCCGCCCAGGGGCGTGCGCCACCGCCGCGCCGCCGTCCAGGATGGCCGCACCCCCCCTAATCGCAGCTCTCTCCTCCCTCCTCTTCCTCCGTTCTCCTCTTTCCCCTCCTGAAACGCGCGAGGTCCACAATCCTCCACCGCAGCGCCTTCCCCCACCCCCCCCCCCCGCCCTCCGGCGAACTCCCCTCTGGCCATCCCCCTCGCAACCCGCACCCCTGAAAACCCTAGCTCCCTCCAACGCCCAAAGCCGACCCCTCCAACCACAATAACGCCGCCACTGCAGCACCTCTGGCGCCGCCTGCTCCCCCTACTCCAGCCTCGGGCGCGAAGTTTCTCCCCCCTTTGAATGCTGTAAGGTTTTAGTTTATTGGTTTTTGTTTTCTTTGATTTATTATGTAAAGTTAATATTTTTATTATGCAAAGTTGGAATTTTTAATTAGCTAAAGATACGATTTTTAATTGTTTAAAAATATCATTTTATTGAATAATTGAACCGAATAGAATATTCATAGGTTGAATAAAATAATTTGGTCGTTGAAAAATATAATTTTTATACAAGCATGAAGTCAAAAATATAATTTTCATGAAAGTAGGAGGTTAAAAATATGATTTTTACTTGTGTAAAGTATTAAAAATATGATTTTTATATTTTTAAAGTATTAAAAATATAATCTTTATTATGTAGAGGATGTAAAAATATGATTTTTGTTTATGTAGAGGGTTAAAAATATAATTTTGACATGATAGGAATATTAGAAATAAAATCTTTAAATTAGAAAAGGCGAAATCTTTAAATTAGAAAAGGAGAAATCTTTAAATTAGAAAAGGCGAAATCTTTAAATTAGAAAAGGCGAAATCTTTAGATTAGAAAAGGCGAAATCTTTAAATTAGAAAAGGCAAAATCTTTATATGAAGAATAGCGAAGTAAAAATTCGATTTTTATATATTGAATAGCAAAGTAAAATTTTGATTTTTCTATATTGAATAGCAAAGTAAAAATTCGATTTTTATATATTGAATAGCGAAGTAAAAATTCGATTTTTTAATATATGAAGTGATAAGAAAAATATATGATTTTTAAATTGGAAGTGAACAAATAAAAATGTGATTTTTATTTTAAAGACATCAGTATATAAAAATGTGATTTTTACATATGTAGTGAATACGGGCAACGAAGATGACAAAAAGGCGAGAACGATGAAGATTTCTATAAATGAAGTGTCGTGAAGTTGGGATAGCTTTCGGTGAGAATTTCTCACTCTTCAATTCCTTTTTCTAGTTATATATATATATACTAAGATGCAGACGGTGTTTAGCAGCACCCGACACCCGTCATCCACAGACCATGGATGGCTTGTTTCTTTAATTGTTTGGTTGTGTAGTTGGTTAGATTATTTGGTTTGAATTGAATTGTTTGGTGAAATGAAATTGATTTGATTGATGTGTGAATGGCGTGGGCCTTCACTAGACCGGGGATAAGGCTAGGCCTCGTCCCGTTTCTAGTATCGTGCTGTTATGCCGCCGAAATTTTCTAAAATAAATTAGAAAAATAAAAATATCATTTTTATTTTGTAAATGAACTGAATAAAAATTCATGTGCTAAAAAATTTTTTTATCGTTAAAAATATAATTTGTAACGTGAATGTGAATAAATAAATATTCATTTACAAACCGGACGGTTTGTTTATGTACACCTATTTGAATAACATTGATTGGGACGATAAATTTTACACATCGCCCAACTGCACAAATAAAATCTGTGTTTGTTGATTTGAAACCCCACACGGGTGTTGGGATGAAATTTGAAGTTCACTCATCCTGATTGATTAAATATGTCGATCGATTGATTGACAGACTGTTATAAGTGTTAGATATCTATATTTGATGCTTATACAGTGTAGTGCACTTTGGATGATGGTTGATTATTTATCGTTGCTATTGTATACATGTGTTGTATGGAATCCATTTAATTAACTTTATATGGTAATTGTTTGGGCCTCATTCCAATTTAGAAGATAAAGAATATTATAAAATAAAGGTTCATGTGTTGACAGTACTCATCCGTTGAGATTAGTCATGTGTTGAACGAAATATTTTAACAATAAAATTTACATCTTTATCATATAAAATTAGAAACTAACTGGAAAATAGATAAGATGAGTGGTCTCCTGAATATGCATCTGATGTTGGTTTCGGCCTTCGGGGTTAATATTCAGGAAATCGTTCTCTTACTAATTTACGGTTGGAGTCTGATTTGAAATCAAACGATAGATACCATAATTTTTATAAAATATATTAAATAACAAAAATGGTCACATATGGACAGTACTCATTCGTTGAGATTAGTCGTGTGTTGACAAAAATATAGATTCATTTGTTGAATAGAATAACGAAGTTATTGAAATATATAAAGCCGTGTTGATTAGAGATGCACTATTTTGATGCGAACGATATTTATATCGATTATATTCGTTTTTAAATTTGAATTGAATCGAATAGAAAACCAATTTGAATTGAATCGAATAGAAAACCAATTTGAATTGAATCGAATAGAAAACCAATTTGAATTGAGTCGAATAGAAAACCAATTTGAATTGAATCGAATAGAAAACCAATTTGAATTGAACCAAATAGAAAACCAATTTGAATTGAATTGAAAACGAATTCGAATTTAATTGAAAACGAATTGAAATGAATTCAAATTGAATTGAAATTTGAATTGAATAAAAATGAATTTTAAAAAGAATTTATAATGAAAAATTCAATTTTGATTTGAATTTGAAATAAAGGTTGAAATTGTTTTCGAAACGAATTCAAAACTATTTATAAAATTCGTTTTAAATAGAAATCGACGAAATATATATTATATATATTATATATATAATATAATGGCCTGAATAGAACGTGCCGTGCCGCGGCAGTTCGTGGATTTCGACCATTTATTTCAAACGGACATTACGGGAGGTCCGACCGTCGGATTCTCCTAAAACCGGAACCGTTGGGTTCGTATCGAAAAGAGATTTCTAACGAATATTAGAAATTTGAAATCTAACGGTTGGATTTGGAGATACATCCAAATCAATTTTGGAAAAGGTCGCTGTAAGTGCAGTTCGATGGCCGTTGATGGAAATCGACTGTACAGCCTTGATAAAATTATTAAAAATAGTAATAATTTGTGTAAAATCATAAGAAATGATTTGGGAAAAATTGAGATGAAAAACTCCATATTTGAAAAGATAAAAATAGATTTTTATCGAAATGGACTGGTTTTGAACTAAAATTAAACCCGTTTATTTTTAAATAAATAAATTGGATTTGAAACGGGTTTTAAATAGAATTGATTTGTGGGTTTATTGTGAACGGTGTTTTAAATAACACTAGTTCTTTAACCCGGTAATAAATAGAATTGATTCATGGGTTTATCGTGAACTGTGTTTTAAATAACACTAGTTCTTTAACCCAGTAAAAGGAGTTTTAATGAATCTGCAATTAGATTGAAATGTGAATAGATAATTTAAATTATCAAATTTAGAAAGTGAGCGAGAATGGAGTATCGCCAGTTTTGCTCCAAAACGATAGTCAAATCTTTAATTAGATTTGAACGTGAAATGGTAATTAATTTTACCAATAACACCGTGGTATTAGATATGGAGTATTACCAGTTTTGCTTCATGGGATGAATAGGTTGGGATTGGGAAATAAAATAAATAATTACTTCGGTGTGGTTCGCTAATCTCGACTAGTTTGGAAAACCATAATTTGGTTTGAAATGACATCCAAAGGAAGATTAAAGAATAAATTTAAAGAATTTATCTTTGATAAAATAAATGGGAACCTTTCCCTAAGAATTGAAATTTAGAAACTCGTTGTAGGTTAGTTAAGAAGAATGGTTTCCTGGATATTGATATGATGTTGGTTTCGGCCTTCGGGGTTAATATTTGGGGAATTGCTCTCTTACTGATTTACGGTTAGTGACTAATGAATTGGAATGAGGCGTATGTTGTGTTTGTGTAACATTTGTTTTTAATATACGCGGGTTGTTCGGAAAGTCCGGGTTTATACCCATTCTGAATAACCGATTCGACGATAAGTCGAAGATGAAGACGGTGGTCGAAGACCGGAAGTCTTCACATCGTTTGGATAATTACTGATGATCCTGATTGGGATGTACACCCAAGAGGATGGAAATAGTTGGTGGTCGTCCAGACGTACTTGGAGATGGATGGATATGCGAGGAAAGTGCCTCCGGTTTCGTTCAGACCCAGAACGAACTTGTAAATGGATTGTGTGTCTGACATTGGATTTTATTCTGTGTTGATTGATTTCTGTTAAATATATATCTGTTTGGCGGCGGAGAATTTATTCTCTTGCTTAACGCCCTTCTCTGAGACGTACGATCTTAGAGGTTATATATCGATAGATATCAATCACATGGCATGAATTGCCTGTGTGGCACGCTGAGTTGCATGGATCAAGGCTTCTGTTGAAAAGCAAAGTCTTGTGGTTGATGATCAAAGCACGACCTACGTGGCAGCTTTGTGTATAACGTGAATTCGCGAGCCTCACACCTCAGTATGAGCCAAAAACGGGATGAGGACCCAAGGAGTGCACGACGTTTCTTTCTAGCTATGGGTGGTGTCAGTGACCTACCAGCCCTGACATTTATATACTTTTCACCTTTGTGGTTTGGATGCGAGGCGCCTCGATTTTAGGTCTTATAGGGCCGGGAAACGTGTGTTCAGGAATAACTAATCCTCTAACGTAAGTGAGGACCGGCCTTGGAGGATCCCAGGGTTGCCCAGAGTGCGTAGCCCTGAGACATTTGCTAGAGTGTCTCGAACGCGGAGAGGAGCTTGCCCCTTGCCTCGACTCATGACGGAAATCCAATTTCCAATACGTGTATTGCGGTTTTAATTGTAGAACTAGTATGGCGACATGATATATGGTACCCATGCCGTCTATGATTTATATTTATGATTGAAATTGTTTTGACACTATACACTTATTATATTATCAAATGATTTGTTTTAAACGTACCAAGCATGTTTGGCTATTATAAGGGAAAACCCTATCCTCCGGCTTGCGTTGCATTGTGTGATGGGACTCGGGTCTTATAATAGCTTCATTTTTCGAAAAAGCATTGCGTTGTCTTTTCTATGCACTGGTATTCTTGGGAGGGAACCCGTTCCGTGTTATACGGCATGGTCCCTTGAATTACTCTCTTTTAAAGTAAAGTTTTAAATAACTGTTTTAGTTCTCACACCAGTCACATGACTGACCTGGAGTTTATTGTTTTAACCTAAACTCTGGGTGCCCCTATTTTCCGCACGGGCAGCTAGTAGTTTTGGTTTTGCAGATGTATATTCACAGGTTCCTGATTTACAGCTGGAACGATGCTCGGAAAGATCTGTATCCGTGTATTACTTTCAGTTGTGTTTTATATTATTTTTCCGCTGCTATGTAATTTGTTGTAATCTCTGATATTTATCGAATGTAATTTATTCATTTATACTCTGTATATTCTTGTATCTGATGAATTGTTGTAATAACAATGAAATGTTCTTCCGTCTGCGTTCATTTGTGTGTTGTTCTCAAAGTATCCGCTCTTTCCTTCACAGGGAAGAAACGGGTCCTCACAAGTGTGGAACCCGTGCGTTGCACACGATAATATTATAAATTATAGCGTTTAAAATTTCAGTGTTAAAATTTGAACTTCATTGTACAACATACGGTAAATCCGGCAAAATAAATATACTACAAATTACTATTGTTGCATATATATGGTATGTGTCATGTAACTTATATTTCTTTGATATAAAACAATAATCTTATTGTTCTTATTATATGAGAAAGTATTCATGTTGAAAGCGGAAATTTTAAATTATTTTCGATGAATGAACAAATATTACTTCACTAATTTTATTAAATATGATAAATTTGAAATTATGTAGTAAATATATTGGTTTAAGAGTAAAATAATATGAATAAGTCAAGAAGGATTTTGTTGAAAAAAATATACATTTTAATGCGGAGTTATTTAAAGTTAAAAATAAAATATTTTAACGTAGTGCATGATAACTTTATTGTTTATATGCTTAAATGATTATACTTAATTTACAGATTAACTTTGTTGTTACTGTTTATGTATATAAATTTACGTATAAGACCTATATAGTTAAACATAAATTTTTGTTGTGATTTTTATTAATATGTATGTGTATACATATACGACTAATATATAGATTATTAAAATACTTTGAATTTTGGATTTCATAAAGCAATTAAAAACATGAATCCAAACATGAAAAAATAGGAAACAGCTGATGAAGTTGTACATAAATGTATAGTAAATTAGTTTTGTTAGCGTTACTCACGTGTGTTACTTATGATATTTGGATCATATATCTTATTTTAAATGGAAATTTTATTTCAATACTTTTTTATTATGAATACGTACACATATTGAAGCCGTCACATTGAAGGATTTATTGGATAAAGTAATGAATGCTTATACTTAAACTTATTCAAATAAATTAAAATCAAAATTACATGATTAATAAAGAAAAAATTGATGTAAATATATAAAATTATGTGATATTGAGGTGAGTTTTGTAAGCAACTGTAGAAGTTTCAAAATGTAAGCACTTTAGCTAAAATCGAAATTTTACAATATAATGTATTAACGTATCGATATAGATTTAGTTGCATGAATAAGTTAAACCCAACTATAAATACAGTGCATGCACCATGTAATGCTATTGCCTATAAATGAGAATATCCTAATGAAGCTTTTCCAATGCAGTGCTATTTCGTGCGATTGTTTAGGTTTATACAGTTAAACAAAATTATTTTGTTCCCCCTGTAGTAGTTATGGAGAGATCCAATTTTCTAAAACGTAAAATCAAATAAAAACTACAATCAATAGTTAATTTAAGAATAGTGCTTAAAGCATAGTATTGCAATGTGGAAGTGGATAAATATGTGCATTTTCTAATGACTAACAAATAAAATTGGAACTCTACTTTATTTTTAACAGAATGATTTCTGACAATATGGAACAATTTTGACTACATTAAAATGCATGTAACGTAGGAAATATAGCAGAACCTCAACGGTTATGCTTCTGATTCCTAAACTTTTTTTTTTTGGAGAATCCTACATCTGATGCGTCTAATAGGAGTTTGTGACTGTTCTTGGTGATAGATGACAGGAAATTATTATCATAATACATTTGAAAATGACATATTTCTGAAGATAAAATTCAGGGATGAAAGACTAATTAACGTACATGAAATTAGTGAACCTAAAAAAGATGGAATATATAATCACAGATATTTACTCATATGAGACGTACAATGCAAAAATGAACAACATTAAAATTAATTTCAGAATACAAAATAATTTACAGGCTTCCACATAAACAACTAACTTCTCTTGCTCAACCATTTCTACTTGAGTAACATCCAATAATTGAGGAGAATCAAAAGCTACAAATTTCGGTTGACTATGAATCTTCACGTGCCATAGGAAAAAAAATTCTACCTACTTTTCCCTGTCAGCTTAGCCCTGAAGATAAAACACATGGTGCAGTTAAAACATTGTGATCATGACCAAACTTCTTTGTTTTTTTCTTATTTGAATTTAAATGAAGCAGACACAATTACATGCATGGAACTTAGCAAATTTGTCCATGGTCCTTATTTTTCCCTTTGCAATTTTCTTGATGGACCTCGGAAATCGCAAAAATCATTTGAAATATAACATGAATCAAACTAATAGATGAAATCTGAAGCTACTTACAAACGTGAATTAAATATGAAAATAGTTAGATAACAAAACATGAAATTCAGCCACTATGTTCACTCACAGACAATAATCTAAGGTAGAAATCCATAGGTAACAAATATATAATTTATAAGGATGACTTTTAATTAGTGAACATCAACTGAACCAAACTTAAGGGAGAACAAAATTCATACATGCAATATTTCTGGCATCTCATGCTCAGGCTCATGCTTTTTAGGGTACTATTTCACATTTGACCAATCACTGCATAAACTATAACCATGAACTTACAGTGATAGTGTAACCTGCGGAAACGAATGAGTATAGTTGTTTTGATCTCAAACCTAGGTAGACAAACAAAGATACACGATAATTGTATTGTGCAAAATGGCAAGAAAGAAGAATAGTATGATGAATAAATAGGCCAAAATCGAATTTCTCTCCTAAAAAATTAAATCACTAAAAGAAATATAAACTTTGAATCATTTAGAAAACATAGTGGTTAAAAGTTATAACATATAACCCACTCGTAATTTCTTAAATTATTTGCTATTGATTTAGTTTGAGTTTCAATATTCAAGCATAGTGGGGTTGTCAGTTTGGTGGTAAGTCACCCATGATTTCAACTAAAGTTTTAACTTCTAAAGCTAAATAAACTATAAATTAACTGGTTTATTGATTTAAATATCATTTGTTAAAGACATAAATGCATTACTTATAGAGCATTGCATTGTTATAGCTATATCACCTCGACAGTTCAACTCAAAACCTAGGATGAAGAAAGAACTCAATTGGGTATTATAAATGTGCATATTTTCGTAAACTATTTAAAATGATTGAACTCAAATGAACGGTAGTCAGTAGGTTATATCAGAAGCCTCTTAAACCATGCATTTTCGTCAGACATATCAAAAACAAAGTAGCAAATTTTGACGAAGAAAAAATTGGTGTAGTTGAGTTCTAAAAGACAATGCTAAATTATAGTCTTAGTGCACTATCTGTTCATACTAAAAATTTGTTGATTTCGTTAACTTCAAACACATAAAAACAAAAAACATTATAAGAAAGTTTATACTATTGAACTTGAAAATTGCTGTATATGAATTCCAAGTGAATACATATGAGAAAAAATTCGAAATTATTATACTGGAAAATTGTTGTATGTGAATTCCACGTGAATACATAAGAGAAAAAAGTTGACAAAGAACTGAAGGTGCCAAGGTTGAGCTGAAACCAACATTGTAATAACAGGGATGTGGATGGTTCAATTTTTTTGAAACTACCTAAAGATAAAGAAATGAAGTAAAAACAAAGAAGTAAATAGATACATCTAACCATGTGAATTCTATGAAATAAAGGCTGCATAAAAGAGAACTAAATTTCCACCCATATTAGATATAAGCCATACATGCTTCCCACGATAATATAGCATGGTAGGTATAAATATTTAAGTCCTGTGTATTGTATGAAAATTTACTAAATATTAAATTGAAAAAATGGAGATTGAAAAAATGGAGATTGAACCAAAGTAAAACAAATTCATGATTTCAAAAGTAACCAAAATTTCACATTTTCATGATTTTCATGACAATACTAACCTGTGTTAAACAACAGAACAGTCCATCAGTAGAATTAAACCAATGTTTCATAAGGCAATAAGCAGTAAACATGAAGCATGAAATGCAGCACCTCAGAGACAACCTTCGCTTGACAAATCAGGACGATAAAGGCATGAAAACTATAGAAAAATAACTAAGCAAAAATCTAATAAATTATTATTCAAAGTTGAGAGTAGACCATATGGTGAGAGATAATAGTTTAATCCATATTCAACTTCATATACAGAATAGATAAGTAAACATGTGTTATATTGTATCTATGACTTTGTAACATGATTAGGTATATATAGGTTACATTATCATTTTTACATGTAAAATGATAATTTATTATGGAAGAATTTATCATCTAATCTTTTATTATAACTAAAAATTAGCTAAACGTCAGTTTATTTGTGCATTTATGACATGCAGGGTGACAACAAAGAAAGTTCTTATCTTGACCCTTGACAGCATTAGATCAGGCTACTTGAATTGCACTGAAATTATTTAAATGAAATTCCAAAATACCATTGCCTTAAATAATATTATGAATAAACGTTAGTACAAAAAATTCAAACATATAGTAGAATTAAGCATACCATACAAATAAGTACCTATTAATAGCATAAAAATTTATATAGATTTCATATATGGAAAATACAACCTTAATAATCATGGAAATAAATCATGGAAATACAACCTTAATAATCATGGAAATACAACCTTAAAATAGCTTTTGAAAACCTCCACATTCAATAAACATGATGACCCCTTTTAAAAAATTCAGCACTTGAAAAGTATGCAACTTCATTCGATTGCAGGATATGAAATCTAGGACATCATTTTCATCTATTATTAACTAATGTCACAATATATGGTATAAAACGTTAATATATTAATAGTTGAATACAAAAGATGAACGTGTAACGTTTGTTTATAGGAAAATCAAATTTTATACTGTATGTGACATAGCAATAAATGGCCTCTTTCAATTGATTAATTTCCCTAAATATAACAAAATATTAAAAGCTGTATAAGTTGGTAACAAAATATTAAATTTATTATTTCCGTGGTACTGATATTGATTATCAGTTCTACTCGTTTAATAAAGATATGAATCATTTCTACAAAGGCTTATGGTAAAGTGACATGGTTTAAAGATATTATTGACAGCTTATACCCTACAATTTATAGTGCACTTCATAACTAAATCCAAGGGAATTCATATTTGGTTTGCATACATTTATTGAGTTGCAATTTCTCACCAATAATAATGAATGAGAAAATTTAGTAATCCTCTAAAATAGTTTAAAAGAAGCAACATGTAAATAACGACAATGAACTTCAGTCAAAACGTAAACCCATTAATCAGCAAAAGGAGTGGACGAAATTCATTTTGAATATTAACCATATATTAAGTGTCAGAAACTTTTTATTAGTTATTTAAACTTGGTTAAATCCAAGGTTATTCTTTTAAAAAGCCTTAGTTGACGTTGAATGAGAGTTATCTCATTTATCCAGTGGTTCTTACTTGATCATTGGGTATCAGAAAAAATAAACATTAATTGCAAACGTCCAAATATGGAAACCTCTTGGGTATTTCTGTTCCATGGACTATTAAAATAGAAGAAAACATGTCTACTAACTGATATTTCCTTATGTGGGCACATAATTTATAGAATTCAAATCAAGTATATTGAAAGCAAACAGTTTTATCTTATTTACCATTAGTCATATCTGACTATTGTCCAATACTAACATCAACCCACCTTTTAATGCTGAAAAAAAACACAAACAAACAAACAAAAAAAATGTTTTTTTACAGTTAGTTCATTATTTATGGAGCAGATTTGTTAACTTAGTGATTTGTGCAGTTTGTTCAAAATGACCTTTGCTAGGAGTTCACAAAACTGAATGTCCAATACCTGTACAAATTCTACATATGGTAGAATATTTCATTTAATTTTGAAACTATTAGAAACCATGAATAATGTTTGCACGATGAACTGTTTCTCAATCTATTTTTCTTATAATGAAAAAAAAGGAAAATATTGTTTGTTGAAAGTTTGAATGGAAAATCAAATGAAAATGAAAATTATTGGTATTTCAAAATTTTCTCGTGCTATAATATCCAAATTCAAACATATCATTCCTAAAGTAAATGTGTAATTAACAATCCATTTCATCGACTATTCTAAAGTAAATGGGCAATTAACCATCCAAATTTTCTTGTGATATAATATATAAATGCACACATATCATTCCCGAAGTAAACAGGCAATTAACCATCCAAAATTTCTCTTGCAATAATATCCAAACAAAAATATATCATTCCTAAAATAAATGGGCAATTATAACCATCCAGTTCATCCACATATGACCTAAAATTTCAAAATTAGTGGATATTTTAAAGAAATAACATGGTTTTTTGAAAAGAAAAAAGAATATGGAGAGTTCAAGTCATCTAAATTGAAATGGAAAACCTGAATAGGGGGAAAAACATAATATTTTGATAAGCTAACAAAAGTTTAAGACAATGCTATATATAAGTACTCGTAACCATAGTTGGAAATGAAATTCCCCAAAATTAAACAAAAAATATAGAAGGTTGAATCAAAAGAAATCTAATAAATTATATAAAATTACTATATTTTGAAGATATAAAGTAAAAAAATTACCTCTTGATTTGGTTCCTGCCTTGTTTATATTCATTAAAACCTGAGTTATCACCTCCTGCCCAATTTTCAATCTGTAGTATGGATGAGATATATAATGATTAGTAATTAAAACATATATAATAGTATAATCAAATTTGATCTCAACTCAGTTAATTTCCCTCCCTATACAACGTGATTGTATCCCCATATCCAGCTTCAATATTTTAATCTAAAGCATTATCACATATTTTGTGCTTTCTTTGTTTAAGTGCATCAACGTGATGCCCTGCATTTCACAATATTTGATTAATAAGAAATCAATTACAAATGGAATGTAATGAATTCAAGTCAACCATTTTGTCATGCCAAATTTGGTCTACTCGGTTAACAGAGAACCCTGATCTTACCTGAAATCAATTACGCATATTTTAATCTTAGGTTGCCATTTCACTTAGTGACAAATTTGTCTGGGCAATTATTACAACAATTGCTACTATGAACCACTTAGAAAGCTAGAAAATTCTTTAATAAAATAGTATGAAAATTTGAGAAATTATCAACTGATATTACCTGAAAATAGTTCCCAGATGGATAGCTCAATGATTTGGGGATTAATTGCCCATTGAAATCCATTTACCGTATGGTCTACTGCAGCACAAAAGCAATTTTTTTGAGTTAGTTTTACCTATGAGTTAAAGTGGTATACATGACAGATAGGTAAACATATTACACACAGATCAGTGGAAAATGCAAAAGGAAAATAGGCATACCAAATCGATGCAGATCTAACTGTTGAATGATGTAGATCTTCTTCTAACCGATCTATTAATATTAACAAGAAGGAAATAAAATAAGAAAAAAAAACAATTTGGCAAAATCGTATACAGTAAACATAAAACAAAAGCTAACTCAAAACCCTAATCAAAAGGAATCAATGGGCCAAAAATATATATTAGCAAACGTATAAAAATAATATTCGGACTAAACCAGCCGTAACGTAAAAGAAATGATAATATTGTTATCGAATCGGTATAGGATACGAAGCCATTTCCACATTAAGGTAAAATTGGTTTATAGGAAGTTGAATACTTCTCTTTCCAGATGGCGTAAAGAACGTGG
The DNA here is from genome assembly GCA_030737875.1 of Allium sativum. Taxonomy (NCBI): domain Eukaryota; kingdom Viridiplantae; phylum Streptophyta; class Magnoliopsida; order Asparagales; family Amaryllidaceae; genus Allium; species Allium sativum. The sequence goes on along the minus strand of CM060920.1, from coordinate 452,184,651 downwards.
AGGAAGAAGAGGAAGAACACATACCTTAGAGATGTGGGAAGAGACGAAGGAAGGGTGAAATCCATCTAGGGCTCCGGGATGCAGATGGAGGAACGAAGTCATCCGCCGAAGGATCGAAGGGAGAATAATCGGGGAAAAGGCGGTGGAAAGGGATCGGTAGTGGGTTACACAGGCGATTTTTTCCCTTATTCCTCACTAAAAGAACTGCAGAATAATGAAATAGGGCAAAAGAGGGAAGCGAATGGAGGATGAAGGTAAGCGCGGTTCAGATCTAAATTCCACCGAGATCCTCTATTAGGATAGACATGGATTTATATTATTATATTATTTTTTGATTAATAAAAATATATTTAGCCTTTTAAGGACAGTTGAGAGAATTGAGAGAATTAAAGGGGAATTGAGAGATGTGAGAGAATTAAGGAGAAAGCTAGAAATTCTTCTGCTTTACTATTATTTAATATATATATATATATATATATATATGGCCTATGTTAGTCTATTTAAACACAAAACTTTAACATAATTGATTTGCATAAAAAAGATTGAGACTTTATGTTTTTATTTTTGTATTTAATTTTGTTTTATAGGTATACAGCTAGAAACCTTACAAATCAGTTGTGATCATGTAAAGAACAAGAGGTTGCTGAAATACATTAGGCAATGGTCCACTGATTTAAATGTATTAGGAACAGTAAGTCCCTACTAGGAAATGTGCAAAATAAACAATTAAAAAGTATCACATGCGTTTCCAAACATTTGTTCAATATGAACATTTGTTGGCCTATTAGAAAAAATTATTTAACAGCATGCTATTTGCTGGAATTATGTGATTTTGATCAAACCTATACTATTTGGTGTGGTTAAGATTGAAAATTCAATTGTTCCGACAGATTTGAGTACAGTCTAAAATGTAAAGCTGTAACTGAGATGCCATTTTTAATTTTTAATTTTCGTACATGCAAAAGTACGCACGTTGCATTTAAGATAGAGAGGAAGGAAGTAATTTAAAAGGACGAAGTTAACATACAAAATAGAAATTTGTAACAACCCGGAAAATCTGGGCCAGTTTAAAATTTTTATTTTGGCAATTTTAGCGAATTTTGATTATTTAAAATGAATTATTTTAAATAATATCGACGAGAAATTTATTTTGAATAGAATTCAACGTATATATATTATACGCGTCGTCGCTAGAATATAAATATTTATATATAATTATAAATAGAATAGAAAATGGCGCGGTAGTTCGAAAATTCGATTTCTAATTTCAAATGAATATACAGAATTCAATATAAGTCAGAATTGAACGAAACAAGAAATATTTGAATCTGTATAACTATATCTTTGTAACGAAGTTAACAAACTGAGATTTCATCTTAGAAATGATAAGATATGTCCAGTTTAAAATTTGAAATAGTCGCTGTGGAATTTATATATATTTTTATATATATAAGGCCCTTAAAAATAGCAATTTTGCAAACGACCTCGGATTTCGACGAAACCAGTTTTGTTGGGTCCGTGATGTTAAGTTATTGCTAGATTCCAAATTTCATAATTTTTCGAATCAATATGTGAGCGTGGCGAAGGAAAACGCGTTTGACCAGTTTCAGTTGATTTTAATCGACTGGAAATTGGCCATTTTTCTAACGGTCTCAGAATTCGACGAAACTAGTTTTGTTAGGACCGTATCGTCAATACAAAGCTAGAAAATATTTTTATAGAATTTTTCTAGTTAGTATGTGACCCCGGTAATTTGAAATGCGCGTTTAAAATTCAATATAGTGATTTAAATGTAAATTAAACGGAAACTGATTCAAATGATCGAATCAACCTACGATACATATCCCATTGTGTTCGGAATGGGGGTAAAACGCTACGGACGACGGGCGGTGGGCCTCGTTTCGAGGTCGTACGTGAAAGTCAACTTTTTATGAAAAAAAAAAAAAAATAAATAAAAGAATTCTCTCTCCTCCGCATACCTTTTCCCAGGCCCCCCGTTCACTTCCTTTTTACAGAATCAAAAGAAAAAAAAAAGAGAGAAAAACGAAATGGATCGCCGCGCCCCATCGCCTGACGTCGGAGGCCGACCACGCGAGCCCCAAATCGAAGAACGGCATCGTCGTGGACCCCCATGGCCTCGTCTCCGCCAGCCAACCCTGGCCACCCACCACCTGCGACGACACCGCACCACCCCCCCTCGCTCGCGAAGCTGAAGCCGACCGCCACCAGAGAAATCCCCCCCTTCTTCTAAATACTGTAAGTATTTTATGGTATTTTATTTTTATTTTAATTCATTAAAAATAATTTCGATTTTGGGTAAAAAAAAAAAAACAGATCTTTTTAAAGGGTTTAAAACAGATTTTAAAAGAACTTTAAACTGATTTTATTTTTATACATTTATAAACTGATTTTAAAATATATAAAACTGTTTTTTTTACATATATATAAACTGTTTTTTTTTAAAATATATAAACTGTTTTTTTTTTAAAATATATAAACTGAATTTATTTTTATTTTTTTATAAGAAGATTTTAAAACTGATTTTTAGAAAAGGTAAAAACTGATTTTAAAAGATTAAAACCTTTTTTTTTAAAAGATTAAAACTTTTTTTAGAAAGACTAAAACTTTTTTTTTTTCTTGAAAGATTAAAACTTTTTTTTAGAAAGGTTAAAACTGTTTTTAAAGAAAGGTTAAAACTGATTTTTCGAAAAAGGATTTGAACTTTAAAAGGTAAAAATCATATTTTTATATATCGAAAGTCGTAGTAAAAATCATATTTTTATATATCGAAAGTCGTAGTAAAAATCATATTTTTATATATCGAAAGTCGTAGTAAAAATCATATTTTTATATATCGAAAGTCGTAGTAAAAATCATATTTTTATATATCGAAAGTCGTAGTAAAAATCATATTTTTATATATCGAAAGTCGTAGTAAAAATCATATTTTTATATATCGAAAGTCGTAGTAAAAATCATATTTTTATATATTGAAAGTCGAAGTAAAAATCAGATTTTTATATATTGAATAGCATAGTAAAAATTCGATTTTTACATATGTAGTGAAAGCGGACAACGAAAGCGACAAAAGGCGAGTTGGCGAAGATTTCCTGCATTAGAAGTGCCGTGGAGCTAGGATAGCTATATGTGAGAATTTCTCATCTTTCAATTTATTTCTCTAGTTATATATATATCCTAGGATGCAGACGGTGCTTATTAGAAGCACCCGACACCCGTCCACAGACCATGGACTTGTTTGTTTAGTTGAATGTTGGGTGATTGATTTATTCGTTTGGTTGAATTGGAAGTTGATTTGATTGATGTGTGAATGGCGTGGGCCTTCACTAGACTGGGGATAAGGCGAGGCCTTGTCCCGTTTCTAGTATCGTGCCGTTATGCCGCCGAAATTTTCTAAAATATGTTAGAAAATAAAAATATCATTTTATTGTGTAAATGAATTGAATAGAAATTCATAGGTAGAAATAAAATGTTTTATCGTTAAAAATATAATTTTTAACGTGAATGTGAATAAATAAATATTCATTTACAAACCAGACGGTTTGTTTATGTACACTTATTTAAATGACATTGATTGGGACGATAAATTTTACACATCGCCCAACTGCACAAATAAAATCTGTGTTTGATTGTTTGAAACCCCACACGGGTGTTGGGATGAAATTTGAAGTTCACTCATCCTGATTGATTGAATATGTCGATCGGTTGATTGACAGGCTGTTTTAAGCGTTGGATATCTATATTTGATGCTTATACAGTGTAGTGCACTTTGGTTGATGGTTGATTATTTTTCCATGCTATTATATACATGTGTTGTATGAAAATCCATATAATTAACATTATATGGTAATTGATTGGGCTTCATTCCAATCGTGAAAATAAAGAATATTTTGATAATAACAAATATTTTGATAATAGGAAATATTTGAAATAGAATACTTGAAAATAGAAATTTATGAAGCCGTGTTAATTAGATTGACGCCATTTTGACGTAAACGATATTTATATCGATTTTATTCATTTTGAAATGAATATTGAAAAGTAATCTCGAATTGAATTGAAAACGATTTCGAAATGAATTGAATGGAAAACGATTTCGAAATGAATTGAATTGAAAACGATTTCGAAATGAATTGAATTGAAAACGATTTCGAAATGAATTGAATTGAAAACGATTTCGAAATGAATTGAATTGAAAACAATTTCGAAATCGAATATTTTGAAATGAATTGAATTGAAAACGATTTCGAATTGAATTGAATTGAAAACGATTTCGAAATGAATTGAATTGAAAACGATTTCGAAATGAATTGAATTGAAAACGAATTCAAAGTGAATTGAAAACGAATTCAAATTGAATTGAAATTTGAATTGAATAGAAATGAATTTTAAAACGAATCTATAAAGAAGAATTCAATTGTGATTTGAATTGAAAAGGAAGTTGAAAATGTTTTTGAAACGAATTCAAAACTATTTATATAATTCGTTTTAAATAGAAATCGACGAAGTATATATTATATATATTATATATATATTATAATGGCCTGAATAGAACGCGCCGCGCCGCGGCAGTTCGCGAATTTCGACCATTTATTTCAAACGGACATTACGGGAGATCCGACCGTCGGATTCTCCTAAAACCGGAACCGTTGGGTTCGTATCGAAAAGAGCTGTCTAATGAATATTAGAAATTTGAAATCTAACGGTTGGATTTGGAATTATGTCCAAATCAAATTTGAAAAAGGTCGCTGTAAGTGCAGTTCGATTGCCATTGATGGAAATCGACTGTACGGGCCTTGATAAAATTATTAAAAATAGTAATAATTTGTGTAAAATCATAAGAAATGATTTAGAAAGGATTGGGATGAAAAACTCCATATTTGAAAGGATAAAAATAGATTTTTATCGAAATGAACTAGTTTTGAACTAGAATTATAATTCTATTTATTTTTAAATAAATAAATTGAATTTGAAAAGGGTTTTAAAAATAACCAGAATATCCAATGATTGCATTGGAGTGGATTTGAATCGAAATTGTCTTCGGAATATTTCGATGTTGGAATTCGTGATTATACAGATGTTGTTATGGAAATTTGAAAGATATATATTTATATCGTTATTTCCAATACGACATTTGTTAGTCGTAGAATTCGATATTGAATATAAGCCGATATATTTTCTATTCAGAGCCTTGTATTGAATATCGAATGTGATTTGGGTTTGTCGTGAATGGTGTCTTCACTAACACTGTTCTTGAACCCAGTTGAGAAATGATTAAATCTTTTTATTTAGATTTAATGAAGTGTACCAATTAAATAATATTTAATTGGAATAGAATTGATATTGATTTTTGGGTTTATCGTGAACAGTGTTTTAAACAACACTCGTTCTTTAACCCGATAATTAATGAATGTGATTTTGGGTTTATCGTGAACTGTGTTTTTAAAATGACACTGATTCTTTAACCCAGTTAAAGATTAAAACTAAGTGGAGTTTTAATGAATCTTTAATTAGATTGAAATGATCGAGAATGGAGTATCACCAGTTTTACTCCCGGCGATAGTTAAATCTTTAATTAGATTTGAACGTGAAATGGTAATTGAATTTACCAATAACACCGTGGTGTTAGATATGAAGTATAACCAGTTTTACTTCATGGGATGAATAGGTTGAGATTGGGAAATTAAAACAAATGATTACTTCGGTAAGGTTCGCTAATCCCGACTAGTTTGAATTGATATTCAAAAGTTGATTAAAGAATAAATTCAAGGAATTTATCTTTGATAAAATTAATGGGAATCTTTCCCTATGAATGTGAAATCAGAAACTAACTGTCGGTTAGCTAAGCAGAATGGTTTTCTGAATATTGATCTGATGTTGGTTTCGGCCTTCGGGGTTAATATTTGGGGAATTATTCTCTTGATTAATTTACGGTTAGTGACTGATGAATTGGAATGAGGCGTATGTTGTGTTTGTGTAGCACTTATTTAAAGTATACGCGAGTTATTCGGAAAGACCGGGTTTATCCCATTCTGAATAACTGATTCGACGTGGTGTCGAAGATGAAGACGATGGTCGAAGACCGGAGGTCTTCACGTCGTTTGGGTGATAACTGATGATCTTGATTGGGCTGTACACCCAAGAAGATGGAAACAGTTAGTGATCGTCCAGACGTACTTGGAGATCGATGGATATGCGGGGTACTAGGTGCCTCCGGTTTCGTTCAGACCCAGAACGGACTTGTAAATGGACTGTGTGTCTGACATTGGATTTTAGTCTGTGTGATTGATTTCTATTAAATATATATCTGTTTGGCGGCGGAGAATTTATTCTCTTGCTTAACGCCCTTCTCTGAGACGTACGAGCTTAGGGGTTATATATTGATGGATATCAAACGCATGGAGTGAATTGCCTGTGTGGCATGCCTAAGTGGCAATTGATCGAGGCTTCTGTTGAAAAGCAAAGTCTTGTGGTGATGATCAAAGCAAGGCCTTTGTGGCGTAGCTTTGTGTAACGTTTACCTCGCGTGTTTCACACCCGGTATGAACCAAAAACGGGAGAGGACATCAGGGAGGACTTACGTTTCTTTCTAGCTAGAAGTGGCGTCAGTGGTTTTACACGCCCTGACGAGTTTGACTTATGTGGTTGTTGCTGTTGCGAGGCGCCTCGGATTGATCGGTCGTTCTCGAACCGATGGAGTCATTTAGTTGGCTCGTTTACACCCCAAAGGGCGGGGAAACGTATTGTTCAGGCACTATAATCCACATCGGTGGACCGGCCCTGACGATCGAAGGGGCAGTTGCGGCTGTTCCGATGGCTCGGGCTAGAGAGTCACGAATCGGTTGAGGACTATCTTTTGCCTCGGTTCATAGACGGAAATCCAATTTCCAAATACGTGACATTTGCGGTTTCATTTGTAAACCTATATATGGCGACATGATATATGGTACCCATGCCGCCTATGATTGATACTTATGATTTGAAGTTGTTTTATACACTATGCACTTATAATAGTATCAAATGATTTGTTTTATCCGTATCAAGCATGTTTGGCTGTTATAAGGGAAAACCCTATCCTCGGCTGCGTTGCATTGTGTGATGGGACCTGGGTCTTATAACAACTTCATTTTTCTTTATTTAGCATTGCGCTGTTTGTTTTATGCACTGGTATTCTTGGGAGGAAACCCGTTCCGTGTTATACGGCGTGGTCCCTTGATTTACCTAATGATTTAAAATAAAGATTAATAACTGTTTTAGTTCTCACACCAGTTACATGACTGACCTGGAGTTTATTGTTTTAACCTAAACTCTGGGTGCCCCTATTTTGACACGGGCAGCTAGTAGTTTTGGTTTTGCAGATTTATATTCACAGGATCCTGGTTTACAACTGGAACGATATCCGGAAAGCTTTGTATCCGTATATCTCATTCTAGTTGTGTATTGTATTATCTTCCGCTGCTATGTATTTAAATGTAATTTAAATCTCTGATATTTCTGTGTAATATTCTTTTATACTCTGTATATTCTTGTAATCTGATGCATTGTTGTTATATACAATGAAATGTTCTTCTGTATGCGTTCTGTTTTGTCGTGTTCTCAAACGATAGGGCGTTTCGAACGGCCTGAATCGGTTTAGCGACTGGTTCGGACCGAGCGAAATTCCTAGCCGTCACAGTTGGTATCAGAGCTTTGGTTTACAAAGCTCAGAGAACAAGACACATTAGAACCATATGAAAGAATTCATCAGATATTGGATTAGTAATATCCAATAAGAGTGACTCGTTAGAGATGGGATCAGTAGTATCCTAGAACGAGTGTGAAGAGTATATTTTTGAAAATGAAAACAATTTTGTTTTGAAAATTTAAATCAATTATTCGTATTTGATTATTTATTTATATTGATATGGACAGTCCAGTATATAAATATTTTGCGTATACGTCTGATCCACGTGTATTTGGAATTTTAATATATTGGATAGATATAGCATCACACTCTAGTCGTCCGAAGGTGATATTGATGATGGTGCATCATCATCAGCATTTATATTCGAGTGTCGAAGGTGTGATATCCATATATTTCCATTAGACTGGTGTGAGAACCAAAACTTATATAGATAGATTTATTTGTTGTGATTTGGCATCAAAACATGATTTTTTGTATATATATCAAATTATGAATTTGAAACGTTAAATTCACTAATGGATTGATGTTTGTGTTGTTTGTTCATTTGTTTGATAATTTTGAAACATTATGCCCAATTGAACTATATTGAAATTGTTTGCATTTGCTTGCATATACATATATATCATTGAACAGGTCATAGCAAGGAGGCTAGAGCAGAGAATAAAATTTGTTTGCCCGACAAATAGGTACATGTTTATTACATAATTTCCTGTTTTGTTTGGGTGATGATGATTTTGTGAGCCTATTGGCTAGCCGCTTGGTTTTTTCTTTTTCTTTTTGAGATCTGAAGGACCGGGGAAGCTATTTGAAATTCCCCGATGCTCCCGGTGCAGGGGAGGTTATGGCGAAATTTTTCAAAAATTTAGGGTGTTAGCCAAATTTTTGAAATTTTGAAAATTCTCAGAAACTAAAGAGTTGGAGAATGGAAGCCAGATCGAACATAGAGTTGATTAATCAAACCACTTTCGACTTTGTTCCTTTTCGGGGACGAAAAGTTTTAAGTGGGGGAGATTGTAACAACCCGGAAAATCTGGGCCAGTTTAAAATTTTTATTTTGGCAATTTTAGCGAATTTTGATTATTTAAAATGAATTATTTTAAATAATATCGACGAGAAATTTATTTTGAATAGAATTCAACGTATATATATTATACGCGTCGTCGCTAGAATATAAATATTTATATATAATTATAAATAGAATAGAAAATGGCGCGGTAGTTCGAAAATTCGATTTCTAATTTCAAATGAATATACAGAATTCAATATAAGTCAGAATTGAACGAAACAAGAAATATTTGAATCTGTATAACTATATCTTTGTAACGAAGTTAACAAACTGAGATTTCATCTTAGAAATGATAAGATATGTCCAGTTTAAAATTTGAAATAGTCGCTGTGGAATTTATATATATTTTTTTATATATAAGGCCCTTAAAAATAGCAATTTTGCAAACGACCTCGGATTTCGACGAAACCAGTTTTGTTGGGTCCGTGATGTTAAGTTATTGCTAGATTCCAAATTTCATAATTTTTCGAATCAATATGTGAGCGTGGCGAAGGAAAACGCGTTTGACCAGTTTCAGTTGATTTTAATCGACTGGAAATTGGCCATTTTTCTAACGGTCTCAGAATTCGACGAAACTAGTTTTGTTAGGACCGTATCGTCAATACAAAGCTAGAAAATATTTTTATAGAATTTTTCTAGTTAGTATGTGACCCCGGTAATTTGAAATGCGCGTTTAAAATTCAATATAGTGATTTAAATGTAAATTAAACGGAAACTGATTCAAATGATCGAATCAACCTACGATACATATCCCATTGTGTTCGGAATGGGGGTAAAACGCTACGGACGACGGGCGGTGGGCCTCGTTTCGAGGTCGTACGTGAAAGTCAACTTTTTATGAAAAAAAATAAAAAAATAAAATAAAAGAATTCTCTCTCCTCCCCATACCTTTTCCCAGGCCCCCCGTTCACTTCCTTTTTACAGAATCAAAAGAAAAAAAAAAAAAAAGAGAAAAACGAAATGGATCGCCGCGCCCCATCGCCTGACGTCGGAGGCCGACCACGCGAGCCCCAAATCGAAGAACGGCATCGTCGTGGACCCCCATGGCCTCGTCTCCGCCAGCCAACCCTGGCCACCCACCACCTGCGACGACACCGCACCACCCCCCCTCGCTCGCGAAGCTGAAGCCGACCGCCACCAGAGAAATCCACCCTTCTTCTAAATACTGTAAGTATTTTATGGTATTTTATTTTTATTTTAATTCATTAAAAATAATTTTGATTTTGGGTAAAAAAAAAAAACAGATCTTTTTAAAGGGTTTAAAACAGATTTTAAAAGAACTTTAAACTGATATTATTTTTATACATTTATAAACTGATTTTAAAATATATAAAACTGTTTTTTTTTACATATATATAAACTGTTTTTTTTAAAAATATATAAACTGTTTTTTTTAAAATATATAAACTGAATTTATTTTTATTTTTTTATAAGAAGATTTTAAAACTGATTTTTAGAAAAGGTAAAAACTGATTTTAAAAGATTAAAACCTTTTTTTTTAAAAGATTAAAACTTTTTTTAGAAAGACTAAAACTTTTTTGTTTTTGAAAGATTAAAACTTTTTTTTAGAAAGGTTAAAACTGTTTTTAAAGAAAGGTTAAAACTGATTTTTCGAAAAAGGATTTGAACTTTAAAAGGTAAAAATCATATTTTTATATATCGAAAGTCGTAGTAAAAATCATATTTTTATATATCGAAAGTCGTAGTAAAAATCATATTTTTATATATCGAAAGTCGTAGTAAAAATCATATTTTTATATATCGAAAGTCGTAGTAAAAATCATATTTTTATATATCGAAAGTCGTAGTAAAAATCATATTTTTATATATCGAAAGTCGTAGTAAAAATCATATTTTTATATATTGAAAGTCGAAGTAAAAATCATATTTTTATATATTGAATAGCATAGTAAAAATTCGATTTTTACATATGTAGTGAAAGCGGACAACGAAAGCGACAAAAGGCGAGTTGGCGAAGATTTCCTGCATTAGAAGTGCCGTGGAGCTAGGATAGCTATATGTGAGAATTTCTCACCTTTCAATTTATTTCTCTAGTTATATATATATACTAGGATGCAGACGGTGCTTATTAGAAGCACCCGACACCCGTCCACAGACCATGGACTTGTTTGTTTAGTTGAATGTTGGGTGATTGATTTATTCGTTTGGTTGAATTGGAAGTTGATTTGATTGATGTGTGAATGGCGTGGGCCTTCACTAGACCGGGGATAAGGCGAGGCCTTGTCCCGTTTCTAGTATCGTGCCGTTATGCCGCCGAAATTTTCTAAAATATGTTAGAAAATAAAAATATCATTTTATTGTGTAAATGAATTGAATAGAAATTCATAGGTTGAAATAAAATGTTTTATCGTTAAAAATATAATTTTTAACGTGAATGTGAATAAATAAATATTCATTTACAAACCAGACGGTTTGTTTATGTACACTTATTTAAATGACATTGATTGGGACGATAAATTTTACACATCGCCCAACTGCACAAATAAAATCTGTGTTTGATTGTTTGAAACCCCACACGGGTGTTGGGATGAAATTTGAAGTTCACTCATCCTGATTGATTGAATATGTCGATCGGTTGATTGACAGGCTGTTTTAAGCGTTGGATATCTATATTTGATGCTTATACAGTGTAGTGCACTTTGGTTGATGGTTGATTATTTTTCCATGCTATTATATACATGTGTTGTATGAAAATCCATATAATTAACATTATATGGTAATTGATTGGGCCTCATTCCAATCGTGAAAATAAAGAATATTTTGATAATAACAAATATTTTGATAATAGGAAATATTTGAAATAGAATACTTGAAAATAGAAATTTATGAAGCCGTGTTAATTAGATTGACGCCATTTTGACGTAAACGATATTTATATCGATTTTATTCATTTTGAAATGAATATTGAAAAGTAATCTCGAATTGAATTGAAAACGATTTCGAAATGAATTGAATGGAAAACGATTTCGAAATGAATTGAATTGAAAACGATTTCGAAATGAATTGAATTGAAAACGATTTCGAAATGAATTGAATTGAAAACGATTTCGAAATGAATTGAATTGAAAACGATTTCGAAATGAATTGAATTGAAAACAATTTCGAAATCGAATATTTTGAAATGAATTGAATTGAAAACGATTTCGAATTGAATTGAATTGAAAACGATTTAGAAATGAATTGAATTGAAAACGATTTTGAAATGAATTGAATTGAAAACGAATTCAAAGTGAATTGAAAACGAATTCAAATTGAATTGAAATTTGAATTGAATAGAAATGAATTTTAAAACGAATCTATAAAGAAGAATTCAATTGTGATTTGAATTGAAAAGGAAGTTGAAAATGTTTTTGAAACGAATTCAAAACTATTTATATAATTCGTTTTAAATAGAAATCGACGAAGTATATATTATATATATTATATATATATTATAATGGCCTGAATAGAACGCGCCGCGCCGCGGCAGTTCGCGAATTTCGACCATTTATTTCAAACGGACATTACGGGAGATCCGACCGTCGGATTCTCCTAAAACCGGAACCGTTGGGTTCGTATCGAAAAGAGCTGTCTAATGAATATTAGAAATTTGAAATCTAACGGTTGGATTTGGAATTATGTCCAAATCAAATTTGAAAAAGGTCGCTGTAAGTGCAGTTCGATGGCCATTGATGGAAATCGACTGTACGGGCCTTGATAAAATTATTAAAAATAGTAATAATTTGTGTAAAATCATAAGAAATGATTTAGAAAGGATTGGGATGAAAAACTCCATATTTGAAAGGATAAAAATAGATTTTTATCGAAATGAACTAGTTTTGAACTAGAATTATAATTCTATTTATTTTTAAATAAATAAATTGAATTTGAAAAGGGTTTTAAAAATAACCAGAATATCCAATGATTGCATTGGAGTGGATTTGAATCGAAATTGTCTTCGGAATATTTCGATGTTGGAATTCGTGATTATACAGATGTTGTTATGGAAATTTGAAAGATATATATTTATATCGTTATTTCCAATACGACATTTGTTAGTCGTAGAATTCGATATTGAATATAAGCCGATATATTTTCTATTCAGAGCCTTGTATTGAATATCGAATGTGATTTGGGTTTGTCGTGAATGGTGTCTTCACTAACACTGTTCTTGAACCCAGTTGAGAAATGATTAAATCTTTTTATTTAGATTTAATGAAGTGTACCAATTAAATAATATTTAATTGGAATAGAATTGATATTGATTTTTGGGTTTATCGTGAACAGTGTTTTAAACAACACTCGTTCTTTAACCCGATAATTAATGAATGTGATTTTGGGTTTATCGTGAACTGTGTTTTTAAAATGACACTGATTCTTTAACCCAGTTAAAGATTAAAACTAAGTGGAGTTTTAATGAATCTTTAATTAGATTGAAATGATCGAGAATGGAGTATCACCAGTTTTACTCCCGACGATAGTTAAATCTTTAATTAGATTTGAACGTGAAATGGTAATTGAATTTACCAATAACACCATGGTGTTAGATATGAAGTATAACCAGTTTTACTTCATGGGATGAATAGGTTGGGATTGGGAAATTAAAACAAATGATTACTTCGGTAAGGTTCGCTAATCCCGACTAGTTTGAATTGATATTCAAAAGTTGATTAAAGAATAAATTCAAGGAATTTATCTTTGATAAAATTAATGGGAATCTTTCCCTATGAATGTGAAATCAGAAACTAACTGTCGGTTAGCTAAGCAGAATGGTTTTCTGAATATTGATCTGATGTTGGTTTCGGCCTTCGGGGTTAATATTTGGGGAATTATTCTCTTGATTAATTTACGGTTAGTGACTGATGAATTGGAATGAGGCGTATGTTGTGTTTGTGTAGCACTTATTTAAAGTATACGCGAGTTATTCGGAAAGACCGGGTTTATCCCATTCTGAATAACTGATTCGACGTGGTGTCGAAGATGAAGACGATGGTCGAAGACCGGAGGTCTTCACGTCGTTTGGGTGATAACTGATGATCTTGATTGGGTTGTACACCCAAGAAGATGGAAACAGTTAGTGATCGTCCAGACGTACTTGGAGATCGATGGATATGCGGGGTACTAGGTGCCTCCGGTTTCGTTCAGACCCAGAACGGACTTGTAAATGGACTGTGTGTCTGACATTGGATTTTAGTCTGTGTGATTGATTTCTATTAAATATATATCTGTTTGGCGGCGGAGAATTTATTCTCTTGCTTAACGCCCTTCTCTGAGACGTACGAGCTTAGGGGTTATATATTGATGGATATCAAACGCATGGAGTGAATTGCCTGTGTGGCATGCCTAAGTGGCAATTGATCGAGGCTTCTGTTGAAAAGCAAAGTCTTGTGGTGATGATCAAAGCAAGGCCTTTGTGGCGTAGCTTTGTGTAACGTTTACCTCGCGTGTTTCACACCCGGTATGAACCAAAAACGGGAGAGGACATCAGGGAGGACTTACGTTTCTTTCTAGCTAGAAGTGGCGTCAGTGGTTTTACACGCCCTGACGAGTTTGACTTATGTGGTTGTTGCTGTTGCGAGGCGCCTCGGATTGATCGGTCGTTCTCGAACCGATGGAGTCATTTAGTTGGCTCGTTTACGCCCCAAAGGGCGGGGAAACGTATTGTTCAGGCACTATAATCCACATCGGTGGACCGGCCCTGACGATCGAAGGGGCAGTTGCGGCTGTTCCGGTGGCTCGGGCTAGAGAGTCACGAATCGGTTGAGGACTATCTTTTGCCTCGGTTCATAGACGGAAATCCAATTTCCAAATACGTGACATTTGCGGTTTCATTTGTAAACCTATATATGGCGACATGATATATGGTACCCATGCCGCCTATGATTGATACTTATGATTTGAAGTTGTTTTATACACTATGCACTTATAATAGTATCAAATGATTTGTTTTATCCGTATCAAGCATGTTTGGCTGTTATAAGGGAAAACCCTATCCTCGGCTGCGTTGCATTGTGTGATGGGACCTGGGTCTTATAACAGCTTCATTTTTCTTTATTTAGCATTGCGCTGTTTGTTTTATGCACTGGTATTCTTGGGAGGAAACCCGTTCCGTGTTATACGGCGTGGTCCCTTGATTTACCTAATGATTTAAAATAAAGATTAATAACTGTTTTAGTTCTCACACCAGTCACATGACTGACCTGGAGTTTATTGTTTTAACCTAAACTCTGGGTGCCCCTATTTTGACACGGGCAGCTAGTAGTTTTGGTTTTGCAGATTTATATTCACAGGATCCTGGTTTACAACTGGAACGATATCCGGAAAGCTTTGTATCCGTATATCTCATTCTAGTTGTGTATTGTATTATCTTCCGCTGCTATGTATTTAAATGTAATTTAAATCTCTGATATTTCTGTGTAATATTCTTTTATACTCTGTATATTCTTGTAATCTGATGCATTGTTGTTATATACAATGAAATGTTCTTCTGTATGCGTTCTGTTTTGTCGTGTTCTCAAACGATAGGGCGTTTCGAACGGCCTGAATCGGTTTAGCGACTGGTTCGGACCGAGCGAAATTCCTAGCCGTCACAAAATTATCTTTCTTTCTTTCGTGTTTTGAAAAATAACGTAGATACATCATTTTGTCATCTTTTCATGGTTTCTTCGTTTTCTCTATACCCTTTCTATTTCCTTCTTTGTTACTTACCTCTTCTAATTTTTTGTAATCAAAATTGAAAATAAGAAATAAAAAATTGAGTATGAAACTAAAACAGAAAGATTAGTTTTATGACCATACATGCATTTCCAAATAAGATTTGATACACTTTCAAGGCTGCACAAAATTCAGGCATATCTTTTCTTTTGACTAATATGCTTTATTTTTGGTGTTTATTTTAAGAAGCTTTTACAGCCCACATTAAAAGTTGCAGCTTTAGCAAAACCATGATATTGCATAACACTGAATATGTTCTATATCTATCAATTGAGGAGTACAAATGTGATTTTAGATGGTTTTTTTAGCTAAGGTCATCTTTTGAAAGAAATCCTCAAAAACTAGCTTTCTTTTTATCCATTTTTTGTTAGTTGTTAGTAAATATGGACTTTTGAGTTTTAGATCAATATTTCCAGTGTACCAGGGCATTTGTAAACTTTAATATATAAGAAAAATAGAGGGAAAAATGATTTTAGAATAAAGTAATTAGATGGTTAAAGTTAAGAATTTTTTGGTATCGACAAGCTTTAAAAGTTTAGTCTAAATGAATTTCCTTTAACAAAATGTTATGCTGGTATAGTAAGTTTAGTCTAAATAAATTCTTTTTAACAAAATGCTATACTGATATAGTATTATTTGTGTAAATGTTAAGTTTAACTAGCACTATATTTAAAAAGAAAAAATAAACTGTAATTACAACAAATTCTATATAAATCTAGGGGATTGTTAATGAAACTCCAATTTTGATTAAAGGGTTACTGTTTTAATTTAATTTAAAATTATTATGGAGGAACAAAATAGATTAGCATCCCCTTAAAGTAATAAATAAAAGTTCAAATAATAACCTTATAATCCCAACGTTTTTTCATCAGTATATACTGCAACCCTCCACCGTTTTCTTTTTCGTTACAAAAATAGTTGATTTCATTTTAAAAAAAATTAACTAAACTAACATTTCCAAAATTTGCGCTATTACATTAGGTAGGATCTTATTGTTTTCTCTTTGTTATCTTCATTCGAACCATGGTGGAAGAACTATGGTTAGGTATGCGATTTAATTTGGTTTTTAAAACAGCGCGGTTTTCTATCAATCGATTTTTTGAGAATTAAAAGGTTTGGGTTACCAACACGTGGTACGTAGGGAAGAGTAGTTTGTTCTCCTTTTATTTTCATTTTTTTATATCCAACACCCCCTTAACAAATAATAAATAAGAAGAAGTCCCCTTAAAATTCTTCTCCCCCCAACCAAAATTGGAGTCTCATTAACAGTCCCCTAAATCTATATAGCATTAATGTACAACAAATGCTATATACATTTAGTGTTTTATTCTAGCCTCAAAATCTATGTTATTTTCTCCTGCATATTTTTTTGGATATATTATATTCAGGGGTTTTTAGCCTCAAGGACAAAATGAACAAAAAATTGTTTCGTAAGGACACAGGGATAAAATTTTATCCATAAGGACAAATTTTTAGTGTAAAGGGAGGAATTCAGGGGCCCACTATAATTCCTCCATTTACAATATTTTTTGTCAATTTGTCCTTATGGACAAAATTTTAGCCTCTTGTCCTTATGGAAATATTTTTTATTCATTTTGTCCTTAAGGGTATTTTCCTGTTATATTCAACCCATATTTTTTTATTTCAATGGAAAACATGGAGAGTCAAGTTCTTTTTTGCAAGAAATAACTATTTGAAATCAATATAAGAAGCAAACTTCATGCTAAACGGTATCTTTTGGTTGACAAATCAAAATTTCTATGTTATTTTTGTTTTATGAACGGACCGGCGGAAATATTTTATCCAGTATAATTGAAATTAATTTTTCATGTCTTTTGATGATTCCCTTCTTGCTAATTCTCGCTGCTTAATGTGACATCTCCTAGGAAAAAAGGCTGAAATCAATTTCACTGAAAGAAAACGACAAGGCAACCTCTAGTTCATCGGAGGAGCTACTGACCATGGCAGGGCAGCGTCTGGAGCCAGCAGGTTGGAGGACTGGCACAACATCAGTGGAAGGTGATGGATACTGGGTGTATTAGTGTACACGTGCACAACATTTACACAAGAAATATTGGGCCTGCTCTGTGTAATTACGGTGTATTTGTTTGATTCGGCCCATGAACTGAGAAAAGTGGCCATTGAACAAAAGCCTATGTATATGGCAGATTGTAACTAGTATCGGCATGCTTTTTGAATAAATAGTTTACTTTTGCCACTTAATTCTGCTCTTACCCTATGTTTCTTCTTCTTCCAAGATCCCATCTTTTTTTTCACGTGCTGATCCCCTTCTTTTCAATGATCATCTTTTGACAATCACCCCTTTCTTGTTTCCTCTATTCTACACCCCTAATATCCCTGTCACAACCCATGCATCAATCATCCTATCTCTTGTGATCTACCTGCAGTTATCCCTTTCTCCCCTGCACCTTCTTCTACTGCAAAGAAACCCACTTCCCAAAACACCGCCATCTCCTTGCACCAACACCCATTACCACCATGACCAAACTTACAGCACAACAAGGCTGCTACAAATTGGTATCAAAACGAGCATAGCATGAGTATAATACCGACCCTTACCATTACGATCCACAAAACTTTGAAACCAGTCAAGATGCATCTTCATTTCTGGACAATACAAGCCCAGGAATTTCATCACAGCAAGAACTATGGGATAGGCAGGAATTGGTTAATCATAGAAATGAAGTTTGTTTGAGAAAATTGAAAGAGACTACCAAAAACTTATTGCTGAAAATTCAAGATTTGTCACCACAAAATAAAGATATAAGAAGAAAAATGGGAGAGCTCAACATAAAGATGAACATTATACACAGCAACATTCAAGAATCCTTCGCAATTTTTTTTTCTAAGATGCAAGAAAAGAAAAAATCAAGGATGAAAGATACCCTGCTCAGATCAGATTTAGTGTGAGAATCAGGCAGCAGCCATAATCCAAGAACAAATAATTATCCACCTCCAAAAATTCTGCCTCCATTGCTACCAACTCCTGATCAAACAGTGCTGGGAAATTCAAACACAAGAAATTCAGAAATCAACTCAAGAATGGTAGAATCACACACAAGAAATACTAAAGACAACTGAAGACATACTGACATACGAATAGCAACAAAAAATCCTTCAAAAATAATTTTCAAGATAGATTTTCCCTTATTCTCAGGAAAAGAAAAATTATTGATTGGCTGCAGCAAGCGGAGCAATTCCTTAAAGTCAACAACATTGATTTATGAAGCCGGGTACATTTATGCTCATTTAACCTGAGGAAAGAAGCACTTCAATGGTTTTACAAGTATTCAAGAAATACTCCTAACCATGAAAACTGGGAAATATTTACAAAAGCAATTATGGAGCATTTAAATTGCAAGAAATTGAAACAGTACAAAATAAAGATTCGGATACTGAAATGGTTGATGATAGCCAGCAGCTCACTTTTAAGTTTGAAAATGATGCTAATATTATTCAGACAAGCACAGTCGAAAGTGATGTGGCGCTTGTTGTCCTAGAAATTGATAATAATTTTAATAAGAATGTCAATCTTGATCATGAAACAACAAGTATTGTTGGGGTAGCCAAGAATTCTAGTGTCATCAAGAATACTTTCAAGAAGCCTGAGAAGTTAAGCAATAAACCCATTAAAAAGACAATTGAAGATGAAGTACATGATACATTTACGAAAATTTCAATGGTGGTTTCAAGTCATACACATTGATTGAGCCAGGGGGTATTAATAAGAAAAGTGTTTCATTAAAAGCTGCCAACAATTTTAAATGCCTAGACAAGCATTATAATGAAAAGAAAATTTTCATCTTCGACACCAGCGATGACTTAATTATTCGTGCGCTTATGTTGGAATGGCTGTGGAATTTTATACTCAACCTTGAGGACAAGGTTGTTTATAAGGGGGGAGGAATTTGTGACATCGCCCAAGGAAAAAGGCTGAAATCGATTCATTGGAAGGAAATGGCAGGGCAACCTCCAGTTCATCGGAGGAGCTACTAACCATGGCAGGGCAGCATCTGGAACCAGCAGGCTAGAGGACTGGCACAGCATTAGTAGGAGGTGATGGATACTAGGTATATCAGTGTACACGTGTACAACGTGCACACAAGAAATATTGTGCCTGCTCTATGTAATTATGGTGTATTTGTTTGATTCGGTCCATGAACTGAGAAACGTGGCTGTTATATATATGGCAGATTGTAACTAGTATCGGCATGCATTTTGAATAAAATAAATTTACTTCTGCCTCTTAATTCTGCTCTTACCCTCAGCATCTTCATTTTGCAATATCCCTTCTTTTTTTACGTGTTGATCCCCTTCTTTTCAGTGATCACCTCGTGACAATCCCCTCTTTCTTGTTTCCTCTATTCTACACCCCTAACCCCTTTCACAACCCCGACACCGATCATCCTATCTCCTGTGATCAACCTGTAGTTATCCCTTTCTCCCCTGCACCTTCTTCTACTACCAAGAAACTCATTTCTCCGAACACTGCCATCTCCTTACACCAACACCCATTACCACCGTGACCAAACTTGCAGCACAACAAGGCTGCTACACTTAAATTCAAAATTAACCAACAATTCCATAATCTCTCATCATTTCTTATGACTAAACCACCAAAATTCATTAACCTAACCTGATATTTTAAATAATTCGTAAATCTAGGTTTCAAAAATTAAAAAGAGTTAGTCCATCGCTCTCAGATGACTACTCCAACCTAACTTGATTTAAAGTATTTTTTATATTTTACGTACTGTGTTTGATTTCATTTACATTTGGTTGAATCTTGCATTTAATCCAAGTACAGTTTAAGGTTGGTTTCATATTGATTCTGATTTCTAATTCATGTATAGTGTTTAGTAGTGGAAATCAAGATGAGTTTTCATTTTCTTCAAAATGGTAATAAATTTTACCTAATTTCCATAAGCTCATCTTCGTAGGATTGAATTCATCGTAAATTAAAGGTAAATATTACTGCAGTTTAAGGTTCTTTTCTTAATATGAGTTTTGAGTTTTTTTTTTTTACTGTTAAATTTTTGAAGTAAATTTGTTGCAATATTTGAAGTTTGGTTAAACTAAATTAGCATGTCATCACGACAAGAAAAGGAGTTATTTACAATTGCAACTCACAACGTTTTGGTCTCCTTGCTGTAGAAATCAAGCAGGAGTACGTTGTTTTTATCTTAAAATGTTGAGATAAATTTAAGCGGGAATGAATTTTCACTTCCCTCCACTATTACTAAAATCAGCCACGAATCCTTAATATTTCCCCAAAATTTTAAATTCTCAATTACAATTTTTCCATCCAATTTTCGTCGTCCACCTGGTCTCCATCCCACTTTCGAATCTCCAATCACTTCGCACTGTTGCTCTTGGTCTCTCGGTTGTCATAACGGAAGGCAATCGGTTTCAGTGGAGGAATTTCCATTCCAGTGGAGGTCGGACCCATAGATCCCGTTTAGTCTTCGTCGTCCTTAAGTCGCTGTAAGCGTCACCTTGATTATTTTATCTTTTTCATTGATTAGCCAATGTTCAGTTTTTTCTAACATCTGGTATGCGTGCTGAAAATGTTGACTGTGTTATTAGCAGTTTATAAGTTGTTGTGTCTCATTTAGTATCACTGTTTTATTTTAGTAGTTTTGTTAATTTGATTGTACTCAATAATAGACTATTACTTCAAATTTTAGAAATATGCTTGCTTATGTAGTAGACGATGATGGATGAAAATTGGGTGAATCTACACAGGTAACTACATAGTTCTCAACATAATTGTAGTTTGAAAATCATATACTATATTTTGACGAAAGCTAAAAGATAATTTTTTTTTTCAAAGAACTAATTGTGAGTATCAACAAGGAGTTCGGAAGTTTGTGGATACCGCTATGAAAAATTCTGGAAATGTAGAAAAAATTCTATATCCTTGCGTAGATTGTCGAAATCTTAGTCATCAATAGGAGAAGGCGGTAGTTGAGCAGCTGATTATAAAAGGAATGGATTGTGTGTATAAGACAATTAGGTGGTATTGTCATGGTGAGCACATAAATATAAGCACAGATATTAAGTTCGATGACATATATGATTTATTTGAAGCTATCGATTACGAAAATGAAAATTTCATCAATTATACTTTTTTCGATGATGATAAAGATGAAGATAACACACAAAAATGAGAGGATGATTTGTTAAGGAACTTGGAAGATGCAAAACCCCTGTTGTATCCTTGTTGTATCGATCAAATAAAATTATCTACCATCCTCGCCTTGTATAATCTTAAATGTGAGACTGGTTTATCTGATACCGGCTTCGATAAACTTCTAAATGTGCAACAATTATTGTTGCCAAAAAATAATGTACTTCTGAAAACATTATATGCGGTAAAAAAGTTTCTTAAAATATTCGATATGGATTTTGAAAAAATTCATGCTTGTCAAAATGATTGTTGCCTTTTTAGAAGAGAGTACAAAGATTTGGAAAGTTGTCCTAAATGTGGTGTGTCAAGATGGAAGAATAATGAATATACCAATGAAATTATGCATGGCATTCCGATTAAAGTTTTGAGATATTTTCCAGTCATTCCTAGATTTAGAAGAATGTTTAGATCTCAAAATATGACAGAAGATTTAAGATGGCATTTTAGTAATAAAAGCAACGATGGGAAAATGCGCCATCCTGTGGATTCAATAACATGGAATGTAGTAGATGAGAAATGGGAATCATTTGCAGTTGATCCACATAATATAAGACTTGGTCTTGCTACCGATGGTGTTAATCCTTTTATGATAATGAGTTCCAAATATAGTTGCTGGCATGTGATGCTTGTGACATACAACCTCTCGTCAATGTTATGCATGAAAAAAGAAAATATCATCTTACCATTGTTGATTCCTAGTCCAAATCAACCAGGAAATGATATTGATGTATATTTGGAGCCATTAATTGAAGACTTGCAACATTTGTGGAGTAATGGAGTTCAAAATTATGATGCCTTTAGTAGATCGCTTTTTAACATGAGAGCGGTTTTACTATGGATGATAAATGACTTTCCAGCGTATGAAAATCTTACTAGATGTTGTGTGAAAGGTAAAAATGGTTGTCCATTATGCGGTATCAATACTCACCATCAATGGTTGAAACATAGTCGGAAGAGCGGTTATATGGGTCATAGGAGATTTTTACCCCCTTCAGATTCATTGAGAAATAAAAAAAACCTGGTTTGATAATACTGTAGAAAATGGTCGTAGACCTAGAGTTTTGACTGGAAGAAACATCTCTGCTATTTTGAAAACTTTCCGAATAATCTTGGGAAAGAAATCAAAAATGTAAATAATAATAATAGCAAGAATGAGAAGGGTAAGAAGAAAAAATTAAGCAGGAGAGCAGGAAGAGAAAAAATACTAATAGAAAAATAAATAGAGGTGAAGATGGTGATCTTGTGAATATAGAGCTATCAAGGTGGAAAAAACGATTAATCTTCTTTGATTTACCATATTGGGAGGTTTGTTTCTTATTTTTCATTGATCAATAAAACAGTTCTTTAGTAATGAAATTTAACATTGTTGATTTTTGTAGGAACTGCCAATGCGTCATAATATAGACGTAATGCATGTAGAAAAAAATGTAAGTGAAAGCATAATAAGCACGATGCTGCATGATAACAAATCGAAAGATGGAATTAATTGTAGAAAAGATTTAGAAGAGTGGGGAATTCGACGTGGCCTTTATGCACAATCTCGTGGAACAAAAACATATCTTCCACCTGCTCCATATACGTTGTCCAAATCTGGATTTTTTTTTTGTAAAAGACTGTATGATTTTAAGGGACCTGGTGGTTGTTGCTCGAATTTCAAGAGCTCCATATCGTTCGAGGATTGTAAAATTAGTGGTCTGAAGTCACATGACTATCATGTCCTAATGCAACAGTTGTTGCCGGTTGCAATAAGAGGATTGTTACCGAAGAATCCAAGGAAAGTAATAATTCGTTTATGTTTGTTCTTCCATAAATTATGCCAATGTGTTCTTGATAGAGAAAAACTACAACATCTTGATGATGGGATTATTCTAATTTTATGTGAACTTGAAGGATATTTTCCACCTTCGTTTTTGATATAACGATACACTTGACAGTTCATCATGAAAAAGAAGCCAAATTATATGGACCGGTCCATTTTCGTTGGATGTACCCATTTGAAAGATACATGAAGACACTAAAACATTATATAAGAAACACTGCACGGCCTGAGGGGTGTATTGCAGAATCCTATCTTGCAGAGGAGTGCATGCAATATTTTACTGAATTCTTAAAGAAATCTGGAAAAATAGAAGAGAAGGAAGTCCAAAATGAAGATTATGAAAATGATGTCATACTTGAAGGACGACCAACTTCAGCTTGCAAAATAATTACACTGTCCGAGAATGAGAAACAAGCTGGTCATTTGGCTATGCTAATGAATATAGCTATAGTGGAACCATTTGTAGAGTAAGTGACTAGTGCATTTTGTTCTATTTTTCAATTATTTTTATAGTGCAACTTATCTGTTTTTTTTCCTTTTACAATAGTTTGCATCTTCAAGAGTTGCAACACTCAAATAAGCGCAAAGAAAAAATGCGACCTTACTTTGGAAAACCTACACAAATTTGCCGATTGGATTGAGAAGAAGGTGAGTTGAATTGTAAAATATATTCTCGTTAATTTTGAGTATATTATTATTGAGATCTAACACAAACAATATTTTCATTTACAGATATCTTACGATGTGAACGATCACAATACAATGTTAAAATGGATCGCCTATGGTCCAAGAAGCAGTGCTTTGTCTTGTATAGGCTATATCATCAATGGAGAACGTTTTCACACAAAAGATATTGAGAGAAAACTCAAAATAGTGGAGTCACTTATGATGCAACCACCATTGTAGGGCTAGCGCAAAAGATATTTCCCAAGTGGTTGACATTGCTTATTATGGGATGTTGACCGATATATTTTTGTTAGACTATCATGCCTTTTATGTTCCCGTCTTTAAGTGTCATTGAACAAATATAGGAAATGGTGCGAAGGTAGAAGATGGATTTACCCTTGTCAATTTACAACAAAATCAAGCTTCATTTTCAAAAGATCCGTATATCCTTGCATTTCAAGCAAAATAATTTTTATATTCAAGGGAAGATGATGATTCTAATTGGTATGTCGTGATGAGGGCACCGTCAAGAACTTTTCATGAAATAGATGCAGATGACTCATTTGAGGAATTTAGCATGGATACCGGAAATTTTGAAGAAACCGATATGGAGATTGATGATGCTGCCGAGGATCTTGCCTATGTTAGGGAAGATTGCGAAGGAAAACTTGTGTAACGACCCAAATATTTTCAGCCTAGAATATCGACATAAATACCTTTACCATAACTCATGCCGACCTTCGAAACACCGAAAACACTGGAACGTTTATAGAAAGAAATTAGAGGGTGAGATAAGAAAGAAAGAAATATTAGAATAGAAGAAGAAGAAGAACCCAGCCAACACAGAATCAGAGTCTCACATCGCAGTGGAACAAAATATAATACAGAAATAAAACTTTAATGAGAGCTTTTAAAAATACTTACAATATCATAGTACATCAACATTTCTGGACAGTTATAAAAATCTATCCCATATACAACACACAGCGGAATAGCAGCTATATAATATCATACGTCTGGATTCTTCCAGCTCGTCTCTTCACAGCATTCGATAACCTGAACCTGTACAACCCGAGCAAACCCGAGCAAACCCGAGCATTAACAAATCACCGGGTCAGTCTGGTGAACCAGAGTGAGAAAAAACTCGCACAGTATTAAGAGTATCACACAACTTGATTTTAAAGTTAAAATCCTTTCGAAGAAAAGGATAATCGTAAGACCAAATCCACATATAAATACGGATGGTTTTACCTTATGATAACCCAAAACATTTTTGAAATCAATACCTTGTTCTGATATTATAATAGTGTCTAAATACAAATAAATATCAATCTAGTGGAACGCTTGCATCTCACGCTCCACATACATAGTATACAATCAAAACCGCGGGCGCTTATTGGAGATTGGATTCCGACTATGACAAGGTATGGGACTACCTGTCGATAATGCATCTCTAGAGGCGAATACACGGGATTCAACAAGAACGTCTTGCAACCCGGCCCATACATAACCGACCACTCATTTCACTTGAGTGTATCGAATGTATATCACTAACGGTTGGGCTCAAACCACCATTTCTCGAAAAAGGGACAACATCAAAATAGATTAAAGTACCAAAAGGAACTTCTCTAGATAGGTGATTATACACCCTAATGGGAGCGACCCACATAGCCATAATGCCTGCCTGATTTTTGTAAATTCCCGGTTGATGAGGCTTGAGGTTTAGAACATCTGGCCGCTATTCACTTTGAATGCCACATCGTCAGATCCGTCAAGTCACTAATTGACATCCACAAATATACTCTGGGTATAAAAGAAGTGCCCCTCTTTGCCACCGCTCGATATATTTGTAAAAATCAACGTACGTGGTTTCAGCAAATACTCTGTCAGACATTCGTCCATACAAGTCATCCAGGAACATGATGAACCGAAGGTACTCTCCTACTGCATCCAATATAGGAATCACCCCATGGATCGGTAGCGATAGTCCTTGCAACCCACAGATTTCAACTACGACAGAATCCCAGTATATCTCCGGGTCAAATCAGAGATTTTAAGTGCTTCTTCCATTTTATGAAGATCTATGGTCTTCATATGCTCCACCTCGATCGTAGCTTGATATCTTCTATATATTTCGTATTTGTTAGTCAGGATGGTTTTCGAATATACATTTGGTCCCGGTCTTTCCGTACCAACAATCGTAAAGGTCAAATTTGATAGTCGGCATGAAATTATAAAAATATATTTACTGGTTTAGTACTTAGCATCACTTGGCTTCTTTAATTAAAATCAATAAAACTTGAATATTCCAATATTGGGAAAAACATTTCGCTTATCACTTTAATATATTGATATTCGCAAAAACCATTTCCTTTTGATATTTAGATAGAATATATTATAAAATGATATCCAATCCTCAATTTGACTATCATTTGCAAAACATTTAATATAACATTTTGTTAATTATAACTGAGAAATCATTTCAACTTACTATTCAACGTTATGCCAACTCTTTTGTTTTTATTACTTGGAAAAAGTATCCAATCCTTATTCTTATAGAATAAACCATCTTATATCTCATTCCTTTACTCTTCGAAATCATCGCCCAATCTCCTTTTAATTCCGTTACTAAGGAAAAATATCATCTCATATTATTTCCATTACTTCGGAAATGTTATCATACATTCTCGCCATTACCAACTAGTATCATCCTTGGATAGTCCCGAAGCCGTTCAAGTTGGGGTATTTTAATTACCTCTCAGACCTTAATCAACAACGTTCTTATCTTAAGATACGTACTAGTTGTAATTTAGGAACCAATATTTAATCTTACATCTACACATCCCACTAGTTAAAATATAGCTTTATAGTCCTTCTTATCATTTGGAAGTTTCTCTTTTTAAATATAATTAGTATCGCTTAATTCGTTAATTAAATAATTGTTTACCAAACATCACTTTTATTAACCTCCAACTTATTTAGATCACTTTGTTTCCTAACTGGATTATTATTACCAATCCTATTTCCAACCTCTTTTACCAAGCTCAATTACAATCCTTTTTTTTCAATCCCCTTTTCTTTCAGGAAATCTCCTTTAAATCCATTGATGTAACTTAATACCATTATTAAGTATTTCCAATTTAAAAACAACACTTTAGCTCACATTCCATTTATAAACCTTGTTTATAAATTTCAGGTTTAATATAAACCCTTTACATCTTCATCTCCTTCCATTTAATCCAAATGTTAAGTAACGTTTCCATTTAAGCTATCGTATCCATTTAGAACTCTTTATCACTTCATTATAAAACTTGAGTTCAAATATGAACTTGTTTACAACTTCTTCTCAAAACTCAATTATATTCCATTTCCAAAACAGTTACTTACTTAAATATATTTCATTTAAGAAGTAATTAATTAAACTATAACAAATAATTTACCTTTACATTCTCTATTGTAGAATCAATTAAATGCTTTATTTACAAAATAAATAAATAATAAAATCTCTTTAAAATCTTCTTAAAATTTAAACAACTATTTGTTAAATGATTTTATTTAGTTCATTAACAAACTAATTATAAAGCCCAACTTAGTTAAAATGATTTACTCGGTCAATTCAAACACGATTACTCCTCCAACCCATTCCAGTTAATTCCTCCTTAAAAATATAATTAATTTAAATAACTACATTTGACTGTACCTTAGATGTGATTAATGAAATACTTAACCCTTAGGTTATTCCCTGCTTATTTGCTTATAATTCTTGTTATCATAAGAATTTGTTTTATAAAACCATTTCATAATTTCTTATAAACTTTAATTAATAAATAATTAATATTTATTTTCCTTTTAAATAACTTTCATTCAAAGTAATAGCTTTTAAAACCTATTTCTGTTAAAAATATATTTATAACTTCAATACTGTCGACTCATCGTCGATAAAATACATATTTTATTATATCGATTGATTTATAGGCCATGTGATGCCAATTATCCAACCCATACCATCCATTGGCTAATATCAGAATAAATGTTGAAATATGGTTCAACCATCAACGATAATCAACCATTCAACCATACTGGGTAAACCGTACATATAATGGTAATATAAAAATAAATAATAAATTTGAGGAATGGTTATCTCAAATCAAATCACTCATTTTCATTTAACTAATAATTTCTATAACGACCATCAGTAAATTAGCAGACCATTCAACCAATTCAAACACGCTTATAAACATGACCAATCAAGGGAAACTACCCTTATTGGGTTAAATCAAAACGAGTGGTATCTTACTGAGATTAAACGGTCATTTAATTTCACTTGTTGAATCAACGATAATTATATAACTAGCAAACGGTCAATCATTAACAATCAGAACACGCAAAATAAAAACCCAATTTATATAAAATATAAATGGGAAGAGCTGAGTGAGTTTAACTCACCATGGTTTTAATTCGTCGATAAACAATTTTTTTTTAGTCAAATTAAACTGACGTTTAATTTGACTAAAATTTCTAGTCGCTTCTGATCCGGACTAGACCTGCTCCATCTCGATGTTCCCGTCTCTACGGTCCCAACGAAACCGACCATGCTTAAATCTGATAACGTATGCGCACGATATGAATTTATAAAGTAATTTAAAACATGGATTTTATATTTGAATTTATACGGGCCTTTACCTTAATCTTCGGCCCAAATAGATCCAACCTGCTTCCCTCCTTAAAACCCTTATCACCGTGACCCTTATCCTCATTCAATCTGCAGCTTCCAGAAAATAATCCCATGTCCGAAAGCAAAACCATAAGCCCCCTTTTCTATTCGACGACGTCGCAACTCCCCCCTACGCACCTCTCTTCGATCTCTCTTCGCTCCCATCTCCAATTTGTTCTGCTCAACCCTAACAACAACTTCGACAACCATCACCTTGTCGCCAGTCAAACCCCCAGTCTCCAGAAATGAAGCGGCTCCCTCCACCATTTGCTACAGGATTTAGACCATCAAAACGAGGCCTCCATCGTTACGGATTCCAGGACCCTAGTCTTCCATTACCGGACTGATTCGTCAGGGAACCCGTGCTTTGAAGGCGTATTTACAGATAAGTGTTTAAATTTGTGATTTTGAATTACTGTAATATTTCGTTTTGATTTTCCAGTGATTTCGAATGGTTTTCCTCTTCACTGTGTTTATTTGTGTGGTTCTGGAATGTCTGAAACACCACTGCGTGACCCATATTTATAGTGTGGATTGGTTTGGATCAGATTAACGTCCATCATGGACTGTTCGTAGCTTAGGTTCAGCTACTACTACCTTATGCAATTTTTTTTCTTTTTCCTTTTTCAGATTTTTGTACTGATGATGGGAACTGAATAGATGTGTGCGAGATTTGTTGAATTTTGTATTGGTTTTATGGGACTGTTGATCTGTCCAAATAGTATACCAATTGAACAAGTGCAAGAGTGCAGATCGTGCTTGGATTGTGAGGCTATGTATTGTTAATTCAATACAGATATTGAATCTATATGTAGATTTTGTGTTCATATCTCAAAAAAAAAGTCTTGTATGACCTTTGTACATGAATTCGAGTGAGAAAATAAGCATATATATTTGCAGTGTAGATCTGGTTAGGCTGGGGCTATGAATGGTCAATTCTATCCAGAGATTTTGAACTGTATTGTAGATTTTATTTCCATTTTTAAATACAGTGATTGAAATGTGAAATTTCCTGTATATGTAAAAGTTGTTCGATAGATATACATAAAAATATATGTGTGACAACCCCAAACCCCGTACTGACGGTGGCAAGGGTAATCTTTGGAATATAACACATAAACAGATAACAGGAGAACAGAAATAAATATATACACCAAATAATGTACAAATAATACACTGGATAAACATAATCATAAGAGTTACGCAGTATACAGGATCATACTTAGTACAAATACAGTTCAGCTATACATAAATGTCTACAGCGGAAAACAAACATAATATGTACAATAGGAGCTGAACAGCATAAAAGAGATAAATGATAGAATCCATCTTTAGCTCCAGCTATCCAGAAAGAACATGCTAAAACTTGAATACAAGGCTGCCCATGTAGAAAAAGGGGCACCCGAGTTTGCAAGTGAAACAAATTACGAGTCAGTCATGGGACTGGTATGAGAAATCTACTTAACACATTTTACAATATGGCTAATCACAGGACCACGCAACTTTCGTGGAACGAGTTTACTCCATTGGATTGCCAGTGCTTTAAAACAAGTAATTCTTTTAAACATCGCAATGCTTTTTATAAAAATGAAGTCATTATAAGACTCAGTTCCCATCACACAATGCAACGCAAACCGAAGGATAGAGTTTTACCTTATAATGACCAAAATATGCTTGATACGAATAAAACAAAAGAATTTGATATTATTATTAGTGTTTATAAGTTTCAAAAACAATTTCAATCATAATTATCAATCATAGACGACATGGGTACCATATATCGTGTCGCCATATATAGGTATACAATCAAAACCGCACAGTCACGTATTTGGAAATTGGATTTCCGTCATGAACCAAGGCAAAAGATAGTCCTTAACGACTTCGAGACGCTCTAGCCCGCCCCTCAGGACCCAGACTCAGGTGGGCCTTTGGATCGTCAGGGCCGGCACACACGGAGTGGATTAAAATGCCTGAACAATGCGTTCCCCCGCCCTTTGGGGCGTAGATGAGCCAACGAATGACTCCATCGGTCCCGTATCGACCGATATAACCGAGGCGCCTGGCAACAACAAAAACCACATAGGTGAAAAATAGTATAAATGTCAGCCAGTTTAAGCACTGACACCACCTCTAGCTAGAAAGGAACGCATGTCCTCCTTGAGGTCCTCTCCCGTTTCTGCTTCATACCAGGGTGTGAGGCTCGCGAATTCACGTTATACACAAAGCTACGCCACACAGGCCGTGCTTTGATCATCAACCACAAGACTTTGCTTTTCAACAGAAGCCTTGATCGCTGCATCTTAGCATGCCACACAGGCAATTCACACCATGCAACTGATGGCTATCAATCACACAGAATGAATTCTAATGTCAGACACACAGTCAATTTACAAGTATGTTCTGGGTCTGAACGAAACCGGAAGCACTATATACCTCGCATACCCATCGATCTCCACGTACGTCTGGACGATCACCACTCATTATCCATATTTCGGGATGCCTCCCAATCAGGACATCAGTTACCATCCAACCGAGGTGAAGATCTCCGGTCTTTAACCACCGTCTTCATCTTCGACTTCTTATCGTCGTTTTAGTTATTCAGAATGGGATAAACCCGATCTTTCTGAGCAACTCGCGTATATAATTAACAAGTGCTACACAAACACAACATACGCTTCATTCCAATTCATTATTCACTAACCGTAAATTAGTAAGAGAACGATTTTCCAGATATTAACCCCGAAGGCCGAAACCAACATCAGATCAAAACCCAGGGAACCATCCGACTTAGCTAACCTTCAGTTAGTTTATAAATTTCACATTCAAGCATCAAATATTCAATAAACTAGGTAAATTCGGTTTATTTCCATTCCATATCGTTTATAATAATTTATAACGATTTATCGCTATTTTTATTCATTTATTTATAGCCAATTTATTCAAACGACGCTTCGGGCCATAACGCGGCCGTGGCGCTGTTTTTCTCAGATTTGATTTACACATATCTGAAAATCTAACCGTTGGATCTTCACAAATTTTATATCATTAGAAGGAACTTTTCAAAACGAATCCAAGGTTTCAGTTTTGGGAAAATCCGATGGTCGGATCTTCCGGTACATTCGTTTGAAGTTTCGATTTCAAAATACGAACTGCAGCGTCGTTATTCGATTTAATTTAATTATATATATATATATATATATATATATATAATCGATTCTGGCGCTGTTTTTCTACAGATTTGAATTAAACATTCCAGAAAATCCAACCGTTGGATCTTCACAAAGTTGGTGTCGTTGGAAAGATATTTCCAAAGCGAACCCAACGGTTTCGGTTTCGAGAAAATCCGATGGTCGGATCTCCCGCACTAATCGTTTGAAATCACGGTTTCAAAACATGAACTGCAGCATCGTTATTCGATATATTTCAATTATATATATATATAAAAATATAATCGATTCTTCGATTTCAAAACTATTTTCTTTTCATACATTTGATAAAAATGATATTTTTATCCAACCGACATTTATTTCGACACTTCACTATTTTTAACAATTCATGTATATAATAAAAATGTGATTTTTATTGTAAAACAATTTATTTCAAAACACGACTTAAATGATAAAAATATGATTTTTATTGTAAAACAATTTATTTCAAAACACGACTATTTTATATAGTTCATATAGATGATAAAAATATGATTTTTATTATAAAACAATTTATTTCAAACACGTATACCATTCAACACATGAATTTCTATTCAACACATGAATGTTTTCTATAGTTCATATATATAAAATAAAATTGTGATTTTTATTGTTAAAACAGTTTATTTAAAATACGAATACTATTCAACACATGAATTTCTATTCAACGAATGAATTTCTATTCAACACATTAATGTTTTCTATAGTTCGTATATATAAAATAAAAATTTGATTTTTATTGTTAAAACAGTTTATTTAAAACACGAATACCATTCAACACATGAATTTCTATTCAATGAATGAATTTCTATTCAACACATGAATTTAGTTTCAACACATGAAAATAATTCTAACACATGAATATTATTGAAAATTTCGGCAGCATAACGGCAGGGTAGTTAAAACCGTGGCCGTCCCTAGTACGGCTCCTCGCTCTACCTTAAAGCCTCGCAGCTTTTGACAATGGGGATTTCATGCATCTAGTTCGCACGCAGGCGGCATGTATATTTTTTCTTTTCCACAAACTAATCCTATGTGGTTTCAACCAAATAATTCTCAACCACAAACGGGTATTTTTCAACCACAATCAATCAATTTCAACCACAAACAATTCTAATCAACCATTCGTTATCAACCAAATTTTACACCAAACACAACCAATAAATATCGTCCATGGTTTGTGGACGGGGGGCGTATATATATATATATATATATTTATATAAGCATTTCACTTCTATTTCAACACATATATAATTTTTAAAATGCATATATAACTAATACATCGAACGTACAACTTATACAACGCTTATACATGAGGTGTACAACGCTTATATAACTCATACATCGACTATATAATTTATACATCGTCGTTTTACATATCGTTTAAAATTCAGAAATCTCACATTGGGTTCCACTCCACCAAAAATAGCAGAAGGCTCGGAAAAATATCCGGTCTCTTCTAGAAGGTAGAAGACGTTCACACGAGTCCACTATCTCTTGTTTCACTGAATTTCGTTAAAAAACGAAAAAGATATGATTTTTACAGTGGAATCAAAAACCGTAGCGCTTTAAAGTGCTATAGAATAGTTTAATATAATTTCAGCCATTACCTCAACTATTCATTCAAAACTAGGTATGGATTTTTCTCTGAATCCGTGTAGCTAAGGGCCGATCGGCCTGCGCCACGTTGGAGCACTAGGAGTCGCGCCCCTGCCCCGGAAGTGGGACCCACTTCGGTGGCCCCTGTCGTTCTCGGCGGGGGTCAGAAGACCAAGATTTCGTGGCACAAATTCTCGAGATAGGGGCGTCGATGGTGGGTGCTCCAGGTACGGATTTGAAGCCCTCGCCGAGCTCTTCAAAATCCTCAACTGGGTCGAGGTCTGAAACGAAGTGATTTGGCCAGAAAATGGATGGGAAGGATCGAGCTTATTTCCATCGTTTATCGCGATGAGAGGGAGAGAGAAGAGGGGGAGAGAGAAAAGTGAGGGCCAATGATTTTTTTTCATTTTATTTATATATTTTCAAAGTTCTAAAATACCCCTCTTCACACACGAACGCCAGTTCAAACCCAACGACTGTCGTCCCTAGCTAAATACCCCCATTCCGAACATAAAGGGATATGTTTCGAAGGCCCATTCTAATTTTTCAGTCAGTTTTCCTTCAAATTAAAATATAAAACATTCAATATTTAATTTGAACGTACATTTCAATTTGCCGGGGCCACATACTGATTCTAAAAATTCCCAAAAAATAAATCTAGCTATGATTTGACGATACGGTCCCAACAAAACTAGTTTCGTCGAATTCTGAGACCGTTTGAAAAATGGCCTTTTTCTGGTCGATCCAATTTAATAGAAAACGACCAAACACATTTTCCTTTGCCACGCGCACATACTAGCTTCAAAAATTATGAAATTTGAAACCTAGCAATAATTTTACATTCCGGATCCAACAAAAATGGTTTCGTCGAATTCTGAGGTCATTTGCAAAATTTCCATTTTCACGGGCTATATAAACTCTATAGCGACCTTTCTGAAAATTCATTTGGCCATAACTTTTGCTTCCCACTACGAAACTTCGATTTTTCAGATTCGTTAGAAAGATATTCACTAACAGATTTAAATATTTTTGGTTTCACTAAAATCTGTTTTGTTTTGCACCCGATACAGTCAGTTAAAGTTTGAATTCAAATTTTGAAACTATCGCGCCTTTTCAGGCCTTGTTTATAACTAGAATTAATTATATTTATTTTCAAACGTCGATTCAAACTCACTTTTTGTCGTTATTATTTAAAATATTTATTTTAAATATTTAAAATCCACCAAAATAGCCAATTTAAAAATTTCAAACTGGTTCAGATTTTCCGGGTTGTTACAATCTCCCCCACTTAAAACTTTTCGTCCCCGAAAAGGAACAAAGTCGAAAGTGGTTTGATTAATCAACTCTACTTTCAATCTGGCTTCCATTCTTCAACTTTTCATTTTCTAAGAATTTTCAAATTCTTCAAAAATTTGGCTAACACCTTAAATTTTCGAAAAATTTCGTCATAACCTCCTTTGTACGGGGAGGGGTTTGGAAATTTACTGGGCCGTATTAGGTACCCAATAAATCCTAATAAGCATGCACATATTTATAGTGATATATTCCGGTGTCCACAGGGGAGTGTGTATAGATCATAACTCAAGAGAATAAATTCTCGTCACCCTATAAATGGTTTTTGTGCCATAATGACCAGAGAGACGTGTTTATTGTCATCTCTAGACCCATGTGGGGTTTTTATTAATCTGACAATTTACCGTTACATTTTATATGGTCCATATCAATCATCAGTTCAACATGTAATATATAGTCATCGTCATACAAGCCTCTCGCTCGTATGGTAAATCTTCAACCTCGTCACACAAGCTCCAAATGCTTATGTGGTATATGATGAAGTATGCCTATCTTCAAGAAGTATGCCATGTAGTGTAGTTCAAAATTAATTGTTACTATCCTATGGAGACATTTATTATTACACACAGAACAACCAGCACTCCGCATCCAATGGCATTCACAGGAGTTGATATAATAATAAAATTGCGCATCCAACTCATTAAGGTTTACCTATTTGTCGGGCACACAAATAAAATCTGTACTCAACAGCTAATCCATTTACCTGTTGAAACATATATAATGCACATGTATATATTTCTATCTATTTTTAAATCAGTTCAATGTGTGATTTAATCGAATAAATTCTACCATTCATTCTCTTATTGATTAAATTAACTATCGTTCTAATAATTTAATTAATCAAATCCACTATCACACAACACAAACAATAATCAATTTTTTTTTTACTTTCAAAAATATATCTTTTATATATTCAAAAATTATATTTCTAAAACCAGACTATATATATAATCACAAATACGTTATTTATAAACATATAACTCTCAACTCGTTCTGGGGCACTTCTGACCCCATCTCTAACGAGTTATTCTGATTCTGCTATACTCATACTAGGATATTACTGATCCTATCTGTAATGAGTTATTCGTCCTAGAACAATACTGGTTCTATCTTTGACGAGTTCGTTAATGTGTTATATACCAGAGCTAAGCTTAACCAAAGCTCTGATACCACATTGTGACAACCCTAAACCCTGTATTGATGGTGGCAACAGTAATCTTTGGAATATAACACATAAACAGATAACAACAGAACAAAAATAAATATATACACCAAATAATGTACAAATAATACACTGGATAAACATAATCATCAGAGTTACGCAGTATACAGGATCATACTTAGTACAAATACAGTTCAGCTACACATAAATGTCTACAGCGGAAAACAAACATAATATGTACAATAGGAGCTGAACAACATAAAAGAGATAAATGATAGAATCCATCTTTAGCTCCAGCTATCCAGAAAGAGCCTGCTAAAACCTGAATACAAGGCTGCCCATGTAGAAAAAGG
The DNA here is from genome assembly GCA_030737875.1 of Allium sativum. Lineage (NCBI taxonomy): Eukaryota > Viridiplantae > Streptophyta > Magnoliopsida > Asparagales > Amaryllidaceae > Allium > Allium sativum. The sequence goes on along the minus strand of CM060920.1, from coordinate 452,148,086 downwards.
GGCACCCGAGTTTGTAAGTGAAACAAATTACGAGTCAGTCATGGGACTGGATGAGAAATCTACTTAACACATTTTATAATATGGCTAATCACAGGACCACACAACTTTCGCGGAACGGGTTTACTCCATTGGATTGCCAGTGCTTTAAAACAAGTAATTCTTTTAAACATCGTAATGCTTTTTATAAAAATGAAGCCATTATATGACTCAGTTCTCATCCCACAATGCAACGCAAACCGAAGGATAGAGTTTTACCTTATAATGACCAAAATATGCTTGATACGAATAAAACAAAAGAATTTGATATTATTACTAGTGTTTATAAGTTTCAAAAACAATTTCAATCATAATTATCAATCATAGACGGCATGGGTACCATATATCGTGTCGTCATGTATAGGTATACAATCAAAACCGCACAGTCATGTATTTGGAAATTGGATTTCCGTCATGAACCAAGGCAAAAGATAGTCCTTAACGACTTCGAGACGCTCTAGCCCGCCCCTCAGGACCCAGACTCAGGTGGGCCCTTGGATTGTCAGGGCCGGCCCACATGGAGTGGATTAAAATGCCTGAACAATGCATTCCCCCGCCCTTTGGGGCGTAAATGAGCCAACGAATGACTCCATCAGTCCCGGATCGACCGATATAACCGAGGCGCCTGGCAACAGCAACAACCACATAGGTGAAAAATAGTATAAATGTCAGCCAGTTTAAGCACTGACACCACCTCTAGCTAGAAAGGAACGCATGTCCTCCCTGAGGTCCTCTCCCGTTTCTGCTTCATACCAGGGTGTGAGGCTCGCGAATTCACGTTATACACAAAGCTACGCCATACAGGCCATGCTTTGATCATCAACCACAAGACTTTGCTTTTCAACAGAAGCCTTGATCGCTGCATCTTAGCATGCCACACGGGCAATTCACACCATGCAACTGATGGCTATCAATCACACAGAATGAATTCCAATGTCAGACACACAGTCCATTTACAAGTACGTTCTGGGTCTGAACGAAACCGGAGGCACTATATACCTCGCATACTCATCGATCTCCACGTACGTCTGGACGATCACCACTCATTATCCATATTTCGGGATGCCTCCCAATCAGGACATCGGTTACCATCCAACCGAGGTGAAGATCTCCGCTCTTCAACCACCGTCTTCATCTTCGACTTCTTATCGTCGATTCAGCTATTCAGAATGGGATAAACCCGGTCTTTCAGAGCAACTCGCGTATATGATTAAAAAGTGCTACACAAACACAACATACGCTTCATTCCAATTCATTATCCACTAATCGTAAATTAGTAAGAGAATGATTTCCCAGATATTAACCCCGAAGGCCGAAACCAACATCAGATCAAAACCCAGGAAACCATCCGACTTAGCTAACCTCCAGTTAGTTTATAAATTTCACATTTAACCATCAAATATTCAATAAATTGGGTAAATTCGATTTATTTCCATTCCATATCGTTTATAATATTTTATAACAATTTATCGTTATTTTTATTCATATATATATAGCCAATTTATTCAAACGACGCTTCGGGCCATAACACGGCCGTGGCGCTGTTTTTCTTCAGATTTGATTTACACATATCTGAAAATCTAATCGTTGGATCTTCACAAATTTTATATCATTAGAAATATCTTTTCAAAACAAATCCAACGGTTTCAGTTTTGGGAAAATCCGACGGTCGGATCTCCCGGTACACTCGTTTGAAGTTTCGATTTCAAAATACGAATTGCAGCGTCGTTATTCGATTTAATTTAATTATATATATACATATAAATATAATCGATTCTGGCACTGTTTTTCTTCAGATTTGAATTAAACATTCCAGGCAATCCGATTGTTGGATCTTCACAAAGTTGGTGTCTTTGGAAAGATATTTCCAAAGCGAACCCAACGGTTTCGATTTCGAGAAAATCTGATGGTCGGATCTCCCGCACTAATCGTTTGAAATCACAGTTTCAAAACACGAACTATAGCTTCGTTATTCGATATATTTCAATTATATATATATATATATATAAATATAATCGATTCTTCGATTTCAAAATTATTTTCTTTTCATACATTTGATAAGAATGATATTTTTATCCAATCGACATTTATTACGACACTTCACTATTTTTAACAATTCATGTATGTAATAAAATTGTGATTTTTATTGTAAAACAATTTATTTCAAAACACGACTATTTTATATAGTTCATATAGATGATAAAAATATGATTTTTATTATAAAACAATTTATTTCAAAACACGACTATTTTATATAGTATATGATTTTTATTATAAAATAATTTATTTCAAACACGAATACGATTCAACACATGAATTTCTATTCAACGAATGAATTTCTATTCCACACATGAATGTTTTCTATAGTTCGTATATATAAAATAAAAATGTGATTTTTATTGTTAAAACAGTTTATTTAAAACATGAATACCATTCAACACATGAATTTCTATTCAACGAATGAATTTCTATTCAACACATGAATGTTTTCTATAGTTCGTATATATAAAATAAAAATGTGATTTTTATTGTTAAAACAGTTTATTTAAAACACGAATACCATTCAACATATGAATTTCTATTCAACGAATGAATTTCTATTCAACACATGAATTTAGTTTCAACACATGAAAATAATTCTATCACATGAATATTATTGAAAATTTCGGCAGCATAACGGCAGGGTAGTTAAAACCGGGGCCGTCCCTAGTACGACTCCTCGCTCTACCTTAAAGCCTCGCAGCTTTTGACAATGGGGATTTCATGCATCTAGTTCGCACGCAGGCGGCATGTATATTTTTTTCTTTTCCACAAACTAATCCTATGTGGTTTTAACCAAATAATTCCCAACCACAAACGGGTATTTCTCAACCACAAACAATTCTAATCAACCATTCGTTATCAACCAATTTTCACACCAAACACAACCAATAAATATCGTCTATGGTTTGTGGACGAGGGGCGTATATATATATATATATTTATATATAAGCATTTCACTTCTATTTCAACACATATATAATTTTTACAACGCATATATAACTTATACATCGAACGTACAACTTATACAACACTTATACATGAGGTGTACAACGCTTATATAACTCATACATCGACTATATAATTTATACATTGTCGTTTTCCATATCGTTTATAATTCAGAAATCTCACATTGGGTTCCACTCCACCAAAAATAGCAAAAGGCTCGAAAAAATATCCGGTCTCTTCTAGAAGGTAGAAGACGTCCACACGAGTCCATTGTCTCTTGTTTCGCTGAATTTCGTCAACAAATGAAAAAGATATGATTTTTACAGCGAAATCAAAAATCGTAGCGCTTTAAAGTGCTATAGAATAGTTTAATATAATTTCAGCTGTTACCTCAGCTATTCGTTCAAAACCAGGTAAGGATTTTTCTCCAAATCCGTGTAGCTAGGGGCCGATCGGCCTACGCCACGTTGGAGCACTAGGAGTCGCGCACCTGCGCCGAAAGTGGGACCCACTTCGGTGGCCCCTGTCGTTCTCGGCGGCGGTCAGAAAACCGAGATTTCGTGGCACAAATTCTCGAGATAGGGGCGTCGATGGTGGGTGCTCCAGGTACGGATTTGAAGCCCTTGCCGAGCACTTCAAAATCCTCAACTGGGTCGAGGTCTGAAACGAAGTGGTTTGGCCAGAAAATGGATGGGAAGGATCGAGCTGATTTCCGTCGTTTATCACAATGAGAGGGAGAGAGAAGACGGGGAGAGAGAAAAGTGAGGGCCAATGATTTTTTTTATTTTATTTTATTTATATATTTTCAAAATTCTAAAATACCCCTCTTCACACATGAACGCCAATTCAAACCCAACGACTGTCGTCCCTAGCTAAATACCCCCATTCCGAACACAATGGGATATGTTTCGAAGGACCATTCGAATTTTTCAGTCAGTTTTCCTTCAAATTAAAATATAAAACACTCAATATTTAATTTGAACGTACATTTCAATTTGCCGGGGCCACATACTGATTCTAAAAATTCCCGAAAAATAAATCTAGCTATGTTTTGACGATACGGTCCCAACAAAACTAATTTCGTCGAATTCTGAGACCGTTTGAAAAATGGCCTTTTTCTGGTCGATCCAATTTAATAGAAATCGACCAAACACGTTTTCCTTTGCCACGCCCACCTACTAGCTTCAAAAATTATGAAATTTGAAACCTAGCAATAATTTGACATCCCGGATCCAACAAAAGTGGTTTCGTCGAATTCTGAGGTCATTTGCAAAATGGCCATTTTCACGGGCTATATAAACTCTATAGCGACCTTTCTGAAAATTCATTTGGCCATAACTTTTGCTTCCCGCTACGAAAATTCGATTTTTCGGATTCGTTAGAAAGATATTCACTAACATATTTAAATATTTTTGGTTTCACTAAAATCCGTTTTGTTTTGCACCCGGTACAGTCAGTCAAAGTTTGAATTCAAATTTTTAAACTACTGCGCCATTTCAGGCCTTGTTTATAATTAGAATTAATTATATTTATTTTCAAACGTCAATTCAAACTCACTTTTCGTCGTTATTATTTAAATTATTTATTTTAAATATTTAAAGTCCACCAAAATAGCCAATTTAAAATTTTCAAACTGGTTCAGATTTTCCGGGTTGTTACAATATATAAATCTATCAGCTTTTTCTTAGCTGTTCTTGTACAATCTGTAGCAGTTTTGGCTATATTTTTATTTATTCTAGCTGAATATCTATATATTTTAGCTGTTTACACTACTGTTTCTTAGTGTTCGATTGTCTACATAAATATAGCTATTTATTTTTATGGAGAAGTTTTCGTTTCACTGTTTCATGAAAGAAACAACCATGACATTGATTTAAATATGAATTCCTCTTGTATAATGTTTTGCATGTGGAAGATAAAAATATACAAATATATGTTATTTTCTAACGTTTGGTTTCAGTTTTCCTTTTCATGTTCATATTGTATTTTGGTTCGTGTACCAGTATAATATATGTTCCTATTTTTGTTGTGTATTGATCACCTTCCAGTTGTTACATACTGTATGCTTCCCAGATTTTCGTACTGTATGGGTTTTCATTTTTCATGCTATAAACATTCCAACTTATGTTTTTCTAATTATATACATGGATCAGCTTTTTGTGTGCCGTACAAGTATGATTCTCTAAATATGATCACTAAATACAGGGTACTGCTACAACAGTGAATGTATAGGAATTCGACTGTGTAAATAACATATATGTTTTGCATTGTACATTTGATATATAAAGTTACTGTGTATATAAATATGTATGAGCTGTTTGATTCATCTTGTTACCAACCGATGTACAAATATACTATCTGTATTTGTTTTCTTCTTCTTAGCTATTTTGTTGTTGTTGTTGTACTAGTACGATAAATGTATGTATTCGAGTTCTTACTCGTTACACCGAAGCAAGTGAAACACAGATAAATATATACTATATATTTAATTTAAGTAGCCAAATTAACAAAAATAAATAAATTTTTTCCTATATTTAAAACAAATAATTTCAATTTCAATCAGTAGAAATTCAAAACTCGACATCAAAAATCCTGGTTTTCGATGATATTCCATTTACATAAAAATCGTTTAATATTTATAAATAAATCGATATAATTTAAAAACGATTTCATAGCGACTATTTTAAAATTTGAATTGGACTTAACTTGAAATCGTTAAGCTGAAATCTCGATTTTTCTCTTTCATTAGAAAAATATAATCAAATCGGTTCAAACGTTTCTTGTTTCACAGAAATCCGACTTATATCGGATCCTGTATATCCAATTAAAGTTCAAATCGAAAATTATGAACACCTTGTTGTTTCGAGCTCGTTTTAATTAATTTATAAATATTTATAATCGAACTCCATTTTTAATAAATACTTTTGATTAAAAATCCATTATATTTGTAATATAATATATAAACAAATTTAAATATTTGAATTTAAATGGCAGAAAAATCTGGGACGTTACATTCTTCCCCTCTTAAAATAATTTCATCCTCGAAATTGCAAAGTAAGAAGAATATTCCGAACCATATTATTTAAAATCATTACTTTTGCATTATCATCAAAATAAATTCAAACTCTAAAAATTTCCGATAATTTCGCCAGCACCTTCTCTGCACGGCCCGATTGGTAAGACTACAACAGCCACTCTGGGCCTCAACTCCTTCGAAAAGAAAATTCAAAATCCAAATGGCAATCCACTCAGGGTACAAATAAATTGCTTAACCCATAATATAAGGTTTACCTATTTGTTGGGCCTTCCAACTCAAATTCCAATTTCCAGAGCGTATCAAGTAGCTTCTCATCGTCTGCATTTCCAATCTGTATAACCAAATCATCTTCCCAGCCTTCAGGATTCTGCACTAACTCCACTTATAATGCGAATAATAATCTGGTTTAAATAATTCCGTTTCCACTTCACAACCAAGCTTGTTTCCAATTCACTATACCGAGATTTATCTCCTTGCTTTCCAATCATACAATTTCTTATTAACCCCAACTGGTTTGATTAAATTCAATTAATGTTCAATATCTGGTTTGCATCTACTTTGGTTTAACATTCATTATTATAATTCAATTAATATCAAATTAATTCCTATTCTTTATCCATTTAATTTCCAAATCCCAATTTATTCAAGTTCAGTCTATCATTCTTAAATTGATTCTACTTAACTAGGTTCAGTTTCATATTCATATTTTGATTCAATTGACGAATTGATTTTCTAATCAGTTCAACTTTAATTCATAACTCAATTTGATTTCAAATCAAATTAATCAGAACAAAAAAACAACCCACATTACTATAATATAAAAAATTATTTCCTTTTTCTATATAAAATATACCTTGGGTGAAATTATTTCATTTACCCTCTTTTATAAAACAGCATTGTATTTATTCGCTAGTTCAATGCTTCTCAATACTTGAACCAGTCAAATAACACAATACAAAATATTTGTATATAAAATCTTACAAATACGCTCTCATATATATATATATATATATACGCTCAACTCAATCTAGGGTGTTACAAACCCCTTCTCTATTGAGTTACCCCGCAGAGCCAAGGTTACTACTCGACCAATAACTCTGATACCACTGTAACGACCCAAATATTTTTGGCCCCAAAAATCGACATAAATACCTTTACCATAACTCACGCCAACCTTCCAAACACTGAAAACACTGGAACGTTTATAGAAAGAAATTATAGGGTGAGATAAGAAAGAAAGAAATATTAGAATAGAAGAAGAAGAATAAGAACCAACACAACACAGAATCAGAGTCCCACATAGCAGTGGATCAAAATATAATATAGAAATAAAACTTTATTGAGAGCTTTTAAAAATACTTACAATATCAGACTACATCAACATCTCTGGACAGTTATAAAAATCTGTCCCATATACAACACACACCGGAATAGTAGCTATATAATATCATATGTTTGGATTCTTCCAGCTCGTCTCTTCACAACATTCGATAACCTGAACCTGTACACCCCGGGCCAGCCCGAGCATTTACAAAACACCGGGTCAGTCTGGTTAACCAGAGTGAGAAAAAACTCGCACAGTATTAAGAGTATCACACAACTTGATTTTAAAGTTAAAATCCTTTCGAATGAAAAGGATAATCATAAGACCAAATCCACACATAAAATACGGATGGTTTTTACCTTACGATAACCCAAAACATTTTTGAAATCAATATCTTGTTCTGATATTATAATATTGTCTAAATACAAATAAATATCAATCTAGTGGAACGCTTGCATCTCACGCTCCACATATATAGTATACAATCAAAACCGCGGGCGCTTATTGGAGATTGGATTCCGACTATGACAAGGTATGGGACCACCTGTCGATAATGTATCTCTAGAGGTGAATACACTAGATTCAACAAGAATGTCTTGCAACCCGGCCCATACATGACCAACCACTCATTTCGCTTGAGTGTATCGAATGTATATCACCAACGGTTGGGCTTAAACCACCGTTTCCCAAAAAAGGGACAGCATCGAAATAGATTAAAGAACCAAAAGGAATTTCTCTAGATAGGTGATTATACACCCTAATAGGAGCGACTTACATAGCCATGCTGCCTGCCCGATTTTTGTCAATTCCCGGTTGATAAGACTTGAGGTTTAGAACATCTGGCTACCATCACTTTGAATGTCACATCGTTAGATCCGTCAAGTCACTAATTGACGTCCACAAATATACTCTGGGTATAAAAGAAGTGCCCCTCTTTTCCACCGCTCGATATATTTGTAAAAGTCAACGTACGTGGTTTCAGGAAATACCCTGTCAGACATTCGTCCATACAAGTCATCCAGGAATAGGATGAACCGAAGGTACTCTCCTACTGCATCCAATATAGGAATCACCCCATGGATCGGTAGCGATAGTCCTCGCAACCCACAGATTTCAACTATGACAGAACCCCAGTATATCTCTGGGTCAAACCAGAGATTTTAAGTGGTTCTTCCGTTTTATGAAGATCTATGGTCTTCAAATGCTCCATCTCGATTGTCGCTTGATATCTTCTATATATTTTGTATTTGTTAGTCAGAATGGTTTTCGAATATACATTCGATCCTGGTCTTTCCATACCAACAATCGTAAAGGTCAAATTTGAAAGTCGGTTGTTTAACTATCAAATAAACATCCATGAAATTATAAAAATATATTTACTGGTTTAGTACTTAGCGTCACTTGGCTTCTTTAATTAAAATTAATAAAACTTGAATATTCCAATATTGGGAAAAACATTTCGCTTATTACTTTAATATACTTATATTCGCAAAAACCATTTCATTTGATATTCAGAAAGAAGGCATTATATAACGATATCCAATACTCAATTTAACTATCATTTGCGAAACATTTAATATAACATTTTATTAATTATAACTGAGAAATCATTTCAACTTACTATTCGATGTTACACCAACTCTTTTGTTATCATTACTTGGAAAAAGTATCCAATCCTTATTCTTGTAGAATAAACCATCTTATACCTCATTCCTTTACTGTTCGAAATTATCGCCCAATCTCCTTTTAATTCCGTTACTAGGGAAAAATATCATCTCATATTATTTCCATTACTTTGGAAATCTTATCATACGTTCTCGCCATTACCAACTAGTATCATCCTTGGATAGTCCCGAAACCGTTCAAGTTGGGGTATTTTAATTACCTCTCAGTCCTTAATCAACAACGTTCTTATCTTAAGATACATACGAGTTGTAATTTAGGAACCAATATTTAATCTTACATCAACACATCCCACTAGTTAAAATATAGCTTTATAGTCCTTCTTATCTTTTGGAAGTTTCTCTTTTTAAATATAATTAATATCGCTTAATTCGTTAATTAAATAATTGTTTACCAAACATCACTTTTATTAACCTCCAACTTATTTAGATCACTTTGTTTCCTAACTGGATTATTATTACCAATCCTATTTCCAACCTCTTTTACCAAGCTCAATTACAATCCTTTTTTTTCAATCCCCTTTTCTTTCAGGAAATCTCCTTTAAATCCATTGATGTAACTTAATACCATTATTAAGTATTTCCAATTTAAAAACAACACTTTAGCTCACATTCCAATTATAAACCTTGTTTATAAATTTCAGGTTTAATATAAACCCTTTACATCTTCATCTCCTTCCATTTAATCCAAATGTTAAGTAACACTTCCATTTAAGCTATCATATCCATTTAGAACTCTTTATCACTTCATTATAAAACTCGAGTTCAAATATGAACTTGTTCACAACTTCTTCTCAAAACTCAATTATATTCCATTTCCAAAACAATTACTTACTTAAATATATTTCATTTAAGAAGTAATTAATTAAACTAAAACGAATAATTTACCTTTACATTCACTATTGTAGAATCAGTTAAATGCTTTATTTACAAAATAAATAAATAATAAAATCTCTTTAAAATCTTCTTAAAATTTAAACAACTATTTGTTAAATGATTTTATTTAGTTCATTAACAAACTAATTATTAATCCCAACTTAGTTAAAACGATTGACTCGGTCAATTCAAACACGATTACTCCAACCCATTCCAGTTAATTCCTCCTTAAAAATGTAATTAATTTAAATAACTACATCTGACTGCTCCTTTGATGTGATTAATGAAATACTTAGCCCCTAGGTTATTCCCTGCTTATTTGCTTATAATTCTTATTATCATAAGAATTTGTTTTATAAAACCATTTCATAATTTCTTATAAACTTTAATTAATAAATAATTAATATTTATTTTCCTTTTAAATAACTTTCATTCAAAGTAATAGCTTTTAAAACCTATTTCTGTTAAAAATATATTTATAACTTCAATACTGTCCACTCATCGTCGATAAAATCCATATTTTATTATATCGATTGATTTATAGGCCATGTGATGCCAATTATCCAACCCATACCATCCATTGGCTAATAACAGAATAAATGTTGAAATATGGTTCAACCATCAACAATAATCAACCATACTGGGTAAACCGTACATATAATGGTAATATAAAAATAATTAATAAATTTGATGAATGGTTATCTCAAATCAAATCACTCGTTTTCATTTAACTGATAATTTCTATAACGACCATCAATAAATTAACAGACCATTCAACCAATTCAAACATGCTTATAAACATGACCAATCAAGGGAAACTACCCTTATTGGGTTAAATCATAACGAGTGGTATCTTATTGAGATTAAACGGCCATTTAATTTCATTTGTTGAATCAACGATAATTATATAACTAGCAAACGGTCAATCATTAACAATCAGAACATGCAAAATAAAAACCCAATTTATATAAAATATAAATGGGAAGAGCTGAGTGAGTTTAACTCACCATAGTTTTAATTCATCGATAAACAGATCGTTTTTAGTCGAATTAAACGTCAAATTAAACTGATGTTTAATTCGACTAAATTTCCAGTCGCTTCTGATCTGGACTAGACCTGCTCCATCTCAATGCTCCCGTCTCTACGGTCCCAACTAAACTGACCGTGCTTAAATCTGATAACGTATGTGCACGATATGAATTTATAAAGTAATTTAAAACATGGATTTTATATTTGAATTTATATGGGCCTTTACCTTAATCTTCGTCCCAAATAGATCCAACCCGCTTCCCTCCTTAAAACCCTTATCACCGTGACCCTTATCCTCATTCAATCTGCCGCCTCCAGAAAATAATCCCATGTCCGAAAGCAAAACCCTAAGCCCCCTTTTCTGTTCAATGGCGTCACAACTCCCCTCCTCGCACCTCTCTTCGATCTCTCTTCGCTCCCATCTCCGATTTGTTCTGCTCAACCCTAACAACAACTTTGACAACCATCACCTCGTCGCCGGTCAAACCCCCAGTCTCCAGAAATGAAGCGGCTCCCTCCACCATTCGCTACAGGATTTAGACCATCAAAATGAGGCCTCCATCGTCGCGGATTCCAGGACCCTAGTCTTCCATTACCGAACCGATTCGTCAGGGAACCCGTGCTTTGAAGGCGTATTTATAGATAAGTGTTTAAATATCTGATTTTGAATTACTGTAATATTTTGTTTTGATTTTCCAGTGATTTCGAAAGGTTTTCCTCTTCACTGTGTTTATTTGTGTGGTTTTGGAATGTCTGAAATACCACTACGTGACCCATATTTATAGTGTGGATTGGTTTGGATCAGATTAACGTCCATCATGGACTGTTCGTAGCTTAGGTTCAGCTACTACTACCTTATGCAATTTTTTTTTCTTTTTCCCTTTTCAGATTTTCGTACTGATGATGGGAACTGAATAGATGTGTGAGAGATTAGTTGAATTTTGTATTGGTTTTATGGCATTGTTGATCTATCCAAATAGTATACTGATTGAACAAGTGCAAGAGTGCAAATCATGCTTGGATTGTGAGGCTATGTTTTGTTAATTCAATACAGATATTGAATCTGTATGTAGATTTTGTGTTCAGATCTAAAAAAAAAAGGTCTTGTATGACCTTTGTACATGAATTCGATTGAGAAAAATAAGCATATATATTTGCAGTGTAGATCTGGTTAGGCTGGGGCTATGAATGGTCAATTCTATCCAGAGATTTTGAACTATATTGTAGGTTTTATTTCCTTTTTTGAATACAGTGATTGAAATGTGAAATTTCCTGTATATGTAAAAGTTGTTCGATTGATGTACATAAAAATATATATATATCTATCAGCTTTTCTTAGCTGTTCTTGTACATTCTGTAGCTGTTTTGGCTATATTTTTATTTATTCTAGCTAAATATCTATATATTTTTGCTATTTACAGTACTGTTTCTTAGTTGTTCGATTGTCTATATAAATATAACTGTTTATTTTTATGGAGAAGTTTTCATTTCACTGTTTCATGAAAGAAACAGCCATGACATTGATTTAAATATGAATTCCTCTTATACAATGTCTTGCATGTGGCAGATAAAAATATACAAATATATGTTGTTTTCTAACGTTTGGTTTCAGTTTTCCTTTTCATGTTTATATTGTATTTTGGTTCGTGTACCAGTATAATATATGTTCCTATTTTTGTTGTGTATTGATCACCTTCCAGTTGTTACATACTGTATGCTTCCCAAATTTTCGTACTGTATGGGTTTTCAGTTTTCATGCTATAAACATTCCAACTTATGTTTTTCTCATTATATACATGGATCAGCTTTTTGTATGTCGTACAAGTATGATTATCTAAATATGATCACTAAATACAGGGTACTGCTACAACAGTGAATGTATAGGAATTCGACTGTGTGAATAACATATATGTTTTGCATTGTACATTTGATATATAAAGTTACTGTGTATATAAATATGTATGAGTTGTTTGATTCGTCTTGTTACCAATCGACGTACAAATATACTATCTGTATTTGTTTTCTTCTTCTTAGCTGTTTTTTTGTTGTTGTACTAGTATGATAAATGTATGTATTTGAGTTCTTACTCGTTACGCTGAAGCAAGTGAAACACGGATAAATATATACATATATATATTTAATTTAAGTAGCCAAATTAACGAAAATAAATAAATATTCTCGTATATTTAAAACAAATAATTTCAATTTCAATCAGTAAAAATTCAAAACTCAACATCAAAAATCCTGGTTTTCGATGATATTCCATTTACATAAAAGTCATTTAATATTAATAAATAAATCGATATAATTTAAAAACGATTTCATAGCGACTATTTGAAAATTTGAATTGGACATAACTTGAAATTTATAAGCTGAAATCTCGATTTTTCTCTTTCATTAGAAAAATATAATCAAATCAGTTCAAACGTTTCTTGTTTCACAGAAATTCGATGTATATCGGATCCTGTATATCCAATTAAAGTTCAAATCTAAAATTACGAACTACCTCGTCGTTTTGAGCTCGTTTTAATTAATTTATAAATATCTATAATTGAACTCCATTTTTAATAAATACATTTGATTAAAAATCCATTATATTTCAAATATAATATATAAACAAATTTAAATATTCGAATTTAAATGGCAGAAAAATCTGGGACGTTACAACTTGAATAATATATCACTAGCTATGTTAGGGAATGCTATGTTAAGGAAAGCCATTTTATGGGATTGCATTCAGTTATATTTTGTAACTTTTATCTTAGTATGTCTATTTAACTCATTATTTTATGCCAAATAAAAAATACAGATGTCTGGATTTAATATCAGACGTCTGGATACCTATTCAGGTATAATATTATAGGGCCAGAAAAATATAAGATCTCTGACTAAAATACCCAGACGTCTGAGTACTTCTTCAGGATTAATAGTTTAGGCTGAGAATAAAATCCAGACGTCTGGATAAAATATCAGGCGTTTGCATTCTTCTGCAGATATAATTCTCTTGCCCGAGAAGTCTATCAGATGTTTGGCTAAACTAACCCGACGACTGAATATTTATTCAGGTATACTTTAAACCCAAAAAAGATCCAGACGTCTGGATAAAATATCAGACGTCTGAATTCTTCTATAGATATTTGTTTTTAAACAGAGAACACTTTCAGACGTCTGGAAAAAGTATCCAGACATCTGGAAACATCTTTTGGCATTTTCCTTTAGGCTGGATAAAAATACAGACGTCTGGTTAAGATTTCAGATGTCTGATTGATATTCAGATTGCTCTCTTTTTCTACACTCAGATGTCTGGAAAAATATTCAGACGTCTGACACACATGTTTCACCTGTGCATGTCTTCCTTGTTGTCGAGCTATAGCCATATATAATTAAAGTTCCATATCCACAATATTTTCCATCCACAATAACATACCCTAATTACATAACAATAACATATCCAAATTACATAACAATAACATACCCAAATATCATAACGAACATAGCAACAACGTGTCCGAATTGCATATTGAACCTAGCATATCCAAGCTGAAGGTTTTAACTTAATTTCTGGTTAAGAATTTACTTGGTGATCCACTAGGTGGATGCATTTTAGCTCATGGAATATTCGGTTGCATGCTTATTAACTTTATTCAAGTGACAAATGCTGCTTCACTTAACATAATGAAAATTGCAACTCCTTGCAGTTCAGCAATTTATTTTGAAGCTACCTTTACTATATTTGAAGCAAACTGTATAGTGCAAGTAATATACATTTGTGTTGCTATACATGGGAAATGTTTTCATGGGTTTACCTGTTTTTCCATTATAGCAAAAGAAAAAGAGATAACCTCATAAAAACACTTCCCTACAGTAACACAAATGTATATTATCTATACTATACAGTTTGCTTCGAAGATAGTAAAAGTTGCATTAAAATAAATTGTTGAACTGCAAGTAGTTGCAAATTTCATTACATTAAGTGAAGCAACATTTGTCTCTTGAATAAAGCTATTAAAGCATGAAAGCCTAAATAGGTCCGTGAGCTAAAATGCACCACCTAGTGGATCACCGAGTAAATTCTTCAGCTTGGTCACACTTCGTCTACTTCATACTCTGTAAACAGTTAAGATACATGCATTAGTACATCACTCAATCAAAAAATACACAACTTAATATGGATAACTTGAACTTTAATTTTAAACACACACATACAAACATTATACAACCGAGTTAGGCAAACTTACTAGTAGGAGGCGGTTGACAATAAGAGGACCCCATTGAAGTTAATTTCAGAGAAATTCTTTGATTTTGTCCATTGAAGTTAATATTTGGAGGCAACTGAAGTTTATACCCAAATGAGGCATAAACCAGCAATTTATATCCGTTATAAGTTCTCAAAAGAGGGCTAAATGCAAATTTTCCTTTTTTTTAATTACAGACTAGATTTATGTTGAATGAGGAATGACAAAAGGTCCCCATATTTTGGCAAATGGAGTGTATTTTTAGGTGTTCAAAATGCACGTTAGTTAATAAATTGGTTATTTGCATTCTGTGAGTTTAGAATCATAGTAAATCATTGAATAAACTCTTTGTTGAGCAATGACTACATAAATAATTCATAATAAAATTCAAGTTGTCATATAAACCTAAGTATAAAATAAAGATTGAGTACATGCAGCAGTTTCACTTTTCGCAAAACCAAAAGATGAATCCAGAGATAGAATAAATTCAAGATGGACACTGCTTGTAACACCCCGTAATTTTCAATATTAATGTTCACAAATTAAAGAATAACTAATCTTATTTGTGAGAATTAAGGGAAACAGATTGCGCCATTGTGTTCATCTCGGAATTCTGGTTGAGATGGAGTCCGAGTTTGCATGAATTGGACTTCGTATGAAGAAGTTATGGCGAACGGAAGTTTCAAAAAAATTTAAACAGATTTCAAAAATTCAAATTTCATAGTCAGATTGGGCTAGGTGGGAAATTTCCCTCCAGGGTCAGGTCGACCAGGGGGTTGACCTGGGGGTCGACCTACCCACACAGGTCGACCTGGGGGTCGACCTGCCCCTCCCGGGCAGATTTGTTTGGTGACCTTTAAACGACTGTATGCTGAGTCATTAGGGTTTCTGATCTGGTCTGAATGGCTGGGGTTAATTCTGGGTTGATCGGACGGCCTAAATTAATCCTAAACTCTATAAAAACACATGTAGACTCAAACCCTAAAATAAATAAAAATTAGAATCATGGCCTCCATGCCGTCACCTTGCAACCTAGAATAGCCGCCACCAATTAGAGAGGAAGAAAAGCTAATCAATTCAATTCTAATCTAAACCGCAACAAATTGTCTTCTTCAAAGGAAAACTAAATCAATTTCAGAACTCAGATTTCAGAAATCAAGACCTTCTTTGAGTTGTGAGTTCGATTTCTTTAATAACATAATTAACGATTTAATTGGATTGAGCTATAATTTGGATTATATGATTATGTTGTGAATCATTGACCGCATGTTATTATCTGTGTTGTAAATTCTATGATGTTATCATCTATGTTGCAAATTCTATGATGTTATTATCTATATGGTAAAGCTGTGATGCTATCATCTATGTTGTAAATCTATGATTCATAATGGTGTTTCATATGCTAATTTGGTTATGTTGTTGGAACTAATTCATATGATAAATCATATGTATGTATGCAAGTTTAGATGTTAATTTAGATATGAATCGTATGCAAGTTAGTGAGAATCATATACAACCTTACATGTTTCATGACATCTATTTTATGTGTAAATTGGGTCTAAAGTTAGGCTATGACATGTGTGAGTTATATGCTAGTATACAAAATTCTATATGCTAGTTTACATGTTTAGATGTAAGTTTACACCATCGTTTATGTTGCATAAATCACATATGCAAGTATATATATATGTTTGGAGTATGAATCATGTAATGTGAGTTTGTGGTTTTTGCCTATGCAAGTTTACACCTTTAGATTTAGATCTATGACATACATGGTTATGCAAGTTTGTGACTATTACCTAAACAAGTTTACACTTTAGATTTAGATCTATGAGATATGTAGTTTTATGCAAGTTTGTGACTTTGGCCTATGCAATTTTAGATGGAGAACCTCATTCACACATGCAAGTTCACCCCTTATGTTTAGATCTAGTTTTATTTATATGTATGTTGTGATGTTTTCCCTTTATTCCATGAGTTAGACTATTCGAGTCTAACGTATATTTTGCGTTAAACGAACGAACGTACAACGTGGGTGTAACGACCCAGAAAATCTGAACCAATTTAAATTTTTTAAATTGGCTAAAATAATGGATTTTAAATATTTAAAATAAATATTTTAAATAATAGCAATGGAAAGTGAATTTGAATCGACGAGCGCTGCAATTTCAAAAATTGAATTCAAACTTTGTCGGACTGTACCGGGTGCAAAAAAAAACGGATTTTAGTGAAACCAAAAATATTTAAATCTGTTAGTGAATACCTTTCTAACGAATCTGAAAAATCGAATTTTCATAGCGGAAAGAAAAAGTTATGGCCGAATGAATTTTCAGAAAGGTCGCTATGGAATTTATAAAGCCCGTGAAATTGGCCATTTTGCATATGACCTCGGAATTCGACGAAACCACTTTTGTTGGATTCGGGATGTGAAGTTATTGCTAGGTTTCAAATTTCATAATTTTTGAAGCTAGTATGTGAGCATGGCAAAAGAAAACGTGTTTTGGTCAATTGCAGTTAAATTGGATCGACCAGAAATGGGCCTTTTTGCAAACGGTCTCAGAATTCGATGAAACTAGTTTTGTTGGGACCGTATCATCAAAACATAGCCAGATTTATTTTTCTGGAATTTTTCGAATCAGTTTGTGGCCCTGGCAAATTGAAATGTACGTTCAAATTAAATATTGAATGTTTTATACTTTAATTTGAAGGAAAACTAACTGAAACATTCGAATGGGCCTTCGAAACATATCCCATTGTGTTCGAAATGGGGGTAAAACGCTAGGGACGACAGTCGTTGGGTTTGGATTGGTGGTCGTGTCAGAAAACCCCTTTAAAACTCCACCGGCCAATCGGAATTTTTATATCAAAAAAAAGAAAATCCTTTTTTCTTTTCTCTCTCCCCGCTGAAGCGTTATACGGCGGAAGTTGTTCCAAACTTCTCTCCTCTTTTCCCGCCGCCACAACCACTTCCAGCCTAAGCCACCACCCGGACTTTGTTCGCCTCCTCCTCCTCTTCAAATCAACCCCAGCCTCGCTCCGCCTCGTGCCCCCATCGACGAGAACAAGCCCTGAGAAGTTCGACGCTTCAACCCGCCGCCCCGCCTCGCTCCGACCACCGAACCGCCTCCGACCACCACCACTGGACGCGCCTCACTCCCCTCGTCGACGTCCAACTCCCTGATCGTCATCTAGGTCAGCGGATTTCGCGATAAATTCATACCTAGTTTTGAACAACTTTTGAAAGGTACGACCTTGTTTATTTTCCACTGATTTTCACACTTTAAAGTGTTGCAAACTTTGAAAAATCATATCTTTTTGCTGTGTTGACGAAATTCAGTGAAACAGGAAACATCGTGACCGTGTGGACGTCTTCTGCATTTTAGAAGAGACCGCATATTTTTCTGAGCCTTCTACAATTTTTGGTGGAGTGGAACCCAATGTGAGATTTCTAATTTATAAACGATATGGAAAACGACGATGTATAAATTATATAGTCGATGTATGAGTTATATAAGCGTTGTACACCTCTTGTATAAGCGTTGTATAAGTTGTATGTTCGATGTATAAGTTATATATGCATTGTAAAAATTATATATGTGTTGAAATAGAAGTGAAATTGCTATATATAAATATAAATATATATATATATAAATATATACGCCCCTCGTCCACAAACCACAGACGATATTTATTGGTTGTGATTGGTGTGAAAATTGATTGATAGCGAATGGTTGTTTGGGATCGGTTGTGGTTGATATTGATTGATTGTGGTTGAAAAATACCCATTTGTGGTTGAGAAATATTTGGTTGAAACCACATAGGATTAGTTTGTGGAAATGAAATAAATATATACATGCCGCCTGCGTGCGAACTAGATGCATGATCCCCATTGTCAAAAACCGCGAGGTTTTAAGGTAGAGCGAGGAGCCGTACTAGTGACGGTCCCGATTTTAACTACCCTGCCGTTATGCTGCCGAAATTTTGAATAATATTCATGTGTTTGAATTATTTTCATTTGCTGAAACTATATTTATTCGTTGAATAGAAAACCTTCATGTGTTGAATCGATATTCATTCGTTGATTAGAAATCCATGTGTTGAATGGTATTCATGTTTTAAATATAAAAATCACATTTTTATCTATATATATATAAATTATAGAAAACCTTCATGTGTTGAATCGATATTCATTCGTTGAATTGAAATTCATGTGTTGGATGGTATTCATATTTTGAAATAAATTGTTTTTCAATAAAAATCCCATTTTTAACATCAATATGAAAAGTATAAAATAATCCTGTTTTGAAATAAATTATTTTACAATAAAAATCCTATTTTATCCCCTAAATTAACAATACGAAATAATAGTGTTTTGAAATGAATTGTTTTATAATAAAAATCACATTTTTATTATATAAACGAATTGTTAAAAATAGTGAAGTGTTGAAATAGAAGACAGTTAGATAAAAATATCATTTTTATCAAATGTATAAAAAGAATATAGTTTTGAAATCGAAGAATCGATATATATATTTAAATAGAATTAAAATATATCGAATAACGACGCTGCAGTTCGTATTTTGAAACCGTGATTTCAAACGATTATACCGGGAGATCCGACCATCGGATTTTCCTGAAATTGCAACCGTTGGGTTCGCCTTGGAAATATCTTTCCAACGGCACCAACTTTAAAAATCCAACGGTTGGATTTTCTGGAATGTTTAATTCAAATCTGAAGAAAAATAGCGCCAGAATCGATTATATTTATATTTATATATAAATATAATTATATATAATCGAATAACGACGCTGCAGTTCGTATTTCGAAATCGAAACTTCAAACGATTGTACCAGGAGATCCGACCGTCGGATTTTCCCGAAACTAGAACCGTTGGATTCGTTTTGAAAAGATATTTCTAATGATGTAAATTTTGTGAAGATCCAACGGTTAGATTTTCAGATATGTGTAAATCAAATCTGAAGAAAAACAGCGCCACGACCGCGTTATGGCCCGAAGCGTCGATTTTAATAAATTGGCTATTTTAAAATAAATAAAAATAGCGATAAATCGTTATAAAATATTATAAACGATATGGATGTGAAATTTAGAAATTAACTGAAGGTTGGCTAAGTCGAATGGTTTCTTGGGTATTGATCTGATGTTGGTTTCGTCCTTCGGGGTTAATATTTGGGGAATCGTTCTCTTACTGATTGACGGTTAGTGACTAATGAATTGAAATGATGCGTGTATAAATTAGTGTTGCACTTGTTTATTATTATACGCGAGTTGTTCAGAAAGACCAGGTTTATCCCATTCTGAATAACTGAATCGGCGATAAGAAATAGAAGATAAAGACGGTGGTCGAAGACCGGAGATCTTCACCTCGTTTGGATGGTAACCGAGGTCCTGATTGGGAGGCATCCCAAAATATGGATAATGAGTGGTGATCGTCCTGACGCACGTGGTGATCGATGGGTTTGCGAGGTATTTAGTGCCTCCGGTTTTGTTCAGACCCAGAACGGACTTGTAAATGGACGGTGTGTCTGACATTGGATTTATTCTGTGTTGATTGATCTCCATTAAATATACATCTGTTTGGCGGCGAAGAATTTATTCTTTTGCTTAACGCCCTTCCCTGAAATGCACGAGCTCAGAGGTTGTACATCGATGGACATCAGTCGCATTGCATGAATTGCTAGTGTGGCATGCCTAAGCGGTAAACGAACAGGGCTTCTGTTGAAAAGCAAAGTCTTGTGGTGATGATCAAAGCACCGCCTATGTGGCGTAGCTTTGTGTATAACGTGAATTCGCGAGCCTCACACCCCGGTATGAACCAAAAACGGGAGAAGGACCTCAGGGAGGGCATGCGTTTCTTTCTAGCTAGGAGTTGTGTCGGTGTTTTTACACGGCCTGACATTTTACTTATGTGGTTGTTACTGTTGCGAGGCGCCTCGGATATATCAGTCGATTCGGGACCGATGGAGCCTGGCTCGTTTACGCCCCATAGGGCGGAGAAACGTAGTGTTCAGGCATAATAATCCACATCGGTGGACCGGCCCTGACGATCCAAGGGCCCACCTGAGTCTGGGCCCTGAGACATGGGCTAGATTGTCTCGAATTCGGTAAGGACTATCTTTTGCCTTGGTTCATGATGGAAATCCAATTTCCAAATACGACATCGTGTGGTTTTGATTGTATATATATATGGCGACATGATATATGGTACCCATGCCGTCTATGATTGATAGTTATAATTGAAATTGTTTTTGAAACATATAAACACTAGTTATAATATCAAATGCTTTTGTTTTAATCGTATCAAGCATATCTTGGCCATTATAAGGTAAAAACTCTATCCTCCGGTTTGCGTTGCATTGTATGATGGGAACTGAGTCTTATAATGACTTCATTTTTATAAAAAGCATTACGTTGTTTAAAAGAAAGATTTGTTTTAAAGCACTGGCAATCCAATGGAGTAACCCCGTTCCACGAAAGTGGCGTGGTCCTGTGATTAGCCATATTATAAATGTGTTGAGTAGATTTCTCATACCAGTCCCATGACTGACCCGTAGTTTGTTCCACTTTCAAACTCGGGTGCCCTTTTTTCTACACGGGCAGCCTTGTATTCAGGTTTAGCTGGCTCTTTCTGGATAGCTGGAGCTGAAGATGGATTCTATTGTTTATCTCTTATTATGCTGTTCAGCTCCTATTGTACATTATGTTTGTTTTCCGTTGTAGACATATATGTATAGTTGAACTGTATTTGTACAAAGTATGATCCTGTATACTGTGTAACTCTGATGATTACTTTTATCCAATATATTCTATTATTCATTATCTTGTGTATTTATTTAATTCTGTTCTGCTATTATCTGTTTCTGTGTTATATTCCACGGATTACCCTTGCCGCCGTCAGTACGGGGGTTTGGGGTCGTCTCATTTGCTATCAGAGCTTTGGTTAAGCTTAGTTCTGGAATATAACATATTAACGAACTCGTCAGAAATAGAACCAGTAGTGTTCTAGGACGGACAACTCATTACAGATAGGATCAGTAATATCCTAGTATAAGTAGCAGAATGAAATAACACCTCGATAGGCACATTTACATTCAAGTATTTGTCTCTGTATTTTGAAATATCTGTTCTGTTGACCTGACACTTGATCTGCTATTTGCAGAATTACTAGAAATTGAGTGCCAGAAACAGAAGAAGTAATACTGACCTGGATATTGAGGCTCTATATATGAAATATAGAAATCTGGGTGGAAAACCTTTCATGGGTGAAGAATCTATTATGAGGACACAAGCTTGGATTCGTTCGGCTGAGAAAATCATCGAAGCATTAAAGCTAAGGGATGACCATAAAAGATTACTGGCCTACTGGACACTCGAAGACGAAGCTTTGTTCTGGTGGGGTTCGGTTATTAAGGATAATCCAGAAGGTGATATCACCTGGGATAGATTCAAAGTGATTTTCCTGGAAAGATTTACTCCTCCCGAAGCGACTGAGCGACTATGTGATGAATTTTCTTATTTGATACAAGGTGACATGACCATTCCAGAATATCATAAGAAATTCAATGAACTTTCTCACTTTGCTCCCCATCTAATTCAGAATATGAGGAGAAAGAATCTGAGATTTATTTACGGGCTTCAAAGGAAATACCAGAATAAAGTAATGGGGCATGTGAAGCTTCCTTTTTCAGAAATGATTTATATGGCTTATCAGTACGAAGATCTCGACAAGAAAGGCATGTTGCGTGACGATGAGGAAGTCAGCTCTAGTAATAAAATTGAATCTGAAACTGATCGTCCCGAGGCCAGTACAACGTCTGAGGTCAGTAAGAAGCCCAGTGCTAAGAGAAAATGGGCTAAATCTGAGAAGGAACCAGTAACAACTGTCATATGCAATAACTGCCATAAGCAGGGGCATTTGCAAGGAAAATGCAAATCTTTAAAGAAGCAAAGGAAGGATCTAAATCTAATAAAAGGGTTCATGAGGGCAGAGGATGCCATAAGTGCCACCAGGCCGGTCATATTGCGAAGAATTGCTGGCTGTTAAAAAAGACCCAAGAGGCTCAGGTAAATGAATTGGCAGAAACTTCTGAGCCCTCAGCTACTCAGGAAAGGCCAGATGTATTAGAAGGCACGCTTACTGTCAAAGACATTCCTGTTAAAGTGCTGTTTGACACAAGCACGTCACGAAGCTTCATTGCCAAGAATGCAGCTAAGAAGCTGGATTTGAATTTGAAGAAGCTCAAGGAACTAATGACTGTCCAGAATCCGGTTGGGGGTTCCATTGATCTCAGTTGGGTTTGTACAGTGCCGGTTTCTTTTTCTCGTTATCGGTTTCCTACCATCGCGGTCGTCATGAATTTTAAAGAGTTTGATCTTATCTTGGAGTTAGACTGGTTGACCAGATATGAAGCTGAAGTTAAATGCGCCGACAGAGTCGTAAAGGCGAAGATTAAATCAGGTGATTATATAACCATTCCCTATGAAGGTCAGAATGCTAATAGAAAGGACTTCTGGGCAGCTTTGGATGTTTACCCAGCTCAAATAGAAAATATCCCTGAAGTCACAGAGAATATTCCCGACCTAGTGAAAGATATTCCTGTCATCAAAAACTATGCGGATGTGTTCGAGGAAGTTGTTCGCTTGCCTCCGCAGAGAGAAATAGATTTCAAGATTGCTTTGATTCCAAATGCAAGGCCGGTAGTTCACGCTATTCGAAGAATGTCCTTGAAGGATAAAGAGGAATTAGACAATCAAACACGACAGCTAGTATGGAAGGGTCTGATCAGGCATAATTTTTCTGATTGGGGTGCAACAGTGGTGTTTGTCCCAAAATCTGACGGTACTCTATGTCTATGTGTGGATTATCGTGATTTAAACAAACAGACCATAAAGAATAAATATCCATTGCCGCGGATTGATGATTTGTTAGATCGATTAAATGGCGCACAAGTATTTTCACGAATGGACCTAGCTACAGGTTTCCATCAACTTCGTATCGCCGAGGAGTGTGTTCCTATGACAACATTCAGAGGTCCCGACTTATTCTACGAGTGGTTAGTAATGCCGTTCGGCTTATGTAACGCTCCAGCATACTTCGTCGATCTGATGAATAGAGTGTTCAGAGGAGTTTTGAATAAATTTGTTCTGGTTTTTATTGATGATATTCTGATCTTCTCTAAATCAAAGGCCGAACATGAAGAGCATTTGGAACAGGTTCTGGAAATCCTCAGAAGGAATGTATTGAAAGTCAAACTGTCCAAATGCATATTCTGGCAAGATGAAGTGAAATTTTTGGGCCATGTGGTATCGAAAGAAGGAATTGCTGTGGATCTAAGCAAAATCACAGCTATTCAGAATTGGAAATAGCCCAGTACCCCCACTGAAGTCCGCAGTTTTCTAGGATTGGCTAGCTATTACCGAAAGTTCGTTAAAAACTTTTCAAAGATATCTAGTCACTTAACGAAGCTTACGAAGAAGCACTCTAAATTCAAATGGACTCCAGAAAGTGAGGAGGCTTTCGAAGAGCTAAAGTTAAGATTAACGACAACTCCAGTGTTAACCATCATCAATGGCAATCAGGATTTGAAAGTCTGGACTGATGCTTCTAGAGAAGGCCTTGGCGCAGTGTTAATGCAAAGGGGCCAGGTGATTGCTTATGCTAGCCATCAACTGAAGCCGCACGAGAAAAACTATGTAACTCATGATCTTGAGATGTTGGCTATCGTATTGTCGTTGAAAATCTGGAGACACTATCTTCTGGGTGAGAGATTTGAACTGTTTACAGATCACCAGTCGTTAAAGTATCTGTTCACTCAGAAGGATTTGAATCTGAGGCAGCAACGTTAGCTGGAGTTTCTTGCAGCATATGACTTTGAAATTATATACACTCCAGGGAAAGCCAATGTCGTGGTCGATGAGTTAAGCCGAAAGAATGAAATGATCGCCAGTTTTATTATCACGACTTCATTGCTAGATAAAATATCTGCTCTTTAGAAGGATGATCACTTCATTCAGAAGATCAGAGAGATAATTCAGAAAGGCGAACCCTCGAGTTTTCAAGTTGATGATGATGGAATTCTAAGGCTCAAGGGTCGAATCTGTGTCCCTAACATTCCTAAGCTTCGAAAGGAAGTACTGGATGAATGCCACAAGTCAAAACTTAGTATCCATCCGGGAATAAGCAAAATGTACAATGACATTAAACGCACTTTCTGGTGGAAGTCGATGAAGAGGGACATTTCTTTATATGTTAGCCGATGCCCTACTTGCCAGCTAGTCAAAAGCGACCAACAGAAACTTGCTGGACCGTTACAACCGCTAGACGTTTCAGGCTGGAAGTGGGAACATATTTCAATGGATTTCATTGATGGTCTGCCCAGAACCAGAAAAGGGAATGACAGTATTTGGGTGATCGTAGATCGCTTCACGAAGACCGCCCATTTCATACCTGTCAGATCAAACAGAACTGCTCAGAGTCTGGCGCATATATATTTCAAGGAAATTGTTAGACTACATGGAGTGCCGCTCAGTATAGTCAGTGATAGAGATACAATATTTACTAGTAAATTCTGGGAGGCATTTCAAGTAGAGCTAGGAACAAAGTTGAATTTGAGCACCGCTTATCATCCTCAGACAGACGGTCAGACTGAGAGAGTGAATCGTATTTTAGAAGATCTATTGCGGGCTTGTATTCTAGATTTCGGCGGAGCATGGGAAGACCATCTACATTTGGCCGAATTCTCATATAACAACAGCTACCAGGCGAGCCTGACAATGTCGCCATTCGAAGCGTTGTATGGTAGACCGTGTCGATCTCCTGCTTGTTGGGTAGAACCCGGTAATAGACTTGTGTTTGGGCCTGACATGATTCGAGAAGCCGCTGACAAAGTCGATTTTATCAAGAAACGATTACTGGCTGCTCAAAGCCGACAAAAGAGCTATGCCGATAGGAGAAGAAGAGATATATCATTTGCAGTTGGCGACTACGTATATTTGAAAGTATCGCCAATGAGAGGAGTTATCCGGTTCGGTAAAACTGGAAAGTTGGCGCCCAAATTCATTGGTCTGTTTCCTATTCTGGAACGGATCGGGACTCTCGTTTATAGGGTCAAATTGCCTGATTGGTTGCCTAGAGTTCACGATGTATTTCATATATCTCAACTTCGAAAGCACGTTCATGATCCAGACTTGATCGTGGAAGAAGCAGCTCAACAGGATATCGAAATTACCCCAGAATTGGCTGTGAGACGAGAGCCGCTAAAGATTATCGACAAAGAAACCAAAGAGCTGAGGAACAAGAAGGTTCACTTGGTCAAAGTGCAATGGAGTGGAGATCCGGGAGATTGTACTTGGGAAACTGTGGAGAGCATTCAGAAAGCTTATCCTAGATGCCGTGTGGATATCTCTAATTGACTCCGGTGCAAGGTATATTTACCATACTTTGCATTACCATTTAATTCTCTACTCTGTTGTTATTTTCTTCCCATGAATGTGCACTTTTAAATTCTATAGTCTAAATGATTTTAAAAAAGAGTATAGAAATTGATTAGTATATTTTTGAAAAATTAAAAACAATTTGATTGTTGTTTGTGTTGTGTGATGATAGATTAGGTTAAATGATTGAAACGATAGTTAATATAATCAATAATGAGATGAATGGTAGAATTTATTCGATTAAATCACACAATGAACTGATTAGAAAATAAATAGAAATATATACATGTGTATTATATATGTTTGAACAGGTAAATGGATTAGCTGTTGAGTAAAGTTTTTATTTGCATGCCCGACAAATAGGTAAATCTTAATGAGTTGGATGCGAAATATTATTATATCAACTCCTGTGAATGCCATTGGATGCGGAGTGCTGGTTTTTCTGTGTGAAATAATAAACGTCGCCATAGGATAGTAACAATTAATTTTGAACTACATTACATGGCATACTTCAGAAGATAGGCATACTTCATCATATACCACATCAGCATTTGGAGCTTGTGTGACGAGGTGGAAGATTTACCATACAAGCGAGAGGCTTGTATGGCGATGACTATATTTTACAGGTTGAACTGATGACTGATATGGACTATTTAAATTGTAACGATTAAATTGCCAGATTAATAAAAACCCCACATGGGTCTGGAGTTGGCAATAATCATGTCTCTCTAGTCATATAGATACGGCACATGGACAATTTATTTCCCACACGGGACGAGGTGACGAGGATTTATCCTCTGGAGCATTTTAAAAACACACTCCCTCAGGCTTTGACAGGGTGACGAGAATTTATTCTTTGGAGTTATGATCAATACACACTCCCCTGTAAACACAAGAATATATCACTATAAATATGTGTATGCTTATTAGGATTTACTGGGTACCTAATACGGCCCAATAAATTTCCAAACCTCTCACCGTACAAAGGAGGTTATGGCGAAATTTTTCGAAAATTCCGGGTGTTAGCCAAATTTTTAGAGAATTTGAAATTTCTCAGAAACTGAAAAGTTGGAGAAAGGAAGCCAGATCGAACGTAGAGTTGATTAATCAAACCACTTTCGACTTTGTTCCTTTTCGCGGACGAAAAGTTCTAAGTGGGGGAGATTGTAACGACCCAGAAAATCTGAAACAATTTAAATTTTTTAAATTGGCTAAAGTAATGGATTTTAAATATTTAAAATAAATATTTTAAATAATAGCAATAGAAAGTGAGTTTGAATCGACGATTGAAAATGAATATAATTAATTATAATTATAAACAAGGCCTGGAAAGGTGCTGCAGTATCAAAAATTGAATTCAAACTTCGTCGGACAGTACCGGGTGCAAAACAAAACAGATTTTAGTGAAACCAAAAATATTTAAACCTGTTAGTGAATATCTTTCTAACGAATCTGAAAAATCGAATTTTCATAGCGGAAAGCAAAGGTTATGGCCGAATGAATTTTCAGAAAGGTCGCTATGGAATTTATAAAGCCCGTGAAATTGGCCATTTTGCATACGACCTCGGAATTCGACGAAACCACTTTTGTTGGATCCGGGATGTGAAGTTATTGCTAGGTTTCAAATTTCATAATTTTTGAAGCTAGTATGTGAGCATGGCAAAAGAAAACGTGTTTTGGTCAATTGCAGTTAAATGAATCGACCAGAAATGGGTCTTTTTGCAAACGGTCTCAGAATTCGATGAAACTAATTTTGTTGGGACCGTATCGTCAAAACATAGCCAGATTTATTTTTCTGGAATTTTTCGAATTAGTTTGTGGCCCTGGCAAATTGAAATGTACGTTCAAATTAAATATTGAATGTTTTATACTTTAATTTGAAGGAAAACTGACTGAAACATTCGAATGAGCCTTCGAAACATATCCCATTGTGTTCGAAATGGGGGTAAAACGCTAGGGACGACAGTCGTTGGGTTTGGATTGGTGGTCGTGTCAGAAAACCCCTTTAAAACTCCACCGGCCAATCAGAATTTTTATAAAAGAAAAAAGAAAATCCTTTTTTCTTTTCTCTCTCTCCGCTGAAGCGTTATACGGCGGAAGTTGTTCCAAACTTCTCTCCTCTTTTCCCGCCACCACAACCACTTCCAGCCTCCGCCACCGCCCGGACTTTGTTCGCCTCCTCCTCCTCTTCAAATCAACCCCAGCCTCGCTCCGCCTCGTGCCCCCATCGACGAGAACAAGGCCCGAGAAGTTCGACACTTCAACCCGCCGCCCCGCCTCGCTCCGACCACTGAACCACCTCCGACCACCACCCCTGGACGCACCTCACTCCCCTCGTCGACGTCCAACTCCCTAATCGTCATCTAGGTCAGCGGATTTCACGATAAATTCATACCTAGTTTTGAACAACTTTTGAAAGGTACGACTTGTTTATTTTCCACTGATTTTCACACTTTAAAGTGTTGCAAACTTTGAAAAATCATATCTTTTTGCTGTGTTGACGAAATTCAGTGAAACAGGAAACATCGTGACCGTGTGGACGTCTTCTGCATTTTAGAAGAGACAGCATATTTTTCTGAGCCTTCTACAATTTTTGGTGGAGTGGAACCCAATGTGAGATTTCTAATTTATAAACGATATGGAAAACGACGATGTATAAATTATATAGTCGATGTATGAGTTATATAAGCATTGTACACCTCTTGTATAAGCGTTGTATAAGTTGTATGTTCGATGTATAAGTTATATATGCATTATAAAAATTATATATGTGTTGAAATAGAAGTGAATTGCTATATATAAATAAATAAATAAATATATATATATATAAATATATACGCCCCTCGTCCACAAACCATGGACGTTATTTATTGGTTGTGATTGGTGTCAAAATTGATTGATAGCGAATGGTTGTTTGGGATTGGTTGTGGTTGATATTGATTGATTGTGGTTGAAAAATACCCATTTGTGGTTGAGAAATATTTGGTTGAAACCACATAGGATTAGTTTGTGGAAATGAAATAAATATATACATGCCGCCTGCGTGCGAACTAAATGCATGATCCCCATTGTCAAAAACCACGAGGTTTTAAGGTAGAGCGAGGAGTCGTACTAGGGACGGTCCCGGTTTTAACTACCCTGCCATTATGCTGCCGAAATTTTGAATAATATTCATGTGTATGAATTATTTTCATTTGCTGAAACTATATTTATTCGTTGAATAGAAAACCTTCATGTGTTGAATCGATATTCATTCGTTGATTAGAAATTCATGTGTTGAATGGTATTCGTGTTTTAAATATAAAAATCACATTTTTATCTATATATATATAAATTATAGAAATCCTTCGTGTGTTGAATCGATATTCATTCGTTGAATTGAAATTCATGTGTTGGAGGGTATTCATATTTTGAAATAAATTGTTTTACAATAAAAATCCCATTTTTAACATCAATATGAAAAGTATAAAATAATCCTATTTTGAAATAAATTGTTTTACAATAAAAATCCTATTTTATCCCCTATATTAACAATACGAAATAATAGTGTTTTGAAATGAATTGTTTTACAATAAAAATCACATTTTTATTATATAAACGAATTGTTAAAAATAGTGAAGTGTTGAAATAGAAGACAGTTAGATAAAAATATCATTTTTATCAAATGTATAAAAAGAATATAGTTTTGAAATTGAAGAATCGATATATATATTTAAATAGAATTAAAATATATCGAATAACGACGCTGCAGTTCGTATTTTGAAACCGTGATTTCAAACGATTATACCGGGAGATCCGACCATCGGATTTTCCTGAAATTGCAACCGTTGGGTTCGCCTTGGAAATATCTTTCCAACGGCACCAACTTTGTAAAAATCCAACGGTTGAATTGTCTGGAATGTTTAATTCAAATCTGAAGAAAAACAACGCCAAAATCGATTATATTTATATTTATATTTATATATAAATATAATTATATATAATCGAATAACGACGCTGTAGTTCGTATTTCGAAATCGAAACTTCAAACGATTGTACCGGGAGATCCGACCGTCGGATTTTCCCGAAACTGATTCGTTTTGAAAAGATCTTTCTAATGATGTAAATTTTGTGAAGATCCAACGGTTAGATTTTCAGATATGTGTAAATCAAATCTGAAGAAAAATAGCGCCACGACCGCGTTATGGCCCGAAGCGTCTATTTAAATAAATTGGCTATTTTAAAATAAATAAAAATAGCGATAAATTGTTATAAAATATTATAAACGATATGGATGTGAAATTTAGAAATTAAATGAAGGTTGGCTAAGTCGAATGGTTTCTTGGGTATTGATCTGATGTTGGTTTCGGCCTTCGGGGTTAATATTTGAGGAATCGTTCTCTTACTAATTGACGGTTAGTGACTAATGAATTGAAATGATGCGTGTATAAGTTAGTGTTGCACTTATTTATTATTATATGCGAGTTGTTCAGAAAGACCGGGTTTATCCCATTCTGAATAACTGAATCGACGATAAGAAATAGAAGATAAAGACGGTGGTCGAAGACCGGAGATCTTCACCTCGTTTGGATGGTAACCGAGGTCCTGATTGGGAGGCATCCCGAAATATGGATAATGAGTGGTGATCGTCCAGACGTACGTGGTGGTCGATGGGTTTGCGAGGTATTTAGTGCCTCCGGTTTCGTTCAGACCCAGAACGGACTTGTAAATGGATAGTGTGTCTGACATTGGATTTATTCTGTGTTGATTGATCTCCATTAAATATACATCTGTTTGGCGGCGGAGAATTTATTCTTTTGCTTAACGCCCTTCTCTGAAACGCACGAGCTCAGAGGTTGTACATCGATGGACATCAGTCGCGTGGCATGAATTGCTAGTGTGGCATGCCTAAGCGGTAAACGAACAGGGCTTCTGTTGAAAAGCAAAGTCTTGTGGTGATGGTCAAAGCACCGCCTGTGTGGCGTAGCTTTGTGTATAACGTGAATTCGCGAGCCTCACACCCCGGTATGAACTGTAACACCCCGCCTCCGCTAGGGTCACTCGCAAGGGAATGCACTAGCTTTAGAGGGGCATTATTGGTAAACATGCACAGAAATATCACAAGACAGAACATATAAAATAGCGGAAGTAAAATCAAACTTTCCTAAACATTAATAATTAAGGTCTAAAGCCTTTTACACCAGAGTACATCAAAACCTGTCTTGCAATAGTAAAGAAGCATAAAGACTTTTTCATAAATTATTCCCCAAGTAAAAAAAACAGTAAAGTAGCCATAGCCAAGAAAAGTCCAAGCCATCCATGATGACCTTCAAGCAGAAGAAGTCCGAACTAAACAACAGTATTTCCTCCCTGTAACCTGGGGGGGGGGGGGGAAACGGAAGAAAAGAGGCGAAACAAAACGGGTCAGTCAAAAAGACTGAGTAAGCCCTACCTACTATCAGCATAAAATCTAGTAAAGTTAACTGACATGAGAAACTGGGATGAACATAAGCATGATGACATGATAGATAAGCTAAATCAAAATAACAGGATGAACTACTGAACTCAGATAAACTAAGGTGTCATGATAAATTACGGTGTCAAGATAAAACAAGGCATCACATCGTCAGGTTTCTATCAAGTATAATATCCCCAAGATATCCATCACGTATGACGTCCCATGGTATCTATCCTGTACATCTGCTCTGCACCTACCGTACTAGTATCCCAACTGTATCACGTGTTATCCGTGAATGACCCTTACTCAAAAGTTGTGTAATGGTCCATGTCAACCTAGTATATCGCATATATAGGTTACTCAACTCGTATGTTTTGTTCCATGTAAATGTTCAGTCCCTTGCCGTAGACTATACGGGCTTTCCCATGAGATTCTATATTACTTTAACATAGTTCCATGATCCTTAAGATCGGTTTGGACTGTTACCCTAAACCTAGCTAGGGTCTTCCAACATGAATTATCGTCTGTACAACTAGGACTTATGCTACCTAGGGTTACTAGGGATTACGCTTACCTATTGCACGTTTTCGTATCTCGGTTTGGGTTCAACCACCTAGGGCCACTAGGGATTACGCTAACCGCCAACCACGCCCTTTTCCCCACGCATTCATTGTGAATCGTTTTTCCATGACTGTATGCACATGTATCACATCGTGCCATCCGAGTCCTGTCACAGGGCAGGTCAGGAAATACAGGACTCGGTCGGGAGCTTTCGATTTATCTGCCGGTGCAGATGCTAAGGTATGTTTTTCTATCCGTGGCTATGGTCCCACGGGACCCCTCCCTCAACTAGCGAAAGACAAGACAGGATAAATCCTGTATGAGAACACACTACTGGCCAACCCACAATCCTAGCCTTACTGCAACCATAATTAGATAGCAATTATGGTCTATTGGGTGTTCTCTGCCTTTCCGTACGTACACGCTTGACCAAAGATGGTAGGTAGCCTGACGAAAAATGCTATCTAGGGTACGACCGTGTATCGTCGACTATCCCCTATCCATCCCCGTCTTTAGGTTGCTCGCATAGCAACCAAGGCATACTCTTGGTTCTTCTAACGCAGACCTTAACCTCTCATGAGCCTAGTATAATTACCTGGCAGCTCATAGAGGGATCCCAAGAATATCCTCACGTTCCCCGAAGCCGCTGCTTCGTTACCTAGTTCGCTGGAGCCTTTATCTACTATCAGATACTTGCTCCTACTCGTATACTTAAACGATGACCTACCGTATCAGGTTACTCATCTATCTATGAACTGGTCTAAATTTCCTTGACTAAGAATCATTACTTAGTTATCCTTCAACTAAGGTTTACCACTTAGCCTTATTCCCGTTATCCTTGTTAATTACGGTTACCCACCTAATCCTCCGAATTAGGGTTTATATAATAGATTAAGTGTCACTTAAGTTCATGACTTAATCCCGTCTACAAATCATGTCAAAATTGGATAAGTGTCCAAGTTCGAGACTTAACCCGTCTACAAATCATGTCAAAATTGGCTAAGTATCCAAGTTCGAGACTTAACCCGTCTACAAATCATGTCAAAATTGGCTAAGTATCCTAGTTCGAGACTTAACCCGTCTACAAATCATGTCAAAATTGGCTAAGTATCCAAGTTCAAGACTTAACCCTACAAACCATGCTCAAGTTGGTTAAGTATATATTAACTTGACCCTATCAAATTACTTAATCAAACCGGTCAAGTGTATTCAAGCGATTCATGGCTTAGCCTTATCATGTTTTCACGTTATATTGGTTAAGTATGGGTTAACTTAACCTCAATAAATTCACGGGTTAGATTGGTTAAGTATAGATCGCTTAACCACATCAAACTAACGAGTTAGATTGGTTAAGTTTAGGTCACTTAACCACATCAAATTAACGGGTTAGATTGGTTAAGTATAGGTCACTTAACCACATCAAATCATCGTGTTAGATTAGTTAAGTATTTAACTTAACCCCATTAAACTACCAAGTGGGATTAATTAAGTCTAGGCTAACTTAACCCCATCCGATTATCATGTTTAGACTAGTTGAGTCTAATCTTAACCCCACCCATTAACTGTATCTTTCGGTTAAGTGTCATTAAGAAAACTTACTTAACCCTGCCAAATTATCATGTTGGATTGATTAAGTGTTGGTTAACTTAATCCCCGTCCGCTAGTCGTATAAAAATGGTTAAGTGTCATTAGGCAAATCAAGTTACTTAACCTACCCAACCTTGTCATGTTTTGTTAAGTATCATTAGCCTAACCAATTTACTTAACCCATTTGTCCATGTCATATTTGGTTAAGAGTCATTAATCAAATTAACTTAACCCTATCATGTGGCATTAATTACTTAATGCACCTCAACCTCTCACATTAGACTTTGTTGCGGTTACTAATTAAGCCGGTCGGTTCCGGGTAGCCTTACACCACAACTTGGTCTAACCTCGGGTTTAAGCACAACATGACCAACTTCTCACATTGGGTCCTATTGTTTGCAACTACTAGTTAGGCCGGTCGGTTCCGGGTAGCTTTATGTTGCAAACTCAACCCAACCTCGAGTTGGCCACTTTCATGTTTAGTCTAGTGTCATGTTCATATTCAAGTTTCAAGCAATTGGGTAGACCTAACTTAATAGGTAAATTCCCAATGGATAGACCTAACTTAATAGGTAAATTCCCAAGCTTATGTTTTTATGCATACTTACATGTCAACTTCCATGTTATATTTCAAGTCATGTTTTCAAGTATAAACACATGTCATATTTAACGTTACACGTTGTCATGTTTATACCCATTTACCCAAATCATGTTCATGTCATTATGTTTTCCCATAATGTGACCCCAACGCTTTTAAGCTCGCATATACGTTCGCAACAACGTAATGGATTAAAAGAAGAGACTTGACAAAGGCATGACAAAAATGGATATTAAGCCACAAGTTAATCATGGTGGCAAATGAGGCACAAATGTGTTCATTAGCTTGCATGTTACATTCTTAAGCCTCAAAACATGCATAAATCCAAACTTGGCACATAAGCGAATCATGGTGACAAAAGACATGGAATGATGACTAGAAACTCGCATATACCATCATATAAGGGTTATGACTTCATATGCAAGTTGACATAAAAGGTTATGAAGGTTCTCATGTTGCATAATGCAACATTTCAACATAAAGGTTGTAGCTTTTAGCTCATAAGATCAAGATAATGACTTCATAAGCTTGCATAACATGATAGCATGTATCATTCTCAATGATCAAACCCAAACTTGCAACATGAACATTTAACTTCATAGTTAATATCTAAGAGTAGGGAAAGGGCTTACATTGCTATGAAGGCCTAAATCGATTAAACTAAAGCTTGTGATGAAGCCTATGCATGCCATTACCCAAAAACCCAAAGATGGATGCTCCAATTCAACAAAAACACCATCTTTATAAACAAAGATCAAAGCTTTTGCCTTGAAATCAACTTGAGAAGCTCTCATACTAACATAGGGACTCTCTAACACTCTCATGATCATGAAACCTTTCATAGAAATGAAGTGGAGGCTAGGATAGTTGAGTGGAGGCCATGAGAGTAGAAATTTTGCCATAGTTTAGTTACATGAGTGAATAATGAGGGTTTAGGGGTAGGTTAGGGGCTTATTTATAGAGATTAGGAGTGATTAGGACCTTAGGATTAACCCTAGGATCAACCTGAGCCATCAGATTCGAACCAGGCCCAAAAACCTAGCCAAGACAGGAAATAGGTGCACCAGGCAGAACTGCCCGGCTGGACCAAGTCGACAGCCAAGTCGACAGGGCTGTCGACTTGGGTCCAACCAAGTCGACTCCCAAGTCGACAGGGCTGTCGACTTGGGTGCTCTGGCGTGAATTTCCCCCCTGGCCCAAACTGGCCCAATTTTCAAATTCAAACTTGAATTTGAAATATGTTTTTACTTTGAAATTTTCTGAAAACTTCGTTGGGCCTTAATCGGGTCATACGGACTCCGATTCTCGAAAATTCGGACTCTATTTCGCGTATTTTTCCGAGACGAACGCAATGACATAGCCCGTTTTACTTGATTCAGAATTTAAAATTAAATTCTGCCTTGATTCTCGTCTTAATCATGTTATCGAAATACGGGTTGTTACATTCTCCCCACCTTTTAGGATTTCGTCCCCGAAATCTCCAAGTTAGGAAGAACATATCCTACCATCCATCATTCATCTACTCAAAGCATCATCCACAAGCAACCATTGTCCTCAGATGATTTCTAATGCTGTATGAATATATACAAAACGTGTGTGTACATGTTCCTTAGCTAATGCTAATGATCAGGCCTGAATAATCTTTCTAATGCAAAATATGTATAGTGCCATGAATCCAACATGTATGCAAATAGTCCTAGCCATATAGATACTATATGCGTGCACAATCATTCATTCATATGCAACAACCGCATGATAATACATTCGATTTCATCCATAAACAAGTATAAATACCCGTGCATATGCAATATGAAATGTGACCGAGTCGAGCTAGTATCTAATGTGTATTCGCGCATCCACGAGCAACCACTTGCAACCACTTGCAACCTTATCAATCATAACATGTTTCAAATACTTGTTTACATCCATAGGGTTCTACCTAGGATTCCCTGAAACAGGGTCGAGAAGATAAACAGGACAAACTCCTTACGGGGTTTGTAACAGAAAATAGGACCGAGGGGATGTCCACAAAAGATAGCCTACAAGTAAGCTCCACAGAAACAGGGATCAAGGATATACTCTCAAAAAGAGATATTATGCGCGTATCTAGTCTTTGACCATCAAAGTCGTATTTCCTTGAGCTTAATTCCATTGTGCCTTGACCGTTTTTTAACTTCGCGATTTCGTAGCTTCTTATTTCCTGTTTCCATAACATGAGCTGGAACTCATTTCTTCGTCGCCTCTCGTTCCACTTGCACTTATCCTTTTCCTAGAATACTTAACGCAAACATGACTGCGTACTCATGATCTCATGCAAGCTTTCCAAAATTCACTAGTGAATCTCGGACCTCGTACCACAAGGTATTCCACGTAGAAGAACTTTCTCTTGAAAGTAAACAGATGCCAACCAGGTTATCAAGCGCACTTACTAGGGTGATTTCTATAACCCATGCATAAGTGAAATAAACCATCTGTCTTATCGGCGAACACCACTCGATCGGGCTTCAAATTTCTAATAAAGGCATCAAGGGATTCTAAGTAACTAGTCATGACAGAACCTTGAAAAGGTTACACGATACTTCGAGGGCATTACCAAAGCTAGTCGAAAGGTCCAACTACCCTCCTATCAAAACCGAGAGTGGCACCCCCTACTGGATCACCACTTCACGCCTAGAATCCATCCATAGCTTATAAACATAAGCATTATTTCCAAACTCAACTCTTGGCATAGACATTCTCAAATCCAAAGAAGTCATGTATAAATGGACTGATTCTCCAATAGGACTTTGAGACAAAAATGGGATTCCCTATTACGCTAGTACTTAAGGTGCAGAGACTCAACTATCGAAGCAGACTTAAATGATACGATGATCAAAACAAAGTCCTAACAGGATGATAAAGAAGAAAAGCTAATCTTTAACAAGATCGTTACCCTCCTTCCGAGGTGCCCTAGAAATGAGAGCATACTATTGCCCTCCCGATGATCTTGTCCTTGTCCCATGATACTTAACTATCCGTCCCATTTTACCATGCCAAAGGTACTCTCTCGTTATGGGTTGAGCCATACCAACAAATTGCTCATCCTTAAACTCGTATCCTTTATCCTCTTTCTCACGATCCTTTCTTAGAACGCGACCATTGGTCTCTCGAGAACCACCTCCATCGTATGGAAAACACTTTCGTAGATAGAAAAGACTAGTCGCAGTTAAAACCACTGTGACTACAGATGGAGGAAAGAAAGGAAAAGAGATTCAATCAAGGAAACAAGGATAGTGCTAATGGCCTTTGGGGAATAGCCTTTTTCTTTTAAAAGAAAATTTTCTTGAAAAATGCTTCTTTGTAAACGATTCTCAAATAGTTTTCAGAGGGTCTTTAAAAACTTTTGCCCAGTCTGGTAACCTTCTGCTCTGATACCAAATGTAACACCCCGCCTCCGCTAGGGTCACTCGCAAGGGAATGCACTAGCTTTAGAGGGGCATTATTGGTAAACATGCACAGAAATATCACAAGACAGAACATATAAAATAGCGGAAGTAAAATCAAACTTTCATAAACATTAATAATTAAGGTCTAAAGCCTTTTACACCAGAGTACATCAAAACCTGTCTTGCAATAGTAAAGAAGCATAAAGACTTTTTCATAAATTATTCCCCAAGTAAAAAAAAACAGTAAAGTAGCCATAGCCAAGAAAAGTTCAAGCCATCCATGATGACCTTCAAGCAGAAGAAGTCCGAACTAAACAACAGTATTTCCTCCCTGTAACCTGGGGGGGGGGAAACGGAAGAAAAGAGGCGAAACAAAACGGGTCAGTCAAAAAGACTGAGTAACCCCTACCTACTATCAGCATAAAAACTAGTAAAGTTAACTGACATGAGAAACTGGGATGAACATAAGCATGATGACATGATAGATAAGCTAAATCAAAATAACAGGATGAACTACTGAACTCAGATAAACTAAGGTGTCATGATAAATTACGGTGTCAAGAAAAAACAAGGTATCACATCATCAGGTTTCTATCAAGTATAATATCCCCAAGATATCTATCACGTATGACGTCCCATGGTATCTATCCTGTACATCTGCTCTGCACCTACCGTACTAGTATCCCAACTGTATCACGTGTTATCCGTGAATGACCCTTACTCAAAAGTTGTGTAATGGTCCATGTCAACCTAGTATATCGCATATATAGGTTACTCAACTCGTATGTTTTGTTCCATGTAAATGTTCAGTCCCTTGCCGTAGACCATACGGGCTTTCCCATGAGATTCTATATTACTTTAACATAGTTCCATGATCCTTAAGATCGGTTTGGACTGTTACCCTAAACCTAGCTAGGGTCTTCCAACATGAATTATCGTCTGTACAACTAGGACTTATGCTGCCTAGGGCTACTAGGGATTACGCTTACCTATTGCACGTTTTCGTATCTCGGTTTGGGTTCAACCACCTAGGGCCACTAGGGATTATGCTAACCGCCAACCGCGCCCTTTTCCCCACGCATTCATCGTGAATCGTTTTTCCATGACTGTATGCACATGTATCACATCGTGCCATCCGAGTCCTGTCACAGGGCAGGTCAGGAAATACAGGACTCGGTCGGGAGCTTTCGATTTATCTGCCGGTGCAGATGGTAAGGTCTGTTTTTCTATCCATGGCTATGGTCCCACGGGACCCCTCCCTCAACTAGCGAAAGACAAGACAGGATAAATCCTGTATGAGAACACACTACTGGCCAACCCACAATCCTAGTCTTACCGCAACCATAATTAGATAGCAATTATGGTCTATTGGGTGTTCTCTGCCTTTCCGTACGTACACGCTTGACCAAAGATGGTAGGTAGCCTGACGAAAAATGCTATCTAGGGTACGACCGTGTATCGTCGACTATCCCCTATCCATCCCCGTCTTTAGGTTGCTCGCATAGCAACCAAGGCATACTCTTGGTTCTTCTAACGCCGACCTTAACCTCTCATGAGCCTAGTATAATTACCTGGCAGCTCATAGAGGGATCCCAAGAATATCCTCACGTTCCCCGAAGCCGCTGCTTCGTTACCCAGTTCGCTGGAGCCTTTATCTACTATCAGTTACTTGCTCCTACTCGTATACTTAAACGATGACCTACCGTATTAGGTTACTCATCTATCTATGAACTGGTCTAAATTTCCTTGACTAAGAATCATTACTTAGTTATCCTTCAACTAAGGTTTACCACTTAGCCTTATTCCCGTTATCCTTGTTAATTACGGTTACCCACCTAATCCTCCGAATTAGGGTTTATATAACAGATTAAGTGTCACTTAAGTTCATGACTTAATCCCGTCTACAAATCATGTCAAAATTGGCTAAGTATCCAAGTTCGAGACTTAACCCGTCTACAAATCATGTCAAAATTGGCTAAGTATCCAAGTTCGAGACTTAACCCGTCTACAAATCATGTCAAAATTGGCTAAGTATCCAAGTTCGAGACTTAACCCGTCTACAAATCATGTCAAAATTGGCTAAGTATCCAAGTTCAAGACTTAACCCTACAAACCATGCTCAAGTTGGTTAAGTATATATTAACTTGACCCTATCAAATTACTTAATCAAACCGGTCAAGTGTATTCAAGCGATTCATGGCTTAGCCTTATCATGTTTTCACGTTATATTGGTTAAGTATGGGTTAACTTAACCTCAATAAATTCACGGGTTAGATTGGTTAAGTATAGATCGCTTAACCACATCAAACTAACGAGTTAGATTGGTTAAGTTTAGGTCACTTAACCACATCAAATTAACGGGTTAGATTGGTTAAGTATAGGTCACTTAACCACATCAAATCATCGTGTTAGATTAGTTAAGTATTTAACTTAACCCCATTAAACTACCAAGTGGGATTAATTAAGTCTAGGCTAACTTAACCCCATCCGATTATCATGTTTAGACTAGTTGAGTCTAATCTTAACCCCACCCATTAACTGTATCTTTCGGTTAAGTGTCATTAAGAAAACTTACTTAACCCTGCCAAATTATCATGTTGGATTGATTAAGTGTTGGTTAACTTAATCCCCGTCCGCTATTCGTATAAAAATGGTTAAGTGTCATTAGGCAAATCAAGTTATTTAACCTACCCAACCTTGTCATGTTTTGTTAAGTATCATTAGCCTAACCAATTTACTTAACCCATTTGTCCATGACATATTTGGTTAAGAGTCATTAATCAAATTAACTTAACCCTATCATGTGGCATTAATTACTTAATGCACCTCAACCTCTCACATTAGACTTTGTTGCGGTTACTAGTTAAGCCGGTCGGTTCCGGGTAGCTTTACACCACAACTTGGTCTAACCTCGGGTTTAAGCACAACATGACCAACTTCTCACATTGGGTCCTATTGTTTGCAACTACTAGTTAGGCCGGTCGGTTCCGGGTAGCTTTATGTTGCAAACCCAACCCAACCTCGAGTTGGCCACTTTCATGTTTAGTCTAGTGTCATGTTCATATTCAAGTTTCAAGCAATTGGGTAGACCTAACTTAATAGGTAAATTCCCAATGGGTAGACCTAACTTAATAGGTAAATTCCCAAGCTTATGTTTTTATGCATACTTACATGTCAACTTCCATGTTATATTTCAAGTCATGTTTTCAAGTATAAACACATGTCATATTTAACGTTACACGTTGTCATGTTTATACCCATTTACCCAAATCATGTTCATGTCATTATGTTTTCCCATAATGTGACCCCAACGCTTTTAAGCTCGCATATACGTTCGCAACAACGTAATGGATTAAAAGAAGAGACTTGACAAAGGCATGACAAAAATGGATATTAAGCCACAAGTTAATCATGGTGGCAAATGAGGCACAAATGTGTTCATTAGCTTGCATGTTACATTCTTAAGCCTCAAAACATGCATAAATCCAAACTTGGCACATAAGCGAATCATGGTGACAAAAGACATGGAATGATGACTAGAAACTCGCATATACCATCATATAAGGGTTATGACTTCATATGCAAGTTGACATAAAAGGTTATGAAGGTTCTCATGTTGCATAATGCAACATTTCAACATAAAGGTTGTAGCTTTTAGCTCATAAGATCAAGATAATGACTTCATAAGCTTGCATAACATGATAGCATGTATCATTCTCAATGATCAAACCCAAACTTGCAACATGAACATTTAACTTCATAGTTAATATCTAAGAGTAGGGAAAGGGCTTACATTGCTATGAAGGCCTAAATCGATTAAACTAAAGCTTGTGATGAAGCCTATGCATGCCATTACCCAAAAACCCAAAGATGGATGCTCCAATTCAACAAAAACACCATCTTTATGAACAAAGATCAAAGCTTTTGCCTTGAAATCAACTTGAGAAGCTCTCATACTAACATAGGGACTCTCTAACACTCTCATGATCATGAAACCTTTCATAGAAATGAAGTGGAGGCTAGGATAGTTGAGTGGAGGCCATGAGAGTAGAAATTTTGCCATAGTTTAGTTACATGAGTGAATAATGAGGGTTTAGGGGTAGGTTAGGGGCTTATTTATAGAGATTAGGAGTGATTAGGACCTTAGGATTAACCCTAGGATCAACCTGAGCCATCAGATTCGAACCAGGCCCAAAAACCTAGCCAAGACAGGAAATAGGTGCACCAGGCAGAACTGCCCGGCTGGACCAAGTCGACAGGGCTGTCGACTTGGGTGCTCTGGCGGGAATTTTCCCCCCTGGCCCAAACTGGCCCAATTTTCAAATTCAAACTTGAATTTGAAATATGTTTTTACTTTGAAATTTTCTGAAAACTTCGTTGGGCCTTAATCGGGTCATACGGACTCCGATTCTCGAAAACTCAGACTCTATTTCGCGTATTTTTCCGAGACGAACGCAATGACATAGCCCGTTTTACTTGATTCAGAATTTAAAATTAAATTCTGCCTTGATTCTCGTCTTAATCATGTTATCGAAATACAGGTTGTTACATGAACCAGAAACGGGAGAAGGACCTTAGGGAGGGCATGCGTTTCTTTCTAGCTAGGAGTTGTGTCGGTGTTCTTACACGGCCTGACATTTTACTTATGTGGTTGTTACTGTTGCGAGGCGCCTCGGATATATCGGTCGATCTGGGACCAATGGAGCCATTTGTTGGCTCGTTTACGCCCCATAGGGCGGAGAAACGTAGTGTTCAGGCATAATAATCCACATCGGTGGACCGGCCCTAAAG
The DNA here is from genome assembly GCA_030737875.1 of Allium sativum. Taxonomy (NCBI): domain Eukaryota; kingdom Viridiplantae; phylum Streptophyta; class Magnoliopsida; order Asparagales; family Amaryllidaceae; genus Allium; species Allium sativum. Next base: position 452,105,028 of record CM060920.1, on the reverse strand, counting down.
ATCCAAGGGCCCACCTGAGTCTGGGCCCTGAGACATGGGCTAGATTGTCTCGAATTCGGTAAGGACTATCTTTTGCCTTGGTTCATGACGGAAATCCAATTTCCAAATACGACATCGTGCGGTTTTGATTGTATATATATATGGCGACATGGTATATGGTACCCATGCCGTCTATGATTGATAGTTATGATTGAAATTGTTTTTGAAACATATAAACACTAGTAATAATATCAAATGCTTTTGTTTTAATCGTATCAAGCATATCTTGGCCATTATAAGGTAAAAACTCTATCCTCCGGTTTGCATTGCATTGTGTGATGGGAACTGAGTCTTATAATGACTTCATTTTTATAAAAAGCATTACGTTGTTTAAAAGAAAGATTTGTTTTAAAGCACTGGCAATCCAATGGAGTAAACCCGTTCCACGAAAGTGGCGTGGTCCTGTGATTAGCCATATTATAAATGTGTTGAGTAGATTTCTCATACCAGTCCCATGACTGACTCATAGTTTGTTCCACTTTCAAACTCGGGTGCCCCTTTTTCTACACGAGCAACCTTGTATTCAGGTTTAGCTAGCTCTTTCTGGATAGCTGGAGCTGAAGATGGATTCTATTATTTATCTCTTTTTATGCTGTTCAGCTCCTATTGTACATTATGTTTGTTTTCCGCTGTAGACATATATGTATAGTTGAACTGTATTTGTACAAAGTATGATCCTGTATAATGTGTAACTCTGATGATTACTTTTATCCAGTATATTCTATTTTTCATTATCTGGTGTATTTATTTAATTCTGTTCTGTTATTATCTGTTTCTGTGCTATATTCCACGGATTACCCTTGCCGCCGTTAGTACGGGGGTTTGGGGTCGTCTCAGTGGGGTAATGGGATAATATTGAAATATTTAATATTGAGAATTGGCATAAATGCCTTAAATGGCATAAAATAAAGTTATGATGATAATTGGTATAATTTTGCATACCATAAATAGATGGACATAATTGAGTCAATTATGGACATAGTCAAATTTGGAATTGATTGATAATTTAAATAGGGAAATTAATTCAAATTAGGGGATAATTATTTTTATGTAATTAATCGTCTAAGACATGAGGTTAGGCTCTTTTGTGGTGTAAGACTGCCCGAACCCGCCCGACAAATCCAACTGCCACAAATGCCAGTCTAATGTGGGAGGTCATAGGCATAAATTAGATGCGTAACAAGTTGTAAAGACACGAGGTTAGGCTCGTTTGTGGTGTAAGACTGCCCGGACCCGCCCGACAAATCCAGCTGCCACAAATGTCAGTCTAATGTAGGAGGTCTTTACAAGGTTACAGTGTTAATGAATTAAGAAACACTTAACCAGATAAACATGTAGTGGGACATGGGGGTTAAGTGGGTGCCTTGGGTGGCTTGTGAAATACGATTAGAAACACTTAACCAAAATTGAAACATGTAAGTGAACATGAATAAGATGAGGGTTAAATGGGATGTACTAGAGGGGACCAAGCTTAGGTGGATAGCTTGTGTCAAGTAACGGGGGCCCGTTTCAACCAGTAACCCATATGTATCTTTGTGGGCTCGACCCAAGTCGAGGATGGGACACACATACTGGGCTTGACTGTAAGAGGCCAAAATGGGTTAGCGGTGGCAACGCAAGTCCAACGGGTTCATGTGCATGTGCGGAACCGGGCTGGTAGGTAAGACGTTGTTGCATCGTGTAGGTATAAGCCGTGCATTGTTAGTGGTATCAGATTGCCACTTTGGGGAGCGATACACCCCACTGTGGGGCCAGCACGGGTATCTACGAGTTAGGGAGCCGATTGCATGGGGGTAGTGTGTAATAACCCAGAAATCCGAGCCAATTTAAATTTTTTATTTTGGCAATCTTAGCGAATTTTGATAATTTAAAATGAATTATTTTAAACAGTAACGACGAGAAATTTATTTTGAATGGAATTCGAACGTATATTTTATATAGATCGTCGTTAGAATATAAATATTTATTTATATATATAAAAGGAATTGAAAATTGCGCGGTAGTTCGAAAATTCGATTTCAAAGTTCAAATGAATGTATCGGGTGCAAAACAAACCGGATTTTAGCGAAACCAAAAATATTAGAATCTAATTGAGAATATCTTTCCAACAAATCCGAAAAATTGAAATTTCATGGCGGGAATCAAAAGATAGGTCCAGTTGAAAATTCAGAATAGTCGCTATGGAATTTCGGCCCTTAAAAACAGCCATTTTGCAAACGACCTCGGTTTTCGATGAAACCACTTTTGTTGGATCCGCGATGTCAAATTATTGCTAGATTCCAAAATTCATAATTTTTCGAATCAATATGTGAGTGTGGCAAAGGAAAACGCGTTTGACCAGTTTAAGTCGATTTTAATCGACTGGAAAATGACCCTTTTCCAAACGGTCTCGAAATTTGATGAAATTAGTTTTGTTAGGACCGTATCGTCAATATGAAGCTAGAAAAAATTTTCGGGAATTTTTCTAGTTAGTATGTGGCCTCGGTAAATTGAAATGTGCGTTCGAATTCAATATATAGATTTATATTTTGATTTTGACGGAAAATGATCGAAATAGCTGAAATGGCTTATGATACATATCCCATTGTGTTCGGAATGGGGGTAATCAGCTAGGGACGATAGTCGGTGGGCCTCGATTGGAGTCCGAACAAAAAGTCAACCCTTTTTGAAAATAAAATAAATTAAATATATATATAATTTTATAAAACCCCCTATCCTTCCTCCTTCTCTTCCCCCTCCCCCCGTTAGTTCAGAACGAAACGAAATAAAAAAACGAAAAAAAAATGGAGAAACCCTAGACCGCCGCTCCGATCCTGACAGCCCCCCTCCACGCGAGGTTGACGAACCGCAGCCCCCCTTTTTCGATCGACGTGAATACCATCAACGCCCCCTTCCCCCCTTAAACACTAGCCACCTCCGAACCCCCCTCCCCCCCGTGCCACAGCCTGCTCCACCGCGAGGCCCCCTCCACCTCTTCACCAGACCAGCGAACACCAATCCTCCCACCTCCTCCTTCAAAGTTAAGGTAAGTCTAAATTTCGAGTTAGATTTTATTTAAGTTAGAAAAACCGATTTTATTTAAGTTTAAAAACTAAAAAAATTTGATTTTTTTTTAAAATTGAAATTTTCTTTTTTTTTAAACTGAAATTTTGTGATTTTTAAAAAAATAAAAATATGTGATTTCTCCTTGTTAAAAATATGTGATTTCTCCTTGATAAAAACATAATTTTTCATTGAAAAGAAAAGTATAATTTTCAAATATAGAAATATAAGATTTTTGAATATAGAAAGGTTATATTTTTAAATTAGAAAGATTAGATTTTTCTTTAAGCAAATGAAGTTGAAGCCATTTTGAAACCAAAAAGGAGTGATCTTTGAAAATAAAAAGATTGAATCTTGTAAAACAAAAAGAATTGATTTTTATTTATGTAGAGTATTAAAAATATGATTTTTATTCATGTAGAGTAATAAAAATATAATTTTTATTATATTAGTGGCAAGATAAAAATAGAATTTTTATCTATATGGTAGCGATGTAAAAATATAATTTTTATCTATATAGTAGCGGGATAAGAATAGTGATTTTTATCCATATAGCGTAGTTATAAAAAAGGGATTTTTATATATATAGCAACAATATAAAAATGTGGTTTTTATATATGTAGTGAAAGCGGGCAACGAAAGTGACAAAGGGGCGAGAACGGCGAAGATTCCTACATAAGAAGAGTCATGGCGTTTGGTTTAGCTAGTCGGTGAGAACTCCTCACTTTTAAATTTATTTCTAGTTAAAATATATACTAGGATGCAGACGGTGTTTAGTAGCACCCGACACCCGTCGTCCACAGACCATGGACGGCTTGTATACTTGTTTGTTTGATTTTGCTGTGTAGTTGATTGTGTGATGTGATGTGAAATGAAAATAAAATATTCATATAGTTAAAATATTTTATAGTTGAAAATAGAATTTTTAATGTGTATTTAAAATGAAATAAAAATAAACAAGTCGGACGATTTGTTTATATACACACATTTCACAGATATTGATTGGGACGATAAATTTTACACATCCCCCAACTGCACAAATAAAATCTGTGTTTGATTGTTTGAAAACCCCACACGGGTATTGGGGTGATATATGACATACACTAATCCCAATAATTAGTTGTATGTCGATCGATTGATTAATAGACTGTTATAAGTGTTGAATATTTATATTTGATGCTTATACAGTGTAGGATGCACTTTGGATGATGGTTGTTTATTTGTCATTGTTGATATATACATGCGTTGTATGGAAATCCATAGAAATAAAATCTATGGTAATTGATTGGGCCTCATTCCAGTTTTGAATAGAAATATTTGAAAAAGAAATACTTGAAAATAGAAATATATGAAAAAGAAATATTTGAAATAGAATATTTGAAAATAGAAATATATGAAGCCGTGATTGATTAGATTGACGCCATTGTGACGCAAACGATATTTATATCGATTATATTCATTTTTATAATGAATATTGAAAAGTGATTTCAAAATCGAATATTTTGAAAATGAATTCGAATCGAATTGAAATTGAATGGAAATTGAATTGAAATGAATTTGAATTGAAATTGAATTTAATTGAGAACGAACTGAAATTGAATTAAAAATCGATTTAAATTGAAATCAATTTGAGATGAATTTAAAACGAATTTATATTGAAAAATTCGGTCTTGATTTGAATTTGAAAATGAAGTTGAAATCATTTCGAAAACGAATTTAAAACGATTTATAAAATACGTTTTAAAAGGAAATCGATGAAGTATATATTATGTATATTAGATATATAATATAATGGCCTGAATAGAACGCGCCGCGCTGTGGTAGTTCGTGAATTTCGACCATTGACTTCGAATGGATATTGCGGGATATCCAACCGTCGGATTCTCCTAAAACCAGAACCGTTGGGTTCGTATCGAAAAGAGCTTTCTAAAATATTAAAAATTAGAAATCTAACGGTTGGATTTGGAGTTATATCCAAATCAAATTTGGAAAAGGTCGCTATAAGTGCAGTTCGATGGCCGTTGAAGGAAATCGACTGTACGGGCCTTGATAAAATTATTAAAAATAGTAATAATTTGTGTAAAATCATAAGAATTGATTTGTGAAGAATTGGGATGAAAAACTCCATATTTGAAAAGATAAAAGTAAATTTTTATCGAAATGAACTTGTTTTGAACTAGAATTATAATTCTATTTATTTTTAAAATAAATAAATTGAATTTGAAAAGGGTTTTAAAAGTAACCAGAATTTCCAATAATTGAATGGGAATGGATTTGAATCGAAATTGTCTTTGGAATATTTCGATGTTGGATTTCGTGAGGATGCAGGTATTGTTATGGGAATTTGAAAGATATATTTATATCGTTATTTCCAATACGATATTTGTTGGTCGTAGAATTTGATATTGAATATAAGCCGATATATTTTCTATTCAGAGCCTTGTATTTAATATCAAATGTGATTTGGGTTTGCCATGAATGGTGTCTTCATTAACACTGTTCTTAAGCCCAGTTGAGAAAAAGATTAAATCTTTTTATTTAGATTTAATGAAGTGTACCAATTAAATAATATTTAATTGGAATTGAATTGGTATTGATTTTTGGGTTTATCGTGAACAATGTTTTAAATAACACTTGTTCTTTAACCCGATAATTAATGGAATGTGATTTTGGATTTATCGTGAAACGTGTTTTAAATGACACTAATTCTTTAACCCAGTTAAGGATTAAAACTAAGTGGAGTTTTAATTAATCTTTAATTAGATTGAAAAGAACGAGAATGGAGTATCATCAGTTTTACTCCAGGCGATAGTTAAATCTTTAATTAGATTTGAACGTGAAATGGCAATTGAATTTACCGATAACACCGTGGTGTTAGATATGAAGTATGACCAGTTTTACTTCATGGGATGAATAGGTGGGGATTGGGAAATAAAATAAATGATTACTCCGGTGTGGTTCGCTAATCCCGACTAGTTTGAATTGATATTTAAAGAAGATTAAAGAATAAATTTAAAGAATTTATCTTTGATAAAATTAATGGAAACCTTTCCCAAAGTATAAGAATATTTGAATAAAAGAATATTCTGAATTGGAATGAGACGTATGTTGTGTTTGTGTAACACTTGTTTATTATATACGTGAGTTATTCAGAAAGACCGGGTTTATCCCATTCTGAATAACTAATTCGACGTGGTGTCGAAGATGAAGATGGTGGTTGAAGACCGGAGGTCTTCACGTTGTTTGGATAATTACTGATGATCTTGATTGGGCCGTACACCCAAGAGGAGAGAATCAGCTGGTGATCGTCCAGATGTACTAGGAGATCGATGGATATGCGGGGTACTAGGTGCCTCCGGTTTCGTTCAGACCCATAACGAACTTGTAAATGGACTGTGTGTCTGACATTGGATTTCAGTCTGTGTGATTGATTTCTATTAAATATATATCTGTTTGGCGGCGGAGAATTTATTCTCTTGCTTAACGCCCTTCTCTGAGACGTACGAGCTCAGAGGTTATATATTGATGGATATCAAACACATGGAGTGAATTGCCTGTGTGGCATGCCTAAGTGGCAATTGATCGAGGCTTCTATTGAAAAGAAAAGTCTTGTGGTTGATGATCAAAGCATCGCCTGTGTGGCATAACTTTTTGTAACGTGAATTCGCGAGCCTTACGCCCCGGTTGTGAACCAGAAACAGGAGAGGACCTCAGGGAGGGCATGCGTTTCCTTTTAGTTATAAGTAGCGTCAGTGGTTTTACACGCCCTGACGAGTTTGACTTATGTGGTTGTTGTTGTTGCGAGGCCCCTCGGTTATATTGGTTTCGGCCGATGCATTCTGGTCGGCAGACGGACTGGACTTATGCCCCAGAGGGCGAGGAAACGCAGTGTTCAAGATTTAAGTTTAACCCACATCGGTGGACCGCCCCTGTCGCTCCAAGGTCACTCGAGCTCTGACCTGAGGCTCGGGCTAGAGAGTCTCGAATCGGTAGAGGACTATCTTTTGCCTCAGTTCATAGATGGAAATCCAACTTCCAATACGTGACGTTTCGATTTTAGTTGTAATCCTATATATGGCGACATAGTGGGATGGGGCGCTTATGCCATCTATGATTGATGCTTATGATTTGAAGTTGTTTTATACACTATGCACTTATTATAATATCAAATGATTTGTTTTAAACATATCAAGCATTCTTTGGCTATTATAAGGTAAAAACCTCCGGCTTGCGTTGCATTGTGTGGTGGGACCTGGGTCTTATAATAGCTTCATTGTTCTTTATTTAGCATTGCGCTGTTTGTTTTATGCACTGGTGTTCTTGGGAGGAAACCCGTTCCGTGTTATACGGCGTGGTCCCTTGATTTACCTAACTATAAAATAAAGATTAATAACTGTTTTAGTTCTCCCACCAGTCCCATGACCGACCTGGAGTTTATTGTTTTAACATAATCTCTGGATGCCCTTATTTTGACACGGGCAGCTAGTAGTTTTGGTTTTGCAGATTTATATTCACAGGATCCTGATTAACAGCTGGAATGATATCCGGAAAGCTCTGTATCCGTATATCTCCTTCAGTTGTGTATTGTATTATTTTTCCGCTGCAGTAATGTATTGAAATGTAATTTAAATCTCTGATATTGTCTGTGTAATATTTGTTTATACACTGTATATTCTTGTATTCTGATGGAATTGTTGTAATTAACAATGAAATGTTCTTTTGGGCTGCGTTCTATTTTGTCGTGTTCTCAAAACAATCGGGCGTTTCGAACGGTCTTGATCGGTTTAGCGACTGATTCGGATCGAGTGAAATTGCCGGTCGTTACAGCATGGTATCAGAGCTCTGGTTTACAGAGCTGGTGAACAAGACACATTAAAACCATACGAAAGAATTCATTAGAAATTGGATTAGTAATATCCAATGAGAATGACTCGTTAGAGATGGGATCAGTAGTATCCTAGAACGAGTGTGAAGAGTTTGTTTTAAAATGAAAACAAATTTTGTTTTGAAATATAAATCGTTGTATATGTATTTGAATATTTATTTTAAAATTAAATTGGACAATCCAATATATAAAGATTTTGCATATACGCCTTGCAAACGTGTATTCGAAGTTTTAATGTACTGGATAGTTATAGAATCACACTCTAGTTGCCCGGGGATAATTCTGGTGATGGGGCACCATCGCCAGTATTTATTTTCGAGTTTCGAAAGTGAGATTTCTATATATTTCCAATTGACTGGTGTGAGAAACGAAACTAAATAGGGCTTATTGTTGTGATTTGGCATCAAAAATGTGATTTTTTGACTATATATCAAAATTATGAATTTGAAAAGCTAATCAACTAATTGGTTGATGGTTGCGTTGTTTGATTATTGTTTGATTAATTAAATGTTGAACCTTTAGCCAAATTGATCAAATAGTGAATTGTATTGAAAATTATCGCATTTGCTTGCATATACATGTACTTACGTTGAACAGGTCATTGCAAGGAGGCTAGAGCAGAGAATAAAATTGTTTGTCCGACAAATAGGTACATGTTTACCATAATTTACTGTATTGTTTGGGTGATGATGATTTTATGAGCCGATTGGCTAGCCGCTTGGCTTTTTCTTTTTCTTTTGGATTGAAGAAGGCCATGGGAGGCTATATGAAATATCCTGAAGTCCCCGGTGCAGGGGAGGTTATGGCGAAATTTTTCGAAAATTTAGGGTGAAAATTTAGGGTGTTAGCCAAATTTTTGAAAAGTTCTTAGAAACTGAAAAGTTGAAGAACTTAAGACGTAAATAAAAGAATGAAAGTTGAGTTGGTTAGTTAAACAACTTTCGGCTTCGTTCCTTTTCGGGGACGAAAACTTTTAAGTGGGCGAGATTGTAATAACCCGGAAATCTAAGCCCATTTAAAATTTTTATTTTGGCAATCTTAGCGAATTTTGATAATTTAAAATGAATTATTTTAAATAATAACGACGAGAAATTTATTTTGAATGGAATTCGAACGTATATTTTATATAGATCGTCGTTAGAATATAAATATTTATTTATATATATAAAAGGAATTGAAAATGGCGCGGTAGTTCGAAAATTCGATTTCAAAGTTCAAATGAATGTACCGGGTGCAAAAAAACCGGATTTTAGCGAAACAAAAAATATTAGAATCTAATTGAGAATATCTTTCCAACGAATCCGAAAAATTGAAATTTCATAGCGGGAATCAAAAGATAGGTCCAGTTGAAAATTCAGAATAGTCGCTATGGAATTTCGGCCCTTAAAAATAACCATTTTGCAAACGACCTCGTTTTTCGATGAAACCACTTTTGTTGGATCCGTGATGTCAAATTATTGCTAGATTCCAAAATTTGTAATTTTTCGAATCAATATGTGAGTGTGGCAAAGGGAAACACGTTTGACTAGTTTAAGTTGATTTTAATCGACTGGAAAATGACTATTTTTCAAACGGTCTTGGAATTTGATGAAATTAGTTTTGTTAGAACCATATCGTCAATACGAAGCTAGAAAAAATTTTCGGGAATTTTTCTTGTTAGTATGTGGCCTCGGTAAATTGAAATGTGCGTTCGAATTCAATATATAGATTTATATTTTGATTTTGACGGAAACTGATCGAAACAGCCGAAATGGCTTACGATACATATCCCATTGTGTTCGGAATGGGGGTAATTAGCTAGGGACGACAGTCGGTGGGCCTCGACTGGAGTCCGAACAAAAAGTCAACCCTTTTTGAAATTAAATTAAATATATATATAATTTTATAAAACCCCCTATCCTTCCTCCTTCTCTTCCCCCCTCCCCTCCGTTAGTTCAGAACAAAACGAAATAAAAAAAATGAAGAAACCCTAGACTGCCGCTCTGATCCTGACCGCCCCCCTCTCCTCCACGCGAGGTTGACGAACCCCAGCCCCCCCTTTTTCGATCGACGTGAATACCATCTGCGCCCCCCTTTCCCCCCCATAAACCCTAGCCACCTCCGAACCCCCCTCCCCTCCCCCCCCCCCCACGCCACAGCCTGCTCCACCGTGAGGCCCCGTCCACCTCTTCACCAGACCAGCGAACACCAATCCTCCCCCCTCCTCCTTCAAAGTTAAGGTAAGTCTAAATTTCGAGTTTAATTTTATTTAAGTTAGAAAAACCGATTTTATATAAGTTTAAAAACTGAAATTTTCTGATTTTTTTTTAAAACTGATTTTTTTTTTTAAATTGAAATTTTGTGATTTTTAAAAACTAAAAATATGTGATTTCTCCTTGTTAAAAATATGTGATTTCTCCTTGATAAAAACATAATTTTTCATTGAATAGAAAAGTATAATTTTCAACTATAGAAAGATAAGATTTTTGAATATAGAAAGTTTATATTTTTAAATTAGAAAGATTAGATTTTTCTTTAAGCAAATGAAGTTGAAGCCGTTTTGAAACCAAAAAGGAGTGATCTTTGAAAATAAAAAGATTGAATCTTGTAAAACAAAAAGAAGTGGTTTTTATTTATGTAGAGTATTAAAAATATGATTTTTATTCATGTAGAGTAATAAAAATATAATTTTTATTATATTAGTGGTAAGATAAAAATAGAATTTTTATCTATATGGTAGCGATGTAAAAATATAATTTTTATCTATATAGTAGCGGGATAAGAATAGTGATTTTTATCCATATAGCGTAGTTATAAAAACGGGATTTTTATATACATAGCAACAATATAAAAATGTGATTTTTATATATGTAGTGAAAGCGGGCAACGAAAGTGACAAAGGGGCGAGAACGGCGAAGATTCCTACATTAGAAGAGTCGTGTCGTTTGGTTTAGCTAATCGGTGAGAACTCCTCACTTTTAAATTTATTTCTAGTTAAAATATATACTAGGATGCAGACAGTGTTTAGTAGCATCTGACACCCGTCGTCCACAGACCATGGACGGCTTGTATGCATGTTTGTTTGATTTTGCTGTGTAGTTGATTGTGTGATGTGAAATGAAAATAAAATATTCATATAGTTAAAATATTTTATAGTTGAAAATAGAATTTTTAACGTGTATTTAAAATGAAATAAAAATAAACAAATCGGACGATTTGTTTATGTACACACATTTGACTGATTGGTGAGGCAGACCTAAACTCCGGGGGGCCTTATTTTGACACGGGCAGCTAGTAGTTTTGGTTTTGCAGATTTATATTCACAGGATCCTGATTAATAGCTGGAATGATATCCGGAAAGCTCTGTATCCGTATATCTCCTTCAGTTGTGTATTGTATTATTTTTCCGCTGCAGTAATGTATTGAAATGTAATTTAAATCTCTGATATTGTCTGTGTAATATTTGTTTATACTTTGTATATTCTTGTATTCTGATGGAATTGTTGTAATTAACAATGAAATGGTCTTTTGTGCTGCGTTCTATTTTGTTGTGTTCTCAAAACAATCAGGCGTTTCAAACGGTCTTGATCGGTTTTGCAACTGATTCGGATCGAGCGAAATTGCCGGTCGTTACATAGTGGGTACACCTAGTGCTGATAGGGGCAGGCGACACCTATGAAGGCAACTTGGGGTACACGAAACTACCATTATCATTATTAAAGTCTTGTAGGCAGGATCAACCTTTAGGGTGACTAGTGATGGTGCAGTGTAGTAATTATCTTATAGTGGTTTAGGTGCGCCTTTAACGTTATCTTTGTTCATCTTATTTCCTTTAGTTTGCTTTGCCATACCCAATTGTTCACAGTCATTTCCTTATTTTCCAACTTATGCCTTAGCCTAGTTATTTTGGTAATTATATTGTTAAAGTTATCGCACTCGCCAGACTTTATGTCTGACCCCCTTTGTTTCCACCTCTTTTCTTCCTTTTCCCCCCAAGTGCTCAGGGTGGAACTAGCACCAGTGGAGCTTGATTTTGGATAGCTGTATCTCTTGCTGTTAGAAGTTGCTTGGATCGTTGAAGTAAAAGTTCAGCCTATCTTATTTATGGCTATTTTGTGTTGGGTTATGTCTTTCAATTTATGTACTCTGATTTAGTCAAGATGGATATTATGTACTTTGACTCTGGTTTTTGATGATGTAATCAAACCTATGTGTTTACCACTGCAATGAGTAAAATTTTAAATTTTTAAGTACTGTTTATATCTGTCTTGTTGTTAAGTTTCTGTTCTATACACACTTAAAACGCTCCATTGAAGTTAATGCATTCCCTTTGTGAGTGACATTAATGGACGTGGGGTGTTACACTGCTGCATGTACAGGCTTGACACTATTTTAGAAAGCATAACCCCAAGAGCCATATATCTTCCTTCGATTCTTTTGTATTGAATCTTTCCTTTTTCGTTTCAGCATGTCTGGAATTCCCGAGATACCCGAGGGAATAACGATACCAGGATGGTTTAGGAGGTATTTGGAGACTAGGGCCACCACCGCAGGTCCAACAAATGCTCCTCCTCCTCCTCCTCGTATTGATACTTTTGCAAAGATATGTAAGGACTTTCGGGCAATGGGTGGAAAACCTTTTCACGGGACGGAGACATTCGTCGAAGCTCGAAATTGGCTAAAGGAGGTGGAAGAATTGTTTGGGATCTTTGAAGTGGAAGATGGAAGAAAGGTCCAGTTAGTTGCCTGGCTAATGAAGGATGATGCCTCGTTTTGGTGGGAGGTCACTAACGGAGAGCATCCAGTTGATACATGGCCAGATTTCAGGCGTAGGTTTGAGACAAAGTTTCTCTCACGAGCTGAAGAGAATCTATACATGGAAAGGTTTTTGGCATTGAAGCAAGGGAATCTATCAGTGAAAGAATAGGTCAACAAATTCAATCAGTTGGCGAGATTTGGCTTGGACTTGGTGAATACACCAGAAAAGAAGGCCCTGAGATTTGTTAAGGGTTTGAACGAGCCGCTTCATGGGTTAGCTATGACCCACATCCCCATGGGGGCTACCTTTGAGAGACTAGTTGACACGACGCTTATGCATGAAGAAGAGAAGGGTGCCAATGCTAATAAGGCACCCGAGAAGAAAGGGGATCAAAAGAAACCGCAGCAGCAACAGCAGAACAAGAAAGGTGGTAAAGGCAACAATGGTAAGGGAAAGAAAAGATGCTTTAACTGTGGGACACCAGGCCATCTAAGCAAAGATTGTAGGAAGAAAAAGAAGACTGGATGTTTCCACTATGGCGAAGCAGGACATCTGATTAAGGACTGCCTAAGGAAAGGGCGGAGGGCAGGGTTTACCTCGGGAGGACAGGTGCAGGCTCTTATGGCACCAGGGCAGGCAAGGGGGCAAGTTCAGGCTCTCTGGTCCCACCGCTGCAAGAACGAGGTAGAACGATTTCTGTTGAAAGTTTAGTTTTTCTGTTTGATCATCCTATCCGTATTTTATTCGATTCTGGCGCATCACATTCGTTTATCTCTACATCATTAATTGAAACACTGCACATAAATACTAGTTTAGTTACAGATCCCTTAGTAGTCTCAAATCCTATTGGTGGTTCGGCTCATCTTTCTATGATTTGTCGGGATTTGAGAGTGTCTATCTTGGGCGTTGGGTTTGAATGCAACGCCTTTGTTCTTGGCTTCATGGGCTACGGCTTGATTCTTGGTATGGATTGGCTAACTAGATACGGGGCCATCCTAGATTGTGAAAGAAGGATAGTTAGATTGTTTACTCGTTGTGGAAAGACCCTTGATATTTCTTGTGACCCTAGAGGTCCAGTAATGCTTAGCTACCTAGAATCCCTTGACGCATCCAATGATGACTTACATTCTGTTCGTATAGCCATGAATATGTTGATGTCTTCGATGAGGTGAGGGGTCTACCCCCAAAACGTGAGATAGACTTTTGAATATATCTAGATGATAATGCAAAGCCAGTTGCATTGCCAGTGCGCCACACGGCTCCAAGAGAGAGAAGAGAACTCAGTAAGTAAGTGAAAGAATTGCTTGAGAAGGGGTTCATAAGACGTAGTATATCAGAGTAGGGTGCTCCAGTAGTATTTGCCATGAAGGCGGATGGGTCCCTTATACTTTGTGTGGACTATAGGGAACTTAATAAGCTTACTAAGAAGAATAGACACCCACTGCCGAGGATTGACGATCTCTTCGATCAGTTAGTTGGCGCCTCAGTGTTTTCGCAGTTGGACTTAGCCACGGGTTTCCATCAGTTGAGAGTGGCTAAGGATAGCATAGAAAAGACTACCTTTAGGACTCCGGACGGCTTCTTCGAGTTGCTTGTGATGCCCTTCGGTTTGACTAACGCTCCCGCATATTTTGTTGACTTGATGAGTAGAGTGTTTAGGGAGTACCTTAATAAATTCGTGGTAGTCTTTGTGGATGACATCTTGATCTTTTCTAAGAGTGAGGAAGAGCATGCCCTACATCTTAGGGAAGTGTTGGAGACCCTTCGAGCGCATAGCCTTAAAGATAAATTTTCTAAATGTCACTTTTGGAGGAAGGAAGTACGATTCTTAGGGCATGTGATTTCCAAAGAAGGGATAGCTATGGATCCCGCGAAGGTAGTGGCCATCCAAGATTGGAAGGTCCCTAAAAATGCTACCGAGGTGAGGAGTTTCTTCGGGTTGGCTGGCTACTATAGGAAGTTTATCAAAGACTTCGCAAAAATATCAGCCCCATTAACACGCTTGACGTTAGTTTTCACATGGGACGTAGATTGTGATGATGCGTTCCAACGTTTAAAGAGAGCTTTGACCACAGCCCCAGTCTTAGTGTTGCCAGATGGGAGTAAGCCATTTACCATTTATACCTATGCTTGTGGGACAGGACTAGGCGCAGTCTTAATGCAAGAGGGAAGGGTAATAGCCTATGGAGGAAGGCAGTTGAGAATGCATGAGAGAAATTACCCTACACATGACCTAGAGTTGGCCGCTATTGTTTTCGCGCTTAAGTCTTGGCGCCATTATCTTCTTGGAGAGAAATTCGAATTGTTCACTAACCACAAATCGCTAAAATACTTGTTCTCTCAGAAGGACTTGAACTTAAGGTAGCAAAGGTAGATGGAATTCTTAGAGTCCTACGATTTCGAGATAGAATATACCCTTGGCAAGGGTAATGTGGTGGAAGACGCCTTAGGTAGGAAAAGGTTGTCCTTGAGTCCGTTGTTTGTTGAGCGGCGAAGCTTAGAGTTCATCTCTACGTTGGACTTTAAACCTTCCATTGACTTTGTACCCAGTTTGCTAGCATCCTTAGAGGTCAGACCTACACTTTTGGAACAGATTGGTGAGGCACAACGAGATGACCCACAGTTGGTTGAGTTAGTAGAGAAGCTCAAAAGGGGGGAGTCATCGAGCCATCTCAGTAGGTATACCCTAGATGATAAGGGTTGTTTACGTAGGGACGGTAGACTTTATGTACCACAGGACGAGAATTTGAGGAAGGCCATTCTTGATGATGCACATCGTTCGAAGATGACCATCCATCCCGGTAGGGACAAGATGTACATGGATATGAGACGAGTTTACTTATGGGCCGGCATGAAGAGGGACGTGGCCGAGTTTGTCGCTAGATGCTTGGTGTGCCAACAAGTAAAAGCAGAGCAAAGAAAGCCCGGTGGGTTGCTTCACCCATTGGAGGTCCTACAATGGAAGTGCGAAAGTGTCTCGATGGACTTTATTGATGGGTTACCGAGATCGAGGAAGGGTAATACGGGGATTTGGGTCGTGGTAGACAGACTTACTAAGAGCGCCCATTTCATTCCCGTGAAGAGTAAGAGGACTGCTCCATGGTTAGCCTCCATATACATTCGAGAGATAGTTTGTTTGCACGGTGTTCCTTCTTGCATAGTGAGCGACCGCGATCCTGTCTTTACTAGCGAGTTTTGGAAGAGCTTGCAAGAGGCGGTAGGGACTCAGTTATGTTTGAGCACCGCATATCATCCTCAGACGGACGGCCAGACCGAGAGGTTGAATCGTATTCTAGAGGACCTATTGAGGTTGTGTGTCTTAGACTTCGGAGGTACATGGGAGGAACATCTTCCGTTCGTGGAGTTCGCATATAATAATAGCTTTCAGTCTAGCATTGGCATGGCACCGTTCGAGGCTCTTTATGGACGACTGTGTTGTTCGCCTACATGTTGGTAGGAAACTACATATAAGATCTTGCTTAGGCCCGACATGATTAGAGAGACTTCGGAAAAGATTGATTTGATTCGAAGGAGGATGAAGACGGCGCAAGATAGGCAAAAATCTTATGCGGACAAGAGGAGGACAGATCTTAAGTTTGATATTGGGGACATGGTCTTTGTCAAGGTGTCTCCATTATGGAATGTTGTTCGCTTTGGGTCCGTTGGGAAGTTAGCACCAAGGTTCGTAGGGTCGTTTCCTATTAAGGAGAGGATTGGACAGATGGCGTATAGAGTGGAGTTGCCCGAGAGACTTAGTGGTGTACACGATGTATTCCATGTATCACATTTGAGGAAGTGCTTGCATGAGACCGCGGAAGTGGTAGAGCCGAGCTTGCTTAGAGAGGTGGAGATAGAGCGTGATGCGACGATTCGACGAGCTCCTACGTGCATTCTTGGGTCGGAGATTAAGAAGTTGAGGAATCGAGAGGTCAAGATAGTCAATTTTGCAATGGGGAGATGATGAGAGCAACGCTACTTGGGAGATGGAAGAGAAGATGCGTTCACTGTACCCTTTTCTTTTCGAGGGTATGTCTTTTAATTTCTCCTTTATCGCTTAGCTTGTACTTGTTTTATATCTAGTATGTCCTCTCGCTAGTATCTTTGACCTTTAGATAAGGTAGTCCTATGGTTGAAACATGTGTTTGAGACATGTTAGGTATGATGGATGCATGTGGATGCAAGTGGTTGCTAGTGGTTGCTCGTGGATACATATACACACACTTTAGGCACTAGATCGGCTCAGTCACTTTATATTGCATATAAATGTGTGTACATATTTAAGTTAATGGATGTATAATGGTTGTACTCTCTTATAGATGCTGCATTTTGGTAAATGGTTGTGCACACATGTAGAAATAATATGTATCGATAAGATTCTTTCGCATACATAATGGACGCATGGCACTATCATGGGTTGCATTAAGGAGGCCAGCTGAATCAATAGACTGCCTGATTTTGCATTAGATAAAGAACATATACACACACTTCTTGCATATGTTCATACAACATTAGGAGTTTTATAAGGAAAATGAATGCCTGTGTTTGATGGTTGAGTAGATGGTTGTTTGGATATTAGGATACGCATTCTCCTTAACTTGGAGATTTCGGGGGCGAAATCCTTTAAGGAGGGGAGAATGTAACACCCCGTAATTTTCAATATTAATGTTCACAAATTAAAGAATAACTAATCTCAGATGTGAGAATTAAGGGAAACGGGTTGCGCCATTATGTTCTTCTCGGAATTCTGGTTGAGATAGAGTCCGAGTTTGCGTGAATTGGACTTCGTATGAAGAAGTTATGGCGATCGGAAGTTTCAGAAAAATTTAAACAGATTTCAAAAATTCAAATTTCAGAGTCAGATTGGGCTAGGCGGGAAATTTCCCGCCAGGGCCAGGTCGATCTGGGGGTCGACCTACCCACACTGGTCGACCAAGGGGTCGACTAGGGGGTCGACCTGCCCCTCCCGGGCAGATTTGTTTAGTGACCTTTTAATGACTGTATGCTGAGTCATTAGGGTTTCTGATTTGGTCTGAATAGCTGGGGTTAATTCTGGGTTGATCGGACGACCTAAATTAATCCTAAGCTCTATAAAAATACATGTAGACTCAAACCCTAAAATAAATAAAAAGTAGAATCATGACCTCATGCCGTCACCTTGCAACCTAGAATAGCCGCCACCAATTAGAGAGGAAGAAAAGCTAATCAATTCAATTCTAATCTAAACCGCAACAAATTGTCTTCTTCAAAGGAAAGCTAAATCAATTTCAGAACTCAGATTTCAGAACTCAAGACCTTCTTTGAGTTGTGAGTTCGATTTCTTTAATAACATAATTAACGATTTAATTGGATTGAGCTATAATTTGGATTATATGATTATGTTGTGAATCATTGACCGTATGCTATTATCTATGTTGTAAATTCTATGATGTTATCATCTATGTTGCAAATTCTATGATGTTATTATCTATGTCGTAAAACTGTGATGCTATCATTTATGTTGTAAATCTATGATTCATAATGATGTTTCATATGCTAATTTGGTTACGTTGTTGGAACTAATTCATATGATAAATCATATGTATGTATGCAAGTTTAGATGTTAATTTAGATATGAATCATATGCAAGTTAGTGAGAATCATATACAACCTTACATGTTTCATGACATCTATTTTATGTGTAAATTTGGTCTAAAGTAAAGCTATGACATGTGTGAGTTATATGCTAGTATACAAAATTCTATATGCTAGTTTACATGTTTAGATGTAAGTTTACACCATTGTTTATGTTGCATAAATCACATATGCAAGTATATATATATATATGTTTGGAATATGAATCATGTAATGTGAGTTTGTTGTTATTGCCTATGTAAGTTTACACCTTTAGATTTAGATCTATGACATACATGGTTATGCAAGTTAGTGACTATTTCCTAAACAAGTTTACACCTTTAGATTTAGATCTATGACATATGTAGTTTTATGCAAGTTTGTGACTTTGGCCTATGCAAGTTTTAGATGGAGAACCTCATTCACACATGCAAGTTCACCCCTTATGTTTAGATCTAGTTTTATTTATATGTATGTTGTGATGTTTTCTCTTTATTCCATTAGTTAGACTATTCGAGTCTAACGTATATTTTGCGTTAAACGAACGAACGTACAATGTGGGGCAATGGGATAATATTAAAAGATTTAATATTGAGAATTGGCATAAATACCTTGAATAGCATAAAATAAATTTATGATGATAATTGGTTTAATTTTGCATACCATAAATAGATGGACATAATTGAGTTAATTATGGACATAGTTAAATTTGGAATTGATTGATAATTTGAATAGGGAAATTAATTCAAATTGGGGGATAATTAATTTTGTGTAATTAATCGTCTAAGACATGAGGTTAGGCTCTTTTGTGATGTAAGACTGCCCGGACCCGCCCGGCAAATCCAGCTGCCACAAATGCCAGTCTAATGTGGGAGGTCTTAGGCATAAATTAAATGCGTGACAAGTGGTAAAGATAAGAGGTTAGGCTCGTTTGTGGTGTAAGACTGCCCGGACCCGCCCGGCAAATCCAGCTGCCACAAATGTCAGTCTAATGTGGGAGGTCTTTACAAGGTTACGGTGTTAATGAATTAAGAAACACTTAACCAGATAAACATGTGGTGGGACATGGGGGTTAAGTGGGTGCCTTGGGTGGCTTGTGGAATATGATTAGAAACACTTAACCAAAATTGAAACATGTAAGTGAACATGAATAAGAAGATGGTTAAGTGGGATGTACTAGAGGGGACCAAGCTTAGATGGATAGCTTGTGTCAAGTAATGGGGGCCCGTTTCAACCAGTAACCCATAAGTATCTTCGTGGGCTCGACCCAAGTCGAAGACGGGACACGCATACTGGGCTTGACTGTAAGAGGCCAAAACGGATTAGCGGTGGCAACGCAAGTCCAACGGGTTCATGTGCGTGTGTGGACCCGGGATGGTAGGTAAGACGTTGTTGCATCGTGTAGGTATAAGCCGTGCATTGTTAGTGGTATCGGGTTGCCACTTTGGGGAGTGATACACCCCACTGTGGGGCCAGCACGGGTATCTACGAGTTAGGGAGCCGATCGCATGGGGGTAGTGGGTACACCTAGTGGTGATAGGGGGAGGCGACACCTATGAAGGCAACTAGGGGTACACGAAACTACCATTATCATTATTAAAGTCTTGTATGCGGGATCAACCTTTAGGGTGACTAGTGGTGCTGCAGTGTAGTAATTATCTTATAGTGGTTTAGGTGTGCCTTTAACGTTATCTTTGTTCATCTTATTTCCTTTAGTTTGCTCTGCCATACCCAATTGTTCACAGTCATTTCCTTATTTTCCAACTTATGCCTTAGCCTAGTTATTTTGGTAATTATATTGTTAAAGTTATCGCACTCGCCAGACTTTATGTCTGACCCCCTTTGTTTCCACCTCTTTTCTTACTTTTTCCCCCAGGTGCTCAGGGTGGAACTTGCACCAGTGGAGCTTGATTTTGGACAGCTATATCTCTTGCTTTTAGAAGTTGCTTGGATCGCTGAAGTAAAAGTTCAGCCTATCTTATTTATGGCTATTTTGTGTTGGGTTATGTCTTTCAATTTATGTACTCTGATTTAGTCAAGATGGATATTATGTACTTTGACTCTGGTATTTGATGATGTAATCAAACCTATGTGTTTACCGCTGCAATGAATAAAATTTTAAATTTTTAAGTACTGTTTATATCTGCCTTGTTGTTAAGTTTCTGTTCTATACACACTTAAAACGCTCCATTGAAGTTAATGCATTCCCTTTGTGAGTGACATTAATGGACGTGGGGTGTTACACTGCTGCATGTACAGGCTTGACTCTACTGCATGTACACATGGTTTCTATGCTGTAATATGCTCAAAAGGTGAATAATGAATCCAAAACATAAAAAGTTGGACCCTGTTCATAAAAGATGACTCAATATGTGTATATACACGTATCTCCTCATCTAGAACATATCAAAATGAGTTGTTCATAAAAGGTGAGTCAATGAATAAATATCCAGTCGTCTGAATGATTCTTCATGCATAATATTTTAGACCGAGATGTAATCCAGACATCTGATTGCTGCTTCATTTACAGACGTTTGATTTAGGTTTTTTTCAACCCGAGGAAGTTTTCAGACGTCAGGGAGTAGTTTCAGACGTCTGTGTTGGATGATTTTGAAACCCGTGTATATTTTCAGACGTCTGCTAATTTTTTCAGATGTATGATTTTAGTTTTCCTGTTTTTTATTTTAACCCTGTCATTTTTCAGACTTCTCGTTTATTGATTCAGACATCTGGGTTTTAATTTTTTGTGAGACATCCCCTTAATTTGCATAATTGTTTACATAATTGCATCACGTTCACCACCAATTAATAATTACTTGCATAATTGCATACTTAATTCTTTATGGACTCATTATCTACACGATTTAATTTATAAAAACATGCATATACCTTGATAGTGTTTTATTATTATAATCACTTCTGTTTTATAGCAAACATATTTAAACTATTTCAAATATTGCATGACAAACCACTAGTTTCAATTCAAACATTAAATGCAAGTTGATTAGTGTTCATGGAGACAAAGAAGTTGTTGCCGAAGGACGCGTGTCTTCGACTGACCCAAATGTGATGGTCCATTTTGTTCGTTTGGGAGAAGGTGCCGTTAAAGTTTGGGTTGATATTGTTAAAGTTCCAAATGCACCTTTATGGAGACCTACTTCCGAGTTTGAGTTTATTGAAGATGCAATTGGCTCTACTATAGCTTGGCCTTCTGCAAATGTCACTACAGAATCGTTTTCAAGTAAGGATAACTTATACTTCTCTTTACTTATCGTCGGTATGAATGATGGAAATACTCCTTACTACGATTGTTTTGGTAGAATTTTACTTTAAGTATGATTTCCCTTTTCACCTCTTAAAACTGAATTAATATTTAAATTTCTTTTGGGTAGATAAAACCGGAAAAAATAGAAGATACGTTGACCTAGATGTGCTTAAACATTTTGATCTTATACAATTTTTCTTTCTTGCAATTTGGTCGTACTAAGCCGTACGCATATTTGTTGACATAAGAAATGTTGCGCAGTTTCTCAATGTCATACATATACAACAAAAGTAGTTATGTATTTTCTTATTGCTAAATCAGGTGTTGATGTTTGATGCATGACGAAAATTCAACTTTGGAGCACACAAACTTGGACTTTGAACGGTTTATATTTTTCTTTTTTGTTAGTAAGCTTCTTTTGTAAAAACAAGTTAGATGGGAACATCGATTATAAAATGTTATGTCCAACTATTGTATATTTGGCATATGGAATTATTATAACTTATGTGATATAGTTTTATAATTCTAATTCTTTTGTGTTGTTTGAATTTTGTGATGATTTTGAACTGCATTGTGTAAAAATGATAAATGCTGATAGATGTACCTCAACAACTCTACAGAAACGCTGTGATATATTTTGAAAACGTTGTGATATGTAGAGAGTAACATCTTTTCCAACCAGAAATAAACGCTGTAATATATGTTGGAAAACGCTGTGCTATATGGACGGTCATAACATTTCTTGACTTTATAAAACGCTGTTATATATGTTGAAAACGCTATAATATATGGACGATGACAATCGTTATAACCGTTTTAAAACGTTATGGTATGAAGACGATAACAACGTTTCTAACCCATATAAAACGCTGTTATATATGTGATGAAGGAGGAATAATTTGTGCTAGCTATGCAAACACAACAACACAAAACGCTGTATAAACATAATGACAACGCCAATTAAAACGCTGTACAAAACATAACAACAACACCAACTAACACGCTGTAGTATCTCCTTTTCTTACAACGTTTTCATAGTATTGTGGTAGTTCTATGACCTATAACAACGTGTCGGTAGACAACGTTCTTTGAAATGCTGTAAATTTATATAACAGCGTTTTTTCAACGTTAATGAGCATATTTGTTGTAGTGCATTTTGATGAAATGATCTATTTTTTTATTCAATAATAGAGAAATCATGCACTAAATGTATCATGAAGGAGATCAATTGTTCTGTCCCCAAATGGGTTGTCCCCCCGTGTACCCTCCAATCAGATCACCTGATTTCCGCTGTTTTGCACTTAAACTCATGAATTGTTTGGGGACTTAAATGCAAAATAGTGGAAACCAAGGATCTGATTGGAGGGACACGGGGGGCAGCGAGGATGGGGACAGAAGGATTGAGCCCATCATGAAGACAGTTTTTTTGGGCAAAGCCGAGGGGGTACAGGAAGCACAAAAAAGCACAATAACAAAGATCCATACAACTTATGCAACAAATCGATGCCTTATCCCTGGATCAATAGCAAAATTAGCTTGCACCATTCCTTGGTTTATTTCATGTGTAAGCCAGATCTTAGTTGTTATGTCATTCTTCTTCTGGTCAGGCTTAAAGATGATGATATTTCTCTCCTTCCATATGTATTGAACAAACTTCTTCACTATTACATTGTTCAATCTACGTCTTTCATCTTTGGTTCCCGTGTCCATATATATGTTATTCCATGTTACCGCAGTACCGATATTTTCATTGCTCCAGCCAGCTTTTGATGAAATGTAGTCCCGTAACCCCTTGACAATGCTGTAGTTAAAAAGGAGATGATCCAGCATTTTAGGTTGCACCTAACAGAAGCTACCGCTGCCATCAATTCTGAGCCATCTAATGATCATAAGATCCTTCGTATGTAATGCACCATTCAACATCTTCCATAGAAACGAATTTTCCTTAGCCGGATTGTCATTTTTCCAAACCCTTTTCCTCCATGTCCAGTTCTCTAAGTCACTGTCTTTAGTATGGAAATCGTACGCTTTCTTGATCTTGAAACAACCTCCGTCTTGTCCCCAACTAGCAGTGCCAACAAATATGAGAAAATTAAGTTGTCTCTGATTTGTTGCCAAAGTGTATTGATCCTGACATTGGAGGAAGATGGGAGTCTAAGCATGTGTCCCCTGATCTGATTGTTGACGAAAGCATTTGCAGCAATACCAGATTGTAGAATTTCAGAGTGCTCCATTCTTTTGCCAAGGATGTCACCAAACCTGATCTATGGGTCCTGCCAAAAAAGAATTTCATTATTTCTATTCACATTGTATTTGACTATAGGAAGTAATACTTCCCTCAGTTTGAAGAGGCTTCCCCATGTCCAGCTGCACTTCTGAGGAGTTGCCATATTCTAGTAACCTTTATTCTTGATGATATGTTTTTTAGACCATTGTACCCGTAGACTGTTTTTTTGTTGAAGAAGTTATCTAGATGTCGAGCGTGGGCAACTCTATTCCATGCAACAAGGTCAAAGAACCCTAACCCGCCTTTAGAAATAGGCTTTTCCATTATGTTGTATGTAATGGGAGCAGTGTATTTACGTGTTGTGCTCTCCTTCCAAAAAAATCTCATCATAGCTGATCTTATTAATTTAATAAGTTTCAAGGGAAGAAAAAATGTTCTAATCCAATAGACATGAGTGGAAAAGGCTATAAATTTTTATAATGTCACATGACCAGCTTGACTCAGAAATTTACATGACCAACAATCAAGTTTTGTGATTATCTTTTCATATAGTAGTAAGCATTGAGTCATAGAAATTTTAGAAGTTACCAATGGAAACACCAAATATGACATGGTACCGTGGTTCCCTAGTAGCATGTATGATTTCATTAATTCTGTCAGTGCTTAAATCAACAACTATAAATTCAGATTTATCATTATTTATTCTAAGTCCAGTTAGTTTGTAAAAGTCATTAAGACGTTGTAATATAGCACGAATGGTACTCATTTCAAATTTACAGAATATCACTGGATCATCAGCAAACATTAAGGATAATATTTAAGGATCCTTACATTTTGGGTGGAGTTTGAATAAGTTTTACCCGACTAACTTATTAAGCATTTGAGTTAGCAGTTCCATCACAATATAAAGAGGTAGGCAGACATTGGTTCACCTTGTCTGATGCCATGTTTCCCCTTAAAGAATCTAACACAAGACCCATTAAGTACTATGGAAAAATTAACCGTAGATATATAAGAGTGTATTCAGAAAGTAATTGCAATAAGAAAGTTCATGTAGCCTAAAATCCTGACTATGTCATCCCATTGAATCGTGTCAAAATCATTTTGTATGTCTAATTTCAAAATAGCATGAGGTAAAGCTTGGGAACTATTGTAACCATACATAAGTTCGTGAGATAGTAAAACATTGTCTAATATATTTCTTTTAGCAACAAAAGCAGTCTAGTTGCTACAGATAATCGTGGGAAGAACAAGCTTAATCCTATTAGCTATAATTTTAGATATGGCATTATATACGACATTACAGCATGAGATGGGTCAGAAAGATTGTACCTTGTCTGGGTTTTTAACCTTAGGAATGAGAGCCATATCCGTGTTGTTAAAGGAATCCTGCATTTTCGCTTTTTTGAAGAAGTATTTAACTGCCTGTATAATATCCTTCCCAGTGCCAAGCCAAGTGACCTTATAGAATTGTGCATTGTATCCATCTGGTCCACTACAAGCCATTTTATTTATCGATGTGAATGCTTGCTTGATTTCATCATCAGTGACTTCAGCAGATAGCATGAGTTGTTCTGCATGCTTAATCTAGGCAAAATGTAGGGATTAATGCCATCAACATTGGAAACAAACCTGTCAATATTACCCATTAAATTAGAAAAATAGTTGATAAAGTCAGTTCCAATATTAATTGGAGTAGTTTGGAGAAAACCCTCCTTGTATAAGATTATGTAAATATTGTTATTTATGTGTTTGACTTTCAAAGCTGCATGAAAATAAGAAGTGTTCCTATCCCCTACAAAGTTCCATCTTATCCTCGCTTTCCGCTTAATCATCTTATTCTCAGCAGTCATAGCATCCAAATATAGTTTGCTAGCTTCGGTTTCTTCTTCTGCCAGGTGTATTGTGGACATCAATTTGCATATTTCTCTGTATGTCATCAAGTCTAGCTTTGCAACCCTCTGAAAACTTATTACTCTTGCCAAACTTGTTGTAGGCCCAAACTCTCAAAGCATCCTTGGTGACCCTCAGTTTCTTATGAAGAATAAACATAAGGTTACCAAATGCAAGCTTAAGCCATTCATTTCTAACAATTATGATAAAATCAGTCTCCTTTGCCCAGTTATTAAAATATCTAAAGTAAGCTTTCCCTCTGGCATATACAGTTCCATGGGTAATGATCTGGGGAGAATGATCAGATAATAAAGGATTTGGTTTATGATTAAACATTCCAGGCCACTTCTTGATTGTAGAAATGTTGGAGAAAGCATAGTCAATTTTTGAGAAGGTCCTACTTCCTTATCTCTTTTTGTTGTTCCAGGTGAAATAAGACCTAGTTGTCTTAATCTCAACAATTTTAGTGTTCAAGGTTAGTTGGTTAAGTGTCTTGATATCATTAATAGACAAGGGGTTACGTCCAACTCTATCAGCAAGCTTCAAGCAGCAATTGAAATCTTCACAAATTGTCCAGTGGTGTGTTTCCTACCTCCAAAAGGGAAGATTGTGGAAAAGTAGTTCTCTTGCATTGACAGTATTATCAGCATAGATGAATGTGATGTAGTAAGAAGTGGCAGATGGTACATACCAGTGTGGTAGTGTATCATTTTTCTGTTCGATTCAAGGAGAGAGAGTTGATTTATGTTGGGATCACAGACTATAAGAATCCTACCATAGGGTGCAGTTTCCAGGTTGTGCAGCATGTTCCAGGAGGGATTGATGTAATGCGAAGCACGATTAGTAAGGGTCGTGTTAAGCTTTGTTTCCACAATACCTATCATACTCGGGTTAAGATCACTAATTAGGCTTTTACATTGATCTAGTTTTGCATCGAGTTGTGCACCTCGTATGTTCCAGACACCTATCTTTTGTGTCATTGATTAAACCTTTTGGTTTAGTAGCTCATTAGCCTTGCTTCTGGTAACATGAGCATTAGTGCTTAAGTATCTCGGATAAGTAGTAGATAGCGGGGAGTTAGCAAAAGTTCCCACATTAAGTGTAGTCTACTTCTTACCAGGAGTACAGGATAAACCATTCTCAATTGCATTTTCCCTTGTATCTTATCATTTATATCTTCTTGATTACCATCACCACTGGGAAGTGGTGGCGGTGGCTTGCAGGCACTTGGTGGGAGTATGTCCTTGTATGGAGTACGCATGTTGTTTCTTATTTGATGCATTGAGTCCCATTTTTATTCCTTTGACCTATCCCTTCAAGAATATTAGAAGTTTGGACCTTTTCCTGATTTTGGCTTTTTGAGTGATTGAGGTCATTATCCATTTTTTTTTCCTTCCCTTTATCTAAGATAGAGCTGCTTTTAGGGTCAGTGTCCACTTCATTGCCATGCATGTTCCTTATGTGTGCATATGATGTAACCATTGTATCTTTAATTGTTGCAACATGCATGTCAGTGCCCAAGGGCATTTGATTCTGACAATTCTCCACTAGTGCATTTTTATTACCCTTAGTTTTATTAGATAGAGTTCCAACATTGTCATGAGTGCTCAGACTAACATTGATCTCAGATAATTCCTCCTCTTCTTCCTTGAGTTTAGCAATTTCAATCGGTTCATTTGCTTCAAATAAGGCATTATATTTATTTTGAGTATCTATAAATCTATTCACTGTAAATGGTGCAAAGTGTCGAGGCTGAGATGCTGTATCTCCAACATTTAGTGTGCCATCGGTGGTGTATATTTCAGTATGAGCATACATGTTGCTAGCAGCTCCATCTTGTGAAATACCACCATCCACTGAAGCATCATCAGCGTCATTAGATATATTCATCTTATTCACTACCTTCTTGTTTAAGAACATCATTTTGGCATGTTCTCTATTTTTCTGCATCAGCTAATCCAAATGTATAATGTTTATATCATTGCCTTTAACAATCCCTCCTTCTTTTATCTCCTCCGTGTTACCATCAATCTTTTCATTTGCTTCTTTTCCTTTATCAATGTTACCAAAGGTCGCCTTTGGCTTGTATATTTTTTCATAAGTTCTTTTTCCTTTAAATCCAACTCCCTGCCATTTGCTTACCTTGGTTTTGTTGACCTCTCTTCCCTTTGCTAGTCGGGTTCGAACTGTGTTTCCTTTTCCACTTCCATATCTTTATTTACCTTAGTAGCGTTTGCTTTTTCCTTACATATGGAAGTCTTATTCCTAAAAGCCTTGCAGATAACACATATGTCAGGCTTCTAAAGATATTCAACTCTAATTGTTTGTGTATCTCCTTCCACTAATTTGACATCAAAGTCCTCAACCAATTCCTCATCGGCTCTTACTTCTATCAAGCATTTGGCATAGGCCAATCTATCCATTTTTCCTGTTATTTCGTCCATGCAAACGGGCTTATCCAATCTACACGATAACTAGTTTACACCAATTGAGACCAAGCAAAGATTGGGATATTATAGAAATGGACCCAAACATGGCCAGGCCTGAGGGGGTGCGACCTGTGCGGTTGCACAGGGCCCGCGAGGCCGGTGGGGCCCACCCAGCAGCTTTGGAAACCTGCGGTAATTCTGGGCAGAAAGCACGCCAACGCCATTTTGTACCAAACACGTAGCAGTAGGAATATTTCGACCAAAAAATTCCTACTATTACCTTTTCCGGGAAAGAAATCCCACCTGCGCCTTTTGTGCCAAAAAAAAACCGTGCCTTTCCTGTTGCACAAAATTGCTACTATGGCCTTTTTGAGCAAAAATTTTCTACTATCCCCTTTTTCGGCAAAAAATCCTCTTGTCTTTCAACACAAAAAAAGGCTGCTGCCATTGTCTATTCCCGCTGCACCAACCTTTCGTCCGCACCCTTGTTCCTGCTGTTGCCGCACCCTCAAACTGTCCGCGTCCGATCCGCCTCCAAAATTTCCGATATATACAAGTATGTAAAATTCGGTTTTAATCCGATTTTAGGGCTTTCAAAATAAAAAACCGTAGGGTTTTAAAAACCGTGCACTTGTTTTTTCTATCAGTTTCAAGTATGTTATTTTTTTCAATGATTGAAATTTGAAACTAATTTAACTATGAATTGTTTTTTTCAGTCTTGGAATCGGTTGTTGAGTTCCTGGTATTTGCTGCAGCAAAGATTGATGGAGCCGTGAAGTCCTCTTGTTCAATTGGTGGGGCTAAAGATTGCTACCCTGTTTTATTCATCCAGGTTTTATTATTATCCTCCTCCCATTCGGTGTTGCAATTTAAGTTGAAAATGTTCAATAAAAAACATATGTCTGGTCATGAGAAAAGAAAACGAAAAAAAGAGGAAGAAGAGAAGATTAAACCCCTTAAAGGATCACTTGAAAAACTTTGGAAAAAAGCCAAACCACCTGAAGAAAAAGAAGTGGCTGATGTTGAAAATGAAGTGCCTGAAATTATAAAAAATTCTATAGAAGATGAGAATGTGGTTAATGAAGACACTGAAAATGAAATAATTGAAGAAGAAATTGATGTGTTTGAAAATATGATTAGTGAAAATAGGGAATAAACTAATCCAAGTGATCATGGTTCCCTGTCTTTGAATATTTTTGATTCTCGAGTGGGGGATGGATTAAATAATAAAATGAGAGATTTGCTTGTTGAAAAGGGTCCTGTTAGAGAAACAAATATCAATTTTCCTAAAGATAAGTACAATAGGGGGTTCTCTACATATTATTTTGATCAGAAATTAAGAAACGGGGAACTTATTGATAGAAAATGGTTAGTTTACTCAAATGAATTAGATAAAGTGTTCTGTTTTTGTTGTAAAGTTGTGAAAAAAGCTCGTTCACAAAGCAATTTAGCAAGTTCTGGAGTAGATGACTGGGTGCATTTGGGTGAAAAACTTAAGCAACATGAAGATAGTCGTGAACATCTTATTAACCTTAGAGCTTGGGCTGAACTTCAAATTAGACTGAAAACAAATCAAACTATTGATAAAGAATTGCAAGAGCAAATAAAAAAAGACACTGAACACTGGAGAGATGTTATGATCAGAATAATTGCTGTTGTTAAACGTCTTGCAATGAATAATTTGGCATTTCGTGGGACGCATGACAAAATATTTGAAGATTCAAATGGTAATTTTTTGGGTTTTCTGGAGTCAATAGCTGAGTTTGATCTTGTAATGAAACATCATTTTAGACTCATTCAAAATAGGGACATTCATTATCATTATCTTAGTCATAAAATTCAAAATGATTTGATTGAAATGTTGGCATCGAGTGTCAAAAGTGAAATAATAAAGAAAATAAAAGAAGCAAAATATTTTTCTGTGATCCTTGATTGTACTCCTGATGCAAGTCGTATTGAACAAATGACTTTGGTGATTAGATGTGTTGATGTCGTGAGCTACCCAATAAAAATAGAAGAATATTTTTTAGAGTTTTTGAAGGTGGAGAACACTTCTGGCTTGGGTCTTTTTGGTGAATTGGAAGCTGCTCTTAACTCTCTTGATTTAGATATTAATGATGTAAGGGGACAGGGGTACGATAATGGTTCTAATATGAGGGGAAAACATCAAGGTGTTCAAAAAAGATTGCTTGATGTTAATCCTAGAGCTTTTTATATGCCTTGTGGTTGTCATTCTCTTAACTTGGTACTTTCAGATATGGCAAACTCTTGTGTGAAAGGAAAATCGTTTTTTGGAGCGTGTCAAGCATTATATAATGTGTTTGCTAATTCCACTAAAAGATGGCATCTTTTGCTTGAATATGTTGATGAATTGACTTTAAAATCACTATGTGTGACAAGATGGGAAAGTCGAATTGAAAGTGTTAAAACAATAAGAACTCAAGCTCCTAAAATTAGAGATGCTTTAATAAAACTAGCTGAAGTTTCTGATGATCCAAAAATAAGTTGGGATGCTGAAAAATTAGCTTCTAATGAATTTTCAAGTTTTGAATTCTTATTGAGCTTAATTATTTGGCATGAAATTCTGTACAAAATCAATTTGGTGAGCAAAAATTTGCAAGCTGAAGATATGCGTCTTGATGTAGCAATTGCAAGTTTAAAAGGGTTGGTTTCTTTCTTTGAGAAATATAGGGAAAATGGGTTTGTGTCAGCTATGATTGATGCTAAAGAACTTGCAGATGAAATGGACATTGAACATGTTTTTCAAATAAAGCGTAGGATTAAAAGAAATAGACAATTTGATGAGAATCCTAACACGGAAAGAGAACAACAATCTGCTTCAGAGAACTTTAGAATTGATTACTTTCTTGTTCTAGTTGATATGGCACTCTCTCAGTTGAAGATAAGGTTCGAACAAATGAAACTTTTCGAGTCTATATTTGGTTTTTTGTTTGATGCTTCCCGGTTGATTTCTTTGGATGATGAAGGATTGAAAGAATGTTGTGTAAAACTTGAAAAGTCCTTGACTCATGGTGATTATTGCGATATTGATGGAAAACGCTTACTTTCTGAATTACAAATATTACAGGAAATGCTTCCTAGTGTAGCATATGAGTGTGAGATTCCATGGAATTCTATCAAAGTTTTGGAATTTGTGAAGAAGATGGACATGTTTCCAAATATTTTGGTTGCTTACAGGGTTTTGTTAACTATACCTATTACTGTGGCTTCTGCTGAGCGGAGTTTCTCAAAGTTGAAATTAATTAAATCTTATCTACGCACAAGTATGACTCAAGATAGGTTGAATGGCTTGGCAATTTTGAGCATTGAAAAGCATATGCTGAAAAATATCAAAGTGGAGCATATTATCGATGATTTTGCTTCAAAAAATGCAAGAAGATGTCACTTTAAATGAGAATTGATGTTTGTTTTTGCCTATGATCTTTGTACAGGTATACTAACTTCATTTATAATTCATAATGTCTTATTTTTTTGCTTAATGTGTCTTATTATATGATGTTCATCCCATATAATTTATGTCAAATTTAGATTAATTTTAATGAGTTATTTACTTAGAGCTGTTTTTTCTTGTCAGGATACGTAATATATCTCCATTATGATCTGCTCAGTGAGGAAGAATGAGATCCAACACTTGTTAAGTTTGCTTTAGAAAGGTTAGAAAAATTTATTCAACTTTCTTGTTTCTGCTTATTACCAGTTGTATTTTTAAACATGTCATGAGTATAATAAAATTTAGTTGACATATGACAATGATATGACATATGACTTCAATTTCGTAAAAAAAATATTAAGGGCCTAAAATTTTCTTTCCGCACTAGGCCTACAAATACTCAGGACCGGCCCTGGACCCAAACTGGCACTGCTCGAATACTGCCACGGACATTGCTTATTGCCGAATCGGATTGCTTGATGATAAATAGCTTGTTCCTCATGATTATGAGATCTTTGCAGATTCTTTTCCTTATCATCAAAGCATGAGAATTTAACGAGAAAGATTGTGCTATTCGATCTAACCTTAACTTCACCTTTTAGCCTCCATATGCTTTTAAGCTTCCGAATGACAGCTAAGTAAGGCAATGGTTGATCTAGAAAAACCCAACTAGTGCATCACACCATCGATTATTCCCTTCTTAAATCACCTCATTGGAAAAGTTCATTGCAGTGGCGTCGAAAGAGGCCATCATGTTAACTGACATGTACTTCCTAGCACTTCTAGGTTTATGCTTGAACAAGGAAGTCCATGTCGGTTGACGATTATTGCTAATATTACATTCAGCGTTCCTTGAAGAACCAGACATATCTGATGTGGCAACAGTTGGAGGAGGGTCAAAGGGGTCAGGGGGAAGAGGAGGAGCACTTTAAGGAGGGAGCGATGGGATATTGAAAGGAGAGGCGGGGAGTATTGAAGAAGGGGCAACGGTAGGAAGATTGGACGTTTGAGTGGATGCAATGATTTTCGAGTTGTTAGATTTAAAGTTTCCTATTTTTAATACATTTTTATTTGTTTGATGCATTATGTTGTACAATGATAATTATGCGTGTAAGAAGGATAAAAAGACAAAGTAGTCAAAATTTAATAGATGAAAATAGGAATTTTTATAAAAGAGATAAAATAATTGACCTTTTATAACTATCGTTATAGAAATGATAGAAGAATTTGTTTATATAGAAGAGATAAAAAAGTTATGTTGTACAATGACCATTTGGTAATTATATAAATTTTATTTTTACATAATGTTTGAGGATAGATAAAATATTTTTGTCTTTGTCAAAAGAACTAAAAGAATACATTTCTAAATTAGTTTTGAAATGTTTGCATTGATCGTCTCTTCATTTGTCTATTTATCTTAATGAATTTGCAGTAAAATTTCAATATATATTGTAGTAAAGATCAAGATTGCTTTATATACTTAAATTTATCTATTGTACAATTCGTCCTATGTTTCAATAAATTTTAATTTTTATTGTACATAGGCATGGGAATAATCAACTAAGAACAACTTCAACGATTTAAGCAGGGCCGACCCCAACATAGCTACTGCCGAAGGCAAGCAACAATTAGGAAGGAAAAATATCGGAAAATGTTGCCTAAAATTTTGGTACAATAGCAGGAATCGAACTCCCATCTTAAATTCACACATCAGGCGCACTACAACCCTACCACACCTATTACTAAGATTGCAACTTCAACTAACTTTTTTAATCACAAAAAAACATCTATTATTTCCACCCTCCTCCTCCTTGCTGCCCCCTCCTGGAGGGTTTCCCTAGCCAGCCGCCTAGTTGGTCTACCCCTAGGGCCGGACTTAGATTTAAAGGACCATTAAGCATTGATATTTAGGTGATAATTTATAGCGAATATTATGTTACATGTTATATAACTGAAACAAGTTTTTTTTTTGCTAATTTTTGCTAACATATTGTTCCTTGTGGAATTATATATGCTAATTGAGCAAAACGTTGGAATCATACGTTAATCTTGACTTGGTATTTCCACGAAGCATTAATCAGATTTTGTTCACTTAATACAAACTTATACTTGAATATCAAAATTTCATTAAGGCATATGTTTGGAAAATAAAGGGCTCTAAGCATAAATGCATATATTTATACATTTATCATTTTACAAAAAGATGAGTAAATTTAGTTACTTAATCAATTTATCGTTTTTGTTTTAAAGCTAAATATAGACAAAATATTCTAATGTGTGTACACGAATTGGCATACTTATAATAAGGTATATATTTATCCTTTTTTGTTTAAAAGATAAAATTAATGCTTTAAGAATTTATCTTTATGGAAAATTATAAAAATAATATGGAAAAATACAAATAAATTTTCCTTATGCAAAAAAGTTGAAAAGATGACAGAATTTAACGAATTTATTTTATGTGTAATGACACATCATTTCATCTTTAAAAGTCAACACTAATACATCTACGGTATTCATGTGTCGATCGTTTGAGTGTCAAAGAAATAGTTTGCTTCGAGTGAAAGAAAGGAAAAACAAAATATAGTCGCATGACGAGTAATATATAACATACATCAAGTCTTTACAAAATAAACTTTTTGTATACATACATCAATCAAATTAACTAACATATCATCAATCCAGACACTCATAAAAAATTTTCCTTACACATACTGATAAATCAATTAGTAAATGCAAGATTGTTGTAATATGTAAAAGTAATAAAGGTGAATATGCTAATATGCTAAGGGACTTTACTGCAATTTACATGGCATGTAGACTCTATAAAGGGGACTGTTAAAGGGACTCTACATTTGGATAAGGGGAGTAACAATTTTTATTTACTGTATAATTATTATGGGAGGACAAAATAAATTATCCCCTTAAAATATTAAGTTGGAGTCCCCTTAAAATCATACTCTCCTTAATCAAATTGGAGTCCCTTTAACAATCCTTCTATAATAAAGGAATTGCTTACATTGTTTTACACCTGAATGAATAAAAATGAAAAATCTCTCCCTAATATTTTATGTTCTTTCTAATGGTTTCTCCTCTTTTATTTATTTTGTTTTATTTTATAACACGTTATCAGCACGAGATTCTATTGGAGTTATTTTTTTTTGAAATCTTCTAGATCTACATCTATGGACACTATGCCATAAACGACCTAATGCAACAAAAAATTGTTGGCACAAGCCCAAAATGTGTTGGCATAGTTCTTTGGCAACATTTTTAGGATAATGCAATTTTCACCATTGCTGCAGACCTCAAAGGCAACATTTTGACTGTCTACGACAACATAACAAATATTTTTGCAACAGAAACTTATTTGGGACTATAGCAACATCATTATGTGTCTATAGCAACATTCCAAAAATGTTGCTATAGATATTTATGTTATTATTTTTAAATATATATCTATATAATAAAATCCCCCCCCCCCCCCGGACAAACAACAAGACAAAGAGGGGCTGAGATTTAATATTGAAACATATATCAAGCGGCTATTAACGGTACCCGTTTCCTCGAACGCAAAACAGAAATAAATGGACCTACTTAATTGGTAATTAAACCACATCCTTTTGATTTTTATCTATTTCCCCACGATTCATTACCGGTAATTACTTCCCTTTCTATTTATTCAATTCCACATTATTATTTTTTCCAACGATCCCTTCAAAACCATTATTGAGTCTTCTCCATCGCTCCAGCAAGGATCTTATTCTCCAAAGCAAAAAAAATTGTTTTCAATTGGATAGAAGTATAGCAACTATGGTTAGATAATCCTGCATCGCTAATATGATTTAACATAATGAATTTTATATTATTTGTGCTTCCTGAATCACTACGTTTGAACCGACATCGCTTTGTATTTTTTGGTGTTCAATATGAAAACAAATTGCTAATCGGCATCGCTCTATAGTACGATTCAATTTCTTTTAGTTTCAAGTGTTTGTGGTGATTTATCCCATCTAGACATGCAAAAGCAAAAGCTGCCATTGTAGAGGGCATATTTATCGCCATTTGTGTAATTCCTTTTTTGTATAAGCAATTAATGGTACCTTTCTAAAGAAAAAATAGGTGGAACATTAACTTATATGACATATGCAATAAACTAATGCATTAACATTAACATAAATTGACAACAATTTGTTCCACCAGTCAGTTTTTTTTTTTTTTTTAACTATAATTGGGCCATTACATTTACAATCAATTTATTAAATGCAGGTTGGTTTTATAATGTTTTCAACGTAACTTATGGAAAACAAATTTATTTAAGCTAACAGGTTATCACCATGTACATATAGAAACAGTCCAAACTATGGTTAGATAATCCTGCATCATTGCACTTGATTTGTTGTCACCATGTACATATAGTCTATCTCCTCTAAGAAAATGGTACCACCTTTGGTATGTTTGCATGTCATAATAGGATTTTTTTTTTATTTTTTTTTACGTTCATTAATGATAACGAGAATGATAGATGCTAAAATTTATAATGTAATCGTTTCAATCTTAGGCAAGGAACTGTTAAGGAGGAAAAGAGACATTCTACATGTTAGTCAAAGCAAGCAAAGTTAACGTTGTCTTGGAGCTACTGTCTTAGATCATATGCCACATGAAGTCAAGCCATCTGGATATTACATATATGTGATGCGTCCTTTGTTTTCATCTCATTATGTTATTATAAATGTTGCCATGTAATTCTACAAGTTAGACTAATTGTTACTCCATGATTGATGTGTTGATATATGAATTCAAATTTTTTTGTCTTATGTGCAGGATTAACATTCACGTGTATTCTTTTGGATAGCCAATTGATTTAATTAATAGTATATACTTTATATCTTAGTTTGCAAGCCGTATAATCAGTAAGCTCTCCTCTTCTTTTCAAATATGTTTCCATAGCCATTGTTTGATCAATTACGCCACTTGATCAAAATAAAAATTTATCGCTGAATAAAAGAATTGCACCTATATCCTATCATATTATATAAAGAAAGCTGTTGCATGCGTGCCATTTAATGCATACACTATTGCATGTTGTTTTTTCATGCAGTTTTGTCTTCTTTTCTAACATACAGTTAGTATAAATGTAAAAAGGAGGATTGGAACATAACACTAAACCACAGAAAATAACTTTAACTCACTGTGTTTCAAAATAAATACAAAATCCTATTTATTATATATTAAAAGAATCAATTACTAGACGTATAACCCCACATTTGTTCATATACGGTTTCCACCTACTTCTCTCATTTCTTTATATTTTTTGACTTCTTTCTCTGCTACAAATACTAATTTATAGAATATAAACGCATGTTGTAACGCATACAAACTCTCCATAATATCATCTGAATTTTACCTTCCATAACTTTGGACACAATGATGATACATAATTTAATCTTTCATAACTCTTCATATTCCCTTTTCATAAACTCTCCTTGATTATATTTCTTCTTACCGAATTAATAGTTTTATTCGTACTTTTTTCATGCATTGTATCTTTATATTCTTTCGCTTTCATTTTGTATTCTTTTGTCATATTCTTCCATCCTTTATTATTTACGTGATATAATTCAATAATATTACATTCAGTAACATCCAATTTTCATTACATTACCTGCTACAACCAAAAATTAAAACACAACATTACTACACACATAAAAAAATATTTCATGAACATCATTCCACGCGCGAAGCGCGTGCCAAGACCACGCGCGTGCAAACTACAACACCCCGTACTCTATGCTCCCGTGCAAACTATAACACCCCGTACTCTATGCTTCCATGCAACGCACGGGTTTCCACTCGTATATATATAATATAACAAAAAGGAGAATTAAATGCTACTACAGAGTATTAAATATTCAAACAATATTTTTATTCAAATAAATATTTTGTTTCAACATTTGAAATAGTACATATTTCTAACTCCACTATTTACAATTCACGGTTAATAACATAATCAATCTCATATACAGATGTTTCTCACCACATCACTCAGTTCACTCATTACATATGCAGTTTCAATTTATATAGACATTGACATTTACAAATAAATGATGAGCCGAGTTCCGAGCCGAAGGCGAGCCGAGAAACGGGTCCGGGGGGCAGCGCCGGTGGGGTCCCAGGGCCCCACAATCCAGGTGGCTCTACATCAGTTAGGTCGAACAAGTGGACACCGCCCAATTCATCAGATATCGGAAGACCAAACCTTCTTTGAAACACTGCACATCGTCGTCCATCATCAGCGAACTACCATAATCTTGACTACCTCTGCTAACCATCAAACTTCCATATTTCACCTCACCAAACTCATCACAAAACTACTCGGTAGCGATCAACATCACTCCTCTATCAAAATTGTACATCGCTGCATACCCTGCATACTACACCACTTCTGCATATATTAATCACCACACTGCAAGCTGAACTAGTATGGTACTCTATTGTAAGATTTGCCAATATTGTTGTCTTAGTCCCTGACAATGCAATAATCGTTTGTAGAACTGGATCTATCAAAACTTACAACATCTCTTCCAATGATGTAATCAAACGATGATCAAGATCAACAATATGAACCTTGTTCCCCCAATCCAGCTTGGAAACAATTATGGAATCAACAGATGCTAACAATAGAGCATAATAATAACAACAATAAGTCTATTATATTCTTAGATAACAACTAACGACAATATTATTTCTGAAAGCCCCACCTATGTCAGGATTAGCCTGACTGATCCAAGAAATATTTCGCTCGATGTTTCTAAGAAGTAATTGTAATACTTCAAATTGGTCAGTTGAAACCGCATAAATTGTATTGTTACTCAAGAATGAAGACTACATAAAAAAAACATTCATTGCTCTTTGTACAGAAATAAAAAGATATAATCAAATTTGTAGTCGAATTTCATAGTTTCTAATCGAACATAATCATCAAATTATCGTGATTCACATGTACGGAAATTAAAAGATACTTATTATGAATGTAACAACAAAATTTGTTTGGCAAGATTTTGAAGCAGCGTTAGTGCAAACACTTAGAGGGCGTGTTTCATAATCAAAATTTATCGATCCTAAAACACAAACAGATGCACGAAAACCAACAAAATAAAAATACCAACTGCGAAACCATGCAATTCCACTTCCGATCCAATCCATCGACGTCTGAAGCAACTCAACCCTATTCGAACACTGCAGAGTCGATGAGACGGCATAAACTAGATAAATTTTAGCCTAAAGATCTAAGCATTTTTATTTTTTTAGATCTGATTCCTTTTTTAAGAGCGGCTTTGGGATGAGAAAATTTGAGAAGTTGAAGACGGTGAGAAGTTAATAACGAATAGATCTGAGAAGTTGAGAAAAAAGGAATGGAATGGTTTAGGGAAGTTGATTTCCTATTGGTGGTGTGGGATTTTAATGAATTAGTGAGGTGTCAACTACAAATGTTGTTTTTAAAAGGTAAATTAACGGATAGATATACATGTTTTTAAAGGTGCAGATTGATGACATGACAAATGTTTATAGCTAAGGTAACACTGTATCAAAATGTTGCATCGTGTTACACTTCTTTATCTAGGGCAACACATTTTTATGGCTAAGGTAACACAAAAAATAGAACATTGCAGTAGGACCAAAATAGTATGGCTATCGTCCCATTTTCGCTGGCAACACCTTGAAAATTTGTTGCATTAGGCCGTTTATGGCATAATGGGATTTGTCATGTAAGTTATTTTCGTTTGAAGACTATTAATTCTTGGATTTCTAGATTTGTTCCACAATTATTTTCTGTTAGAGAATCTTCGATTAATGGATCTATGAATTTTTTATATCTTATATTCTTTTAGATCTGATTCAAACTTCAGGATCTGTTTTTTTATTTTCTTTATAGATCTAGATTATTTTTTTTGAAACCTATTAAGGCTGTTTCAGCCCAAAAGAAGCCCATATAGGCAATCGTGATTACAACCGAAATAAGATAACTCAGTTACAGTTATAACCTACATTAGTCCATAATTCGACAACTCATCATATTTCACAATCAGTAAACCCTCACTAACCCCAAATGCCTCTCACCGAAGAAATCATGGCGGATCTTGGCTTCGAGTATCAGTACTCCTTCCCCGCGTCACCATGGGATCCACTTCATTAGTTTCAAGGTGTCATGCTCCCTCATATCCAATGAGTGTCCTCCCCCTTGTTCTTTTGATTACATTTGCATCAATTTCAATAAGCTTGTTAATCTCTTCAACTGACTTCGTCTTGTGTTGAAATTATCGGCAATTCCGTTCTTTCCAAATTCTCCACATCACAGTTATGATGGAAACGTAGCGTACTACTCCTATCGTGTTTTTTCTGCTCTAGCCATTGCTCAGGTAAGAAAAAACATCACCGATTTTCCTTTCATGGTTTGTGCTTTGAGCAAAAAAATTCTAGGCAAACATGTTTAATAATGTTACCCGAAAATTCACACTAGAAAAATAAGTGTTCATGCGTTTTTGTTTCCCTTTCACATAAGCTGCACCCAATTTCATTAATAATACCCAGTTGCAAAGCCTGTCTTTTGTTGGAAGTCTTCTTTTAATCTCTTTGAAAGCAGTGAAAGCCATTCTAGGAGGAATAACTTTGTCCCAAACTATGTTGCACCAGCCAACGACATTGTGTGATTGGCGAGTTAAGTCCCATGCTGAATTCATTGGATCCATCTCATTTCCACTTATCATGCTCTCCACCAAAATAAAGAGGTAAAAATTCAATTTTCCTCTTTAGTTCTTTAGAACAATGAAGACTGTCACATTTCCATTGTTCATTCTCCACAATATCATTAACAGAAGTGGTGGGGCAACCGTACGCAGAATACGTATCCCATTCAAGATGATCAATCAAAGATTTGAGATCAATCCATGGGTCTCTCCATAGATCAGTACCTAAGCCATTGGCAAAATCTCTTTCAATAAATTTTGCAAGTTTATCTCTAATTCTCAGAATCACCGTCCTCGTCGTATATGCATTAATATCAATTTCCATAGTCTAGAAGTTATCTTTTATGTATCCATTCCTCGTCCATCTTGCCCATAATCCATTGTCATATATGATTTTCCATACTTGCTTTAATATAAATGCATCTCTCATATCTCTTAAGTTTCTCAATCCTACTCCTCCTTCTGCTTTAGGCTTACATAAATCACAGTATTTGATTTTATGCATGCCACCCCTCCAAATGAAATCAACACACACACTTTCAATCTTCTAAATAGATGCATTAGGTAGATGAAAAATCTATAGGAAAAAATTATCTTTTCTTGAATAACAGTATGCACAAGTTCTATTCTGCCAACAACAGATAGGAGACGGGAGCTCTAACCCTGTAGATGATCTCGAATACTAGTGATAATAGAAGCACATTCTCTATCAGTAATTTCATTCAAAGATAATGGAACTCCAAGATATTTAACCGGTAAACTCCATTCTCTCACTTTGAGAATATTCATAATGACCTCCTTACTTCTACAAAATTGGTTAAAATAATATTTAGTCTTTAACTCATTCATTTTCAAACCCATAATCCTGTTTAAATTACCAAATATCTCCATGATTTTTAGGGCAGCTACATCCTTTGCTTTGATACATATAATCAAATCATCAGTGTATAAAAAATTACTAATGTATTGTTGAAAATTGTGGATAGGCCGAATAACTTTCTCAAAGTGCTCAATCTCCATCTGTAATGTAAAATATTCCATCACCACAACAAACAAGTATGAAGAGAGGGGATCTCCCTATCTAATACCTCTAGTACTAGTAATGAAACCCTTCGGAACACCATTGATCAGAATAGAGAAGATTGGTGAGTTAATACATTCTGCAATAAGTCACGTAAATT
The DNA here is from genome assembly GCA_030737875.1 of Allium sativum. NCBI lineage: Eukaryota > Viridiplantae > Streptophyta > Magnoliopsida > Asparagales > Amaryllidaceae > Allium > Allium sativum. The sequence continues at coordinate 452,063,521 of CM060920.1, read as the reverse complement.
TCATTGGGAACCCTATAGCATTAAGCATATAAATAATGAAACTTCGTATAATTTTGTCGTATGCTTTGTGGAGGTCAACTTTTAAACAAAATTTATCAGCTCCCTTCTTACTAAAGTTTCTTATCAATTCATGTGCTAGCAGAGAGTTCTCTGAAATGCTCCGCCCTTTAATGAATGCACTTTGACACTCAGCAATCATGTCTGGTAACACCTTTTTCATTCTGTTGCATAAGACCTTGCTAAGAATTTTGTATAGGATATTGCAATATGAAATCAGTCAGTAATCTGCAATGGACACTGGTTTATCAGTTTTTGGTATAAGACAAAGAAAAGTGCGATTAATTTATTTTAAAATTTTCCAGATTGAAAATATTCATTCAAAGATAACACCAGCTTATTTTTCATGTCACTCCAGTGGCTCTTGAAGAAGCAGGAACTAAACCCATTGGGCTCGAGGGAGGAATCAACGTGGATGGAGGTGACCGCATCTTGAATTTCGACCTTGGTGAATTTTCTACACAGCATACGCTTGCTCCTAGCATTGGTCACTTTCCTGGTGTGGATTTGGGTAAGTCAGTTTTAGATTTCCCATTATATAGTTAATTGAAGTAGTTAGTGGCTTCCTTTTCAAATTTGTGATAGTCCACTAGCTGCTTGCCATCTTGATCAAAAGTTTCATGATTATAGCTCATATTTCTTCTACATGACATTTTACTGTAAAACAATTTAGTGCATTCATCCCCTTCAGATACCATTTCTCTTTGGCGTTCTATTTGAGCTCTACAACTTTTATCTTTAGCAGTTCTTTTAGCTTTACTTGATTTTCTTGATGGCAGTGCCAAATGTCATTAGTAGCATCCCCACCGTCCATCTTTTTCAAAAGATCAGCGAGTAAATTTTCAAGGCTAATAATCTGGTCCTCTTCCTTTGGTCTGGTTTTATTCCAAATCTTTAAATTGTTTTTTGTACTTTTAGGGAAGCAAACAAAGTTATACAAGTAACTCTCATTAAAGTTAAGTTCCTCAAAAAACAAATTATCATTGTAACCATCAATAAAAAGCCAATTATTAGCAAATCTAAAAGGCTACCCTTTGGGTTTGTCATTTCCGTTCATCAGATTAACATGTATTGAGCAATGATCACTTGTTGATGATGGGAACACATTGATCTTCATGTCAGTGAATTTATTGATGTAGATAGAGTTAACAAGAACTCTATCAAGCCTACAAGATATTTTCCTGCTTTCATTACTTCGCCATGTATATTGCAGGCCACCATGCACAGGTTCCACCAATCTTGAAGACACAATGCAGGTATTAAATTCTGAAAGCTGAGAAACATGACATTTTCACCTCCCTTCTTTTCTTCTGCTCTTATAATAGAATTAAAATCCCACATTACTAGCCATGCACCTTGTAAACTCCTTGCTAAGTCATTAATGTTATTCCATATAATATTTCTTTTTGATTCATCATGTTACAAGCATATACAATGGACACATTCAAAGCAAGTCCTCCAATATTTAACAAGTTAACATTTATTTGTTGTTCATCTTTGTCAATAACATTACGTTTCCATACAAGCTTATTCCATAGAATCAAGATTCTACATTTATTTTAATATTCATTGTTGTTAATAAGATCCTATTCATTACCCATAGAATGCTTGGAAAAATCCAGATTTTCATCATTTAGGTTGTTCTCCAAAATACCCAAAAACGAAGGATGCAACTTCCTTCGAAGATTTAGGAGGTCTAAACAACGGGTATCATTGTTTAAACACCGCATATTCCAACTAATTAGGGACATTTAGGTGGTTAAGATCTACTTCTCAATCTAAAAGTAATCCCATCCCCCACTTGAGTTGAACTCTTACCACCTCCAAATTTGGAGAACTGTTTTTCATATTTTTCATTTGCTTTGGTATATTTTTTGCCTTTGCTATCTCTTATTTCTTGCTTTTCAGTCTCATCATCTAAATTTACTTCATTTATAATGTCTTTAATTATTTCAGATGCCTGTTCAGATGACTCTACCACCTCCGGATTATGGTGAGCTTGCGCCATCGGTTCATCAACTTCTTGCTTCACCGGAGACTTCAGGCTGGATCTCTTCCCCCTCCATAATTTCTACCAAGGAATTAGATGTACAGTTAGTATTAGGGGTGGCTTCAGCGGCAATTTTGTCATTGGCATTAGTGTCTGTGTTTTTGCTACTCTGCTGATCAGTATGTAATGTGTGATTCGTTTTGGCTTTCCATACTTGTCTCACGGTTTAATGGTAGATCCACACTGATTATCAGTGTAGCCAAAGAAGTTGCACTTACTACAAGCAGGTGGGTAGAATTCATATTCTACATCTTGTATATATAGATTCCCTTGCTTATCTTTAGCTCTAATTTAATTTTTATGTTCATCAGTTGCTTTAATCTCTACAAGCACTCTTGCATAATTCAATTTTTTTAACCATGCGTGTGTTTTCATCCATTTTTAATGGAGTACCAAATAGACTAGCAAGCATGCTAATACCCCTTGCATTCCAAAGAGACAAGTCAAAATTCATTAGTTTAATCCAAACTGTGTGCGTTTCAAACATATCTCATTCTAACCGAAGATTTGGTTCCCATTTTTTGTTAAAATCAATTTGCTATCCATAAACCAATGTCCTCTATTTAAAACTATGTTGCAGTCATCTTCTTTTTTAAATTTGATCAAGTAGAAACCATTCTCCCTAGCAAAAACATTTCACGAACCATTTGGTTTCCTTTTTCTTTTGATGTATGCAATTAAATAAATGTAATAAGGTGGTTTACTAATCAGATATATGTAGATCGAATTTTTCCATAAATTCTCAGCTTTATTGAGTACAAGATCATCTAGATCTGCATATTCTCCTTCACTATCCTTCAAATTTTGGAATAATTGAATTCCTCCATCTATTCGTGTGTTGCCAGCAATAGCATCAATCCAAGATCTGGTCCCACTTTTAAAACTTTGGGAAAAAGGTTTGTTTGTGTTTTTTTGTTCCCAAAACAAGTAGGGTTATTGTTAGCAGCTATTCTATCATTCGAGATCTTCCTTTTGCCAACCCTCTGCCATCCATCCTCCTTAGAATTTCCAGTCGCCTCTCCAGAAGATGCAGCTGCCATTAGGGTTTGAATGATTTCAAATAGAAAAAATTTACAACTTATTTCAAATACAATGTATAGATTTAGATTGAGTTCTAATAGATCTATTTTTTGGATCTAATTATTTTTATTGGCCCTAAATATGTGTATATATTTTTTCAATCCTTTGCAAATCTAATTTTGATTTTTTTTCAAATCCAATATGATAGAGATTTGATTATATATGTATTGTTTACATTATTGATGATATGGAGATAGATTTAATTTTATCTTTCCTTATCTACTATTACTTTTCATATGTAATTCTTTTGCTTAAAGATTGAGGATAGAATATCTCTTGAAAAAATATATTAATTTTTATGTGTACCCAACAGAATTATGTTTATAAATTATAATGATGTAGCATTTAATATCAATAACAATATTAATTTATCATTGCAAGTGAAATTGAAAACTCATGACGTAAGCAAATTCTTTAAAATTAGGAACCTGAAGTTCATATGCCAATGAGCTAAAGTTCATATACAAATTCTTTCAAATGATGAACCTGAAGTTCATATGCAAATGAAGAACCTGAAGTTCATACGCAAATGAGAAACATGTAATAAAGCCTCAAAGAATATAACTGCATTTAATATTTGCTTATAGCAAATGACCTATAATAGAACGGATTTGAAAAATCAATGAAAGAAAAACTTTCAGTAAAAGGCAAAAGGCATATATTCCATTTTTATGCCACACATAATTTCTTGAAGAAATTTATTGTTAGAAGAGATCATTAATAAATACTATTTTTTTGAATAAAAATAGTAAAATGACTCTCATATGTGAATAAAATCACTTTCTAGAGAAATTGCTAATTTAAAATATATAATAATAATATGTAAATTATAATAAAACCTGAAGATTTATTACAGTAATTTTAGAACATATCATATTTTCAGAAGAAATATTTTATTGTTTCTTAGAAATTTTTATATAGAAAATATGCATCTCTAAGATCATATTAAGTCAAGATCTAAATATTGATCTTAATTTAGTACACCTGAAGTGAATCCAAAAACAATTTTTGTTATAAAATGGAAAACTTGGAACCTGCAGTTTCCATAATGGTAAGAGGTAATTTGATGTAAAAAGAAAGATCTAATGATCTTTATATAGATTGTATAATTTGAATCTAAGACATGCAATTGTTTTTATGTTTGTGAACTTTATGTACAAAACTGTAAGTTTTTTCAGTCATATTAGAGAATGCAAAATATTGGTTCTATGATTATACACTTTTACTTAATTCTTGATCAGACATTATGCGTATATATGGTATTTTTAGGAAATATGATGTGACAGCCCACCCCGCACCAGCCGACATTTCAATGAAAGTGCGTTGTGCCAATGTCCAACCAGCACGGGACGGTCGCCAAAGAAAGGAAAGAAGGGAATTTGAACTAGCAAGGAACCTGTAGAATGTCTCACAGCGCATGGAATAAAATATAATAATAACATACTTGACATAAAACAGGCGAGACAGTGCATAAGCTAAAAACTAAACCATCATAGCAGCGGAAAATCCAAATACAGCTTATGTTCCACATCATCGTTATTAAAACTTTTAAAAGCTGTCTCTAAAGAAAAATAAGGAAGGTACACTACTAATGCCCAAAGTAGTGACCAGCAGCGACATAGGGAGAATATCTATATATATATATCATACGTGGAAGCCTCTTGCTCGTCTCCGGCACAACTACTCGTGCATAGTCAACCGACATGTCTCTAGCCTTCCCGTTTAAGAGCACCTAGAGTAATAAGAAGAGACATAAAACTCTGAGTCAGACAAAAGTCTAGTATGAGCGATAAGCAGCAAAACAGAACAGTAACAGGTATACTAAACCATACCTGAACCTGGACCTGCAACCAAAGAATTAACACAACAAGATGTACAATACTCTAGGGTGACACTAACATATGGTGTAAAGACACGGGGCAGGGGTGTGCATGTCATAGTGATGGGAAACAATCAAGCATAGCAACCATCCTCACATCTCTCACTTAGTGCGTAAAGCATACGATATCCACCGCCTTGATCACCCAAATCCTTGCTATAATCACTCTGCCCCATGGAGTCATGGCGACTCCACTGCACTGGCCCATAGCCACTAGTCCTTGCTATGTCCACTTTTCCCTATGAAGTCATGACGACTTTACTGCACTGGCTCATAGCCATGCTACGATCACTATGCCCCATGGAGTAATAACTACCCCATTGCACTGATCCGTAGCCTAACATCCGTCTTGGTGGTGAGTCAAGGTTATGGACATCGATAACCCCTTAACACACGTCCCGCAGCAAAAACCAACTCATGAAGTTAACTCGTTGGTTCTCAATTGGATCCTGAGTACAAACTTCTCATTTGGACTACCTTTACATCTTGGGTTTGGTCATTATCTGTAACAACCCGAAAATCTGGGCCAGTTTAAAAATTTTATTTTGGCAATTTTGGCGAATTTTGAATATTTAAAATAGATTATTTTAAATAATATCGACGAAAATTTATTTTGAGTAGAATTCGAACGTATATATTATATACGTCGTCGTTAGAATATAAATATTTATATATAATTATAAATAGAATTGAAAATGGCGCGGTAGTTCGATAATTCGATTTCAAACTTCAAATGAATGTACCGGGTGCAAAACAATCCGGATTTTAGTGAAACCAAAAACGATAGGATCTAATTGATGATATCTTTCCAACGAATCCGAAGAATCGAAATTTCATAGCGTGAATCAAAAGATATGTCCAGTTGAAAATTCTGAATAGTCGCTATGGAATTCAGGCCCTTAAAAATGGACATTTTGCAAATGACCTCGGATTTCGACGAAACCAGTTTGTTGGATCTGTGATGTAAAATTATTGCTAGGTTTCAAATTTCATAATTTTTCGAATCAATATGTGAGCGTGGCAAAGGGAAACGCGTTGGACCAGTTTCAGTTGATTTTAATCGACTAGAAAATGGCCATTTTTCCAACGGTCTCAGAATTCGACGAAACTAGTTTTGTTAGGACCGTATCGTCAATACGAAGCTAGAAAATATTTTTCGGGAATTTTTCTGGTTAGTATGTGACCCCGGTAATTTGAAATGTACGTTTAAAATTCAATATAGTGATTTAAATGTAAATTTAACGGAAACTGATTGTAACAGCCGAATCAACCTACGATATATATCCCATTGTGTTCGGAATGGGGGTAATACGCTATGGACGACAGGCGGTGGACCTCGTTTAGAGGTCGTATGTAAAAGTCAACTTTATTTGAAAATAAATAAATAAAATAAATTAATTATATATTATTATTCTCCCCCCCACTTATCCCTTACCGTTCATTCAGAAAATAGAAATAAAAAAAAAGGGAAAACCCGCTCGTGCCTGGACTCCATCGCCGCGCCACCGCAGGTGGACCCCGCCGCCGCGCCTCCCTGTCAGGCCTCCCTCTCCTCCGTCCTTCCTATCTCCGGCGACCCCAACCCCCAGCTCCAATCGAAAACCCCCAATCCCCAGCCAGAACCGAACGCAACCCCAATCCCGAGAAGACCACCGCCGCACCCGCCATCCCCGGACTCGATCCGACCACTGCGACCACCCCATACCCCCACGACGGCGCCAACAGCTCGAGCCGCCACCTCGATCCGTGCAGAAATAGACCCTTCCCTCTTCGAAACTCTGTAAGTTTTTATTGGCTTTGAAAAATTGATTTTTATTGCAAGTAAAAACTGTTTTTTTTATTTTAACATAAAGTTTTGTAAAAAGGTATGATTTTTAAACATATGTTGAGAATTAAAAATATGATTTTTATATTTTTAAAGTATTAAAAATATAATCTTTACTATATAAAAGATGTAAAAATATGATCTTTGGTTAGGTAGAGAATTAAAAATATAATTTTTACATGATAGGAATATTAAAAATATCATCTTTATATGTGTAGAAAAATAAAAATGTGACTTTTATAATGATATATTTGAAAAGGTGAAGTCTTTATATTTGAAAAGGTGAAATCTTTATAGTTGAAAAGGCGAGATCTTTATGAATTTAATAGCGAAGTGAAAAATTCGATTTTTAAATGTATGAAGCGATTATAAAAATATGATTTTTAAATTGAAAACGAACAAATAAAAATGTGATTTTTATTTTAAAGACATCAAAATATAAAAATGTGTGATTTTTATATATGTAGTGAATACGGGCAACGAATGTGACGAAGATGCGATAACGATGAAGATTTCTATCAAAGAAGAGTTAAGAGGATTGGATTGCTATCGGTGAGAACTTCTCACTCTTCAATTTCTCTTTCTAGTTATATAGATATATACTAGGATGCAAACGGTGTTTAGTAGCACCCGACACAATCGTCCACAGACCATGGACTTGTTTGTTTGATTGCAAAAATTAGTTAGATTATTTGATTGAAATTGAATTGTGTGGTGAAATGAAATTGATTTGATTGATGTGTGAATGGCGTGGGCCTTCACTAGAACGGGGATAAGGCTAGGCCTCGTCCCGTTTCTAGTATCGTGCCGTTATGCCGCCGAAATTTTCTAAAAATAAGTTAGAAAAATAAAGATAACATTTTATTTAATAAATGAACCGAATAGAATATTCATAGGTTGAATAAAATAGTTTGATCGTTAAAAATATAATTTTTAACGTGAATGAGAATAAATAAATATTCATTTACAAACCGGACGGTTTGTTTATGTACACCTATTTGAAGGACATTGATTGGGACGATAAATTTTACACATCGCCCAACTGCACAAATAAAAATCTGCGTTTGGTTGCTTGAAACCCCACACGGGTATTGGGATGATATTTGACGTACACTAATCCCAATTGTTTAGTTGTATGTCGATCGATGGATTGACAGGCTGTTATAAGCGTCGAATATTTATCTTTGATGCTTATACAGTGTAGAATGCACTTTGGATGATGGTTGATTATTCATCGTTGTTGATATATACATGTGTTGTAGAAAATCCATATAATTAACATTATATGGTAATTGATTGGGCCTCATTCCAGTTTTAAAATAGAAATATTTGAAAAAGAAATATTTGAAATAGAATATTTGAAAATAGGAATATATGAAGCCGTATTGATTAGATTGACGCCATTTTGACGTGAACGATATTTATATCGATTTTATTCATTTTATAATGAATATCGAAAGTGATTTCAAAATCTGATATTTTGAAAAGAGTTGAATAGAAATGAATTCGAATTGAAATTGAATAGAAATGAATTCGAATTGAAATCAGATAGAAATAAATTCGAATTGAAATTGAATTGAATTGAAAAACGAACTGAAATTGAATTAGAAATCAATTTGAATTGAAATCGATTTGAAATGAATTTAAAACGAAGTTATATTGGAATATTTAATTTTGATTTGAAATTGAATATGAAATTTAAACCGTTTGGAAAACGAATTTAAAACGATTTATAAAATACGTTTTAAAGGAAATCGACGAAGTATATATTATATATATTATATATATAATATAATGGCCTGAATAGAACGCGCCGCGCCGCGGCAGTTCGCGAATTTCGACCATTGACTTCGAACGGATATTACGGGAGATCCGACCGTCGGATTCTCCTAAAACCGGAACCGTTGGGTTCGTAGCGAAAAGAGCTTTCTAACGAATACTAGAAATTTGAAATCTAATGGTTGGATTTGGAATTATGTCCAAATCAAATTTGAAAAAGGTCGCTGTAAGTGCAGTTCGATGGCCGTTGATGGAAATCGACTGTACGGGCCTTGATAAAATTATTAAAAATAGTAATAATTTGTGTAAAATCATAAGAAATGATTTAGAAAGAACTGGGATAAAAAAATCCCATATGTGAAAAGATAAAAATAGATTTTTATCGAAATGAACTAGTTTTGAACTAGAATTATAACTCTATTTATTTTTAAATAAATAAATTGAATTTGAAATGGTTTTGAAAATAACCAGAATTTCCAATGATTGCATTGGAATGGATTTGAATCGAAATTGTCTTCGGAATATTTCGATGTTGGATTCTGTGATTATACAGATGTTGTTATGGAAATTTGAAAGATATAGATATATATATATCGTTATTTCCAACACGATATTTGTTGGTCGTAGAATTTGATATTGAATATAAGCCGGGATATTTTCTATTCAAAAGCCTTGTATTTAATATCAAATGTGATTTGGGTTTGTCGTGAATGGTGTCTTGACTAACACTGTTCTTGAACCCAGTGGAGAAAAGATTAAATCTTTTTATTTAGATTTAATGAAGTGTACCAATTAAATAATATTTAATTGGAATTGAATTGATATTGATTTTTGGGTTTATCGTGGGCAGTGTTTTTAAATAACACTAGTTCTTTAATCCGATAATTAATGGAATGTGATTTTGGGTTTATCGTGAACTGTGTTTTAAATGACACTGATTCTTCAACCCAGTTAAAGATTAAAACTAAGTAGAGTTTTAATGAATCTTTAATTAGATTGAAAAGATCGAGAATGGATTATCACCAGTTTTGCTCCAGGCGAAAGTTAAATCTTTAATTAGATTTGAACGCGAAATGGTAATTGAATTTACCGATAACACCGTGGTGTTAGATATGAAGTAGGACCAGTTTTACTTCATGGGATTAATAGGTTGGGAGTGGGAAATCAAAACAAATGATTACTTCGGTAAGGTTCGTTAATCCCGACTAGTTGAATCGAAATTCAAAAGAAGATTAAAGAATAAATTCAAGGAATTTATCTTGGATAAAATTAATGGGAACCTTTCCCTATAAATGTGAAATTTAGAAACTAACTGTCGGTTAGCCAAGCAGAATGGTTTTCTGGATATTGATCTGATGTTGGTTTCGGCCTTCGGGGTTAATATTTGGGGAATTATTCTCTTGATTAATTTACGGTTAGTGACTGATGAATTGGAATGAGGCGTATGTTGTGTTTGTGTAACACTTTTATAATATATACGCGAGTTATTCAGAAAGACCGGGTTTATCCCATTCTGAATAACTGATACGACGATAAGTCGAAGGTGAAGACGGTGGTTGAGACCGGAAGTCTTCACGTCGTTTGGGTGGTTACTGATGATCTTGATTGGGCTGTACACCCAAGAAGATGGAAATAGTTAGTGATCGTCCAGACGTACTTGGAGATCGATGGATATGCGGGGTACTAGGTGCCTCCGGTTTCGTTCAGACCCAGAACGGACTTGTAAATGGACTGTGTGTCTGACATTGGATTTTAGTCTGTGTGATTGATCTCTATTAAATATATATCTGTTTGGCGGCGGAGAATTTATTCTCTTGCTTAACGCCCTTCTCTGAGACGTACGAGCTCAGGGGTTATATATTGATGGATATCAAACGCATGGAGTGAATTGCCCATGTGACATGCCTAAGTGGCAAATGATCAAGGCTTCTGTTGAAAAGCAAAGTCTTGTGGTAGATGATCAAAGCACGACCTTTGTGGCATAGCTTTGTGTAACGTTGATTCGCGAGCTTCACACCCGGTATGAACCAAAAACGGGAGAGGACGTCAGGGAGGGCATGCGTTTCTTTCTAGCTAGAAGTGGCGTCAGTGGTTTTATACGCCCTGACGAGTTTGACTTATGTGGTTGTTGCTGTTGCGAGGCGCCTCGGTTATATCGGTTTCGGCCGATGCATTCTGGTCGGCTGACGGGCCAGACTTACACCCCATAGGGTGGGGAGACGTAGTGCTCAGGCATAATAATCCACATCGGTGGACCGGCCCTGAGGATCCAGGGGGCAGTTGCGGCTGTTCCTGAGACACGGGCTAGAGCGTCTCGAATCGGTTGAGGACTATCTTTTGCCTCGGTTCATAGACGGAAATCCAATTTCCAAATACGTGACATTTGCGGTTTTAATTGTAGAACTAGTATGGCGACATGATATATGGTACCCATGCCGCCTATGATTGATACTTATGATTTGAAGTTGTTTTATACACTATGCACTTATAATAGTATCAAATGATTTGTTTTAACCGTATCAAGCATTCTTTGGCTGTTATAAGGGAAAACCCTATCCCCCGGCTTGCGTTGCATTGTGTGATAGGACCTGGGTCTTATAACAGCTTCGTTTTTCTTTATTTAGCATTGCGCTGTTTGTTTTATGCACTGGTATTCTTGGGAGGAAACCCGTTCCGTGTTATACGGCGTGGTCCCTTGATTTACCTGGCTTTAAAATAAAGATTTATAACTGTTTTAGTTCTCACACCAGTCACATGACTGACCTGGAGTTTATTGTTTTAACCTAAACTCTGGGTGCCCTTATTTTGACACGGGCAGCTAGTAGTTTTGGTTTTGCAGATTTATATTCACAGGATCCTGGTTTACAGCTGGAACGATATCCGGAAAGCTTTGTATCCGTATATCTCATTCTAGTTGTGTATTGTATTATTTTCCGCTGCTATGGATTTAAATGTAATTTAAATCTCTGATATTTCTGTGTAATATTCATTTATACTCTGTATATTCTTGTAATCTGATGCATTGTTGTAATATACAATGAAATGTTCTTTTATATGAGTTCTGTTGTGGCTTGTTCTCGAACTATCCGACACTTTCCTTTACGGGGAAGTTACGGGTTGTCACAGTTGGTATCAGAGCTTTGGTTTACAAAGCGCAGAGAACAAGACACATTAGAACCATACGAAAGAATTCATCAGATATTGGATTAGTAATATCCAGTTAGAATGACTCGTTAGAGATAGGATCAGTAGTATCCTAAAACGGGTGTGAAGAGTATATTTTTAAAATGAAAACTAATTTTGTTTTGAAAATTTAAATCAACTATTCGTATTTGATTATTTATTCTATATTGATTAGGACAGTCCAGTATATAAAGATTTTGCATATACGCCTTGCAAACGTGTATTTGAAGTTTTAATATACTGGATAGATATAGAATTATACTCTAGTCGCCCGGGGGTGATTCTGATGATTGATATATCATCATCAGAGTTTATATCCGAGTGACGAACGTGTAATATCTATATATTTCCTATTGACTGGTGTGAGAACCAAAATTAGATAGGGCTTATTGTTGTGAATTGGCATCAAAAACATGATTTTTTGTATATGTATCAAAATTATGAATTTGAAACTCTAATGCACTAATTGATTGATGTTTGTGTTGTTTGTTCATTTGTTTGATAATTTTGAACCATTTAGCCTAATTGAACCAAATATTGAACTGTATTGAAAATTGGTCGCATTTGCTTGCATATACTTACATTGAACAGGTCATAGCAAGGAGGCTAGAGCCAGAGAATAAAATTTGTTTGCCCGACAAATAGGTACATGTTTACTACATAATTTACTGTTTTGTTTGGGTGATGATGATTTTATGAGCCTATTGGCTAGCCGCTTGGCTTTTTCTTTTTGAGATCTGAAGGACCGGGGAAGCTATTTGAAATTCCCCGATGCTCCCATTGCAGGGGAGGTTATGGCGAAATTTTTCGAAAATTTAGGGAAACTGAAAAGTTGGAGAATAGAAGCCAGATCGAACGTAGAGTTAATTAATCAAACCACTTTCGACTTTGTTCCTTTTCGGGGACGAAAAGTTTTAAGTGGGGGAGATTGTAACAACCCGAAAATCTAGGCCAGTTTAAAATTTTTATTTTGGCAATTTTGGCGAATTTTGAATATTTAAAATAGATTATTTTAAATAATATCGACGAAAATTTATTTTGAATAGAATTCGAACGTATATATTATATACGTCGTCGTTAGAATATAAATATTTATATATAATTATAAATAGAATTGAAAATGGCGCGGTAGTTCGATAATTCGATTTCAAACTTCAAATGAATGTACCGGGTGCAAAACAATCCGGATTTTAGTGAAACCAAAAAAGATAGGATCTAATTGATGATATCTTTCCAACGAATCCGAAGAATCGAAATTTCATAGCGTGAATCAAAAGATATGTCCAGTTGAAAATTCTGAATAGTCGTTATGGAATTTAGGCCCTTAAAAATGGACATTTTGCAAATGACCTCGGATTTCGACGAAACCAGTTTTGTTGGATCCGTGATGTAAAATTATTGCTAGGTTTCAAATTTCATAATTTTTCGAATCAATATGTGAGCGTGGCAAAGGGAAACGCGTTGGACCAGTTTCAGTTGATTTTAATCGACTGGAAAATGGCCATTTTTCCAACGGTCTCAGAATTCGACGAAACTAGTTTTGTTAGGACCGTATCGTCAATACGAAGCTAGAAAATATTTTTCGGGAATTTTTCTGGTTAGTATGTGACCCCGGTAATTTGAAATGTACGTTTAAAATTCAATATAGTGATTTAAATGTAAATTTAACGGAAACTTATTGTAACAGCCGAATCAGCCTACGATATATATCTCATTGTGTTCGGAATGGGGGTAATACGCTATGGACGACAGGCGGTGGACCTCGTTTAGAGGTCGTATGTAAAAGTCAACTATATTTGAAAATAAATAAATAAAATAAATTAATTATATATTATTATTCTCCCCCTCCACTTATCCCTTACCGTTCATTCAGAAAATAGAAATAAAAAAAAGGGAAAACCCGCTCGTGCCTGGACTCCATCGCCGCGCCACCGCAGGTGGACCCCACCGCCGCGCCTCCCTGACAGGCCTCCCTCTCCTCCGTCCTTCCTATCTCCGGCGACCCCAACCCCCAGCTCCAATCGAAAACCCCCAATCCCCAGCCAGAACCGAACGCAACCCCAATCCCGAGAAGACCACCGCCGCACCCGCCATCCCCGGACTCGATCCGACCACTGCGACCACCCCATACCCCCACGACGGCGCCAACAGCTCGAGCCGCCACCTCGATCCGTGCAGAAATAGCCCCTTCCCTCTTCGAAACTCTGTAAGTTTTTATTGGCTTTGAAAAATTGATTTTTATTGCAAGTAAAAACTGTTTTTTTTATTTTAACATAAAGTTTTGTAAAAAGGTATGATTTTTAAACATATGTTGAGAATTAAAAATATGATTTTTATATTTTTAAAGTATTAAAAATATAATCTTTACTATATAAAAGATGTAAAAATATGATCTTTGGTTAGGTAGAGAATTAAAAATATAATTTTTACATGATTGGAATATTAAAAATATCATCTTTATATGTGTAGAAAAATAAAAATGTGACTTTTATAATGATATATTTGAAAAGGTGAAGTCTTTATATTTGAAAAGGTGAAATCTTTATAGTTGAAAAGGCGAGATCTTTATGAATTTAATAGCGAAGTGAAAAATTCGATTTTTAAATGTATGAAGCGATTATAAAAATATGATTTTTAAATTGAAAACGAACAAATAAAAATGTGATTTTTATTTTAAAGACATCAAAATATAAAAATGTGTGATTTTTATATATGTAGTGAATACGGGCAACGAAGGTGACGAAGATGCGATAACGATGAAGATTTCTATCAAAGAAGAGTTAAGAGGATTGGATAGCTATCGGTGAGAACTTCTCACTCTTCAATTTCTCTTTCTAGTTATATATATATACTAGGATGCAGACGGTGTTTAGTAGCACCCGACACAATCGTCCACAGACCATGGACTTGTTTGTTTGATTGCAAAAATTAGTTAGATTATTTGATTGAAATTGAATTGTGTGGTGAAATGAAATTGATTTGATTGATGTGTGAATGGCGTGGGCCTTCACTAGAACGGGGATAAGGCTAGGCCTCGTCCCGTTTCTAGTATCGTGCCGTTATGCCGCCGAAATTTTCTAAAAATAAGTTAGAAAAATAAAGATAACATTTTATTTAATAAATGAACCGAATAGAATATTCATAGGTTGAATAAAATAGTTTGATCGTTAAAAATATAATTTTTAACGTGAATGTGAATAAATAAATATTCATTTACAAACCGGACGGTTTGTTTATGTACACCTATTTGAAGGACATTGATTGGGACGATAAATTTTACACATCGCCCAACTGCACAAATAAAAATTTGCGTTTGGTTGCTTGAAACCCCACACGGGTATTGGGATGATATTTGACGTACACTAATCCCGATTGTTTAGTTGTATGTCGATCGATGGATTGACAGGCTGTTATAAGCGTCGAATATTTATCTTTGATGCTTATACAGTGTAGAATGCACTTTGGATGATGGTTGATTATTCATCGTTGTTGATATATACATGTGTTGTAGAAAATCCATATAATTAACATTATATGGTAATTGATTGGGCCTCATTCCAGTTTTAAAATAGAAATATTTGAAAAAGAAATATTTGAAATAGAATATTTGAAAATAGGAATATATGAAGCCGTATTGATTAGATTGACGCAATTTTGACGTGAACGATATTTATATCGATTTTATTCATTTTATAATGAATATTGAAAGTGATTTCAAAATCTGATATTTTGAAAAGAGTTGAATAGAAATGAATTCGAATTGAAATTGAATAGAAATGAATTCGAATTGAAATCAGATAGAAATAAATTCGAATTGAAATTGAATTGAAATTGAATTGAATTGAAAAACGAACTGAAATTGAATTAGAAATCAATTTGAATTGAAATCGATTTGAAATGAATTTAAAACGAAGTTATATTGGAATATTTAATTTTGATTTGAAATTGAATATGAAATTTAAACCGTTTGGAAAACGAATTTAAAACGATTTATAAAATACGTTTTAAAGGAAATCGACGAAGTATATATTATATATATTATATATATAATATAATGGCCTGAATAGAACGCGCCGCGCCGCGGCAGTTCGCGAATTTCGACCATTGACTTCGAACGGATATTACGGGAGATCCGACCGTCGGATTCTCCTAAAACCGGAACCGTTGGGTTCGTAGCGAAAAGAGCTTTCTAACGAATATTAGAAATTTGGAATCTAACGGTTGGATTTGGAATTATGTCCAAATCAAATTTGAAAAAGGTCGCTGTAAGTGCAGTTCGATGGCCGTTGATGGAAATCGACTGTACGGGCCTTGATAAAATTATTAAAAATAGTAATAATTTGTGTAAAATCATAAGAAATGATTTAGAAAGAAATGGGATGAAAAAAATCCCATATGTGAAAAGATAAAAATAGATTTTTATCGAAATGAACTAGTTTTGAACTAGAATTATAACTCTATTTATTTTTAAATAAATAAATTGAATTTGAAATGGTTTTGAAAATAACCAGAATTTCCAATGATTGCATTGGAATGGATTTGAATCGAAATTGTCTTCGGAATATTTCGATGTTGGATTCCGTGATTATACAGATGTTGTTATGGAAATTTGAAAGATATAGATATATATATATATATATCGTTATTTCCAACACGATATTTGTTGGTCGTAGAATTTGATATTGAATATAAGCCGGGATATATTCTATTCAAAAGCCTTGTATTTAATATCAAATGTGATTTGGGTTTGTCGTGAATGGTGTCTTGACTAACACTGTTCTTGAACCCAGTGGAGAAAAGATTAAATCTTTTCATTTAGATTTAATGAAGTGTACCAATTAAATAATATTTAATTGGAATTGAATTGATATTGATTTTTGGGTTTATCGTGGGCAGTGTTTTTAAATAACACTAGTTCTTTAATCCGATAATTAATGGAATGTGATTTTGGGTTTATCGTGAACTGTGTTTTAAATGACACTGATTCTTCAACCCAGTTAAAGATTAAAACTAAGTAGAGTTTTAATGAATCTTTAATTAGATTGAAAAGATCGAGGATGGAGTATCACCAGTTTTGCTCCAGGCGATAGTTAAATCTTTAATTAGATTTGAACACGAAATAGTAATTGAATTTACCGATAACACCGTGGTGTTAGATATGAAGTAGGACCAGTTTTACTTCATGGGATTAATAGGTTGGGAGTGGGAAATCAAAACAAATGATTACTTCGGTAAGGTTCATTAATCCCGACTAGTTGAATCGAAATTCAAAAGAAGATTAAAGAATAAATTCAAGGAATTTATCTTGGATAAAATTAATGGGAACCTTTCCCTATAAATGTGAAATTTAGAAACTAACTGTCGGTTAGCCAAGCAGAATGGTTTTCTGGATATTGATCTGATGTTGGTTTCGGCCTTCGGGGTTAATATTTGGGGAATTATTCTCTTGATTAATTTACGGTTAGTGACTGATGAATTGGAATGAGGCGTATGTTGTGTTTGTGTAACACTTTTATAATATATACGCGAGTTATTCAGAAAGACCGGGTTTATCCCATTCTGGATAACTGATACGACGATAAGTCGAAGGTGAAGACGGTGGTTGAAGACCGGAAGTCTTCACGTCGTTTGGGTGGTTACTGATGATCTTGATTGGGCTGTACACCCAAGAAGATGGAAACAGTTAGTGATCGTCCAGACGTACTTGGAGATCGATGGATATGCGGGGTACTAGGTGCCTCCGGTTTCGTTCAGACCCAGAACGGACTTGTAAATGGACTGTGTGTCTGACATTGGATTTTAGTCCGTGTGATTGATCTCTATTAAATATATATCTGTTTGGCGGCGGAGAATTTATTCTCTTGCTTAACGCCCTTCTCTGAGACGTACGAGCTCAGGGGTTATATATTGATGGATATCAAACGCATGGAGTGAATTGCCCATGTGGCATGCCTAAGTGGCAAATGATCAAGGCTTCTATTGAAAAGCAAAGTCTTGTGGTAGATGATCAAAGCACGACCTTTGTGGCATAGCTTTGTGCAACGTTGATTCGCGAGCTTCACACCCGGTATGAACCAAAAACGGGAGAGGACGTCAGGGAGGGCATGCGTTTCTTTCTAGCTAGAAGTGGCGTCAGTGGTTTTACACGCCCTGACGAGTTTGACTTATGTGGTTGTTGCTGTTGCGAGGCGCCTCGGTTATATCGGTTTCGGCCGATGCATTCTGGTCGGCTGACGGGCCAGACTTACACCCCACAGGGTGGGGAGACGTAGTGCTCAGGCATAATAATCCACATCGGTGGACCGGCCCTGAGGATCCAGGGGGCAGTTGCGGCTGTTCCTGAGACACGGGCTAGAGCGTCTCGAATCGGTTGAGGACTATCTTTTGCCTTGGTTCATAGACGGAAATCCAATTTCCAAATACGTGACATTTGCGGTTTTAATTGTAGAACTAGTATGGCGACATGATATATGGTACCCATGCCGCCTATGATTGATACTTATGATTTGAAGTTGTTTTATACACTATGCACTTATAATAGTATCAAATGATTTGTTTTAACCGTATTAAGCATTCTTTGGCTGTTATAAGGGAAAACCCTATCCCCCGGCTTGCGTTGCATTGTGTGATAGGACCTGGGTCTTATAACAGCTTCATTTTTCTTTATTTAGCATTGCGCTGTTTTTTTTATGCACTGGTATTCTTGGGAGGAAACCCGTTCTGTGTTATACGGCGTGGTCCCTTGATTTACCTGGCTTTAAAATAAAGATTTATAACTGTTTTAGTTCTCACACCAGTCACATGACTGACCTGGAGTTTATTGTTTTAACCTAAACTCTGGGTGCCCTTATTTTGACACGGGCAGCTAGTAGTTTTGGTTTTGCAGATTTATATTCACAGGATCCTGGTTTACAGCTGGAACGATATCCGGAAAGCTTTGTATCCGTATATCTCATTCTAGTTGTGTATTGTATTATTTTCCGCTGCTATGGATTTAAATGTAATTTAAATCTCTGATATTTCTGTGTAATATTCATTTATACTCTGTATATTCTTGTAATCTGATGCATTGTTGTAATATACAATGAAATGTTCTTTTATATGAGTTCTGTTGTGGCTTGTTCTCGAACTATCCGACACTTTCCTTTACGGGGAAGTTACGGGTTGTCACATTATCCCGTTCGCACTTCAGTTTCCATTCTTGTCCATACTTCAGCTCAGATATGCTCGATTCGTGACTCCTTCATTCATGGCGCTACAGTTCGCGACTCGTAGGTGGCTCATGATGAGAATCCGGGTCGTTGTCCTCCTCCAAGCATGGATCGTGGTCTTCCTCGAAGCATGGATCGTGGTCTTCCTCGAAGCACGGATCGTGGTCCTTCTCCAAGTACGGATCATGGTCCTCCTTCAAGCACGGGTCGGTTCATGATCTTCGTTCATCGCCATTGGCTCTGTGATGGGGTGGTATGGCTCGTGATGGTCCTTCACTATCGGAGGTCGGTTCGCCATATGTGTTCACGAATGGGTTTGGGTCACTATGGTGCTTCACGAATGGGGTCGAGTCGCTATGGTGCTTCACGAACGGGTCCATGACCAATTCCTGCAACTTTTCCAACAAGCTATTTACACCATACGATGGTGTTTTCAACCACTTCTATGCAATCACAAATCATTCCAAATAGTCATAGCAGTATGTATAATCAACCGTAAACTCCAAAACAACAACATAACAAGTTTGTACGGATCAAACATACCCAAAACCCATGTTTTTCCCTTAATCCCTTTAATCATGATTTTACCATACGATTAGCAAAACTTATCCAAATTAACCCAAATTTTTATTAGAGCCCTAAAATAATATTTTAGAATTTTACAAAATTTTCCAGATTTTTCTGAACCATAATTTCGCTAGTTATCCCTAATTACCCCTAATTAGCCGTAATTAGTGAAAAACAATGCAAATCACTCACCTTTGCCACAATTAAAACTTTCAGAACTGAAACTCCTCTGATTTGGGCGAATACCGATGTCTAAAAGCAGCTCCAACCTTGCTTTGTGCTATTTCTCCTTAATTTGGTATAGATTAGCTAATACTTGATTAAACGGTGATTAGAATGTGTTTTAGAAGTTGGAGGCCATTGCTAGGTTGAGAGGAATGATAGGTGGCGGCTGAAAAATGAGAAAAGGATGTTCTCTAAACCCTAACAGTCCTTTTAAACTCCTAATCCCGAAATGGGTTATGGGTCCTCTTGCTAATCACCCTAATTAGGCCCGGTTAAGCTGTTTTTCACCTTCTAAACCTTGTTTCAGCCATATCTCTCAAACAGTGAGTCCGTTTGGTTAATGTGACCACTCTACGGAAAGCTAAACCATCATCTGGATCTAATGGAAGTGATTTTAGGTTAAAACTCCTTAACAATCAAAAGTAATGGCCGAAACAAGATCAGCTAGGGGCAAAACAGTCATTTAAAAATCGGAAAATAACATGAACATGGGAAATGACCCTAATAGTCGTCTCCCAAAGTTACGTGACCATACGACTTTGTATGTGAAAGAAATAAATATTCTAAGATCCTTCTATGTGTAGAATGCAGGTCATTACATATGATTATTGAGAAATGCAGTACAACTATAAGTTATCCATTTCATCTTTATCATTGATCAATATTGTACCTAGATTCAATTTTTTTTGTTGATTTAAGTAAAATTTATTTATTTGATTCATATTTTTGGATCACATAACGTTATTTCCATTGTTTTTATAATAAATGCACTAAATGTATCATTATGGTAATATACTATATTACCATATTATCATAAATGTATTAAATGCATTAGTACTGTAGGTTAAACGATGTATATTTGTGTATGAAATAAGAATAGAAAAATGTATTATTATTCGATGTATTTAGCTAGTAATATTTAATGTAATGGAAGAAATAAAATAGGTAGAACCATAACTTGAAGTTATGCAAAGCAATTTTTAAACTAGAAGTTGTATAACTCAAAGTCTGAGACCTAAAGTCTTGAATTATGAAGGAAATTTTTTTTTGGTGAAGTTTACAAGTTTGAAACCTTGACAATTAGCAAGAATGCAAAAAGCTTCTATATTAGAAGTATGTAAAATGATTGAGAACCAGAAGTGCATCATAAATTAATAAACTTGATATACGTATGTGTATATATATACACACACAAGGAACCTAAAGTTTATCAATCAATGAAATTGAAATAATTCATATTTTAAAAGCCAAAGTGTTATTGAAACTGTGTGAAATAATAACATTGTATCTCTTACAGAAGTTACATCATATGGGGCAATGATGATCCATCCAAAGATTTCACTATTGTCAAAATGAGTTGTATATTACTTATATATTTACATTTACATATTGTATTGAAGAATAAATTTTAACAAGCTTGAAGTTGTCTATATATTTTATTTGAACGAGAATTCAATACAGTTTATCCAGAAGTTCAATGCAGTTTAACAATTTGAAGTTTATATATTTTATTTGAACCAAAAGTTCAATACAGTTCCAAACTAGATGTTTTGATCATTATGACACAATATTTAAGATTAGCTTTGACATTGCTTGATAAACAAAAATTAATGATTTGGAATTCGTTCTAAAATTGATAACTAGAATGAGAAAGAATATGCAAACAAATTACATATGTAATACGTGGACACACGGATGTGCACATATATGTAAATATTTAATTAATAACCTAAAGTTGTTATGAGCTCATATTATAAATTATGCATATATTATTTAATAATTCAAAAAGTCGATTGACGTCAATATTGAATGACCTAAAGTCATGTGCGTATTCAAATGATTTGTATAATTAGAAAATTCTTCTAAGTTACTAGGTCAATGAAAGAGAATAAGCAATATAACATGAATGCATCTTATCAACTAATAAAAGTATTATCCTCCTGCAATTGAAATACTTATAATGTATTTGTAAGAATTCAAAGAGGGTTTATTATTTAATGTGACACTGTTTGTCCACATTGAGGGGGAGGAAAAAGAGATAAGTTCATGTTGATAATTCGTGTTAAATATTTGCTAACGTATAAAATGATGCAAAATATTAGGTAACTTGCATAAATTATCAATTATGTCTCTAAAAGACTTTCTTCAATATGGGTTTGAATCCCTGAAGGATCAAAAGGTGTAAACCACAGCTGAAATGTGGTATAAAATTCAGTTCAAAATATTTTTGGAGTAAGTCATAAAGATGCAAAATAAAGAAGGTGGTGTTCTTGAAGAAATATTTAAGGGTGCATTGAAAGCATCCCATGATATGATTATTAACCCTATAAGTGGTTTAGGTATCTAAAACATGATAAGTTTTGAGATCTCAATAAATCATGTATACAATTGACAAGAAATAATCATCGATGATGAATTAGTAAATAATAAAGCGCTTATATTTATAAATAGATTAAAAATCCCATATTAGAGAGAAACGTGATTAGCCATCATGAACTTCTCCTAAGTAAGATATATGGACCTGTAGTTCATAAGATATGGACCTATAGTCCATAAGGTAAAATTAGAAATATATAAAATAACGAAAGCACACTAAAGTTACTGAAGCATCATACAGTATCAACAACATGTTATGCGTCATGAGCATTGTACTTTCAGAGATATTTGAATTGATTAAAGTAGCAAAAGTGTTTAAAAAGTTTACAATACCCTGAAGGTATAAATGATGAAAGTATACAAATTTCGGAAGAATTTAAATAAATTTGGTAGTAAAAAAGAATGCAAAGAGCAAGAAATGTAGCTTAAAACATTCTTTTAAGTATTTTTGTGATGAAAATATTGATATAATTCATGATGACTATATCACTTACTGCTTTTAAGAATTGTTGTAATGAAACTCTTAATATCCATTGAAGTTAAAGTTGCAAATATGCAAAACTTATTAAAATATATACATTTTTGAAGAATACAAATAACATTTGTGGTTATAAAGAATGACAAGGATATGGACGATATATGTTCCAGAAGAATATAAATAACATTTGTTGTTGCAATGAAACTTGTCTTATTCATCAAATGTGTATTGCAATATGCAAGCCTGATTGAAGCACAAATTTTTAATCGCATGAAGTGTATTCATAAATGAATATTAGTAGCGTACAAATCACAAAAAGAAGATGTTTTTAGATAAGAAATCGAATGATAAACATGAAGTTGTGAGATAAAAGGCATGACTTGTAGGACAAGGTTTCCTACAGAGACAAGGTCTTGACTTTAAAGAAATATACTCTCCCATTATGGATGTCATATCATTTCGATATTTGATAAGCCTTGTAGTTCATAAGAAGCTTGATACATGATTAACTGATGTTGAAATAGCTTATCTATATTGTGAATTGCATACCGATATTTACATAAGAATCCTATATGAATATAAGTAATTGCCTGAAGCAAAATCAAGGTTGATGTGTGTAACAGCTCGAATTTTCCCTTAACTTTAACTTAACAAATTAAAGTATAATTAATCCTAAATGATGAAATCAAGGGAAATGGGTTACGCCATTGCGTTCGTCTCGAAATTCTGCTTGAGATAGAGTCCAAGTTTGCGTAAAACGGATATCGTATGAAGAAGATATGGACGAACGAAGTTGGGCAGAAAAAACAGAAACGGGTTAGAATGCATTGGCGCACTTGGGAAGTGCGCCAGAATAAAATTGAACTGGCGCACTTGGGAAGTGCGCCAGTACAATTTTAGCACTGGCGCACCTACCAAGTGCGCCCAGGCCTGAAACTCTGTTTGGTCAGGCCCTGGCTGGCCTGGTCAGGGTCTGGTCGAATTCTGAGGCTTGGCTGAGTCACTAGGGCTTACATGTCACTTTCTGATTGGCTTCACTTGAGATGGATGGTCTGGATTCACTCTAGCTTCATCAACGGCTCTAATTAGATTGAAATTCTATAAATACAACTCAAGTCTAACTCTAAATTCACACAAATAATAGAATACTAAAGCCGTCATGCTGCTGGAAAGAAACTAGGAGTGGCCGTCAGTTAGAAAGCCTAGAGACAAGCCAATACTAAAGCTAAACACGAATCAAAACAACGTTAGTCCACCCAAAGGAAAGCATTTCAAATCCAGAATCCAAGTTCGTCGTTCATTGTAAGTATAGCGATTTTTCCGATGAGAATAAAACTAAGAATTGATTCAATGTAAATTGGAAGTGGAAATATGCTATTATGTAACGACGATGTTAGTTCATATCTATGTTTTGAAATGATTGTGTTGCGAATGAAATTGGGATGTTTGTGATATAATTAAGATTGATGTTGATCCTATTGTACTTTTAGAATGACAACAACATCACAAGCAAGTTGTATAGTTCATGATTATGTGATTATATAGATCGTTTGTGATTAGAACCTCATGTATATACTTTATGCTAGAAAATCTTTATGCCTAAATGGTTATGTTCATATACATGCCCCTATGTTTATGTAAAAGTTGCAAGTTCCTAATTGGATCCATGTCAAGATCCACTTTAGTACATGTTTCATGTTGTAATTAGATATGCGATTGGATCTAGTTCACACCCTTGTCATAAAGTTATACATATTTATGAAAAAGTCATATTCTTGTCATGTGCTAGTAATGTTCGATGTTATGCCTAGATCCAAAAACAAGTTTAGACCTATGTTGTCTAAATCATGTGCTATTTCATGTGACACCTATTTGGTTAGACCCTTATTTTCAATACAAGTTCACATATATGTAAAAATTGATTTAGGCTATGTTGTAAATTCACATATATGTATATTGACTATTTTGCAAGTTCACATCTATGACATTCATGTTGGCTATTTTGCCAGTTCACACCTATGATGTTCATATTGACTATGCCAAAAATGCCAAGTTTACACCTATGTTATGTTTATGTTAATGAATTCCCTTTTGCCTATTTGTGTGCGCTAAATTAGGATAAGTTTTTAGCCTAATATCATATGTTAAAAACTATGCGAATGAAAATTAGCCTAAGATTGTTAGCCTAATGTTTAAACGGGGTAACGTTGGGAATATTAGAAAACTTGTCATAAAAATATATGAAATTGGCATGTTTGTCACATGCCAAAATTGGTGGCATTTAAACGGTATAAATTCTTTATACCAAAAAGGTTAAACTTGGAAAGTGGGCCACAACATTTAATTATTGACAAATTTACATATATTAAGTGATAAAGACAAATATGTAAATTAAGAAAATACGAATATGCTTAACACGAGGTTGGATTGAGTTTGATGTAAATCTGCCCGGACCCGCCCGGCTGTCCAGTAGTCACAACAATACCTATCCAATGTGGGTGGTTAAGCATGAAGCCCAATAAGGACCCGAGGTTAGACTGAGTTACGGTGTAAATCTGCCCGGAACCGACCGGCACATCCAGTAACCGTAACAATATCTGTCTAATGTGAGTGGTCGGTGCTTTAAAAGGCTAAGGACAGATGGTAGGGTTAAGTTAACTAAAACACTTAACCAATTCAACATGTTAATGAAATTGACGGGTGGGGTTAGGTAAATACAGACACTTAACCACTTAGCATGTTTGACTAGAAAAACCTAGTAACGCGGACCCTTTTCAGCAGTAACCCAATTAGGTATCATGGTACCCTGAAACTAGGCAGGGTGGGGCACGATTACCGGGCTGATTGTAAGCGGTCAAAGCGACGGTGGTGGGTGCAACAGTGTGGGTTCTAACGGAGTGCGGGCGTGCACACACTTCGGAGCAGACAAACAGGGCTCTGGGGGGCACCAGTAGTATAACCTATGCATTCTAAGGTCTGTGTCGGGTCACCACCATGGGACTTGATACACCCCATGGCGGGGCCAGCATAGGTATCTACAATCTCTGGGGGCCGTAAGACACAGATGATTATGCGAGTAGGAGACGATCTTTAAATTAAGGGGATCACTTCACCCTCAGCATAGGGTGCATCTTTAGAAACGTGATCACTTTACCCTCAGCATAGGGTGCATCTTTAGAAACGGGATCACTTCATCCTCAGCATAGAGTTCCAGTCGGAATAAATACAAGTAGGTGCAGAGATATAGTGTGGGGTGCGATAGTATATTCGTTTCAAAACTACTTTATCTTAGTTTATGATACTTTCATGTTCCAGTTTATACCTATCATGCCCTTATTCTTATTTTCATACTGAAGAGTCACTAGACTTACCAGGCTTTATGTCTGACCCTATTTTCTTTCGTCTTCTTTTCTTCCGTTTCCCTCCCCCCCAGGTCCACAGGGAGGAAATAACTCAGCTTAGTCAGATCCTTTAAAAGCTTCAAGATAGTTGATGTACGGTTTGGAGTCTCTTTCCTTGGCTATGGCTGTTGGTCACACTCTATGGGGATTTAAGCAATTTTAATCACGTTTTATGCTTCTTTATTTAAAAACCAAGACAGAAATGATGTTGTAATATTTTGGAAGTTGTTATGTGACAATTATGGAAATGTGTTGTATGAACAAGTATTTTATGAAATAAAAGTTTGATGTTTTCCGCTGCTTATATATATATATATGTTTATATCTGTCTTGTGTTTTATCTGTGACTTTTACTTACAAACCTCCACCAAAGTTAAGGCAGTCCCTTGTGAGTGACCTTAATGGAGGGGGGTGTTTCACTTGGTATCAGAGCATAGGTTTTACCAGACTAGAATACAAAAAATTGAAAACTATTTTAAAAAAGAAGTTTAAAGAAGCATCTTTTTCAAGAAAAAGTGTTGTTTTTTTAAAGGCATAATTCCCCAAAAGCCATATACACTATCTTTCTGTCCTTTTGTCTTGAATCTTTTCGTTTCAACATGTCTGGGGACCTTACTCCCCAACTACAGATGCTTTTACTCCTCCTCCTCCTCTACGTGAAACAATAAGCGGAAGAATCGCAGAACAAGAAGACGGATAATAGTCAAGGAGGAAAGGACCACAACAATAATAATAAGGCACGTGAGAAAAGGAAATGTTATTTCTGTGGCATTGTTGGGCATATAGTCCAGGATTGTAGAAAGAAGAAGAGGAAGAGGGGAGCATGCTTTCAGTGTGGTGATACTGGACATATCCTCAAGAATTGCCCTAAGAAGCAAGGGCAAGGCCCGCAAGCAGGACCTTCTGGGGGTACATCTTTAACTTCTTCTCCTAGATGCTTTGTTTTATCCTTCTTATCTTCTCAATTCTATCTTGAGAACCTTAGGTAGAAATATTTCTGTAGAAAGCTTAGTTTACCTGTATGATCATCCAGTTCGCACTCTCTTTGATTCTGGTGCATCACACTCCTTTATTTCATCTGCTTTAGTAGAATCTCTGCACCTAGACACTAGTATGGTAGAAGATCCCTTGGTTGTTTTAAATCCAATCGGGGGCTCGGCTTATTTGTCGATGGTTTGCTTGGATTTGAAAATCTCTATTCTAAGTGTTGAATTTAGATGTAGTGCCTTTGTTTTAGGCTTCTTAGGGTATGGACTGATCTTAGGCATGAAATGGTTATCCAGTAATGGTGCCATTCTTGATTGTGAGAAAAGAGTGGTTAGGCTCTTGACTCGGCTCGGTAACACTCTAGAAATTTCTTGTAATCCCTTGAATGCTGTTATGCTTAGTTATCTAGAGTCGCTTGACGCTTCTATTGAGAATCTACAGTCGGTTAGGGTAGTCCGGGAATATCCGGATGTCTTTGAAGAGGTGAAAGGCTTACCTCTGAAGCGAGGAATAGACTTCCGCATATATCTTGTTGATAATGCAAAGCCCGTGGCTCTGCCTGTTAGACACATGGCTCCAAAGGAGAGAAAGGAGCTCAGTAAGCAAGTTAAGGAGCTTCTCGAGAAAGGGTTTATAAGAAGGAGTATCTCGGAATGGGGTGCTCCAGTAGTGTTCGCCACCAAAGCAGATGGTTCACTACGTCTTTGTGTGGACTATAGGGAGCTAAACAAGCTGACTAAAAAGAATAGACATCCGCTTCCCCGAATAGACGATTTGTTTGATCAACTTGTAGGTACATCGGTCTTCTCCCAACTTGATCTGGCTACTGGGTTCCATCAGCTATGGGTAGCTGAAGATATCATTGATAAAACGACGTTTAGAACCCCATACGGTTTCTTCGAGTGGCTTGTCATGCATTTCGGTTTGAGAAACGCACCCGCTTATTTCGTAGACCTGATGAGCAGGGTGTTCAGAGAATTCCTCAATAAGTTCGTGGTGGTCTTCGTAGATGATATCTTGATCATCTCAAAGAATGAGGAAGAACATGCTCAGCATCTGAAAAAGATCATGGATACTCTTCGTGCACATCAGCTAAAAGCCAAATTCTCCAAGTGCCACTTTTGGAGAAAGGGAGTAAGATTTCTGGGGCATATAGTGTCCAAAGAGGGGTTGGCGGTGGACCCCGCGAAAGTGGTGGCAGTGCAAGATTGGAAGACACCAAGAAATGCAACCGAAGTTCGAAGCTTTCTTGGGCTAGCCGGTTTCTACCGAAAGTTCATTAAGGATTTCGCAAAAATCTCAGCTCCACTCACAAGGCTAACAAAGAAGAATCTGGCGTTCACTTGGGATTTGGATTGCGAGTTTGCTTTCCAACGATTAAAAAGGGCTCTCACAACAACCCCAGTTCTGACTTTGCCAGATGGAAGCAAACTGTTCACAGTATATACGGATGCTTGTGGTACAGGGTTAGGACCTGTTCTGATGCAAGAAGGGAGGGAAGTAGCTTATGGTGGAAGACAATTGAAAGTGCATGAAAAGAACTAACCAACCCACGATCTTGAGTTGGCCGCCATCATCTTTGCGCTTAAGTCTTGGCGCCATTATCTCCTAGGTGAGAAGTTCGAATTATATACTGACCATAAATCGTTGATGTATCTTTTCTCGCAGAAGGATCTTAACTAGAGGCAGTAAAGATGGATGGAGTTTCTTCCCTCGTATGATTTTGAAATTTCCTATACTCCCGGCAAAGGCAACATAGTAGCAGACGCGTTGAGCCGAAAGAAACTGACCTTAAGCCCTCTCTTTGTAGAAAGGCAAAGCTTGGAGTATATAGCTAGTTTTGACTTTAGGCCCTCCTCAGATTTTATACCTGGTTAATTGGCATCCCTAGAAGTACGGCCCACTCTTTTAGACTCGATAGGGGCCGCACAACGAGAAGACCCGTAGCTTGTGGATGTGATCGATAAACTAATTAGGGGTGAAACTTCCAGTCACCTCAATAGGTACTCCATCGATGATAAGTGTTGGCTAAGGCGAGATGGAAGACTATGCGTCCCACAAGCTAGGGATTTTGTGAAGAAGGTTCTCGAGGAGGCACATCATTCCAAGATGATAATACACCCAGGTGGAGACAAGATGTACAAGGACGTAAAGAGAGCTTTCTATTGGAGCGGCATGAAGAAGGACGTGGCAGATTTCATTTCTAAGTGTGTGACATGCCAACAGGTCAAGGCGGAACAAAAGAAACCTGGAGGACTGCTGCATCCTCTAGAAATCCCGCAATGGAAGTGGGATAGCATCTCAATGGACTTCATTGACGGGTTGCCTAGGTCAAGAAGAGGCAATACTAGCATTTGGGTAATAGTGGACAGGTTTACTAAAAGCGCCCACTTTATACCTATCAAGAGTAGAAGGACTGCTTCGTCTCTAGCTTCTCTTTATCTCAAGGAAATAGTTCGACTCCATGGAATACCCTCCAGCATAGTGAGTGACAGAGACCCCATCTTCACGAGCGAATTTTGGCGGAGTCTGCAAGAAGCTGTCGGCACACAGTTATGTTTGAGCACGCCTATCACCCCCAAACTGATGGTCAGACAGAAAGGGTGAATAGAGTACTAGAAGATCTTCTGAGACTGTGCGTTCTTTACTTCGGAGGGACATAGGGGGATCATCTTCCTTTAGTGGAATTCACCTATTACAACAGTTACCAAGCCACCATCGGTATGGCGCCCTTCGAAGCTTTGTATGGAAGACCTTGTCGGTCACCAACTTGTTGGTGGGAGTCCACTAACAAGATTATACTTAGTCCAGACTTGACTAGAGAGACTTCAGAAAAAGTGGACTTGATACGAAGGAGAATGAAGACTGCCCAAGACAGACAGAAATCCTACGCCGACAAAAGAAGGACCGAACTTGAGTTTAAGGTTGGGGACAGCGTTTTCCTTAAGGTATCCCCTTTAAGAAACGTCGTTCGCTTTGGATCCGCAGGAAAGCTAGCACCAAGATTTGTAGGACCGTTCCCTATCATCGAGAAGATTGGGAAAATGGCTTATAGAGTAGATCTGCCTGAAAAATTGCCTGGAATTCACAACTTCTTTCATGTTTCTCATCTCCGGAAATGTCTACATGAATCAGCGGAAGTGGTGGAGCCAAGCATTCAAGAAGAAGCCGAAGTGGAACGCGAAGCAACTGTGAGGAGAGTTCCAACTCGAATCGTAGGAACTGAAATCAAAAAGCTACGCAACCGCGAAGTGAAGTTCGTCAAGGTTCAGTGGAGCGACACCGAGGAAGACGCGACTTGGTAAACTGAGGATAGAATACGCACGGCCTACCCTTTTCTTTTTGAGGGTACATCTTTGACCTCTCTTTTTCCTTAAGTTGTGCTTGTATCTATCTTTTTAGGTATATCTCCTCGATATTATCCTCTATCCTTAGGTAGAAACCCCTTTGGATGTAAACATGTATTTGAAACATGTTATGGTTAATGGCTGCAAGTGGTTGCTAGTGGTTGCTCGTGGATGCATATACACACACAACCTAGGTCTTAGATCGGCTCAATCACTTCATACTGCATATGCATATATGTATTCATATTTGTATATGGTTGAAACTTGATATGTTGTCATATGGATGTCGCATTTGTATTGATGGTTGCGCACTCATGTAGAATTATGAGTAAGGAAAAATTTTCATACATAATGGATTCATGACACTTACATGATTTGCATTAAGGAGGTCAACTGGATCAGTAGACCGCCTGATTTTGCATTAGTTAATGACATATACACACACCGTGCATATAAACCATAAAGCATTAGAAGTCTTTTAAATACAATGGATGCCTGTGTTTGTTGGTTGAGTAGATGAACGATTGGATGTTAGGGCTTACGTTCTCCTAGACTTGAAGATTTCGGGGACGAAATCCTTTAAGGAGGGGAGAATGTAACACCCCGAATTTTCCATTAACTGTAACTTAACAAATTAAAGTATAATTGATCCCAAATGATGAAATCAAGGGAAATGTGTTACGCCATTGCGTTCGTCTCGAAATTCTGCTTGAGATAGAGTCCAAGTTTGCGTAAAACGGATATCGTATGAAGAAGATATGGACGAACGAAGTTGGGCAGAAAAACCAGAAATGGGTCAGAATGCACTGGCGCACTGGGGAAGTGTGCCAGAACAAAATTGAATTTGCGCACTTGGGAAGTGTGCCAGTACAATTTTAGCACTGGCGCACCTGCCAAGTGCGCCCAGGCCTGAAACTCTGTTTGGTCAGGCCCTGGCTAGACTGGTCAGGGTCTGGTCGAATTCTGAGGCTTGGCTGAGTCACTAGGGCTTACATGTCACTTTCTGATTGGCTTCTATTTGAGATGGATGGTCTGGATTCACTCTAGCTTCATTGACGGCTCTAACTAGATTGAAATTTTATAAATACAACTCAAGTCTAACCATAAATTCACACAAATAATAGAATACTAAAGCCGTCATGCTGCTGGAAAGAAACTAGGAGTGGCCGTCAGTTAGAAAGCCTAGAGACAAGCCAATACTAAAGCTAAACATGAATCAAAACAACGTTAGTCTACCCAAAGGAAAACATTTCAAATCCAGAATTCAGAATCCAGAATCCAAGTTCATCATTCGTTGTGAGCATAATGATTTTTCCGATGAGAATAAAACTAAGAATTGATTCGATGTAAATTGGAAGTGGAATTGTGCTATTATGTAACGACAATGTTAATTCATATCTATGTTTTGAAATGATTGTGTTGCGAATGAAGTTGGGATGTTTGTGATATAATTAAGATTGATGTGGATCCTATTGTACTTTTAGAATGACAACAACATCACAAGCAAGTTGTATAGTTCATGATTATGTGATTATATAGATCATTTGTGATTAGAACCTCATGTATATACTTTATGCTAGAAAATCTTTATGCCTAAATGGTTATGTTCATATACATGCCCCTATGTTTATGTAAAAGTTGCAAGTTCCTAATTGGATCCATGTCAAGATCCACTTTAGTACATGTTTCATGTTGTAATTAGATATGCGATTGGATCTAGTTCACACCCTTGTCATAAAGTTATACATATTTATGAAAAAGTCATATTCTTGTCATGTGCTAGTGATGTTCGATGTTATGCCTAGATCCAAAAACAAATTTAGGCCTATGTTGTCTAAATCATATGCTATTTCATGTGACACCTATTTGGTTAGACCCTTATTTTCAATGCAAGTTCACATATATGTAAAAATTGATTTAGGCTATGTTGTAAATTCACATATATATATATATATATATATATATATATATATATATATTGACTATTTTGCAAGTTCACATCTATGACATTCATGTTGGCTATTTTGCAAGTTCACACCTATGATGTTCATATTGACTATGCCAAAAATGCCAAGTTTACACCTATGTTATGTTTATGTTTATGAATTCCCTTTTGCCTATTTGTGTGCGCTAAACTAGGCTAAGTTTTTAGCCTAATATCATATGTTAAAAACTATGCGAATGAAAATTAGGCTAAGATTGTTAGCCTAATGTTTAAAAGGGGTAACGTTGGGAATATTAGAAAACTTGTCGTAAAAATATATGAAATTGGCATGTTTGTCACATGCCAAAATTGGTGGCATTTAAACGGTGTAAATTCTTTACACCAAAAAGGTTAAACTTGGAAAGTGGGCCACAACATTTAATTGTTGACAAATTTACATATATTAAGTGATAAAGACAAATATGTAAATTTAGAAAATACGAATATGCTTAACATGAGGTTGGACTGAGTTGTGATGTAAATCTGCCCGGATCTGCCCGCTGTCTAGTAGTCACAACAATACCTATCCAATGTGGGTGGTTAAGCATGAAGCCCAATAAGGACCCGAGGTTAGACTGAGTTACGGTGTAAATCTGCCCGGAACCGACCGGCACATCCAGTAACCATAACAATATCTGTCTAATGTGAGTGGTCGGTGCTTTAAAAGGCTAAGGACAAATGGTAGGGTTAAGTTAACTAAAACACTTAACCAATTCAACATGTTAATGAAATTGATGGGTTGGGTTAGGTAAATACAGACACTTAACCACTTAGCATGTTTGACTAGAAAACCTTAGTAACGGGGACCCATTTTAGCAGTAGCCCAATTAGGTATCATGGTACCCTGAAACTAGGCAGGGTGGGGCACGATTACTAGGCTGATTGTGAGTGGTCAAAGTGACGGCGGTGGATGCAACAGTGTGGGTTCTAACAGAGTGCGGGCATGCACGCACTTCGGAGCAGACAAACAGGGCACTGGGGGCACCAGTAGTATAACCTATGCATTCTAAGGTCTGTGTCGGGTCGCCACCATGGGACTTGATACACCCCATGGCGGGGCCAGCATAGGTATCTACAATCTCTGGGGGCCGTAAGACACAGATGATTATGCGAGTAGGAGCCGATCTTTAAAATAAGGGGATCACTTCACCCTCAGCATAAGGTGCATCTTTAGAAACGGGATCACTTTACCCTCAGCATAGGGTGCATCTTAAGAAACGGGATCACTTCACCCTAAGCATAGGGTGCCAGTCGGAATAAATACAGTAGGTGCAGAGATATAGTGTGGGGTGCGATAGTATATTCGTTTCAAAACTACTTTATTTTAGTTTATGATACTTTCCTGTTCCAGTTTATACCTATCATGCCCTTATTCTTATTTTCATACTGAAGAGTCACTAGACTTACCAGGCTTTATGTCTGACCCTATTTTCTTTCGTCTTCTTTTCTTCCGTTCCCCCCAGGTCCACAGGGAGGAAATAACTCAGCTTAGTCAGATCCTTTAAAAGCTTCAAGATAGTTGTTGTACGGTTTGGAGTCTCTTTCCTTGGTTATGGCTGCTGGTCACACTCTATGGGGATTTATGCAGTTTTAATCAGGTTTTATGCTTCTTTATTTAAAAACCAAGACATAAATGATGTTGTAATATTTTGGAAGTTGTTATGAGACAATTATGGATTTGTGTTTCATGAACAAGTATTTTATGAAATAAAAGTTTAATGTTTTCCGCTGCTTATATATATATGTGTGTTCATATCTGTCTTGTGTTTTATCTGTGACTTTTACTTACAAACCTCCACCAAAGTTAAGGCAGTCCCTTGTGAGTGACCTTAATGGAGGGTGGGGTGTTTCAATGTGCTCACTAAAACCGAGACGATCACTATATGGTTTAAAATTATCCGAAAGAATGTGGTATAACCAACTTAGTGAATATTTCGTAAAAGTTGGGTATAAAAACAATCTCATTTGTCCATGTGTCTTTATAAAGAAATCGGTAAAGGGATTTGCTATTTTGGAGGTATATGTTGACGATATGAAATTGACTGGGACAATAAAAGAGATTGGTGGAACGATAGATTGCTTGAAACGGAAATTTGAAATGAAAGATCTTAATGAATTTAATTATTGTCCTAATCTATAGATCGAGCATAGTACAAATGGCATACTAACCCATCAATCAAATTACATTGAGAAAACCTTGAAGCGTTTTCAAATGGATAAAGCATATCCACTTAATATGCCTTTGGTTGTCAGATCACTAGATATTAAAAAGGACCCTTACCGTCCAAAAGGAGATGATGAAAATTTACTTGATCTTGAAACATCAACCTAAGCAGTAACATATGAAAATAAGTTATAATGTACTCTTTTTCCTTTTTTAAGATTTTACCCATTGGGTTTTTCTTATTAAGGTTTTAGCAAGGCATTACAATGATCTAGAAGTATCATACTCCTTTTGATGTAGCAAATTATTGAAATATGACATTTTACATTGTACTCTTTTTCCTCTACTAAGATTTTTTCATTGGTTTTTCCTTAGTAAGGTTTAACGAGGCAGCATTTTGATTCAAAAGTATCAAACATATTTTATTGCAGTACACTGATATCTATGAAGACAATGCAGCTTTCATGACTCAGATTCAAGTGAATTATATCAAGGATGACAGGACGGAGCACATTTCTTCTAAATTTATCTTCACACATGAAATATGAAAGGACAACAAGAAAGAGGAGAAACAAATCCAGTTTCAAGAAAAGCTGGTAAATCTATTCTAAATAGTATTTTCCAAATCAACGTTACAGAAGATGGAGTACAAAATTGGTGTCTATCGACCACATCAATAAACTAATTGAATAATGTGTTATTGTAATCCCCCAAAATTTTAACAACGCTAAAGATGATGAATTAAAGAATAATTAGTGTGAAATACACGGTTAACAATGAATTAAGGAAAACTTAATTAAATATTCAGAATTAAGTAAAACGGACCGCGCCATTGCTTCCGTCTCGGAATTCTGGTTAAGATATGCACCTGGTTTGCGTAAATCGGACACGGTAGGAAGAAGTTATTAAGGTTTGAAGTTTGTATGCATATAAGGAAGATATATACGTATAAATTCAAAAATATTCAAAAACCAGCAAAACCAGAAATCCGACGAGCATTTGAGGTCGAACTGAGACCCGGCTGGGTCGACCTATGGGTCGACCCTGGCTCATGGCGGTCAACCCTAGGGTGGACCTAGGGGTCGACACCCATGAAGGGGGTTCGACCTAGGGTTCGACACCCATGAAGGAGGCTCCATCAAGGGGTCGACCCACCTGAAGAGGGGTCGACACCCATGAAGGAGGCTCCACCAAGGGGTCGACCCACCTGAAGAGGGGTCGACCTACCCGGGGATCTGGAAGCTTCTCTGACGTGGATGATTCTGATTTCTTCCGGTCCAATCTGAGGGTCTAGGTTGCTCCGCTACTCCTATATAAAGGACCCTAAACCTGGGTTTTATTCAACTAAAAATGGCGGTGACGGCGGAGCTCTGCTGCAACAAAAATTGGAGGGCCTAATCTTCACCAAATCCAATTCAGCAAGCATTATACAAATTCAACGGTTTCTACAACAACAAATTCAATGTGTTCTTCACAGTAATTTGGATACATTTCCTTAGATCTATTCACTGTGAGTTCAAGTTATTTTTAGATCTAAACATTTAATTAGTAACCTTGGTATGTATATAAAAATTGGATCTTGAATTGGTGCCTAATCAGTTCTATTATGACATAATTATCATATCTGCTTTTATATGTTCATACCGCCACCATGTTAAATCTTGTCATAATATGCCTATTCAGTTATGCCTATTTCTATTAGTTTATTATTGATTCGTTATTATGCCTGTTATGATTCTCTTCTCTCCCTCTTTTCCCTTTTATTTTATATATCCAGGCTACGTTCGAGCCTAGGCCTAAGCTACAAAATACGAACGTGAGAATTTGGGAACGATTGAGAAAGACATAAATTGGGGCATAATTGGTATTGGAAAATTATGAATGTAAATTTGGACATAAAATTGGAAAATATACGAATATGGATTTGAGGGAATATTTTGTATTGGATAATATGAACATGAAGTTAGGCATAAATTGGAACATATGTAATTATGAAATTGGACATAGATTGTAACATATGTAAATGTCAATTTGGGGCATAAACTAGAACATCTGTGAATATTGATTTAGGGCATGGAAACCTATAATTAAAATAGGATAATTGTAAATATGAATTGAAAGGGGACATGAAAGTTTATATTTGGAATAGGGAAATTTAACTGAATATGCCCAAAATAATGGAGCCCTAGTAACGCTTAGACACGAGGTTAGGTTGCATTAGTAGTGGAAGTCTACCCGGACCCGACCGACATATCCAGCAGCCACTGATGTTGAACCTAATGTGAGAGGTCTAAGTGCGCAAATACGAGACGAGCTATGACACAAGGTTAGGCCCAACATATGGAAGAAGTCTGCCCAGACCCGACCGGCATATCCAACATCCACAAGTTGTAGGCCTAATGTGGGAGGTCTAGCCCATCATAAACCATAAATAATGTGGTAATGAATTGGATTGCTTAACAAAATTTAATCCATAGGGATTGTATGAATATGAACTAAAGTCGGGGTTAAATTGGTTGGACAGTGGGTAGGCTAAGCAAATCTGGGGGCGCGGGTTATATTTACATTTAGGCCCATAAACTTAACCTGATAAGGTTATGTAATTAGAGACACCTAGTGGTATATGTAATCGGTAGAAATGATAAAGTTATGTAAATAAAGAAACCGTTTAGGTTAAGCATAATTTGTAAGGAATCGAGACAACTTGTGTAATAAGATAAGAGGTACTTAATTATAAATTAAGTAATCTAGAAGTCTGGAACCCGCTGAGGCATCGAGCTACAATTACAGTACATACGTGGGACAGTCTAGATACATGCATATTTGCTCTGAGTGGTGTATCATAGACTAGAGGGCGTTATTCCGATAAGGAATCTGATTCGATCGATGGTGGCAGTCCGTATGAAGCATAGTAATGACAGGTATATGCGCAACGTAACATTGTTATATAGAGACCCATACGTCACTCTCACGTAGGATGAGGGGCTGCGTTCATTATGGTGGAGACCGTGCGAGTGGGGTACCATGGGGTGTATCTCAATATTGAGAGATAGCTACATATATTGTACTAGGTGAATCCACGGGAAAGTTAATGGGTACGATGCGCGGATAAGTCTTGAGTTCTACTAACCCAAGTAACCTAATAATCAAGAAAATGTAATGGAACGATATTGGTAGGGATCATTTCTATATCTGATATACTAGTATCGGTGAAGTGTAGAGAAATGTATTTCGGAAGCGCAATATATCTTGTTCATCTTATCTTGCTCAGTTCACACTTGTCATTGTTACTGTTATCTTGTTCTTCCAGTTTTATATACAACCATGATACTTTTATTTATTTATATTTAAAAGTAACTGGACTTGCCAAACTTTATGTTTGACCCTTTTTGTTTCCTCTTCTCTCTCTTCCGTTCCCTCCCTCCCAGGTTCTCAGGGTGGAAGTGCTTAGAGTTGATTTGGATTCTTTCAGCTTAGCTTGGATTTTGGATATAGATGTACTGCTTTGACCTCGGGTCAACTCTCTTATAGCTTCACATGGGAAATATGATTTTATGCTTTTGTACTCTGATATTTTTGGCAAGACAGATTATTAATGTAATTGGTTATTTCAAACTTATAATGTAAACTCAGTATTTGGGACCATGATTTTTTGATTTAAATAAAGTTTTTAATTCCGCTGCTATTCTACATGTCTATCTTGTGATATTATATTCTTATTTACCAATAACACTTCACGAAACTTAATGCATTCTTTATAGAGTGAAAATAACGGACGTAGGGTGTCACATTTGGTATCAGAGCACATGGTTATAAGACCAGATAAAATATTTTGAAAATGGTTTTCAAAAAGGTCTCAAAAATAAAGTATTTTAAAATAAAAATGTCTGCTTTTGAAAAGCATATTTCCCAAAGCCATAAATATCTTCTTGATTCTCTGCTCGATTCCTTTTCCGTTTTGTTCGGGAAACCGTTTCTTCCCGAAAGGGTATCCCTATTTCAGCATGGTTCCATAGGTATGTCAAAACTATGATACATGTCGAAGGGCAAAGAAGTGCCCAACCTTCATCTGTAGTCGCAGTAGTTTCTCCTGCAGCTTATTTTCTTTCAAGCCTCATAAGAATTTCCGTGCGATGGAGGTAGCTTTCAAGGGACTAGTTAGCATGTGGAAAAAAGGAGAATAAGCGAGTCGGGGCTAAGAAGCACAACCCAAAGATGAAAGAAAATGATGGCTTAAGAAAGAAATATAGATGAAAGAAGAAACGAGGAAATACCATAACTTCGGAATAGTGGGTCATCTGAAAAGGATTGCAGAAAGTGGAAAGGCGTTGTTACCACTTTGGTAAGGCGGTACACCTTATTAAGGAGTGCCCAAAGAGACAACGACAAGGCCAGAAGGAAGGAACTTCTAGGGGGCAAGCTAATGTTCTCATAGCTGGTGGACAGGATAGCAGTAGGAAAATTTCCGTCGAAGGATTGATTTCTATTTCTGATCATCCAGTTAGGATTCTTTTTCTGGCGCTTCGCATTCTTTTATATCTGATTCTTTAGTTGAGTCTCTGCACCTAGATACTAGTACGGTTTTGGATCCCGCTATTGTCTCAAACCCCAGTGAAGATACAGCTCATTTAGCGATGATTTGTCGGGGTTAGAGAAACTCTATGTTAGGTGTCAAGTTTGATTGCGACGCATATGGTCTTGATTTCGTAAGATATGGTTTGATTCTAGGATTGATAGGTTAACCATGTATGGAGCCATTCTAGATTGTGAGAGGAGGGTCGTTAGACTTCTGACATGCCATGGAAAGACTCTCGAGATTCCTTATGACCCCAAAAGGGTCTGTCATTCTTAGTCTCCAAGAACCTCTTGATATATCTATCTATGATTTGCGATCTGTACCAATAGTTGCGAGTATCCTGATGTTTTGATGAGGTTTAGGGTTTACTCCCGAGGCACGAGATTGGTTTCCGCATATACTTGGTGGACAATGCAAAGCGAGTTGCATTGCCGGTGCGACATATGACTCCTGAAAGAAAACAGTGAACTTTGCAAGCAAGTAAGGGAGCTACATGAGAAAAGGGTTGATAGGTGAATTATATCGGAATGGGAAACTTATTGAAGACAATTCTTGTGGAAGCCCATCATTCTAAGATGACTATTCATTCAAGAGGTGATAAAATATATAGAGTTCGAGGTAGTGAAGCCAAATTTGCGAAAGGAAGTGAAAGTAGAGAAGGAAGCAGACGAGTTCCGACTTACATACTTGGATCGGAGGTTAAGAAAATGTGCAATAAAGAAGTGAAGCTAGTAAGAGTGCAATGGGGAAAGTGCAGCAAGAACGCTACTTGGGAAGCTTAAGACAAGATTCCCGCTTCATATCCTTTCCTTTTCGAGAATATGTTCTTAACTTCTTTTCCTAAGATACGAATTAATACTTGTATCTATCGTTTGAATATCTCTTATTGATCGAGTCTTTAGATAGAAAACTAATGAATGTAAACACGTGTTTGAGACATGTTATGTTTGATGGATGCAAATTTTTCTAGTGGTTGCTCGTGGATGTATACACACACACAATAGGCACTAGATCGGCTCAAACACTTATATATTGCATATTGATGTTTGTACATTTTATTTTTTTATGGATGAAAATGGGCGTATCGCTACATTGGTGTTGCATTTGGATGGATGATTGTGCATACATATAGAGCTTACATGTATTAGGATAATTTGCATATATTTTGGTTACATGGCACAAAAATACATTGCATTAAGGAGGTCAACTGAATCAGTGGACCGCCTGATCTTCCGCATTAGTTTACGGACATATACACACACTATCGCATATGTTCATAAAAGCATTAGAAATTCCTTAAGGAAAATGGATGCCTGTGATTGCTAGATGGATGTATGATTGTTGGATGTTAGGATATATGTTCGTCTTAACTTAGAGATTTCGGGGACGAAATCCTTAGACTAAGGGAGAATGTAAAACTCCGAAATTTTAACAATGCTAAAGATGATGAATTAAAGAATAATTAGTGTGGAATACACCGTTAACAATGAATTAAGGAAAACTTAATTAAATATTCAGAATTAAGTAAAATGGACCATGCCACTGCGTCCGTCTCGGAATTCTGGTCAAGGTAGACACCTGGTTTGCGTAAATCGGATACCGTATGAAGAAGTTATTAAGGTTTGAATTCTGTATGCATATAAGAAAGATATATACATATAAATTAAAAATATTCAAAAATTAGCAAAACCAGAAATCCGACATGCAAATTAAGGAAGGGCCGAACATTTGAGGTCGACCCGAGACCCGGATGGGTTGACCCATGGGTCGACCCAGGCTCATGAGGGTCGACCCCGGGGTCGACCTAAGGGTGGACACCCATGAAGGGGGGTCGACCCACCTGAAGGGGGGTCGACCTACCTGAAAGGGGGTCGACCCACCCGGGAATCTGGAAGCTTCTCTGAGGTGGACGATTCTGATGGCTTGTGGTTCAATCTGAAGGTCTAGGTCGCTCCGCTACTCTTATATAAAGGACCCTAAACCTAGGTTTTATTCATCTAAAAATGACGGTGACGGCGGAGCTCTGTTGCAACAAAAATTGAAGGGCCTAATCTTCACCAAATCCAATTCAGCCAGCATTATACAAATTCAACGGTTGCTACAACAACAAATTCAACGTGTTCTTCGCAGTAATTTGGATCCATTTCCTTAGATCTATTCACTGTGAGTTCAAGTTATTTTTTGATCTAAATATTTAATTAGTAACCTTGGTATGTATATAAAAATTGGATCTAGAATCATTGCCTAATCAATTCTATTATGACATAATTATCAGATCTGCTTTTATATGTTCATACCGCCACCATGTTAAATCTTGTCATAATATGCCTATTCAGTTATGCCTATTTCTATCAGTTTATTATTGATTCGTTATTATGCCTATTCTGATTCTCTTCTCTCCCTGTTTTCCCTTTTTATTTTTACATAGCCAGGCTACCTTCGAGCCTAGGCCTAACGCTGAAAAATACGAACGTGAGAAATTGGGAACGATTGGGAAAGACATAAATTGGGGCATATTTTGTATTGGAAAATTATGAATGTAAATTTGGACATAAAATGGGAAAATATACGAATATGGATTTGGAGGCATATTTTATATTGGATAATATGAACATGAAGTTAGGCATAAATTGGAACATATGTAATTATGAAATTGGGCATAGATTGTAATATATGTAAATGTCAGTTTGGGGCATAAACTGGAACATATGTGAATATTGATTTAGGGCATGGAAACCTATAATTGAAATAGTATAATTGTAATTGAAAGGGGACATGAAAGTCTATATTTGGAAGAGGGAAATTTAATTGAATTTGCCTAAAATAATGAAGCCCTAGTAACGCTTAGACACGAGGTTAGGTTTCATTAGTGGTGGAAGTCTGCCCGGACCCGACCGACATATCCAGCAGCCACTGATGTAGAACTAATGTGAGAGGTCTAAGTGCACAAATACGAGATGAGCTATGACACGAGGTTAGGCCCAACTTGTGGAAGAAGTCTGCCCGGACCCTACCGACATATCCAACATCCACAACTTGTAGGCCTAATTTGGGAGGTCTAGCCCGTCATAAACCATAAATAAATGTGGTACTGAATTGGATTGCTTAACCTAATTTAATCCATAGGGATTGTATGAATATGAACTAAAGTTGGGGTTAAATTGGTTGGACAGTGGATGGGCTAAGCAAATCTGAGGGGGCGGGCAATATTTACATTTAGGCCCATAAACTTAACCCGATAAGGTTACATAATTTAAGACACCTAGTGGTATATGTAACCGGTAGAAATGATAAATTTATGTAAGTAAGGACACCGTTTAGGGTAAGCATAACTTGTAAGCAAATGAGACAACTTGTGTAATATGTTAAGAGGTAGTTAATTATAAATTAAGTAATCTAAAAGTCTGGAACCCGCTGATAAGAATAGCATGTTTAAACTTGTCCTAGGGACAAGAGGAAATTATAACACAGGTTATAATTAAACGGTTGAGAAATTTGTTAATGGGCCTTAGTTAATAGAACTAAGTCAACGAGTAAACAACGATAAGTCATATTGACAATGTAAAATGGAATTATGATTAAATGAGAAAGAACGAGGATTAAATGACAATACAATTATCGTTGTTTACTTGTTAACTTAGTTCTATTAACATGTTGTGGGCTTATTAAAATGGAATTATGATTAAAATCAACTTGTTAATGGGTCACAATCTAGAGAATAACATGTTGTAGGCTTATTAATGAACTCAATGGGGTTAAGTTATATAACCCAAATTGATAAGCAAGAGGAACTTGGTAATTTGATTAAGAATTCGATATGAATTGGAATAACCAAGTCAAAAGGAAACTGAGGAGGAAAAAGCAAGCGCGTAATAGAATAATTAGATATAGGGCCTAATAACATATTAAAGTAAGGCGATTGGACCAGTCCGCATGTTAGAGGGTGGATAACCCAACGGGGTAGATAATCGAGGTGCTATAAGGCACGAGGGGAGCGCACATTCATTTGACTGTTTGACGACTCCAAAGGACTGGAAGTGGAAGCATGCGGCTTCCTGAGGTACGTAAGGTGCTCCTAGTAGTCCACTGTGCGGTGACAGATGTCTTAGGCTGTGCTCGCAGAGGTTGGGTCTGGACGTAACTACTATGTGGGTGGGCCTTGACTGTAGATGTAGCTATGCAGTCAGAATGCTATGACGAGGTGGCACCAGAGTAGTTCGGCGGTTGCCTCACGAGGAGGCGGAGGGTCACGACCAACAAGGATATTAGATCGTCGGATACCCGTCATCGGCAGCCAGCGGGATGCGAAAAGACTAGAGCTAAACCCATCATTTCACCTTTCACTGTCGAGGTATGGGGTTGAGGGTAAATGCCACATGGATGTTTAGATTGGTTGTTATTAGAGGCGGCCGCTTAGCTCTTGTAGTCTTTACTAGTTGAGGGAGGGGCTGAGATGGGGCCATAGCCACCATGGAAAACAGACCCGAGGAATATCTGTATTTGGAGGCTATTAAAGGCGGGCCTGTACAGGTATGGAAAAGCTCCCAGTCAAGTTCTGTGTTTCTTGTTTAGCCCTGCCACGGAACTTGGTGCACATTAGAGGACGTGCGATTGAGGCATCGAGCTACAATTACAGTACATATGTGGGATAGTCTAGATACATGCATATCTGCTCTAGGTGGTGTTTCATAGACTAGAGGGCATTATTCTGATAAGGAATCTGATCCGATCGATGCTGGCAGTCCGTATGCTTATGTAGCATAGTAATGACAGATATATGCGGAACGTAACATTGTTATATAGAGATCCGTATGTCACTCCAGCGTAAGATGAGGAATTGCGTTCATTACGGTAGAGACCGTGCGAGTGGGGTACTATGGGGTACATCTCAATATTGAGAGATAGCAACATACATTGTACTAGGTGAATCCATGGGAAACTAAACGGGTACGTTGCATGGATAAGTCTTGAGTTCTACTAACCCAAGTAACCTAATAATCAAGAAAATGTAATGGAATGATATTGGTAGGGATCATTATGTTTCTGATATACTAGTATCGGTGTTGTGCAAAGAAATGTATTTAGGAAGCACAATATATCATGTTCATCTTTTCTTACTCAGTTCACACTTGTTATTGTTACTGTTATCATGTTCTTCCAGTTTTATATACCTTCCATGATACTTTTATTTATTTATATTTAAAAGTAACTGGACTCGCCAGACTTTATGTCTGACCCTTTTTATTTCCTCTTCTCTCTCTTCCGTTTCCCCCCAGGTTCTTAGGGTGGATGTGCTTAGAGTTGATTTGGATTCTTTCAGCCTGGCTTGGATTTTGGATATAAATGTACCGCTTTGACCTTGGGTCAACTCTCTTATGGCTTCACATGGGAAATATGGTTTTATGATTTTATACTCTGATATTTTTGGCAAGACAGATTATTAATGTAATTGGTTATTTCAAACTTATGATGTAAACTCAATATTTGGGAGCATGAAGTTTTGATTTAAATAAAGTTTTTAATTTCGCTGCTATTTTACATGTCTGTCTTGTGATATTATGTTCTTATTTACCAATAACGCTTTAATAAACTTAATGTATTCTTTATAGATTGA
Source organism: Allium sativum (assembly GCA_030737875.1). NCBI lineage: Eukaryota > Viridiplantae > Streptophyta > Magnoliopsida > Asparagales > Amaryllidaceae > Allium > Allium sativum. Next base: position 452,018,738 of record CM060920.1, on the reverse strand, counting down.
CATTAACGGACGTGGGGTGTCACAGTTACAAATCAAGGGAAGCATATAAAATTGTTCTATAATGTACTCTTTTCCTTCAGTAATATTTTTCCCACTGAGTTTTTGTTAGTAATGTTTTTTATAAAGCGTTATCTTGATCCTAAAATATCAACCCTCATGGTAACACTATAAAACATGTTACCTAAAGATGAAATTAAATTACACTCTTTTTCTTGTTTATGATTTTTCCCATAGGGTTTTTCAAAAAAAGGTTTTTAATGTGGCAAATTAATTTTATCATTTTTGTGTACGCATACTCAAGGGGGAGTGTTGTAATGTTAAAAATAATAAGGGTGAATATGCTAATATGCTAAGGGACTTACTGTAATTTACAGGGCATGTAGACTCTATAAATAGAGGGATTGTTTATATTGTTTGTACACCCGAATAAATAGAAATGAAAAGTCTCTCCTAATATATTTTGTCCTCTCTAATGGCTTCTCCTTTGTTATCTATTTTATTTTATTTTTTAACAAACATAAATAAAATAAAATATTTAAATATGTCTTAAGGCCATCCAGCTTGTCTTCTAGAGCTCTAAAACATCTATAACTGAATATGAAAATATGCTCTGATTGACTTGAGCATTAAAAGAAAATAATGTTCGGATGAGTCTAATAAACCAGCATGAGAAATACAACCATATGAATTTTTATAATTACAAAATTTTCAAAACATATAGGTATCACGTAAGAGTATGCCGCAAATAAATTAAAATTAGGTTTAATTAATCCTTTCAGTAAGATTACACCTATAAACACATGATTATGTGCTAACAATTATTCCTTTTTAACATTTCAATACATATTTAGCATTACACTAACCATATTAAGATTACGTAACATGTTAAAATCTTTTTAACAAGGATTTAACACAATTATTTAACATGTTAACACACAAAATCATCTTTTCTATTTAAATTGTACACTTTATTCTTTTATATAAAAATCTAACATTTTAAATTCTAAATTACACAAACTCCATTATTTTAACACCATGGATTTATACAACAACGTTAACATTATTTTAGCTCATAAATATTGACTTCAAATTTCTTATTTTAACACAACACAAATTTATGCATATTGTTGTTATTGCTAGAAAAATCATTTTAACAACAATTTACAATTAATCTCATATTACCACGATTCAACAGTATTTTATCAGTCTACAAATCTATTTATCGATTTCCAATCACGTTTTTAAACACTCTTATTTTATATTATAAATTTTAACAACTTACATGTCCAAACACAAGTTCACAAATTATTAGTTGTCTTATTAAAAAACTTAACATTTCACATTGAAAATATATTCTTCACTTATATAACATTTCACATTGAAAATATATTCTTCACTTATATATTGATTGCTAATCAATATTTTATATTTTCAGTGTTCATTCAAACCATCAAAAATATTATTTACAAATACGGATTGGAATGTATTTTCTTATATTCTAAATAAATTTGATTTATTCCAATGCATTATTTTTTGTAAATTAGAAATTCTTCACTTCCCTATCTTAAATTATTATACAAGCTAGTCTCCCAAACTCGTATTTTAATCTTCCCAAGCTTTAGAATTTTAATATACGGTATGATCTACTAACTCTAGATATCCAAGAACCTTGGTTGTTATAGACTACCCCCTTAAAGAAATTACATTCTCGCAATTTACTTAAGACAATACGTTTACATTTTCAAATCCTAACAACATGTCTCAAATTTACTTCCTTAGGAAATTTTTAATTTAAATATTCATACACATAATGTTTGATACTATTTTAATTTTCTCCAGCTAATTAAGATTGCAAACTAGAAATTTCAAACTTTAATCACTCAATTTATGTAAAAGGTTTTAACCCTTATTTCAAATAAGATACACATAAGACTTAATTTATTGCAGCATATCTTCCACATAACAATTACTGGAATACACACTCGTCCTTTTCAATTTTCAATCAATAATATATGCTGTCATGCTATCAAATTTTGTTCCAATTTCTCGAACAATTGTTACTGCTTTGATTATAATATCAACAGCCTTGCCATTTTCCATTTATATCCCCAACTTGACGGCTACAACTGCCTTTTAAACCCAAGTATAAGAGAGTGCATTTCTAATATATTGCTCATGCTCAAGATAGTTACTTCCTTAAAATCAACTTTTATACACAAGACACTTTATATTTACTCACTTAAGTATTCTCAATGTGCCAATTTTCATTTAACAACACTTTAGTCTGTTTTAATTAATATTAAACCACGAAATGTATAACGATTCCTCTCATTGATTGTTGCAAAGTTGATATAATATCACTATTATCTCGCCCACTTTACTACAATTCTCATATCATGTAGTGTTTTAACACTATTCTTACATGAGTACTTCCCATTACTCTTTCTCAACATTTATTTTATTATACAAAATATTGTGTTTAATTGTCTCGTATAAATGTTTAAGAAATTCTTATCGATGATGTTGATCGAACGCATCAATCAAAACCCTTAAAATATCCAATGGATGATTCAATACAATAGACAATCACAGATTTTTAGTTCATACGTGGTTGTCTCTATCATTTGTCATCACAATTATTATTGATTTATTTCAAATAAAGACAACCCAGCACTTAGTCTCATTGGTTATTCATTTGATTTATATTCGCTACTCAATTAGCTCCTAATAATATTTCATCATCAGTATTTTCCATCTTGAAATCCCGCTTATAGATTTATTGTATTTAGCACAACTACAACAATTCACTTGTTTCCGCTGCACAATTCTGATTTAATTTCAATTTAGCATTCCTTTAGCCCAATGTGAATTTATCTTAATTTGTCTTGGATTTAATTCATCTACCCGTCACACTTTACTTTATTAACTCAATAACCAACTATACACAAGGGGATAGTATTTGAATTTGGTAAATATTTTTTAAAATTTAAGATATAGACACCAAAATTGTTTAAGAGGATGGAAATTTGTACAAAGATAAACCATAGATAATAGGATGCAGCTCATGGAATATTACAGAATGAAATACATTCCTAGATGTATTTCTGAAGATAAGATTAACTTGCAACTCGGGTGATAAGGAACATGGGTTAAGGATAACAATGCAAGAGATAAAAGTAGACACGAGTTTATTCTTCTGCGTTATAACACATATATTATTCTTGTTTTTCTCTGTGATGGTCGCACTTTGTTTTGAATCTTCTTATATACTAAACTATAACGCCCCACACTGAATCCATCCTAATACAGAGCACTATCGAGTAATACTATCTTTTAGAGCATAGAATAGGGTTGGTTAGGTGCGACCATTTGTAATCTTGTACTGGACGAGTTTCGAATACGTTGATTGGGTGTGTAACATGTTTTTCTTACCTCAAGTGGATCGATGTACTCAATTCTTCTAAAATAAAACTATGATGGCTAAGAATTGTATTCATAACAAATTACAACACATCACAAATAGCAGATCATGGAATAGAATACAATAGGTACAACAACAGAATACAAAAAATACATGTGCTACATACTCAAAAGGTACATAAACCATATACATATACAATATGCTTCCAAAGAATAAATATGCAATGACATGAATACACGACTGCACAAGTAGTGTTGTATCTTCAAAAGAGATAGTCCAAGGTAAATTAATTAACCATGAATCAACAACAAGCTACGACCTGAAACAACTCGGTCTGACCCAAGTATAAATACATGGGTCAGTCTACCTTAAAGATATTAGTAATATTATAACAATTGAAATAAAATATCAATATACACTAATTCCTTTTTATAAGAAAAGGGATCTCATAATCATAGACTTACTAGAAACACAAATGCGATAATTCCTTTCCATCAGAAAGGAATACTATACACTCAGGTTAAGTTCACGAAATCACCCTAGTTACTCATAAGAAAAATGAACATAGATTCGAGTATTTTCATCAACACAGATTACCCTAATTCTACAATTAGGATAATTAATACTTTCAATCACATAAACGTAAGATGTAAAACTCAAAAATTGCATGAATCACAGAACTTATGGAACTCAGTTAAGATTTCAAATCACAAAAAAAACTCATGGAACTCGGTTAAGAGTTCAAAAACTAGAAATGATCACTATATATAATAATAATCACCTTAAATGGTGGAATCATAATGAAAACTTAGAACTCAGGAAATATCTCAGATTAGATTTGAAAAGGTTACAATGGCGATGGCAAGGTGCTAACACCTTCCTTAGCTGTTTCGTGTTAAATTACAAGGTCGCTAACACCTCCCACAAACAATTTCGTCGGCCATGCAAGGTCGCTAACACTTCTTCAAGTAGTTACATCTTAACAGACAATGTCACTAATACCTCCCCGAGCAGTTTTTTCATCATGACAAGGTCGCTTACACCTTCCTCAAGGATTTTGTCTTAAAAGACAAGGTCGCTGATAACTCTTTGGGCAGTTTAGTCATATACTAATAATATCTCGTGAATGTGTCACAAACTTTGAGACAATAACGCAAATAGTGTTAACGTGCTTCCAATATCACACATTTACACTAAACAGTTTAATAACCACTAGGTAACTCCACATCATAAAATAAAAATCTTAAATATCATGAATCTCAGAAAATTCATGTCCTACCACGTATCATCAGCAAGTGGATATAAATCCCATAATGGTTTCTCATGAACCATAATTCCCGAAAAGGTAAAATTCATCTCAAGACCTATCTCATCTCATCGGTGAGTAAAACAACTGATATAAATGGTTCTAATCAATTATTACTCCTATAATAGGAGATCTCAAACCTCTCAACTCATCAAATATTGGCTAACTCAGAAAATTCCACATTGAACAACAGAAATAGCTTCAATTGATGAGTTTGGAATTAGCTGATATAATTAACCTATGTGTCACAAACCACGAGGTGTACTATATCATTTAATTCACTTCCTCGTTCTCTTGAAGTATGCAAAAACGTGTATTTTATATATAGAAAATATTTGGTTGGAATACGGGTTTATAAAACAGTTTAGTAATGGTTTGGATTATTTCTTAAAAATCTTATGTTATAGAAAATATCGTTTTCACTATCACCTTGGGACAATTTTATTTGTAAAATCAAATCATGGGAAATCTGTTGTCACAAGTATATACATATATAATTTATTTTAAAAAAGAATATTTTCAAAAAGATGCTTAGTGTTGAAAATCAGCTCAAAGAAATATAATAAAGCGCAAGAGCATGAAAATCCATCCAAACAAATCATATGTTCACCGAATTTTAGGCTTTAAAGTAAGCCTCTATTGATAAAAATAATCATAACAATTTATTTAATGAATTTGGATAGAGATATGAAGCAAACTAAGCTTCATATTGTAACACCCTGCACCCCTTAACGCTACCCTAACAAAGAATCTCATTAAGAAATGCAGAGCGTTGTAGGCATAAAGACAAATAATCATCATAGAGACTAGGATTTCACAAGACATAAAGAATAAATTCACAGCGGAAGAAAATACAATTTATATCCAAGTGACAATATCATTAATCATTCTCAATTATTTCAAATAAACTAAAGTGTCATAAAAGTACCATGTCTCAATCTTAGTCATAGAAGAAATATCAGAGTACAAAACAAAAGTATCCACAAATAGCCAAAAGAAAATACAAGAAAACCGTGGAAAGAAAATAAGATAAATAGTACATATCCAAAAGAATCTTCCAAGAGAAGTCAAAAGAGCAATCTGAGCTAAGCACTTCCTCCCTGAGAGCCTGGAGGGAAGAAAAAGGCGAGAAGAAAAGGAGAAAATGGGTCAGACAAAATGTCTGGTGACTGCAGTAATTTCTAGCACAACTAATAAGAGGAGACAAATAAATAAAACAGTAGCCTAGTGTTAATAAAGGAGTAAGTGTCTGTGCACATCTAAAAAAATGAACAGAATAAAGAAGAGGTACAATAAGATGTTATATAAAGATATACGGTAACGGTGTTGACTGTTTTGCAGTTCAACAAATAGAACAAATTAGGAAGAATTTTCTAATACTACATAAATGATCAGCTGTGTCGAATCATATATGACCTATACCAACTATGGGCTTGGGTTTATCAGGCACTTGCCCATCAACGATTTGGCATAACCTTATCCATAGGTGTGAAAATGCCTTATGCCCCCAAATTGGCAATTCACGCACACTGACTCACCGGAACATACTCATACCATATCAATTGGACCAACTTACATCCACAATGTAACATGGTGTGTGCCCTTACCTCAAGTGAGGCCGAAATGATAAGTAGGGTATGCTACATGGAATGGGTCCCCAAAAAATTGGCTCAAATCCCCAACCCTTTCGATTTCTATAAAGGACAACTTCGTTAGGCCTACACTATCCATATATGGTCTATCTCTTTTCATAGTGGCTATGGCCCCAGGCCTGCCTTCCCTCAACTAATGAAAGACTATATCAAGATCAAATGATGTTTTTCTAACAATAATATAGCATCCAATTTGGCGTGTCCCTCGACTAACGTCTCGATATTGAAAGATTGTTGATCTATTGGTTTAGCTCTTAGTCTTTCCGCATCCCAGTGACTGCCGATGGCAGGTATCCGACAATTACTATCCTTAATTTGGTCTTGACCACCTCCTCCTAGAGCAAGGAAAACCACCAAGTCATCCAGCGCCATCTGCTATAGCCTTTTAACTGTCACGCCATAGTTGCAGTCAAGGTATACTCTAGATGGTGCAACAGACCTGCCTACGAGCGACGGCTTCATCCGGTTGTTCCTCAGAGGGAAAACTTAGAGTACCCTACCAAATCCCATAGAAGCCCCATGCTTGCCTCCAATCTTATAGAACAATAAGTTGGACGTGCTCATCTGGTGTCTTCAGACACCACGATGATCTACCTTGTTAGGTTCTTCATCTCCATACGCACGGACTACTCCAAGCTCGTCACGCCATCGCGATTAGATCCTATGTCTAATCTTTTTAATCACGCTCTAGCTTTAACTCATTATATTGCTAATTAACTTGATTATCTACATATTCATTTTCTATTTAAGTTACTGGTTTATTAACTTACATTTAGTCGCTTATTTTCCCTAATAAGCTCTACCCTGTCGGAACGGACCCTATTTATGAGCCACTTATTATTACATTCATTAAACTCAATATTTTTCATTCGTAATTTTATAATAGTAAGCATTTTCGTTCTTTTTATTTTTCATGTTGTTTATAACTTCATGTTATACCGTTACCACAATCATTGTCGTGGATTTAATTATTGACTTACTTCCCTAACTAAGGTTTATTAATAAGTTCTCATCTTACCCCTTATTATGACCCACATTATATCGTTACCACAACCGTTGCTGTGGATTTAATTATTTACTTAGTTCCATTGGCTAAGGTATATTAATAAGTTCTCTTTTCAATATTAATTATAACCTATGTTATGATTCCAATTGTCCCTAGGACAAACCTACCTATTATATTTCATTCCCATTCACATAATTAATTAAAATACATTACATTCCTCATTCATCACATTTTCCCTTGGTTCCTTGTTATTTAAGCAAATCTATTACTGTTGTAACATTTCTTTATTTACCATCTTTTACATTTTTATTATTACAAAAATATTTCTCACACTTCATTAATTTAGTTGGTGGAAATATAAAAAAGTATGTTTCCATAATATACATCAACTAAGACCCATAGTTACAAGCTATTTCTTTTTATTACATCATGTATATATACATTTGATTAGCGTGCAATACAGATAAAACCCCCATTTCACAATAATCCTTATTACATTTCTTTTTCTTGAAACTAAGTTCTCTGTAATATACTGTAATGGTAATTATGGAAATGTATCCCTTTTTCACCCCCAATTTACTCTGAAACGACCCAAACTCCCGATCCCCGAAGAGACGGAGGAGCCCGGATTGTTTTAGGAACACGACGCATTAGAAAACAAACAATAGAACACTCCATTGTTATTACAACAATTACATTAGAGTACAAGAGTATATCAGAATATGAATAAATATTATACAACGGAAAAATATCAAAGATTTAAATTACATTTAATCAACTACCACAACTGAGAGAAATACATGGATACAAAACATTCCAAATATAGCTCCAGCCGTAATCTAGGATCCTATGAAAAGAAATATCCATGAAAACCAAAACTACTAGTTGCCCGTATGGAAAATATGGGCATCCAGAGTTTAGGTTGAAACAATAAACTCCGAGTCAGTCATGGGACTGGTGCGAGAACTAAAAACAGTTATGAACAACTTAAACAAAATAAGGAATATCATGGGACCACGTCATATATCACGGAATGGGTTTACCCCCATGAATACCAGTGCATAAACAATAACCAATTATAGACATATGGATCTACTATGCGTCAAAAAACATGCAAATCCTCAATCTACCCATTTGGGCTTAATCCCAAATTTAGATTTTTTGAAATCTAATTCAGTTTACATAAATTATTTCTTTGGACTTTATTCTCGAATTCTTATTTTAAACCATTTGAAATACATATCTAGCTTTATATTAAAGTAGATTTCACTTTGGGATCTCAAACCAAATTCATTTGGAAATATGAATTCCAAAATATCACAATGCATACAAACACTATGCAACCAAATATCAGGAGATTTCTCCCATCAACAAGGCAAAGGGTCGCTTTCCTTAGTCACTCGATATATATATATATATATATATATATATATATATATATATATATAGGTGCACCTCCCACGATGGAGCAGGCTGCACCGACCAATGCACCTCCCACGCCCTCGGGGAACTACACTGTCTGATGCCCATACTTTTAGTCGCATGGGTTACCCAAATCTTTAGCCACATACTAAATCATTTTATGTCCCGAAGTAGGGAAAATCATTTCACAACATAATAATCACAAGTACTTTCAAACTATAGTTATAGTAATTCACATCAGAAATTCACACATATGATCAGTCGCTATTAATCACATAACCTTTGAGCTCGTACGTCTCAAAGAAGGGTGTTAAGCAAGAGAATAAATTCTCCGCCACCAAAAAAATATATCATCAATAGCAACTAATCGGTTATGTGATGAACTACAATGTCAAACACATAATACATTTCGAAATCATTTTGACAACATCGCGTTTAATTTAGTCCTTGAAATACATTCTGTTTTATAAAACATTTTTGTAAAACATTCCCTGTCCAAAATCGAGAACACATTTCTTTTCACTTAAGAAAATATCATTTCAAAATCATTCTTCAAATTTGAAATGAACTCAACCACATCGCTAAACATCTCATAGTCAAATCATGAAGTGTTTCACAAGATGTTAGCATACAAATATTTCTACCCAACCCAATGCTAAATGTAAAAGCATATTTTGCTCATAAACTGGTCGAGCACAATCCAAGCAATCAATCAATCACAATCAATATGAACAAGCAAGTATATTTGGCTTATACCATATCTCATGTTTTGGTAAATGTATTCATTCATTCAAATCTAATTAAAGAATTATTAAAGCTCTTCTTAGTTTCAATCCCTGAAATTCATTACTCAATGATTGTTCAACTTTTAGGAAAATTAATCCTGCCTTCAACCGGGTTAAACAATCAATTTCCTTTAAAACAAAGTTCATGATAAACCCAAAATCATCTTCCATCAAAATGGAATCTTCACGGAAATCATAATAGTATATAATCGATATAAATTTCCATATCAAACTAATACTATAAGTGGAATAGCGGCAAGGACTTTTTAATTCCATGAATAGTAACGGTCTTCACTCACATAAGCTCATCTCGATTATTACCAAATCAAATTCCATTCAATTTCGATTAATATTTTAAATTGGAAAACTTTACTTTGAAAAATTACATTAATCTAAATTAAAAGATTATAAATTCCAAATCATAACTTCACTGTTAATTGGGTTAAATAACGAATGTTATTTAAAACACCGTTCACAAAGAACCCAAAATCATCTTGAAATGACCTAAACTTCCCCATAAGGAAAGCCCAGAGTGCTTTGAGAACACGACAAATTAGAACACAAACATAAGAACATTTCATTGCTTATTACAACAATTTACATCAGAGTACAAGAATATAACATAGTTCAAATAATAATTTATAGCAAAAAAATATTAAATATTTAAATTACAAAGCAGCAGAAAAATAATACATAACACAACTGAAAGAAATACACGGATATAGAGCTTTCCGAATATAGCTTCAGCTGTAAATCCAGGATCATGTAAAATAGGAATCTGCAAAACCAAAAATACTAGCTGCCCATGTGGAAAAAAGGGGCACCCAGAGTTTAGGTTAAAACAATAAACTCCAGATCGGTCATGTGACTGGTGTGAGAACAAAAACAGTTATTTAAAACTTTACTTTAAAATAGTGTAAATCAAAGGACCCCAATGTATAACACGGAACGGGTTTCCTCCTAAGAATATCAGTGCATAAAACAAATAACACGATGCTTTTTGGAAAATGAAGCTATTATAAGACTCAGGTCCCATCACACAATGCAACGCAAGCCAGAGGATAGAGTTTTCCCTTATAATAGCCAAACATGTTTGGTACGTCTTAAAACAAATCATTTTGATACTATTATAAGCATATGGTGTCAAAATCACTTCAAATATAAATGTATCAATCATAGACGACATAGTATACCATGCTACTATGGCGCCATAATAGTTCTACAATTAAATCTGAAATGTCACGTATTGGAAATTGGAATTCTGTCATGAGTCGGGGCCAGGGATGGCTCCTCACAGATTTGAGACACTTTAGCAAATGTCTCAAGATCACACGTCGTGGGGCAACCCTTGGATCTTCAGGGCCGATCCAGATGATCGGTGCTTTTCTATGAATTAGAAAAGAGCGAATTTTAAAATAAATTCTGCAAGCACACAGATCGTGTAATATGCAGGTCGAACAGAGGGAGGAATTTTAAATTTTATTAATTATATATTTCTTAGGCAAGTTAGAAAAAACTTGGAGATGGGTTAAAGTTGAAACCATAATTTAGTTCAGAACAAATCTAATTAAACTGATAACTAAATCTATAATTATCAATAAAAGCAATAAAATTGCAATTAAATTAATTACAGATTTGAATCTAATCGAATCTATAACCAATTCAAAGATTAAAAATGAAACAGAGTACTGAAGTAAAAAATTGCAGAAAGTAAATAAACAAACAAAAATAAAATTAGGATTACTGTTGAATTTAATCAAATAGTCAATCACTAATGAGAAAAGTAGTTGCAATAGCAATTGTGTTCTAGCAAATTTAATTGACTAGACAACACAAATTTCCATGAAGATAAAAAAATGCAGAAAAATAAAAGAGAACTTTATTAATGGAGAAAAGAAGGACATAATATGAACATCTGTTTCAATGGATACAAGGTGTATTTATAGGAATGTAGTCCCTTTCTATGAGAATAATTAGGCTAAGATTGAATCCCTTGAAACAATTTATTTATAAATAAAAGAGATATGATATAATGGTTGAGATATTCCTTGAAGACATTCCTCCTTGATTATTGACATGTGGCAGCTTGATTGGATTTTCTATGGCAATAATTTATTCAATCTACTCTTATATAGAAGTTGAAAATGAATGATTTGATTTGAGAAGAATATGCTTATTCCTTAAAATCTTTATTAGTGCATACATTATATTTACACACATATGAATATATATATACACACACATATAACATATCACTATTCCATACATTATTCTGAGCAAAGAAGGCAGTGTGTGTATAAATCCATGCTCCCTTTTTCAGCAAAAACAGGGCTTAACAAGGATCGAACTCAGGCCACTCTGTACAAATTTCTATGTCTTTACTAGTGAGCTACAACTTCTTTTGCAATTGAGATAGCTTTGATATGGGGAAGTATCTTCTTCTTTGTAGTTGGCCTTTAATTGAAATGAAGGAGACATTTATTTGACTTGTGAAAACACACAAAAAAATACCCAAAGTAATATTTATTTATTTCCAAAAGATACAATACAAGAGCATAAAATAAACACGTTTCTGTGCTAATCACCACAAATACTTTAGTGGATTGGTTATTCTTGAACACACGTTTACCGGTCCTATCCACCAGCCCTATACTGACCGATATATCCGAGGCTCCTTGCAATTCAACATCCACATAGGTAAAAATAAATAAATGTTTGGCCTCCATACGTGACACCATCCATAGCTAGAAAGAAACGTCGTGCACTCCCTGCAGTCACGATCCCGTTTTGACTCATACTGAGGCGTGAGGCTTGCGAATTAACGCTATACACAAAGCTATGCTATTTAAAGTCGTGCTTTGATCATCAACCATAAGACTCTGTTTTTCAACAGAATCCTTGATCATCTGCATCTCAGCATGCCACACTGACAATTCACGCCATGCGACTGATGTCTATCGATATATAACCTCTGAGCTCATACGTCTCAGAGAAGGGCATTAAGTAAGAGAATAAATTCTCCGCCACCAAACAGATATATATTTAATAGAAATCAATCAACATAGAATAAAATCCAATGTCAGACACACATCCATTTACTAGTTCGTTCTGGATCTGAACGAAACCGGAGGCACCTTATTCCTCGTCCCATATATCCAATACAGGAGAGAAGTCCTCGCGTATCCGGTCGATCTCCAAGTATGTCTAGACGATCACCACTTATTACCATGTCTTGGGTGTACAGCCCAATCATGACATCAGTAATCAACCAAACGATGTGAAGAATCTCCGGTCTTCAACCACCATTTTCATCGTCGATTTATCGTCGATTCAATTATTCAGAATGGGTATAAACCCGGCCTTTCCAAATAATTCATGTATCTTATAATCAAGTGCTATAAAAACACAACATACTCCTCATTCCGATTCTGAATATTCTTTTATTCGAATATTCATATCCTTGGGAAAGGTTCCCATTAATTTTATCAAATATAAATTCTTTTAAATTTATACTTTAATATTCCTTTGGATATCAGTTCTAAACCAAATTAAGGTTATCAACTAGTCTGGATTATCGAGCCTTACCGAAGTAATCATTTATTCACTAATCCCGATCCTAACCTATTCATCCTATAGAGAAAAACTAGTAATACTCCATATCTAACACCACCATGTGTAATGACCCGCATTGGCAGAGGTATTAGAATTAATTTATTTAATTATATAAATGGTGGTTTAGAGAATTTGATGGTCGTGGAATTTAATAATAGTGAATATTTAATTAAAAATGATAAATTAAATAATATATTTAATTCTGAAATAATCAGAATTAGCTGAAATGGCGATATGGTGCGAACCGGATCATCTGTGATATTTAATTCAGCATGGAATTGAATTTGAATAACGAATATATTATTTGAACGATAGTTTGAACGTATAATTATAATATAATTATAATCGAGCTCGAAATGGCGCTGTAGTTCGTAAATGGGCGGTTCGAACTTCAACTGAATGTACAGGATTCGTTTTAAATCGGATTTCTGTGAAACAAGAAACGTGTGGAGCTGGTGGAGTATATCTTTCTAGTGGAGGAGAAAAATCAGGATTTCGTCGTGTAGATTTTTAGATATGTCCAAATCAAATTTTAAAACAGTCGCTAAAGAATCGTTTATCGACCATAACGGATTATTCAATATAACTGGAGATCGGGTTTGAATCTAGACAAGGTTCTTTTGGGAAATAGTGATAATTTAATTTTTAGAATTTTACTGTAATTTTTAGTTAATTAAATAAGCACTTTTCATTTTGAAGTATTTTGCACCCTGTAATCAACATTTTGAAGTTTCAAAATATGAGTCCATCTACCGGTATTATTATATTTTCGGGATCGTGGCACCGAGCTAATTACAACGACATGTTTGCTTCTGTCGACAACAGTTTGTAAAGGAAGGAAATTCTTTATTTCGTGATGGGGTACACTAAAACTTCTACACATAAAAATATCCTAACTCATGTGTCACCGAATAGAAGCCACGAACCACCTCCTCAAACGGGCCGTTTCCTTTGGTTCAAAATAAAACACTTGGCCCTTTGAAAATCCACACAAATGGAAACAAAGATCCTATAAGTACCGTAACACTTCTAACCTAGATTATTTTGCTCTGGTCAAAACGTATTACAGCCGCCACAAGAGGAACATTTCCTCAGCTCAAAACTGATCAAAAGAAAATTCATTAAAAAGGAAATAAAATCCCTAAAGATGAAATACACATGTATCTAGGATCCAAAAAGAAGGCTCTTCAACGCAGCCGGGTTGGTTTTGTGCTCGACTCAGTTTTCCTGTAATCGAAAATCATGGCGCATGGTTTCTCGTATTGAAACAGAAAGAAACAAGGAGGGAGTTGGAGGGACTCGGTGACCCAAGCTTTTGCTACCCTTACTGTACGCGAGCCGAAGTCGAGATCTGAGGGGGTGCGAGTAGTTTGATATGGTGATGGATAAAAACAAAAATTGATTGGAAATGGACATTTCTACGGTAGCGATTACTGAAGCATGCACTTGAAGTATGGGAGAGATTGGTAGAAGAGAGTGCGACTATGGGTATTGTTTTCGTGAGGAGCAGCAGAAGACGTGGAGTACTGTTGACAACTGTATTGGTTTTCATTGAGTAAAGTGGGGAGCATCAGATTTTCAGAGAAGTTGAGTTGAAGTAGTGGCTTCATATGTGATGGAAGTAAGGATGAGTCGCGGTATATATATATATATATATATATATATATATACTGTTGAAAGGGTAAGGTGCAAGTCTGTGAAAACGTGGGATTAGGGTTTGATGTCTGGAAGGCAAAGTTGTTATGGGTTTAAGGAGATTTGCATGCTGGGATATTTGGTGAAAGTAATTTGATTTTAAAATGAGTATGGGGGCAAGACGTGGTAGAGGGATGTGGCGAGATCGTGTGGCAACGTTCAGATAAATAGAGCAGGTCACGGTTAATTATTTGGAGAAGAAGGGGACACGGTGTATGATATGCGGTAGAGGATTGGGCCAAACCGGAAGCCCACTTAAAGAAAAAAGAAAAGGGGGAAGAAGAAAAGAAAGTAAAAAAAATGCCCAAAATAAATAGAAGGATATACGTGAGTTAGTAGAAAAGGGAAGTGGGATATTGAGAAAGGGAGGAGGACTCAGGACTGTGTTAGTGTTCATGGCAGGTGAATATGGTGTTGGCCGAATAACAATGAATTCTGAACGATCAGATCCGTTGGGATCATATGGACGGCGGCTACACGGTGGAGCTGACTGGGAGTGGATCAGAGACAGTTACAATTTATGGAGAAATAAATTGTCCGACTGAGGCAAATAACGCAAACCGTTATTCAACGGTTAACGCGCAAGGTGAGTAAAACTCACTAACTCTCTACAATTTATATTTTTTATAAATTGTACTTTATTTATTGACTGCTGTATATTGATTGTTAAACTGGACTGTTAAATAGATTTGATTGAAAACGTAGTTATAGTTAATCTATGTACTGTTAATCAAATATGGATCTGTACAGCAGGATATTTCATTTCAAAATGAAATATGATATATATTATACTGTGTAACATCTGTGGATGCAGGGAGACAGGTTGGAGGAATCCGACTTGGTTCCTCAACAATTATTTTACTGTTTTCATATATGGTGATATACGTTGTGATTTATAATCTGTTATTGATTATGGATGTTAGAACGATATTGATCATCGTTGTTTGATATTTTGAATATCATAAGAAACCCTGAGTTGTAAAAAGGAATATTTCAATATATATTGAAATAAAGGGATTTTATAAAATCACAGGATTTTACAAAGGAAATTATTTATAAAACGAACACGGTTTTATAAAAGGAAGTATTTATAAAACAAATAGAGTTTTATAAAAGGGGTATTTATTTAGAAAATAACAGAATTGAAAAGGGGAATATTTATTTAGAAAATAAATAGAATAAAGGAAATATTTGTAACGGTAAATAGAAGCTATAAATAGGAAATATTTATAATGGTAAATAGAAGCTATAAATAGGAAATATTTGTAACGGTAAATAGAAGTTGTAAATAGGAAATATTTGTAACGGTAAGTAAACGTTAAAAAAAGGGAAATAGTTGTAACGGAAAACGTAGTTTATCAAAAGGAGTTAATCAAACGTAGTTTATAAAAAGGGGTTAATCGAATATAGAAATTAAGAAGTGAAGTTAAACAAAAATTAGAAACTGACTAGAGATTAGTAAGTTGAATAGTTTTCTGAGTGTTGATCTGATGTTGGTTTCGGCCTTCGGGGTTTATACTTAGAGAATTGTTCTCTTACTAGTTTACAGTTAGGGACTAATAGTTGTGGAATGATAGTGATGCGTAAATGAGGATTGGAAATGTTTTCCAATGTTGAAAATGTATATTTTCTAGTTTTAGAAAATAAGGAAATATGAATATATATATATATAATTGATGATTGGATCGATAATTCCATTTGGAATTAAGATCGTTGTTTGTACACCGACATATTTTCATTTGACAGTTAAATCACAGACTATCGAAGTTTTGACCATTTTACGTTGTTAATATGGAGAGACCGGTTGGATTATTATCCGAAGAACCACTCCGTATCGACATAAGCGTTGTGATCAAATACGATGAAGAAATTGAAGACAGAGTAAAGTGCAAGGGCTGTCCTGTTTACAGAATAGTGCCTTCGGTTTCGTTCAGTCCCAGAACGAACGTATATGGACGAATGTCTGACAGAATAGTTCCAATGATCGAAAGAGTTGGACTGTACAAATATATATGGTGGCCAACGGATTTATTCCCTTCGCATAATATCCAGAATCTATTTGTGCAGATCCAACTAATGATTAACGGATCTGATAATGTGGCATTCAAAGTGATCGTGTTATCAATGAATGGAAAGTAAGCGTAGCTTCTAGCCTCACATCTGGTAAATGACAAAAATCGGGCAGGCAGCATGGCTAAGTCGGTCGCATCGAAGTAGGGTGTATAATCACCTATCTAGAGAATATTCATTTGCTTCTTTAATCTATCAATGCTGTCCCATATATATACGGGAAACGGTTGCTGATCCCGACCGTTGGTGATGTACATTCGATACACTCAAGCGAAATGAGTGGTCGGTCATGTGTGGCTGAGTTGCAAGATGTTCTTGTTGAACTCCAGTGTATCGTTCCTAGAGTACACTGATCGGAAGGTGGTTCCATACCTTGTCATAGTTGGAAACCCAATCATCCAATACGCACATGCGGTTTTGATTGTATACTATATATGTAGAACGTGAGATGCAAGCGTTTCTACTAGACTGATATCTATTTGTATTTAGACATTATCATAATATCAGAATGATATTGCTTTTCAAAGATGTTTGGATTCTCATAAGGGAAAAACCCGTTCCGTATTCACGGCGTGGTCTTATGAGATATCATATACCTGTTTAAATGATTTGAGTTTACTCACACCAGTCACATGTCTGACCCAGAGTTTATTTGTTTTGTCTTCCCTAAACTCTTGGGTGCCTAAATTTGTACGGGCAGTCAAGTAGTCGGGATTTACAGATGCACTTGGAGAGCTTGGAGCAGGAGGCTTCAGCAGTCGATAGCTATTATTTATTCCGCTGTGATGTTGTATGTTGTACTCTGAAAATGGTATGTATAAACAGTTATAACTTTGTATTTCAAAAGTTATGTTATATTTTATTCGTTCCGCTGTGAGATTCGTGTTACTCTGATGTTGTTGTTGTTGTCTTCTTCTTCTTCTATTCTAAGTTTCTATCTTATCTATCCTCACCCTCTATCTTCTTTCTATTAGTTTCTTGAATTTCTAGTGCAATTTGGGGTTGGACTTGTGTTATTTAGTCAGCTCAAATTGGACTGGATTTTTGGGTCACTACAGTTGGTATCAGAGCTTAAGTTAAGAATTACTTGGCTCTGTGGCGTGACTCGGTAGAGATAGGGTTAGTAATACCCTAGACTGAGATTGAGTGTATATATACGAGTGGACGTATTTGTTATTGATATAAAAAATTGTTTGATATTGTGGAGATTCATTGGTTGAGTCTTTTATGGGTTCTGGTCGATCAGTTTGATCCACTGTATCGGTAGGGATTTTGTAAACACTTGAATACGATGAACCGTCATGGTATGTTTTGAAAAGAGGGTAAATTAGAATAAGTTTACCCAAGGTATATCTCGATATAGAGAAGATATATATATCAAAATTATAATGTATTGGATATATTGGTTGTTATTATAATCAAGTAAGATTATAAATTAAAGGGTTATGTAAATAACCAATTAGAATTCATATAAGTGAAATGCGTGAATCAGATGAGTTAAATCTGAAATTTAAAACCAGAAATTGAATTAGAATTCTGGAGAATTGGATAAGTGTTTGTAAATAGATTTGGATGAAAAAATAAGGAAAATTTAAGATCCTGGGAGATTTTAAATTGTTTTACAAGCAGTGTGAATTATATTTTGAATGAATTTCAAAGTGGAAAGGGTTAAAAAGGGTTTTATAGTATTGAATTCACTTCGATCGCTGGAAAATAGATTCTGATGATGACAGCTGCATCATCAGTATTCATTTTCGAGTTGTAAGTGACGAATTACTACCAGAGATACTGATTTGAATTTGTTTTGGGAAAGACAAGTTGTGATGAATTTCAAAAATGGGATTTGAATAATAGAATTTGAATTTTTAAATAGATTTGAAATATTAACTTGTTTAAAAGAAATAAAACGAGAAGTTCCTTTATAAACGAAGTTTATAAATAGTTCTTTTATAAACGAAGTTTATAAAATGAAGTGAAAAGAATTATCATTGGATAATTCAGAAAAAAAAAATACAAGTATGAAATTGAAAGGGAAATCTATTTTCCAAAGGTAGAAATATCGATTTCAAGAGGAATTGAAACCGAGACTTATTTAAAGGAATTTGAATAAAGGAAGTTCAAACATAGGATTTGAATATAGAAAATTCAAAGGGGATTTGAATAAAGATAAATTCAAATAGAAATTGAATATAGAAAGTCAAAGGGAGTTTGAATATATGAAATTCAATGGAAGTGATATAGAATTTGAATATAGAAATTCAAATGGCGTTTGGATATAGAAAATATAAGAGATTTCAAATATAGGATTTGGATAATCAAGTTAAGAGTTGGGAATCGAGAGTTAAAATGATATTTGGCTTGGATATAAGCGAATGGTTGTGTCATGGATAAAAGCAGATTGGATTTGATTGGGGTAACTCTTGTGTATGCTGAGTTGATAGCATATGGAAGTGACAGAGTTGATATGCCCGACAAAAAGGTACCAGTTTATATTTCTATTGGATATAAGATTTATGAGCCAATTTGGGAAGCCGCTTGGCTGTTTGATTTTCATTTGGGTTGGAGATGGCCCAGAGAGGCGAGTGGTGGTTTGACGTAGTGACCAGTACGAAGGAGGTGCTAGCGAAATTTTTTGAAAAGTTAAGGCGTTAGAATATTTTCAGAATTTTTGAGAATTTTCGTTGATAAGAATTAACAAAAAAATTTAATTGAAATTAAATTGGTTCAGTTGAAACTGAAGTTAAGAAGTGAACAAATATGTTCTAACCAGTCGATGGGGTCGTCCTCTACCTTTTAGCAATTTCGAGGACGAAATTATTTTAAGTGGGGAAGATTGTAATGACCCGCATTGGCAGAGGTATTAGAATTAATTTATTTAATTATATAAATGGTGGTTTAGAGAATTTGATGGTCGTGGAATTTAATAATAGTGAATATTTAATTAAAAATGATAAATTAAATAATATATTTAATTCTGAAATAATCAGAATTAGCTGAAATGGCGATATGGTGCGAACCGGATCATCTGTGATATTTAATTCAGCATGGAATTGAATTTGAATAACGAATATATTATTTGAACGACAGTTTGAACATATAATTATAATATAATTATAATCGAGCTCGAAATGGCGCTGCAGTTCGTAAATGGGCGGTTCGAACTTCAACTGAATGTACAGGATTCTTTTTAAATCGGATTTCTTTGAAACAAGAAACGTATGGAGCTGGTGGAATATATCTTTCTAGTGGAGGAGAAAAATCAGGATTTCGTCGTGTAGATTTTTAGATATGTCCAAATCAAATTTTAAAATAGTCGCTATAGAATCGTTTATTGACCGTAACGGATTATTCGATATAACTGGAGATCGGGTTTGAATCTAGACAAGGTTCTTTTGGGAAATAGTGATAATTTAATTTTTAGAATTTTACTATAATTTTTAATTAATTAAATAAGAACTTTTCATTTTGAAGTATTTTGCACCCTGTAATCAACATTTTGAAGTTTCAAAATATGAGTCCATCTACCGGTATTATTATATTTTCGGGATCGTGGCACCGAGCTAATTACAACGACATGTTTACTTCTGTCGACAACAGTTTGTAAAGGAAGGAAATTCTTTATTTCGTGATGGGGTACACTAAAACTTTTACACATAAAAATATCCTAACTCATGTGTCACCGAATAGAAGCCACGAACCACCTCCTCAAACGGGCCGTTTCCTTTGGTTCAAAATAAAACACTTGGCCCTTTGAAAATCCACACAAATGGAAACAAAGATCCTATAAGTACCGTAACACTTCTAACCTAGATTATTTTGCTCTGGTCAAAACGTATTACAGCCGCCGCAAGAGGAACATTTCCTCAGCTCAAAACCGATCAAAAGAAAATTCATTAAAAAGAAAATAAAATCCCTAAAGATGAAATACACATGTATCTAGGATCCAAAAAGAAGGCTCTTCAAAAGCAGCCGGGTTGGTTTTGTGCTCGACTCAGTTTTCCTGTAATCGAAAATCGTGGCGCATGGTTTCTCGTATTGAAACAGAAAGAAACAAGGAGGGAGTTGGAGGGACTCGGTGACCCAAACTTTCGCTACCCTTACTGTACGCGAGCCGAAGTCGAGATCTGAGGGGGTGCGAGTAGTTTGATATGGTGATGGATAAAAACAAAAATTGATTGGCAATGGACATTTCTACGGTAGCGATTACTGAAGCATGCACTTGAAGTATGGGAGAGATTGGTAGAAGAGAGTGCGGCTATGGGTATTGTTTTCGTGAGGAGCAGCAGAAGACGTGGAGTACTGTTGACAACTGTATTGGTTTTCATTGAGTAAAGTGGGGAGCATCAGATTTTCAGAGAAGTTGAGTTGAAGTAGTGGCTTCATATGTGATGGAAGTAGGGATGAGTCGCGGTATATATATATATATATACTGTTGAAAGGGTAAGGTGCAAGTCTGTGAAAACGTGGGATTAGGGTTTGATGTCTGGAAGGCAAAGTTGTTATGGGTTTAAGGAGATTTGCATGCTGGGATATTTGGTGAAAGTAATTTGATTTTAAAATGAGTATGGGGGCAAGACGTGGTAGAGGGATGTGGCGAGATCGTGTGGCAACGTTCAGATAAATAGAGCAGGTCACGGTTAATTATTTGGAGAAGAAGGGGACACGGTGTATGATATGCGGTAGAGGATTGGGCCAAACCGGAAGCCCACTTAAAGAAAAAAGAAAAGGGGGAAGAAGAAAAGAAAGTAAAAAAAAAGCCCAAAATAAATAGAAGGATATATGTGAGTTAGTAGAAAAGGGAAGTGGGATATTGAGAAAGGGAGGAGGACTCAGGACTGTGTTAGTGTTCATGGCAGGTGAATATGGTGTTGGCCGATTAACAATGAATTCTGAACGATCAGATCCGTTAGGATCATATGGACGGCGGCTACACGGTGGAGCTAACTGGGAGTGGATCAGAGACAGTTACAATTTATGGAGAAATAAATTGTCCGACTGAGGCAAATAACGCAAACCGTTATTCAACGGTTAACGCGCAAGGTGAGTAAAACTCACTAACTCTCTACAATTTATATTTTTTATAAATTGTACTTTATTTATTGACTGCTGTATATTGATTGTTAAACTGGACTGTTAAATAGATTTGATTGAAAACGTAGTTATAGTTAATCTATGTACTGTTAATCAAATATGGTTCTGTACAGCAGGATATTTCATTTCAAAATGAAATATGATATATATTATACTGTGTAACATCTGTGGATGCAGAGAGACAGGTTGGAGGAATCCGACTGGGTTCCTCAACAATTATTTTACTGTTTTCATATATGGTGATATATGTTGTGATTTATAATCTGTTATTGATTATGGATGTTAGAACGATATTGATCATCGTTGTTTGATATTTTGAATATCATAAGAAACCCTGAGTTGTAAAAAGGAATATTTCAATATATATTGAAATAAAGGGATTTTATAAAATCACAGGATTTTACAAAGGAAATTATTTATAAAACGAATACGGTTTTATAAAAGGAAGTATTTATAAAACAAATAGAGTTTTATAAAAGGGGTATTTATTTAGAAAATAAACAGAATTGAAAAGGGGAATATTTATTTAGAAAATAAATAGAATAAAGGAAATATTTGTAACGGTAAATAGAAGCTATAAATAGGAAATATTTATAACGGTAAATAGAAGCTATAAATAGGAAATATTTGTAACGGTAAATAGAAGTTGTAAATAGGAAATATTTGTAACGGTAAGTAAACGTTAAAAAAAGGGAAATAGTTGTAACGGAAAACGTAGTTTATCAAAAGGAGTTAATCAAACGTAGTTTATAAAAAGGGGTTAATCGAATATAGAAATTAAGAAGTGAAGTTAAACAAAAATTAGAAACTGACTAGAGATTAGTAAGTTGAATAGTTTTCTGAGTGTTGATCTGATGTTGGTTTCGGCCTTCGGGGTTTATACTTAGAGAATTGTTCTCTTACTAGTTTACAGTTAGGGACTAATAGTTGTGGAATGATAGTGATGCGTAAATGAGGATTGGAAATGTTTTCCAATGTTGAAAATGTATATTTTCTAGTTTTAGAAAATAAGGAAATATGAATATATATATATATATATATAATTGATGATTGGATCGATAATTCCATTTGGAATTAAGATCGTTGTTTGTACACCGACATATTTTCATTTGACAGTTAAATCACAGACTATCGAAGTTTTGACCATTTTACGTTGTTAATATGGAGAGACCGGTTGGATTATTATCCGAAGAACCACTCCGTATCGACATAAGCGTTGTGATCAAATACGATGAAGAAATTGAAGACGGAGTAAAGTGCAAGGGCTGTCCTGTTTACAGAATAGTGCCTTCGGTTTCGTTCAGTCCCAGAACGAACGTATATGGACGAATGTCTGACAGAATAGTTCCAATGATCGAAAGAGTTGGACTGTACAAATATATATGGTGGCCAACGGATTTATTCCCTTCGCATAATATCCAGAATATATTTGTGCAGATCCAACTAATGATTAACGGATCTGATAATGTGGCATTCAAAGTGATCGTGTTATCAATGAATGGAAAGTAAGCGTAGCTTCTAGCCTCACATCTGGTAAATGACAAAAATCGGGCAGGCAGCATGGCTAAGTCGGTCGCACCGAAGTAGGGTGTATAATCACCTATCTAGAGAATATTCATTTGCTTCTTTAATCTATCAATGCTGTCCCATATATATACGGGAAACGGTTGCCGATCCCAACCGTTGGTGATGTACATTCGATACACTCAAGCGAAATGAGTGGTCGGTCATGTGTGGCTGAGTTGCAAGATGTTCTTGTTGAACTCCAGTGTATCGTTCCTAGAGTACACTGATCGGAAGGTGGTTCCATACCTTGTCATAGTTGGAAACCCAATCATCCAATACGCACCCATGGTTTTGATTGTATACTATATATGTAGAACGTAAGATGCAAGCGTTTCCACTAGACTGATATCTATTTGTATTTAGACATTATCATAATATCAGAATGATATTGCTTTTCAAAGATGTTTGGATTCTCATAAGGGAAAAACCCGTTCCGTATTCACGGCGTGGTCTTATGAGATATCATATACCTGTTTAAATGATTTGAGTTTACTCACACCAGTCACATGACTGACCCAGAGTTTATTTGTTTTGTCTTCCCTAAACTCTTGGGTGCCTAAATTTGTACGGGCAGTCAAGTAGTCGGGATTTACAGATGCACTTGGAGAGCTTGGAGCAGGAGGCTTCAGCAGTCGATAGCTATTATTTATTCCGCTGTGATGTTATATGTTGTACTCTGAAAATGGTATGTATAAACAGTTATAACTTTGTATTTCAAAAGTTATGTTATTTTATTCGTTCCGCTGTGAGATTCGTGTTACTCTGATGTTGTTGTTGTTGTCTTCTTCTTCTTCTATTCTAAGTTTCTATCTTATCTATCCTCACCCTCTATCTTCTTTCTATTAGTTTCTTGAATTTCTAGTGCAATTTGGGGTTGGACTTGTGTTATTTAGTCAGCTCAAATTGGACTGGATTTTCGGGTCACTACACCATGTTATCGGTAAATTTAGTTACCATTTTCACGTTCAAATCTTATTAAAGATTTAACTATCGCTTGGAGTAAAACTGGTGGTACTCCATTCTTGATCATTTCCCAAATTTGATAACTTAAATTATCACATTCACTTTTTAATCTAATTAAAGATTCATTAAAACTCCACTTAGTTTTATTCTTTCCAAAAATCATTATTAATGATTATTTAACTTTGGGAAATCAAACATGTCGCATCGACAATCTACACCGTACCATTGATTTATGCCGATATATAACCTCTAAGCTCATACGTCTCAAAGAACGGTGTTAAATAAGAGAATAAATTCTCTGCCACCAAACAGATATATATTTAATAGAGATCAATAATACAGTTCGAAATACAATGTTAGACATGTAATCCTGTCTTTAACTGGGTTAAAGAACCAATGTCATTTAAAACACAGTTCATGATAAACCCAAAATCACATTCCATTAATTATGGAATCTACACAGAAAATAGATTAATATATAATCGATGTCAATTTCCATATCCGACTAATAATATAAATGGAATAACGACAAAGCCTTTTAAATTCCATATATATTAACAGTCTTCCACCACAGAATCTCACTTCGATTATTACCAAATCGAATTCCATTCAATTCCAATTTACTATATTAAATTGGAAAACTTTAGTTTGGAAAATTTCCATTAAATCTTAATAAAAAGATTTATAAATTCCAAATCACAATTCACTGTTAACTGGGTTAATGAACGACTGCCGTTAAAAAACACAGTTCACGATAAACCCAATTCACATTCTATTTTATTCCAATTACTAAATATAACTGGAAACTCTAAGAATCTTAATTAAAAGATTTATTCTTTTTTCAACCGGGTTTAAGAACAGTGTTAATGAAGACACCATTTACGGCAAACCGAAAATCCAATTTAAGATCAAATACAAGGCCCTAAATAGAAATTATATCAGCTTATGTTTAATATCAAATTCTGAAACTAACGGATATAGTATTGGGAATAACGATATCTGTATCTTTCAAATTCCCATAACAATATCCGTATAACCACGGAATCCAATATCGAAATATTCGAAGATTATTTCCACTTCAATCCATTCCAATTTATTCATTGGAAAATTTTAGTTATTTTTAAAACCATTTCAAATTCATTTTTTTTTTAAATATTGGATATTATTCTAGTTAATAACTAGTTCATTTTGGTAAAAATATATTTTTATCTTTACAAATGTGGAATTTTTCATCCTAATTCTATCCAAATTATTTATTATGAATTTACACAAATTATTAATATTTTTAACAATTTTATCAAGGTCCATACAGTTGATCTCCATAAACGGTCATCAAATTGCACTTACAACGACCTTTTCCAAATTTGATTTGGACATAATTCCAAATTCAACCATTAGATTTCAAATCTCTTATATTTGTTGGAAAGTTCATTTCGATACGAACCCAATGGTTCTGGTGTTAGGAGAATCCGACGGTCGGATCTCCCGTTACATTCATTTGAAGTTATTGGTCGAAATTTGCGAACGGTCGAGGCACGACGCATTCTATTCAGGCCATTAAATATATATAATATATATTTCATCGATTTTCATTTAAAAAGTATTTTATAAATTCGTTTTAAAATTGATTCCCACTTCCATTTCAATTTTAAATCAAAATTGAATACTCCTTATCATTATAATATTTAAATGATAATATTTTCAAAATATCAGATTTTGAAATATTTCCTTTTCGATATTCATAATAAAAATGAATAAAATCGATATAAATATCGCACACGTCAAAATAGCGCAAATCTAATCAATACGGCTTCACATATTTCAATATTTTCATATCCATCCCAATCGGACATCAAAATCATATTTTAATCCTTTACAGAATATTATTTTAAAATATTCATTATTTTAAAATATTCGTTCTTTCTGAATTGGAGTCACACACAACCAATTACCATATATTCTTATTTATATGGATTTCACGCAACACCTGTATACCACAACAATGATAAACAATCAACCATCTGCAAGAGTGCACTACACAACTGCATAAGCATTAAATATAAATAACTGACGCTTACAACAGTCTATCGACTAATCGATTGACATATAACTAAAAAATTGAGATTAGTGTACACCAAATATCATCCCAATACCCGTGTGGGGTTTCAACCAACAAATACTAAATATTATTTGTGCAGTTGGGCGATGTGTAAAATTTATCATCCCAATCAATATCAGATAAATAGGTGTACATAAACAAATCGTCCGATTTGTAAATGAATATTTATTTTCATTTTAGGAGAATTTTATGCTGTTCATATATACATTAAAAATTATATTTTTAGCAATAAAATATTTATTTTAACACATGAATATTTTTATTAGTCCGTACATTCAATAAAAATAATATTTTTACTGTTCAAACATTTTATTCAACACATGAATATTTTATACAATTCATATACACATTAAAAATTATTTTTAATGAATAAATATTTATTCCAGAAAATTTTGGCATTATAACGACGCGATACTAAAACCGGAGTAATGTCTAGCATTACCCCTCTCCTGATACTGGCTCGCGCCATACACAACATTCAATCCATACAACCAAACCACAATACAATCAATAATCACAATATAGTCAATTTTCCCAATACAATCCAAACAAACAACTATGGTTTGTACAATAAATAGTGTCAGGGGTTTCTAAGCCCCGTATGCTTCCTAGTATATATATAAGTGTAAATAAATTTGAGTGAGAAAGAGTTCACTTTGGGATCCTGTGAAAACCCGTAACTTCCCCGGTGAGGAAAGCGCGGATAGTTCGAGAACAAGCCACAAAAGAACGCAGACGGGAGAACATTTCATTGTTATTACAACAATTCCATCAGAATACAAGAATATACAGAGTATGAATGAATATTACACAGAAATATCAGAGATTTAAATTACATTTAAATACATCACAGCGGAAAATAATACAATACACAACTGGAAGTAATACACGGATACAAAGCTTTTCGAGTATTGTTCCAGCTGTAAACCAGGATCCTGTGAATATAAATCTGCAAAACCAGAACTACTAGCTGCCCGTGTCGAAAATAAGGGCACCCAGAGTTTAGGTTAAAACAATAAACTCCAGGTCAGTCATGGGACTGGTGTGAGAACTAAAACAGTTATTTAAAACTTTACTTTAAATCAGATATATCAAGGGACCACGCCGTATAACATGGAACGGGTTTCCTCCCAAGAATACTAGTGCATATAACAAAACAGTGCAATGCTTTTTGGAAAAATGAAGCTATTATAAGACCCAGGTCCTATCACACAATGCAACGCAAGCCGGGGGATAGGGTTTTCCCTTATAATAGCCAAACATGCTTAGTACGTTTAAAACAAATCATTTGATACTACTATAAATGCATAGCGTGTAAACAACTTCAAATCATAAGTATCAATCATAGACGGCATAAGTACCATATATCTTGTCGCCATACTAGTTCTACAATTAAAACCGCTATATTGCGTATTAGAAATTGGATTTCTGTCATGGTGGCTCCTGATTCGAAAGATCGATCGCGTAATGCAATTCCCCACGGCTTACGTCCCAACAAGAGAAAACACCGTCTGCACATCCGCACTTTTGGGACCAGAGTATCACCGCGGCTTACGTCCCAGCGAGAGAAAACACCGCTTACTCTATATATCCCTGAGCACTAAGCTCATCTCGGTCGATCGAATCCACGACACCACTAAGGTGCCCATCCACTAAAAAGCATACTGATCAAACCATCAGTTTACCGCCATACCGGGATGTGAGGCTCGCGAATCAACGCTATACACAAAGCCATGCTATATTAAAGCTGCGCTTTGATCATCATCGACCAAACTTTGCTTTTCAACAAAAGTCTGGATCACTGCATCTCAGCATGCCACACTATCAATCCATATCGTACCACTGATTTCTGCCAATATATAACCTCTGAGCTCGTATGTCTCAGAGAAGGGCATTAAGCAAGAGAATAAATTCCCCGCCGCCAAACAGATATATATTTAGCAGAGATCAACGAATACAATACAAAGGAATACAATGTCAGACACACCATCCATTTACAAGTCCGTTCTAGGTCTGAACGAAACCGGAGGCACTTTCCTCGCATATCCGTCGATCTCCAAGTACGTCTGGACGACCACCAACTGATTCCCTCATCTTGGGTGTATAGCCCAATCAAGATCATCAGTAATCACCCAAACGATATGAAGACTTCCGGTCTTCGACCACCGTCATCATCTTCGACTTATCGTCGAATCGGTTATTCAGAATGGGTATAAACCCGGCCTTTCCGAACAACCCGCGTATATAGTAAACAAATGTTACACAATCACAACATATGCCTCATTCCGATTCATCAGTCACTAACCGTAAATTAGCAAGGGAACAATTCCCCAAATATTAACCCCGACGGCCGAAACCAACATCAGATCAATATCCAGGAAACCATTCTTCTTAGCTAACCTAAAGTTAGTTTCTAAATTTCACGTTCTTAGGGAAAGGTTCCTATTAATTTTATCAAAGATAAATTCTTTAAAATTTATTCTTTAATCTTCCTTTGGATATCATTTCAAACCAAATTATGGTTTTCCAAACTAGTCGGTATTAGCGAACCACACCGAAGTAATTATTTATTTTATTTCCCAATCCCAACCTGTAACACCCCATAATTCTGTAACACTAAGATTCACGAATCAAGGCAGAATTAGAAGTTAAAATCAAAATCAAGGGAAATGGGCTACGCCATTGCGTTCGTCTCGGAATTCTACATGAAAACGAGTCCGAATTTACGTAAATCGGAGTCCGTATGAGGAAGATATGGCCTCCGGAAGATTCAGCGAAGTTCAAATTTCAAAACAGGTCAGAAAACGAGTTTGAAATTCAAAAACAGACCCAGTTTGGGCTGGGCGGGAATTTTCCCGCCCAAGGCACCTAGGTCGACTGGGCAGTCGACCTGGGTAGTCGACCTGGGGGTCGACCCCCTGCTTTTTCCAGTTTTCTGAACCTGGTTCGTTCTTCTGTATCTGGACGCCATTCTGACTAGGTTCATCCGCCCAACCCTATATAAACAGCCTTAGTCTCCTTCTCTATTCACAATTCTTTTCTATCCTTATGCTGTCTCTGAGAAAATATATAAATAAATAAATATAAGAAGATAATACGAAAATCCAAGACAATGTTATGCTGCTCAAGTTGACAAGAAGAGATTCGAATCAAGATTAAAGCTTCAAGATGAGAATCAAAGGCTAACTCAAATGATTTCGAGCAACGTCGCACGAATCATAGCATTGCCATCTTTCTATTCTAAACTAATCTCTGTAAGTCAGTTATTTTTAGATTTGAACGTTTCTCTCTGTTCGTGACATGAAATTAAAGGAATAAAAGAATATGCCAAATCTTTCTATTCAAATCTGTGCCTATATCTTTGGACCTAATTAAGAACTGTTATGATTCGATGACCAATTAGGCATTGCCTATGACTATGAACATTGCCTATGACTATGAACATTGCCTATGACTATGAACATTGCCTATGACTGTGACTATGAGAATTATTTCCTTGACTATGAACACAAGCCTATGCCTTTGATTAGGAAACATGAACTATTGCCTATGACATAACAAGGACAACGGTGACTAAACACCTATGATTCATGACTAGGAAAGTGTTGCTTAAGTTTTGTGACTGTGAAATTGGGTCTGAACCTGATTTTCTATTCTGTCTATTCTTGGTTTTCTTTGGTTTTAGACCTTGGGAATTTACCTATTAAGTTAGGTCTACCCATGTTCTTAAACCTACGTCTCTATTCTGTCTATTCTTGGTTTTCTTTGGTTTTAGACCTTGGGAATTTACCTATTAAGTTAGGTCTACCCATGTTCTTGAACCTACGTCGTTATTCAACCCTTTTTATGTCAATAGATTTTCAGACCTATAGGCTTCCAATGTTTTAGATCAATTTCAGTGTAATTCGTTAGGTCTATAATTAGTAAATTGTCATCTTATGCCCGTTATTATGTCTATCTTTTTCATAGCATCTTTGGTTCATTCCCTATTTTCTATGGATCTAGATTTATCTATAATCTAGATTGAATCATGATTATACGAACGGTGGGAATACGATTTGGGCAAAATATGAAATTTACTAAAAACATAGTTATAAACTTGGAAATTGGAATAAATTGGGAACATGTATTATGGCATGTTCATAGAAATGCAAATTGGATAAATTTGACATAGGATGTGTAATTTGAATATAGTATTGACTTGTAAATCTAGCATTTACATGAACTGTGAACTAGAATAGTAAGTCTAGTTTGACATGAACTGTAATTAGAATGTTAAAGCAATATTGGGTTAGCTAATTTGGCATATTGGCATAAATTTGAAATTGGCCTTAATTGGGAGTACCTGTCAGGTTTAGCAAAATCATGGTTAGTGACATTTAATTTGGTATAGTTTACATACCAAAAAGGCATAAATATGATATAGAGGGGAAAATGGGCCATAAGAATGAATGTTGACAATTTACATTAAAAGAGGAATTAGGAAATAAGTAAACTAGGAATGATTTACTTATAAAATTTGTCCTAAATGAGAAATGTAAATTAAAGGTTTATTAACGACATCTCTTTTAATGAAACACCAGAAAGTTCTAGGGTGACAGAGAGGATAGTGTCTAGGCTTGGGTTTGGAAAATACAAGTTTCCTGCTCTCCCTGGCTATCCCTAACTGATCCGACGGACGGGATGGTTAATTTCAAAACCTGATTTGAAAATTAATCAAAACCCTTTGAACTTAGAAAACACAAATATGCCTAACCCGAGGTTAGACTGAGTTGCGATGTAAACCTGCCCGGAACCAACCGGCATATCCAATATTCGCAACAATATCTGTCTAATGTGAGTGGTCGTGGCTTTAATTTATCTAGTTAAAGCTAGAACAAGAATGCTAGGGTTAAGTTAACTAAGACACTTAACCAATTCAACAGGATAATAAGACCGATGGGTGGGGTTAGGTTCATACTTAACACAGTTAAGCTAGAATGGGAGGGTTAAGTCCATAGGAACACTTAACCAACTTAAAAGAAGTCAAGCTAGAATGGGAGGGCTAAGTCCATAGGGACACTTAGCCAAACTTATGGTAACAAGACCAGATTTGTAGGGGTTAAGTAACTAAGAAAACACTTAGCCAAATTAACATGTTAACTAGACTAGAGGTTGGGGTTAAGTAAAATTCAATACACTTAGCCAATTTGATATGTTAGCTGGGTTAGACCGTAGGGTTAAGTAAACTTGAACACTTAACCATCAGATTGTGGTAAAGGAATAGGGTTAAGTCTAAAACATGAAGGGATAATACTTAACCGTTAATAACATGCTAGTTAAAACAGACGGGCAAGGTTAAGTTAAAAGGAACACTTAACCAATACAGGGTGAATGGGTAGGGTTAAGTAATAAGAAATACTTAACCAATATAACTTGGTTTGTGGTGGGGTTAAGTCAACATGAATTACTGATAACACTTAACCAGTTTAACAGGATAAATGAAGGGGGTTAAGTTAGCTTGAATTGACTAATGACACTTAACCAATCCAAATTGACGGGAAAGAGAACTAAGTAGTAAACCTTAGTTAAAAGGAACTAAGTAGTAAACCTTAGTTAAAAGGAACTAAGTAGTAAACCTTAGTTAAGAAAACAACGATTCGGGAAACTAAGTGGTAAACCTTAGTTAACAGAACTAAGTAGTAATTCATAGTATAACACGGGAAGGAGCGAATGTCCGTCTGAGTAAAAAGAATTAAAGAAGGCTCCAACGAATTGGGTTACGAAGCCTGAGGCTTCGAGGGGACGTGAGGGTACTCTTGGTATCCCTCTGTGAGGCTGCAGATGATCCTCCTAGGCTCACAGAGGTTAAGGTCTGCGTAGAAGAACCATGGGTATGCCTTGGTTGCAATATATGGCAACCTAAAGACTAGGATGGACCAGCGTGATTCGGTGAGAAAACGGTAGCCCTGTGATAGCAACTCGTCGTCTACCATCCATCTTCAGTCAGTCGAGATACGTGAAGCGGAAAGGCGGAGAACTCCAAAAGACCATATACTTGCTATCTAGTTATGGGTAAGGATGGCCATAGGATAGTGGGGCATCGGGGGCCTGTGTATAGTTCTCATTTTTCAAGGTGTGCCTTTCATTAGTTGAGGGAGGGGTCAAGTGGGACCATAGCCACTGGAATAAAAACAGACCTTAGCATCTGCATCGGCAGATATCTGAAAGCTCCCGACCGAGTTCTGTATTCCTTGATTTGCCCTGCCACAGGACTCGGGCCGCACATTACAGGACATGTGCATCTAGACAAGCGATAACGATTCGCGATACATGCGTGGGGAAGTCTAGGGACATATACCACTCTAGGTAGTGTGTCCTAGACTTGGGGGCATCGTTCGACAGGATTGAAATTCAAACTGAATTCGAATTGAATTGAATAGAAAACGAATTCGAATTGAATTGAATAGAAAACGAATTAGAATTGAATTGAATAGAAAACGAATTCGAATTGAATTGAATAGAAAACAAATTCGAATTGAATTGAATAGAAAACGAATTTGAATTGAATAGAAAACGAATTTGAATTGAATTGAATAGAAAACGAATTCGAACTGAATTGAATTGAAAACGAATTTGAATTGAATCGAATAGAAAACAAATCTGAATTGGATTGAATTCAATTGAAAACGAATTGAAATAGAATTGAAATCGATTTGAATTGAAATCAAATAGAAGTGAATGTAAAAAGAATTTATAAGGGAAAATTCAATTTTGATTTGAATTTGAAATAAAGGTTGAAATTGTTTTTGAAACAAATTTGAAATGATTTATAAAATTCGTTTTAAAAAGGAAATCGACGAAATATATATAATATATATATATATTATATATATAATGGCCTGAATAGAACGCGCCGCGCCGCGGCAGTTCGTGAATTTCGACCATTGACTTCGAACGGACATTGCGGGAGATCCGACCGTCGGATTCTCCTAAAACCGGAACCGTTGGGTTCGTATCGAAAAGAGCTTTCTAACGAATATTAGAAATTTGAAATCTAACGGTTGGATTTGGAATTATGTCCAAATCAAATTTGGATAAGGTCGCTATAAGTGCAGTTCGATGGCCGTTGATGGAAATCAACTGTACAGGCCTTGATAAAATTATTAAAAATAATAATAATTTGTGTAAAATCATAAGAAATGATATGTGTAGAATTGGGATGAAAAACTCCAAATTTGAAAGGATAAAAATAGATTTTTATTGAAATGAACTAGTTTTGAACTAGAATAATAATTTATTTATTTTTAAAATAAATAAACTGGATTTGAAATGGTTTTGAAAATAACCAGGATTTCCAATATATAGATTGGAAATGGATTTGAATCGAAATTGTCTTCGGAATATTTCGATGTGGGATTTTGTGATTATACAGGTATTGTTATGGGAAATTTGAAAGATATATTAATATCGTTATTTCCAATACGATATTTGTTAGTCGTAGAATTTGATATTGAATATAAGCCGATATATTTTCTATTCAGAGCCTTGTATTTAATATCAAATGGGATTTTGGGTTTGTCGTGAATGGCATCTTCATTAACGCTGTTCTTAAACCCAGTTGAGGAAAAGATTAAATCTTTTATTTAGATTTAATGAAGTACACCAATTAAATAATATTTAATTGGAATTGAATTGGTATTGATTTTTGGGTTTATCGTGAATAGTGTTTTAAATAACACTTGTTCTTTAACCCGATAAAGAATGTGATTTTGGGTTATCGTGAACGGTATCTTCAATAATACTGTTCTTAGATCCAAAGGAGTTAAGAAAATCAAAAACTAACTGGAGGTTAGTTAAGAAGAATGGTTTCCTGGGTATTGATCTGATGTTGGTTTCGGCCTTCGGGGTTAATACTTAGGGAATTGCTCACTTGCTAATTTATGGTTAGGGTCTGATTGAAATGTAATGTGATTTTGGGTTTATAGTGAACCGTGTTTTAAATGACACTGATTCTTTAACCCAGTTAAGATTAAAACTAAGTAGAGTTTTAATGAATCTTTAATTAGATTGAAAAGATCGAGAATGGAGTATCACCAGTTTTGCTCCAAAGCGATAGTTAAATCTTTAATTAGATTTGGACGTGGAATGGTAATTAATTTTACCGATAACACCATGGTATTAGATATGGAGTATTACCAGTTTTGCTTCATGGGATGAATAGGTTATGTAACACCCCACATCCGTTATTGTCACTCACAAAGGGAATGCACTAAGTTCTGTGGAGCATTTTAAGGTAAAAGATGCAGATAAATTACAAGACAGACAGAAATTAAACAGCGGAAAATAAAACTTTGCTTTATTGATAAAATAGTTTGTACAATGGTTTCTTTACAATATCAGAGTATCATCTGTCTTACAAAATAAAGAAGCATAAAACAACATTTATATTCCCCAATTTTAGCAAGAGCCAGCCATAGCATCTGGAAAGAGAATCCAAGCAAACTTCGACATATCTTCAAGCTGGGAAAGAGTGACAGTCCAACTTAACCTGAGATATACTATTCCCTCCTTTACTACCTGGGGGGGGGGGGGGCGGAAGAAAAGAAGACGAAAGAAAAACAGTGTCAGACATAAAGCCTGAGTAAGTTCAGTAACTTTTAGCATGTGAACATGGAAAAACAAAACGACAACTGAATACAAGATTACACCATGATGATAGGGTCAGCAAGATTAGACAAGATAAACACAAGATATGCTAAGATAAGATAAACTGGATATACTCTAATACTTTCGCCGCTTCGCTATTTCCTTGTTATACCAGTTTCTATATCTCTGCACCACCTAACTAGTGTCCCAATCTAGTAACGATAACGTGATCCCAGTCCCTGTAGTTTCCATTGTCTTCAGGCATACATTAATTATTTGTTGCCTAGATCTAATCTAGGGTTTTCTATCAAGTGTTTTCCAGATTCAACTAGAGTTTACGCTATCTGTTGAACGCTTCTCGGATTCAGGGTTTATGCCACCTAGTTCCACTAGGGATTATGCTATTCTTTTCAAAATATCAGATTTTGAAATCACTTTCGATATTCATTATAAAATGAATAAAATCGATATTCATTATAAAACCGATATAAATATCGTTCACGTCAAAATGGCGTCAATCTAATCAACACGGCTTCATATATTTCTATTTTCAAATATTCTATTTCAAATATTTCTTTTTCAAATATTTCTATTCAAATATTTCTTTTCCAAAATATTTCTATTCAAATATTTATATTTCAAATATTTCTATTAAAATATTGAATGAAGCCCAATCAATTACCATATAATGTTAATTATATGGATTTTCTACAACACATGTATACAATAACAACGATGAATAATCAACCATCATCCAAAGTGCACTCTACACTGTATAAGCATCGAATATAAATATTTAAAGCTTATAACAGTCTGTCAATCAATCGATCGACATACAACTAAACAATCGGGATTAGTGTACGTCAAATATCATCCCAATACCCGTGTGGGGTTTCAAACAATCAAACACAGATTTTATTTGTGCAGTTGGGCGATGTGTAAAATTTATCGTCCCAATCAATGTCAGTCAAATGTGTGTATATAAACAAATCGTCCGATTTGTTTATTTTTATTTCATTTCATATACACGTTAAAAATTCTATTTTTAACTATAAAATATTTCCCACTATAAAATATTTTATTTCAACTATATAAATGTTTTATTTCATTTCACATCACATCACACAATCAACTACACATCAAAATCAAACAAACAAGCATACAAGCCGTCCATGGTCTGTGGACGATGGGTGTCGGGTGCTACTAAACACCGTCTGCATCCTAGTATATATTTCAACTAGAAAATTAAATTAAAGGTGAGAAGTTCTCACCGAAGCTATCCAAACTCCACGACACTTCTTATGTGGAAAATCTTGTCGTTCCCGCCTTTTGTCACTTTCGTTGCCCGTAGCCACTACATATATAAAAATCACATTTTTATATTGTTGCTATGTATATAAAAATCATATTTTTATAATTACTCCATATGGATAAAAATTCTATTTTTACACCGCTACCATATAGATAAAAATTCTATTTTTATCACACTATTCTTTATATAAAGATTATATTTTTATATTTCTACTTCATATATAAAGATCGAATTTTTATTTCATCGCTATAAAATCACATTTTTACTACTTACTAACATATATAAATTTCAATTCTTTTCACACATAAAGATCAAATCTTTTAACATAAAAACCATCTTCTACCATATTAAAAATTCTATTTTCATTTTATGCTATTTATCCTTTCTTTTCTTTTTCTTTTATTCAAAACAACATTTCAAACAAACTTATTTATTTATTTATTTTAAATCATGCTACTTATAAATAAATAAATAAATAAAATATACTTTTAATTCGCAAAGCTTTATATCTTTTAAAAACTGAAAATAAATGTAAGCTATTTCTATTTAAAACCAATGTTATTTTTAATTAAAAACGATATTACTTTATATTTATAAACCATATTTTTATTATGCTAAATATATTTTATTTTTAAGATTTCAGATTTTAAATCATGCTATACATAAACCAGCATTCAGTTTTAAACAACTATAATAATAAAAACTCACTGTAAATCATCCTTCTTTTACAATGCATCTCCAGACCATCGCTCAACCTTTGCTCGCAGCCTAGGGTAGCTTCTTGCGCGCGGATCGAGGCATGAGGTGACGATCAGATGGCGCCTTCTGGTAGAGCTCCGAACAAGCTTCCCAATGCCACCAACCAGAGCCAGTTCGATGGTCTATAGCCACCAGAATCCGCCTCGAAGCGGCGAAACTTCGAGCAGCGGATTCGACGTCCACACTTGATGAGATTCGACAATCCTGGTATGGATTCGAAGATGAAGGAAAGCTCGACAAATCCCCCAAAGGAGTGCGGTTTAATTATGATCGTGGAAGGCGAAAAATGAGAGGGACGGGAAGAACAATTTCCGCCATCGGTTTTATTGTAGGCGCGATTTTTATTTATTTTTTGTTTGACCGAGTGTTTTGACTTTGACTAGGGTTTAGGGGAAAGAAATTATATATATACTTATTTTATTTTATTCGCCAAAATGTTGACTTTTCTTTTGAACACCAAACGGGACCCAACGACTGTCGTCCCTAGCATAATACCCCTACCCCGAATGCAATGGGATGTGTATCATTAGCCAATTTTATCATCTCGATCAGTTTTGATTTAAATTAAAATATAATTCAATGTATATTGAATTTAAACACACATTTCAATTTACCGGGGCCACATACTAACTAGAAAAGTTCCCGAAAAATATTTTCTAACTTCGTATTGACGATACGGTTCTAAAAAAACTAATTTCATCGAATTCTGAGACCGTTTGAAAAATGGCCATTTTCCAGTCGATTAAAATCAACTGAAACTGGTCAAACGCGTTTTCCTTTCCCACGCTCACATATTGATTCGAAAAATTATGAAATTTGACACCTAGCAATAATTTGACATCGCGGATCCAACAAAAGTGGTTTCGTCGAAATCCAAGGCCGTTTGAAAATTTTCCATTTTTAAGGGCCTGAATTCTATAGCGACTATTCAGAATTTTCAACTGGACATATCTTTTTATCCCCGCTATGAAATTTTGATTTTTCGGATTCGTTGGAAAGATATTATCAAATAGATCCTATTATTTTTGGTTTCACTAAAATCCGGTTTATTTTGCACCCGGTACATTCAATTGAAGTTTGAAATCGAATTATCGAACTACCGCGCCATTTTCAATTCCTTTTATAATTTAAAATAAATATTTATATTCTAACGACGATCTATATAAATATATTTGTTCGAATTATATTCAAAATAAATTTCTCATCGTTATTATTTAAAATAATTCATTTTAAATATTCAAAAATCATTAAAATTGCCAAAATAAAAATTTTAAACTGGCCCAGATTTTCGGGTTATTACAGATCCACTCCGTCCTGCTTTCTGTCGTTCTGATTTGCTGTTCTGATCCCAGACTTTGCAAACAAGCTCCAATCTTCACGCCATCTTTTTTTAGCTTAAAAGCGCCATTCCGGACAACTTTCACCTAGTGGTCTTTCTTCCGAAATTGGTCCATTTCGCCGAAATCGCAGAAAGACACAATTTGGACTGCTAACTTTGGACGCGTTTTCTGATTAACTTCACAATCCAAAATATGACATCCATATAGCCAAATCAAAGAGAAAATCTTGCTCTTTGATTTTGGTATTGTGGAGTTTTGGCCAGAAGTGCTCGGTTTGCGAGATATTGGCTGTGGAAGCTCAGGGTGTTATTGGCAAATTCAGAAAATAATAAAAATTGGATTTTTATTTGAAATGGGGTCCATGGTCGGAGATGGGGATGAGGGGGGCGGCACTGGGTGACTAGGGGTCGAGGATGGCGGCGGCTGGCCAGAGGCAGCGGCTAGGGTTTGCTGGCGGTGGGTTTTGGGGGGCTACGGCCTAAATTAAAGAGGGGGGAGGAGAGAAGCGACGAGGAGGAGGGAGGAAGGAAGCGCAGCTAGGCAGAGGGGTAGGCGGTGGCTCTGGAGGCACGGTGGTGGGTTGCGCGATGGAGGGGTGCAGCGGTTTTTTTTTCAATCTGTGTGTGTGAGAGAGAAAGAGTGGTGAGGACTTATATAAAAAATATATTTAATTCAATATAATTCCAAAAAGTAAATTTTTAATGCGAACTCCAAATCGAACCCAACGACTATTGCCACTAGCTAAATACCCCCATTCCAAACACAATGGGATATGTCCTGTAAGCTAATTCGACTGTTTCGATCAGTTTTCGCCAAAATTAAAATATAGATTAATATAACGTCTAAAATTGATTTCAATGTACATTTTAATTTACTAGGTTCACATACCAAATCCAAAAATAACAGAAAAAATAAATCTAGCTATGTCTTAACGATACGGTCCTAATAAAACTAATTTCATCAAATTTGGAGACCGTTTGAAAAATGATCATTTTCCAGTCGATTAAATTCAAACTAAAATCACCAAACACGTTTTGATTCACTGCGCTCATATATTAATTCCAAATATTATGAAAATTCGAATCCAACAATAATTTGATATTTCGGATCCAACAAAAGTGGTTTCGTTGAAAACGGAGGTCGTATGCAAAATGGCTATTTTTAAGGGCCATATATATTATATAAAATATATAAATTCCGTAGCGACTATTTTAAATTTTAAACTGGACATAACTTTCAATTCTTACAATGAAATCTGGATTTTTCACAATAGATTCAAATATTTTTGTTTTTACTGAAATCCGATTAATTTTGAATCTTGTACATTCATTTGAAAATTAAAATCGAATTTTCGAACTATCGCGCCATTTCAGGCTCGTTTTATAATTAAAATAAATTTATACGTTCTAACTTCGATTTGAATAAATTTTTAGTCATTATTATTTAAAATATATCATTTTAAATATTCAAAATCCATTAAAATAGCTAAAATAAAAAATTTAAATTGGTTCTGAAAATCCGGGTTGTTACACATCTCCTATTTAATTCCAATTTAAAATTATTATTTGGAAAACTTCATTTATCTTGATTAAAAGATTTATTCTTTCCTCTACGGGGTTTAAGAATGGTGTTATTAAAGATGCCATTCACGACAAACCCCAAAATCCAATTTGATATTAAATATAAGGCTCTTCTTTTCTCAACTGGGCTTAAGAACTGTGTTATTAAAGACGCCATTCGCGACAAACCCAAAAATCCAATTTGATATTAAATACAAAGCTCAGAATAGAAATAATATCGTCTTATATTCAATATCAATTTCTGAAACCAACAAATATCATAATGGAAATAACGATATCTATATCTTCCAAATTCCTTAACTATATCCGTATAATCATGGAATCCAATATCGAAATATTTTGAAGATTATTTCCATTTAAATCTTTCCAATCCATACGCTCTGGTTGTTTCATAAACCATTTACAAATCGAATTTATTTATTTAAAAGAATTGGATTATTATTCTAGCTAATAATTAGTTCATTTAGATAAAAATATCTTTTATCTTTTCAAAACTTGGAATTTTTCATCCAAAATCTTTCCAAATCATTTATTATGATTTTACACAATTTTTCCATTTTTTCAAATAATTTTATTAAGGCCTTTACAGTCTCTACCGAATTGTATCCATAACGACCTTTTCTATAATTGATTTGGACATAATTTAGAATCCAACCATTCAAATTTAAATCTCTTATATTTATTGGAAAGATGTTTTCGATACGAACCCAATGGTTTCGATTTTAGGAGAATCCGAAAGTTGGATCTCCTATCACGTCAATTTGAAGTTAATGGTTGAAATTCGCGAATGGTCGCGGCGCAGTGCTTTCTATTCAAACCATTTAAATAAATATAATATATATATCGTCGATTTCCATTTAAAACGTATCTTATAAATCGTTTATAAATTCGTTTTAAAATGATTTCAACTTCCTTTTTCAATTTTAAATCAAAATTAAATATTCTATATCATTATAATATTAAAATGATAATATTTTCAAAATATCGGATTTTGAAATCAAATCTTTTCGATATTCATTATAAAAATGAATAAAATCGATAAACGAATCCATTCGAGTTAAAATGGCATTCCATTACTTAACTCGGCTTCATATATCTCAATATTTTCGTGTCCATCCAAAATTGGACATTAAAATCATATTTTGATTCTTCCACTGAATATTATTTTAAAATATTCGTTTGTATTATGAATTGGAATCAGACTCAACCAATTACCATATAATTTCAGTTATATGGATAACATACATCACAGGTATTCAACAATAATGATAAATAATCATTGAACATTCAAACATCATCTAGAGTGCATTCTACAACTGTATAAGCATTAAAATAAATAAATAACGCATATCATAGTCTGTCAACCAATCGATTGACATACAACTAAATATTGGGATTAGTATATGTCAAATATTATCCCAATACCCGTGTGGGGTTTTCAAATATCAATAATCGATCCAAATTAATCATTGGTTAATAAATTTAACCAATTCTAATTCGATTCGAGTTATTCTTCTAATTAGTTAATTTTCACGGTTCAATATATAAATGAATATTTATGTCCATTTCCCTATCACAATAATATTAACATTATTTTTACATGTTAAATATCACAAAATCACCATCACAACGCAATACAGGAAACCAACAATATCATCCATGGGTTTGCAATCAACTGTGATGTGAGCTACCAGGCACCGTATACAATTTCATGATAATCAAAACATATAAAATTTCTACAATGGCAATCTATGTTTTTTTTAAATGTGAATACAATAA
Organism: Allium sativum; assembly: GCA_030737875.1. Taxonomy (NCBI): domain Eukaryota; kingdom Viridiplantae; phylum Streptophyta; class Magnoliopsida; order Asparagales; family Amaryllidaceae; genus Allium; species Allium sativum. The sequence continues at coordinate 451,976,632 of CM060920.1, read as the reverse complement.
CATGATAAAATAATGAGTGAGAAGGAGTTCTCACTTTCGTTTTCACTCCGTCAGTCTTTATTTAAGGATTGTTTTAATAAAATTAAACTGGAAGTTTAATTTTATAAAAAACCGAAACATCTTCCATTTCTGTTCTGGTCAGTTCCTCGTTGTAGAGTTTTCCACCACGATTCCAACGCAACTGAAATCGTCGGATTTCGACCTCGTATGGAAAAGATATGACGATTTGTACATTGCTTACATTAACAAATAATTAAATAATAATTAAATAAACTAATTACATTCTAATTCCTGTCTTCCTTTTATAGGTGATAGCAGATACCCTTGAACCCATCATTTAACTAAACAAATCGTCGTTGCCTGTCAATCCCGACCACTGAATCAACATCCGTCGCCGCCACAACGACGGCCATTGCACCAACCCCCTATGCCTTGAAAATGGTGCAGTTCGCACCCTGGTGTTGTCCCAAAATCATGTTCGAACGTCGCCACTTTGTGGCTAGAAATCTCCCAATCCACTGAACTAGATTTGATCACACCCATACGAGATGAAAGATCGAACTTTGCTTTATAATTTCTATTTTATTTTCATTAGCTAAATCGAAATGTGCAGGGAGAGATTAACGAATCCATCTCGTTCCATTTTGGCCATTAATAGGGCCTGGTGGTGGGTTCCAGGGAATGAGCATTAAGGTTTAGGAAATAATTTGTATATATATATTAAAATAATATTTAATTCGAAAATAGCTCGTTTAATCTTCGAACTCCAAATCAAACACAATGACTGTCGCCCCTAACCAAATACCCTCATTCCGGACACAATGGGATATTTTCATAAGCCAATTATACTGTTTTGATCAATTTTTATCAAAATTAAAATATAAATTAATATAACGGTCAATACTAAATTTAAATGTACATTTTAATTTACCAGGGCCACATACCGACTCCAAAAATTACAGAAAAATTAAATCTTGCCATGTTTTGATGATACGGTCCTAACAAAACTAATTTCGTCAAATTTGGAGACTGTTTGAAAAATGGCCTTTATGACTGTTCTGTTAAATTCCAAACTAAAATTGGAAACACGTTTAAATTTACTGTGCTCACATACTAATTCCAAAAATTATGAAATTTTAAACCTAACAATATTTTGACATTCCGGATCCAACAAAAGTGGTTTCGTCGAAAATGGAGGTTATTTGCAAAATCGCAATATTTAAGGGCTATATATTATATATTAAAATATAAATAAATTCTACAACGATTATTCTAAATTTTAAACTGGACATAACTTATAATTTATAAAGTGAAATCTCAGTTTCTTGCATTTGTTAGAAAATCACAGTTCCAAATATTCCAACGTTTCTTGTTTCGTCCAATTCTGACTTATATTGAATTTTGTATATTCATATAAAATTTAAAACCAAAGTTTCAAACTACCACGCCATTTCGAGTTCGTTTTAATTAAACTTTAAAATTATACGTTCTATCTTTGATATAAATAAATTTTAAACCGTTAATTCTTAAAATCCATTAAATCAATTAAAATAAAAAAAATTAATTGGTTCATAAATTCCGGGTTGTTACAAACTCAGTCCACTACTAATTCCCTTTTTCATTCCGACTTATATTATTCCCTGTTTTCATGCACAATTCCTAATTTTAATTTAATCATGGTAAGTTTCTGTACAAAATTAGGCTTGTTAATTCTTATTCCATTATTCCTATAATTTACTGCACTTTTGGTACAATATCCCCAATTTAACATAGAATTACAATCTTAAGAGTATATGCATAATCACTGTCAGATTCATAATTTCAATATTACAGCAATTCTCAAACCTAAATAGAAAGTTAATGGAATAGATTCGTACAATAGTAATTAACGTACTTAGGGAATGGGTTGCATCACAATTACCAAAATTTCAATTATTCATTACGTTAAGAGTTACAGGAAATTTAAATGATAAATATATTTTTACCAAAAGGTATAATTTAAATCCACTCACCTGACTACTTTCCAATTCTTGAATCTGATTCAGATCTGCTACTCCGTGGTTTTCATAATTGAATCAAATATTGAGATGACCATGGATTTACAAATCTGACACTAAAAGAAATCCTAATAATTCAGATTCACAGAATTAACATCACATATTCAATAAATCTGAACACCTTTATCGTAGATCTATATTCTTTGTATTCAAATCCTGAATCGGAATTCCTAAAACAAGTATTCTTATCTCTGAAAGATTTGGAGGAGAAAGAAACTTGCAGAGCCTTGGCGTCATCCAAGAAAATACGAGTTGGAGGCTAGGATCTGCTAGCCTATTTATAGGTAGATTTTGGTTCATTTGGATTAAATATAATATAATACAAGCCGTTAAAATTGAAATTTTAACGTCAGTTCGCTCATCAATGGGTCGACCCGGCTCTGGGGAGAGTCGACCCTCGGGTCAACCTACGTACGGTCTAGGTCGACCCAGTTACCTGAGTCACTTACGTTAATTTTGCCGAAGTTAATTTTTGTTTAATGTTAGCTGCAACATTCTTTTTCTTTCTAAATATTCTTATGAAAATTAATTTCTTCCATTTATATGGTATTTTAAAATTTTAATTTCAAATTTAAGCGCATATATTTGTGTATAACTTTTCAAACTTTTACTCATTAATAGCTGCGTAATAAACATTATTATTAACTCTATCAATTCATTGATTCCTTCCTTTTTCATATATGTTATAATTTCAGATGCAGCTGTTCTCTTACCTATTTTTCATTCATTCCACATTTATTACTTTCCGTTTTATGTTTACACTTTGTATTTCAATTTTGAATCTATGCGTATATATTTATGAACAACTCCTTATTTTCAAAATCCAAAAGTGTTTTCCCAACATTTATTTCTTACTTATTTTAATTGATTGCATGTTACTTTTGAATTTCATATTCATGTATATATACACACACACACATACACATACACACATACACATACATACATATATATATATATATGTATGTATACATACTCACACATATGTAATTTTTTCCTTATATGCACATTCACATATATTTTTCTCTAAGAGCATACATCCTTTTAATTGGCCCTCTTAAAATTAAAAAGATTACGTTGGCGGGACATAAACTCCTAACCTCCACCTTGGGAAGTGCATCCTTTACCAACTCACCTAACTTAGTTTGTTTACAAGACTAAAAACTTCGGTAGCTATTGTTCTTATTTGCAATTCTTATATCTTCTTTTTCACATTTGTTCTAAAACTTCATTTAACGATGTCTTCTCCGTTTTACATCCTTTTTATGCAAACTATAGGTCTAAATCGATCAAAAAATTGTACAGATGTAATGACGCTAGTTCCATGACCAAATTCTAAAAATTATACAATTTTTTATTTTATTTTTTAATTTGAAAATGTGGGGTGTTACATTCTCCCACCCTTAGGAAATCTCAACCTCAAAATTTGGTAAGTGTAAAATTAAGTAATTCTTTGCATAATTTACAACCATCATGTGTACATCCAATTTTTCAACCATTTGTGCATTTATGCAAAGTGTAACACATCGTAATAATACATGAATGCCTAAGAAGTACCTTCTATATAAATGCAAATTTTCTTGAAAATATTTTGAAAACATGATGCACACATCCTAAATATACTGGCAATTTTTATATAAACTAGTGCGAACCGGTGCTACGCACACGGGGTTATCTTTAAATTTGTTGTAATTTTTTTGTTACATGAAAAGAAATATGCAAACCTTGTACGTAAAGAATAAATATATTGTTAAGCGGTAGAGTCTAACAAAAAAATACGTAACAATATACTTATTGCAGGTTCAAATTATTTATTTGGTTCTAATGGTATCATAACAGTTTAAATGTAAATAAAGCAAAGAATTTGGATAATTTATGAACTTAGTGCCCGTCCTTCTAAAGTTCCCCGTAGACTGATGTATGTAAAAAGATCCACAGATTGGTAAATTTTGTTCTCTGGTCCTAGTATGTAAAACTGCATCCGCTAGCTTTGAGGTGGGCATTGGCAAGGTCCAGTGTGCCTTATTCATGGTTGGGCAAAGCTTTGGAACTGGCAAAATTATCGCAGGTCTAGACTAATGGCAATAATATCAATATGTCTTCACAAATAATCCAATATAGTTTAGCTTCAAAATGAAGAACGGTACCCAAAATACTATTGTATACAAAAATTAAGAATTATATTTTATTGGCCTGAAGACAAATTCTTGGTTCACAACGCTGGTGCTTCCAATAGCAGAACTACATAAATTTTGCAAAGTTACTAAAAAGTTATATTAGTAGAAATGCTTCCATAAAACCAAACAAATGACATATTACATTCACAATGATGGTAGTGCATAATCATAGTGAAATTCTTCTCCTCTTATAGAATAATATATTGCATTTATAGAAAGTAAAATTTAAAAATAATAATGAAAGGAAAAAATTGCATTTGCCTCATGTTTGAATCTTTTGAGCACAAAATAATCAGCACAATCTCCATATCGTGCTACAGACAGCCACCAAAGCGAAATCACAACAATAATTATTTGAGTATAAGTGTATTCACACATCCAATTTGACTTACCTATTAATTCAATATTGCAAATAAGATTATTTACAGTAAGCTCAATTTGTAGAGTTAAGTTTCTTTTGATGGGATGAGCATCAAGTACAAATTGACTATAAATGATTTCTTTACTTAAAAGCAAATTTACGCCTTAATGAGTTTCTTAGAATTATTTTCAATTACTATATTCTAACCGTTTTAAGACTAGGAAAAATATATTGATTCCTAAAAAAATTAACATAAAATTGATCATCATAAAATGAAAAATGTTACTATAAAACATGTGTTTAAATTGGTTAAACTTCTATAAGATCCTTTTTTACACACAACACTTGCAACTGCCGATAGTTTTCAAGCTCCCTTAAAATATATACAGTAGAAAGTATATTAACCGGCGAGATATATAAATAAAAGTGGAATAAAAGTTATTATCTAACTGATTTTAAAGAGGAATGCACATGAGAAGAAATAACCCAAATAATTGTGCAATATGATTGTGAATCTGAAGGCATAGACAATCAAAGTACGTGTAGAAGTCAAATTTCAAACACCAGTGGACCATCTAAAAGCAACAACTTTGCAAAGAGGAAAATAACCACCATTTCCCCAACCTAACCTAGGTTTCCTCTTTTATAAGCTGACAAAACAATATAATAAGGGGGTAACATTTCCAGGTGTGGCTCGCGTAGGGACTAATAGCAAGTGGAGTGGCTGGTTTTTGGTAAAACTGATGTCAAATGGATTAGAAAAAAGATGCAACTCAAGATAATTGAATATAGGAAACATTAAAATCCTATTAATTTAATTGTCTAACAGTTAGTTTTCTAATAGACTAAGAATGAAAAATTACGTTAGTTATTATTAAAAGCTACTTTGTGAAGGTCCAAATTATAATATCATTTAGAAATGATAAATAATATGATTTGAGAGAAGGAAACTAAATTTTTAAAAAAATGAAACATATCACATCTCTTTTTGATGTCCTTACCTCTACTATTAATGAACACGACTTAGAGCAAGTAAAATGCACCAGTAATGATCCATTTCAAACATATATTCAAGCATTTGTATAACGAAGAGAACAGATCAAATTAAGGAATAATGCTAATAGTATGTATAAAAGCTTAAATAAAACATATTCATCAAGAATGATACTTGATTCATGTTATTCAAGTAGTATAAAAACTCTGATGATACGTGTTTTATATCTATATATTATTATATTTTATTGTTTTACCTGTATATTATTATATTTAGTCACTGTGATGTGAGATATATATCATGTCATGTAATTGTCAAGTATTTACTTGATAGTCATCCTATGTCAATTTAGCACCGCTCCAGTGCACTATGCAACAATGTTAAGCTGATGGAGGCGTAAAGCGATAGAAAACTAATCTACATTTGAAACTATGCTAACTCATTTTTATGGAATATATGTTGATCTTTTTTATGGTTTCTATTTGCTAATGTTAGGTGGATTTTATTTGTTTATTCTACACTTTAGGATTTGGTTTGTGTATTTGTTTTATCTTTGTTGTTTCAACGTTATCCATGTCAATTTATTAATACTGCTATAGAATTAGTTAAACAACCTTATTTGTTATTTTCAAAAAGCCCAATGATGTTGCAGAAGTAAGAAATTAGTTACTTGTCCAAGCTTACTTCTCATAGAATACTTATGTCGACATATTTGCAATTCAAAATCAATTGCATATTAATTAACTTTTTAAGTCAATTATAAGAATCTTCGTTGTAGCCTATCAAATATTATACCAATTTGGTATTTGACGATTTCCTGCAACTGCAATCAAATAATATATTCAGTTACCTTCTTAGTGAAACAATATAATTTATTTATGAGCTTTAGTGTTGGCAAAAATACTTGAGAACAAAATACTGTAAATTTATTAACACATTCAACATTTATGCAAGGAAGATTTAGGAAATTAACAGAAATGTCATCAGTTGAGTGAATTGTGAGAACATTAATAAAATATTTGATTCAACATGTAGTGGATGTGGAAATACAATGTTTGAGGGGGTCTAGTTGGTTTCAAAATAAAATACAACTGGAGCAAAACATTGGAAGGTATAAAAAAAGAAAATGGCATTTCCTCCATAAGTTACTTATAAAAAGCATAGACATAATTAAAAAATACTGTTTGAAACTATTTCAAGCTATTGAAATATGTCAAACATCATTAGAGTCAGCTAGAGTGAACAAAAAAGAGCGATAGAAGGACTGAATAAAGCGTAAATTAGAACATAATAAAGCAAATTTAAAACTAAAAGCCATGGCATAGAGAAAACAAATACCTGGAACAAAGAGTTGGCTAGAGAGAAACCTGACTGCGGCTACGAAATCAAGGTTTAGATGTAGACAAATAGGAACAGATTCAAATCGGTAACATTAAAGAATTGTCGTAGAAAATCACAATGAAAATGGAAAGGCAATGGTAGAAATTTCCTCTTTCATCTGGACACAAATTTGTATAGCATAGACAATAGTGAGTTAAATATCCAAAGAACAAACCCTAACGGTGGAATAAAAATCAGTGAGAGCGAAAAATCGAGGGAACAGGAGCTAATTGGAAGGCTTACCAGACGAACAAATTCTTGACGTAGAAACTTACCTGTTAGAAATAGCGGTGAGATTGATAGAAATCAAAGAATCCTAGCAGTAATCGAGGGTAAGAAAAATGAGTGTAAGAGGGGAAAATTAGGGTTTGTGATGCTTGAGTGGCGGAATAGCCTAATCGATTCGATTCAGTCGAAGAAAATCACCTATTCGCCCCATGGAATTAGCAAAGGAGGTCGTAACAATCTGTGGAAAGAGTAGCGAGGGCAGAGAGGGAACCGCTAATGGATTAAGCTCTTTCCTATCGAGGCAAAGGAACGTGAAATAGCAGGAGGATTGAATGGATAAAGGATCTGGATATGAAAGGTTACATTTTCCATAGAAGTAGAACCGCTAAAAGGTATAAGTGGTAACTGAATAGATAAGTGCAGTTACGCTACTGTATAGCTAGGATTGAAAATCTGCACACGTGGTGACCTATGAATTTTTTGAAGAATCTGTGTAAAGACCTGTAACTTCCCCGGTAAGGAAAGCGCGGATAGTTCGAGAACAACACACAAAAGAACGCAGACAGAAGAACATTTCATTGTATATTACAACAGTTCCATCAGAATACAAGAATATACAAAGTATAAATGAATAAATATTACACAGAAAATACCAGAGATTACAATACATTACATAGCAGCGGAAAATAATACAAAATACAACTGAATGAGATATACAGATATAAAGCTTTCCGGATATCGTTCCAGCTGTAAGTCAGGATCCTGTGAATATAAATCTGCAAAACCAAAACTACTAGCTGCCCGTGTCAAAATAAGGGCACCCAGAGTTTAGGTTAAAACAATAAACTCCAGGTCAGTCATGGGACTGGTGTGAGAACTAAAACAGTTATTTAAAACTTTACTTTAAATCAGATATATCAAGGGACCACGCCGTATAACACGGAACGGGTTTCCTCCCAAGAATACCCGTGCATATAACAAAACAGCGCAATGCTTTTTGGAAAAATGAAGCTATTATAAGACCCAGGTCCTATCACACAATGCAACGCAAGCCGGGGGATAGGGTTTTCCCTTATAATAGCCAAACATGCTTAGTACGTTTAAAACAAATCATGGCTTATTACTATAAGTGTATAGTATATAAAACAACTTCAAATCATAAATATCAATCATAGACGGCATGAGTACCATATATCATGTCGCCATACTAGGCTCTATGTCACGTATTTGGAAGTTGGGTTATCATTTATGGTATGAACCGAGGCTAGGGATCGTCCTCTACCAATTCGAGACTCTCTAGCCTGAGCCTCAGGACCCAGACTTAGGTGGGCCCTCGGATCGTCAGGGCCGGTCCACACGGAGTGGATTAAAATGCCTAAACATGCGTTTCCCCGCCTTATGGGGCGTAAATGAGCCAATGAATGACTCCATCGGCTTCACATAGTCACCGATATATCCGAGGTGCCTCGCAAACCAACAACCACATAAGTCAAACTCGTCAGGGCGTGTAAAACCACTGACGTTACTTCTAACTAGAAAGAAACGCATGCCCTCCCAGAGGTCCTTCTCCCGTTTCTGGTTCATACAGGGTGTGAAACTCGCGAATTTAAACGTTACACAAAGCTATGCCACAAAGGCCGTGCTTTGATCATCAACCACAAGACTTTGCTTTTCAACAGAAGCCTTGATAATTTGCCACTTAGGCATGCCACACAGGCAATTCATTCCATGCGATGGATATCCACCAGTATATAACCCCTGAGCTCGTATGTCTCAGAGAAGGGCGTTAAGCAAGAGAATAAATTCTCTGCCGCCAAACAGATATATATTTAATAGAAATCAATCAAGCAGACTGAAATCCAATGTCAGACACACAATCCATTTACAAGTTCGTTCTGGGTCTGAACGAAACCGGAGGCACCTAGTACCCCGCATATCCATCGATCTCCAAGTACGTCTGGACGATCACCAACTGTTTCCCTCCTCTTGGGTGTACAGCCCAATCAAGATCATCAGTAATTATCCAAACGACGTGAAGACCTCCGGTCTTCAACCACCGTCTTCACCTTCGACTTATTGTCGTATCAGTTATTCAGAATGGGATAAACCCGGTCTTTCCAAATAACTCGCGTATATAATAAACAAGTGTTACGCAAACACAACATACGCCTCATTCCAATTCATCAGTCACTAACCGTAAGTTAATCAAGAGAATAATCCCCCAAATATTAACCCCGAAGGCCGAAACCAACATCAGATCAATACCCAGGAAATCACTCTGCTTAGCCAACCTACAATTAGTTTCTAAATTTCACATTCTTAGGGAAAGGTACCCATTAATTTTATCAAAGATAAATCCTTTAAATTTATTCTTTAATCTACTTTTGAATATCAATTCAAACTAGTTGGGATTAGCGAACCTTACCGAAGTAATCATTTGTTTTAATTCCCCAACCCCAACCTATTCATCCCATGAAGTAAAACTGGTTATACTTCATATCTAACACCACGGTTTTATCAGTAAATTCAATTACCATTTCATGTTTAAATCTAATTAAAGATTTAACTATCGCCTGGAGCAAAACTGGTGATACTCCATTGTCGATCTTTTCAGTCTAATTAAAGATTCATTAAAACTCCACTTAGTTTTAATCTTTGACTGGGTTAAAGAATCAATGTCATTTAAAAACACGGTTCACGATAAACCCAAAATCACATCACATTTCAATCAGTCCCTAACCGTAAATTAACAAGTGAGCAATTCCCAAAATATTAACCCCGAAAGCCGAAACCAACATCAGATCAATACCCCAGAAACCACTCAACTTAACTAATCTCTAGTTAGTTTCTGATTTTCTTAACTCCTTTGGGTCTAAGAACAGTATTATTGAAGATACCGTTCATGACCACCCAAAATCACATTTCATTAATTATCGGGTTAAAGAACAAGTGTTATTTAAAACACTATTCACGATAAACCCAAAAATCAATACCAATTCAATTCCAATTAAATATTATTTAATTGGTACACTTCATTAAATCTAAATAAAAAGATTTAATCTTTTTCTCAACTGGGTTCAAGAACAGTGTTAATGAAGACACCACTCACGACAAACCCAAAACACATTTGATATTAAATGCAAGGCTCTAAATAGAAAATATACCGGCTTATATTCAATATCAAATTCTACGACCAACAAATATCGTATTGGAAATAACGATATGTATATATCTTTCAAATTTCCATAAAAAATCTGTATAATCACGAAATCCAACATCGAAATATTCCGAAGACAATTTCGATTCAAATCCATTCCAATGCAATTATTGGAAATTCTGGTTATTTTCAAAACCATTTCAAATCCAATTTATTTATTTTAACAAAATAAATAAATTATTGTTCTAGTTCAAAACTAGTTCATTTCGATAAAAATCTATTTTTATCTTTTCAAATATGGAGTTTTGCATCCCAATTCTTCACAAATCATTTCTTATGATTTTACACAAATTATTACTATTTTTAATAATTTTATCAAGGCCCGTACAGTAGATTTCCATCAACGGCCATCGAACTGCACTAACAGCGACCTTTTCCAAATTTGATTTGGACATAATTCCAAATCCAGCCGTTAGATTTGAAATTTCTAATATTCGTTAGAAAGCTCTTTTCGATATGAACCCAACGGTTCCGGTTTTAAGAAAATCTGACGGTCGGATCTCCCGCAATATCCACTCGAAGTCAATGGTCGAAATTCGCGAACTACCGCGGCGCGTCGCGTTCTATTCAGGCCATTTTATATATAATATATATATTATATATATTTCGTCAATTTCCTTTTAAAACGTATTTTATAAATCGTTTTAAATTCGTTTTCAAACCGATTTCAAACTTCTATTTCAATCTAATTCGAATTTCAATTCTTTTCAATTTAATTCAAATTTCAATTCTTTTCAATTTAATTCAAATTTCAATTCTTTTCAATTTAATTCGAATTTCAATTCTATTCGAATTTCAAATTAATTCAATTTAATTCGAATTTCAATTCACTTTAATATTCAATTCAATTTGAATAAAATCGATATAAATATCGTTCACGTCAAAATGGCGCAAATCTAATCAACACGGCTTTATATATTTCTATTTTCAAATATCTCTATTTCAAATATTTCTATTTCAAATATTTCTATTTCAAATATTTGATTCAAAACTGGAATGAGGCCCACTCAATTACCACATAATGTTAATTATATGGATTTTCTACAACACATGTATAAAATAACAACGATAAATAATCAACCATCATCCAGAGTGCATTCTACATTGTATAAGCATCAAATATAGATATTTAACGCATATGACAGTCTGTCAATCACTCGATCGACATACAACTAATTATTGGGACTAGTGTATGTCATCTATCATCCCAATACCCGTGTGGGGTTTCAAACAATCAAACACATATTTTATTTGTGCAGTTGGGCGATGTGTAAAATTTATCGTCCCAATCAATATCAATCAAATAAGTGTATATAAACAAATCTCCGATTTGTTTATAAATATTTATTTTAAATACACGTTAAAAATTCTATTTTTAACTATAAAATATTTTCCACTATAAAATATTTTATTTCATTTCACATCACACAATCAACTACACATCAAAATCAAACAAACAAGCATACAAGCCGTCCATGGTCTGTGGACGACGGGTGTCGGGTGCTACTAAACACCGTCTGCATCCTAGTATATATTTTAACTAGAAAAATTAAATTAAAGGTGAGGAGCTCTCATCGATAGCTAATCCAAACTCCACGCCTCTTCATATGTAGGAAATCTTCACCTTTTCGTCTTTTGTCATTTTCGTTGCCCGTATTCACTACATATATAAAAATCACATTTTTATATTCTCTCCACTTCACGATAAAATAAAGTTCAGATTTTTTTTCACTTCATATATTTACAACGCTTCTTTCTATATAAAAATTATATTTTTATATTTCTACTTCTTATATAAAGATTGAATTTTTATTATCATAACCATACAAAAATTATATTTCTCTATCGTCATTCTCTATATAAAGATCTCGCCTTTTCAAATATAAAGATCATATGTTTACTTCTTCTATAATTTAAAAATCTTATTTTTATATTATCTAGTATATAAAAATCATATTTTTATAACTCTAGTTTAACAAAAATCGTATTTTTATTACTCTACATCAATGAAAATCCTATTTTTATTTCACCTTCCTATATATAAAAATCAAAATTTTATTTTCACTTTGTTATAACGATTGAATTTTTATCTTCACTTCGTTATAAAAATTATATTTCTATATCGCTCTTCTTCTAATAAAGATTATATTTTTAACTCATGTTATTAAAACAAAGTTATTTCTATTTAAAATCTGAAAATAAAATAAAATAAAATAGTGTTAATTTCAGTTTCTAAAAATAATGTAAATTCATTTTAAAATTAACTCACTGTAAGTCATCCAGCATTGCTTAACCGGAGCTCCAAACTAGGGTTCATCTTCACCATCACCAGGGGCCACCGGGGCTGCATCTAGTACCCCCACGCCATCCACCTTGGCGGCGCCTCTCCTCGCGCGGAGATCAAGGAAACTCGGTGGCCTATTTGCGCCAAAAATGGCGAGTGACAGCTGCGAGCTTGGGCAGCGATTTCGGGTGCTTCAGGCGATGGAATGCAGGGGAAGAAGGGAATGGTGGAGGAGGAGGGGTCGCGAATGAGGGGGGAGGTGGATGGAGCGGTGGCGGCGCTGAATCGAGGGGGAGGCCGGTTTATTTTTGGGTTTTTCCTTTTTTTTTATATCGAGGGAGAGACTGAGGTCAACGGGGGAAGGAAAGGGGTATAAGGGTTTTTTTATTTTATTTTTAATTTTGTATCCAAAAAGTAACTTTAATTTTCAAACTCGAAATCAAACCCACTGACTGTCGTCCCTAGCTAATTACCCCCATTCCGAACACAATGGGATATGTTATGAAGGCAAATTCGATCCTTACGATCAATTTTCGTCAAAATCAACATATAGCTCTATATATTGAATTTGAATGCGCATTTTAATTTACTGGGGTCACATACGAACCCTAAAAATTCCCAAAAATTATTTTCTAACTTCGTATTGACGATACGTTCCTAACAAAACTAGTTTCGTCGAATTCTGAGACCGTTTGAAAAATGGCCATTTTCTAGTCTATTAAAATCAACTGAAACTGGTCAAACGCGTTTTCCTCTGCCACGCTCACATATTCGAAAAATTATGAAATTTGAAACCTAGCAATAATTTGACATCACGGATCCAACAAAAGTGGTTTCGTCGAAAACCGAGGTCGTTTGCAAAATTCCCATTTTTAAGGGCCGAAATTCCATAGCGACTATTCAGAATTTTCAACTGGTCGTATCTTTTGATTCCCGCTATGAAATTTCGATTTTTCGGACTCGTTGGAAAGATATTCACAAACAGATTCTAATATTTTTGGTTTCACTAAAATCCGGTTTATTTTGAATCCTGTACATTCATTTGAAATTTGAAATCGAATTATCGAACTACCGCGCCATTCCCATTTCCTTTTATAATTAAAATAAAATATTATAATCTAACGACGACGTATATAAATATATACGTTCGAATTCTATTCAAAATAATTTTGTCTTCGTTATTATTTAAAATAATTCTTTTTAAATAATCAAAATTCACAAAATTTGCCAAAATAAAAATTATAAATTGGCTCAGAATTTCCGGGTTATTACAGTCTGGATCCGAAAGGTCTTCGGAGAAAGATTGTGCTTTCGTATAATATAATAGATGCAATATTTTGAAAATAAAGAACACTTTTCCATCCAAATTTCCTATACTCTTGCAAAGCAAGAGTGCATTCCATTCAATTTTTACTTCCAAACTCTACCAACCAACTTTAAATTTGCGAACTACAAAAAAGTTGAATTTTCCGAATTTGATTTCTTATGATAGAAAGAGGTATAAAATAGAAAATTACATTTTCCATCCACTTTTACGCACCTATTTCCCCGTACTTGGAAAACTTAATTGCTAATTTTACAAAAAAAAAAGCCTAGTTTCTATTCCAAATATAGTTCACGTAAGAAAATTTTCTTTTATTGTTTTCTATTTTTGCAGTTGTCATCATTATTTGTTTTCTTTTAGTTTTCATCTTTTATCTTCATTTTCATTTAATTCGCAATATCTTATGTTTTTGTTTTTGCCTTGCGATCACTACAAACACCTAAGAAGAAAATATCCCACTAAATTATTCTATTTTTCTGAAATAAAATGCTACATAGGAATGTAAATGTGTACTAAAAGAAAACTTTCTTGTTTCCTTATGGGTCTGAAAAGAGTTTCTGTTGATTACTATCCATGTCATAAATTTACTTATAAAAACCTCAACTTGCTTTTGCCCTATTTATGCCCTCTTCCCTTGAACCATGTAGGTTTTAAATTTACTTTTTGCTCCTGTGAACAGTAACCACTTGAAACACCTTTCAAAATTTCCTTAAAACATTTACCAACCGTCCAAGCATGCTAATGGGACTCTCTCTCATTAAATTATATTTAATTAAATAAGATTAAGTTTCTATGAAACCATTTATTTAGTTTTTGTAAGCTATTTCACTACACATTTCCTTGCCACCTAAACAAAACATGTTTACTAACAAGCCTATTGATTCATTAATATCTAATTTTGCTTCTTATCCCAATAAGCCAAAATGTGACAGAATCCATCCTTTAAGAAAACTTTATTCTTTATTTCACTCAAGGTCATCTATGCACCCTACATGGCTAATTCATTTATTTACGCTTTCTCTTAACCACTTATGTCATTTAAGCGCACAACTTTCTTATTCCTTTACTACTTTAAAAAAGTCTGCTCAATTACCTCAAAAATCTTTTTAATGCAACTCTTATCATTGCAAACCAATATATTTCTAAAATTGTAAAATTTTAAAATTTTGAAACTTGAAAACTTCTTCTAGAAATCTTTTTCTACACTTACAATTTCTAACTATGGAGCTAATTACAAAGTGATTTCTAACCTTTTTGTAACACCCCACCTCCGCCAGGGTCACTCGCAAAGGAATGCACTAGCTTTGGAGGGGCATTATTGGTAAACATGCACAATGATATAGCAAGGCAGGACATGACATATATATATATGTAAATAAACAGAGTAAGTAAATAAAACAGCGGAAGATTTTTAAACTATTTCAAAAACAAGTCTGGTACATCAAATGTCAATTTTCCCCAAATAAACAAGTCTAGTACATGTAGTAACATCATCTGAAACTGAAAACATAAAAGTAGCTATCCCCAAAGTGGAAGAAACCACAGCAAGCCCAAGTCCAAAGCATACATGAGTTATCCAAGAAAGCAGCTAAGATCCAAGCTAGGCTCCTGTATTCCCTCCCTGAGAACCTGGGGGGGGGGGAAACGGAAGAAAAGAGGCGAAACAAAACGGGTCAGTCAAAAAGACTGAGTAAGCCCTGCTACGATCAGTCTATAAACTAATAAAGTTAACATCATGATGGAAACTGAGATGATCATAGATAACAACATACTGGCATGGTAAATTACCTACAAGATAGATAGAGGTATCATCGCATAAAACAAGGTTAAGTTTTGCACCACGGTGTACTAGCAAACCAACATAACAGGTATTGATCCCTTAGCCCAAACTTTGGCCCAATAACATGAAGTGACCTTAGTATAAGGTCCGACCCAACGGTCTAGTCGATCGGCTCCCTATAAGCCTAACACGTCAAGTGTTGATGTCCATACGGCCCACATATGGATGTAGGTAGTCTGTGCTGGGCCCACCTTTGGGTGTATCAAGCCCTCGGTTGTCGACCCCGGACACTTAAGCAATAATGCACAGCCCTAACCTACTGGTACCCGTGCCTCGAGTTTGTCCAACATCGGACTACGTGCACGTCCGTAGCCCACCGGACCCGCACCGCTGTACCACTCGGCCATCGCCCTTGGGTCGCTTACATCCGTCCAGTAATCGTGCCCCGCCCTAGCCTAGTCTCTAGGGTTGTGATGATACCAAACTGGGATTACTGCCGGAACAGACCCGCCGCTAGGGTTTCCTAAGAGGGTTAGGTGTGATTTAACCCTTCACTAATCCTGGATTAAACTGGT
Organism: Allium sativum; assembly: GCA_030737875.1. Classification (NCBI taxonomy): domain Eukaryota; kingdom Viridiplantae; phylum Streptophyta; class Magnoliopsida; order Asparagales; family Amaryllidaceae; genus Allium; species Allium sativum. The sequence goes on along the minus strand of CM060920.1, from coordinate 451,960,255 downwards.
TAAGTGTGGCTTAACCCCGTTCTAATCCCTTGAACTCCCAAATGGATTAAACTAGTTAAGTGTAACCAACGGTTCAGAACTTAACCACATTCTAATCCCTCGAATTCCCAAATTGGTTAAGTATTAGTGGACCCTGACTTAACCCTAATCATGAGGCATTAATTAATTTAATGCACCTTAACCTCTCACATTAGACCTTGTTGTGGTTACTAGTTAGGCCGGGCGGGTCCGGGTAGCTTTACACCACAACTTGGTCTAACCTCGGGTCTTGGCACCCCATGACCAACTTCTCACATTGGGTCCTATTGTTTGTAGCCACTAGTTAAGCCGGTCGGTTCCGGGTAGAATTACGCTACAAACTCAACCCAACCTCGAGTTGGCCACACTTATGTTTTCTAAGTGTCATGTCCACTTTATTTCAAAACATAATTACAAGTCAACAATTACTTGGGTAGACCTAACTTAATAGGTAAATTCCCAAGGGGTAGACCTAACTTAATAGGTAAATTCCCAATCTTATATTTTCATGTAATTTAAGTTTACCCCAAAACCCCCAACGTCATTCTATCGCTTACATATTCGTAGTAACGCATAAAGGATAGGAAGAGGGAACTTGGCACAACATACATGATAAACTTACACAACAATCATGCATAACATGTTAGACTTGCACAACTTGTCAAAACATGCACAACTTGTCATTTTAAACTTGCATAAACATGCACAACTTGTCAAAACATGCACAACTTGTCAAAACATGCACTACTTGTCAAAACATGCACAACTTGTCATTTTGAACTTGCATAAACATGCACAACTTGTCATTTTAAACTTGCATAAACATGCACAACTTGTCAAAACATGCACAACTTGTCAAAACATGCACTACTTGTCAAAACATGCACAACTTGTCATTTTGAACTTGCATAAACATGCACAACTTGTCATTTTAAACTTGCATAAACATGCACAACTTGTCAAAACATGCACAACTTGTCAAAACATGCACAACTTGTCATTTTGAACTTGCATAAACATGCACAACTTGTCAAAACATGCACAACTTGTCAAAACATGCACAACTTGTCATTTTAAACTTGCATAAACATGCATAACTTAATAAACATACAAATCATGGCTTAACAAACTTGCATAAACATGCATAACGTAATAAACATACAAATCATGGCTTAACAAACTTGCATAAACATGCATAACTTAATAAACATACAAATCATGGCTTAACAAACTTGCATGAACATGCATAACTTATAAATCTTGCAAATCATGGCTTAGTATACATGCATAACTCAATAGATTTGCAAATCATGGCTTAGTACCCTTGCATAACATGCACAACCCAATAAACTTACATAAACCCCAACTTTCATCACACACTAACTTTAGAGTTTCTAAAATGAAGGTAAGAGGGCTTACAATGCTTATGCGGACTCAAATGAGTATAACCAATGCAAGAAACCCCTTATGCAACTAATTAAAGCCCCCAAATGCAAGCAAACTTGATCAAAACTCCTCCTTTATGATGCCAATAGAAGAACAAGCCTTTAATGCAAGCTAAGGAGGATCATACAAGCCTAAATTCACTTGTATGCATGGAAATCTCTTAGGAATTAAATTAGGGATTGTATGAAGAGGGTGGAGGCCATGAGAGTTTTGATTTTGGCATAGTTTAGTTACTAGGATGAATAATGAATGATTTAGGGTAGGTTAGGGTCTTATTTATAGATTAGGTTAGTGATTTGAACCATAGGATTAACCCTAGATTCAATTAGGTCCATCAGATCCCGGAACTCTCTAGAAACAGACCACAAGACCCAACCTCAATCAGAAATGGTGCACCAGGCTAATCAGCCGGGCACCCCCCTGTCGACAGGGCTGTCGACAGGGCAGTCGACATGCCTTGACCCCTGTCGACAGGCCTGTCGACATAGGGTCCTGGCGGGATTTTTCCCGCCTTGGCCCAGCTGGCCCAATTCTTCAAATTTGAATCCGATTTTTACTTAGTAATTTTCTGCAAACTTCAATGGGCCTTAACTAGGTCATACGGACTCCGATTTTCGAAAACTCGGACTCTATTTCGCATATTTTTCCGAGACGAACGCAATGGCATAGCCCGTTTCCCTTGATTCAATTTTATAATTTAATTCTGCCTCAATTTTCATTATTACTGGTTATTGAAAATACGGGTTGTTACATTCTCCCCTCCTTAAAGGATTTCGTCCCCGAAATCTTCAAGTTAGGAAGAACGTATCCTACCATCCAATCATCCATCTACTCAAAGCATCATCCACAAGCAATCATTGTCCTTACAAGATTCTAAATGCTGGATGAACATATGCAAAAGTGTGTGTATATGTACTTACCTAATGCAAAAATCAGGCGGTTACTGACACAGTAAACCTCCTTAATGCATATGTATGTAAATCAGGCGGTCACTGATACAGTAAACCTCCTTAATGCATATGTATGTCAGTGAAATGAATCCATATGTATGCAAATTCCTAACATAATGTATAATATCTACATGCGTGCTCAATCATACATCCATATGCAACATCCATGTGATAGCATACGAATTTCATCCATGAATAAGCATAAACACTCATGCACATGCAATATGAGGAGTGTGTGAGCCGATCTAGTGCCTAATCGTGTATAATGCATCCACGAGCAACCACTTGCAAACACTTGCAACCACTTGCAACCATCAAGCATAACATGTTTCAAATACATGTTTCATCCAAAGGGTTTCTACCTAAGGTTCTCATGACAAGATAAACACGATAAATTAGATAAACTAGATAAACTCCTCTTTGGATTACAAGAAATCCACTCAAGCTTTGACATATAGTACTAACCGATGAGTCTTAACCCCCTTATGGAGTTTACAACAGAAATAAGATCGAGAACGGGACCGAGAGGATATATGCAAAAGACAACTTGCAAGCAAGCTCCACAGGAAAACAAGGATCAAAGATGCACTCTTAAAAAAAAAGAGATATGCTGCACGTATCTAGTCTTCACTCTTCTTAGTCACGTTTCCTTGAGCTTAACTCCACTGTGCTTTGACCATCTTCCATTTCATGATTCCTTGACTTCCTAACTCCTATTTCCCAAATTCGAGTTGGAACGCATTTCATTATCGCCTCTCGTCTTTCTTTCCCACTTATTCTTCTTCCTGTATACTTGGCTTAAACATAATATAACCTCATGATTCGTGCAAGCTCTCCCAAAATTCACTAGTGAATCCTGGATCTCGTCTTCTTACCATAAGGTATTCCATGCAGCAGAACTTTTCTTGGAAATACCACCCCACGTTGCCAATTGCCCTTATAAACGTGATTTCCTATACTCAGGCTTAATCGACATGAACCATCAGCCTACAGGCCGTACCTAGATTCAGTTGCCTACCCATGGCTTTCTGTAGGCTATTTCAGAACTGGCCAACTTCTTGAGGGTAAACCGTTGCTGACCATGATGCAGTCCTCTCGCTCTTCACCGGACTGAAATGGGCTCTCTTCGTGAGTCTACCTATTATGACCCTCATACCCGTATTCCCTTTCTTTGATCTAAGTAGTCTATCCACATAATCTATCGAGATGTTTTCACACTTCCCTTGCGGAACTTCCAATGGAGGTAATGGCCCACTGGGCTTCTATGATTTGGCCTCAACCTGGTGGCACAACATGCATCCAGAGACCAACTCGGCCACCTCCTCGAGTGATGCGCATCTTCAAGAACCTTCTTTACCAAGTCTTCCACTCGAGGAACACATAATCTCTTGTCGCGCCTTAGTCATCCTTTGTCATCTATAATATATCCAGCGAGGTGACTTAACATTTCGCCTCGAATCAACCGGTCCATGTTCTGGACCAACTGCGGGTTTTCTTCCTGTGAAACCCCCTTCTTGATCCAGAAGAGTAAGTCTATGCTCCGGGAATGCTAACTAATTAGCCAAACGGAGGAAGCTTCCTACTTCAATTGCCCTTCTCAGAGCCTTCCGGTCTCAAACCGCAGCCACTTTAGCGGAATCCACCGCTAAGCCTTACTTAGGAACTATGTGCCCAAGAAATCCCACTTTTCCTCCAAAATGACATTTGGAGAACTTGACCTCCAACTAGTGGCTCTAAGCGTATCCATCTCCTTCTTGAGATGTCCAACATGCTCTTCCTCGTTCTTTTGAGGAGATCAAATATCGTCTACGACGACCCTGACAAACTTGTTCAAGGACTCCCTAAACACCCTACCCATCAAGATCACGTAATATGCGGGTGCATTAGTCAAACCAAATAGCATGACTAGCCACTCTAAAATCCATCTAGAGTCCCAAACGTAGTCTTGTCAATTCCATCCTCAGCCATCCTAAGCTGATGGAATCCGGTAGCTAGATCAAAAGAAAACAGATGCTCCTACAAGCTGATCAAACAAATCATTGATCCTTCGTAACGGTTATCTTACGATAATCAACACATAAGCGAAACAAACTGTCCACATCAGTAACGAATACTACTGGAGCACCCTACTCGAAAATGCTTCGTCTCAGGAAGTTCTTCTCAAGCAACTCCTTGACTTGCTTCTTAACTCTCATCTCGTGAGGTCACGTGCCTAACCAGCCACGAAACTGGCTTGGTGTTACCAACCAGATAATGCGGAAATCTATCCCACGTCTAGGGGTAACCCCTTTACTTTCCCCAAGATATCAAGATATTCTCGGACCACCCTCACAGATTGCAAACTATCGATAGACGAGTTGAGGGATTCAAGATAACATAACATGACGGGACCCCTAGGGTTGCTAGAAATTTCTAAGGGTACGGCTGAGGCGAGTCATGAGCCTCACAACCCTATATACAAAAACCCAGAATGGCTCCAAAATAGGACAACCATTCCATGCCCAAAGCCAACCCATATCCCCCGAAACCGAGAATATAAACATCCCACGAGAATTCTATACTCAAGACAGAAATTTTCAAATCCACTCAGACCACAGACAGGCGGGTAGAACCCCCAATTGGATTTGAAACACAGACGGGATCATCAACTACACTAGTACTTAGGTGCAAAACTTTCAACTGGATCAGATGAAATAAAACTATGCGATGTGCCAGAATCAAACAAAGTTCGAACAGGGAAAATCAGAAAATGTAAACAAGATTTTCAACAGAAACACTACCTCTATCATGCACTGGAAGAACGGTGTTGAGGGGATGAACTCGCCCTCCCGGTAGTCCTGCATACTGAGCCTGACCTTGCCCTTGTTTCCTCGGGCAATCCTTGCTGAAATGTCCAAACTCACCACAATCAAAGCATTCGCCCCGCTTTCTCTTCTTCTTCCTACATTCCCTGGCTACATGTCCAACTTCACCACAGAAGTTACATTTCATATTCTTGCCCCGTTTCCTGGAATTTACTCTTTTGCCTTGAGACTCATTTGCCTTGACCTCTTTCTTATCGTTGCTACCTTCTTCTTGAAGTAGGGCCAAATTCACTAAATTCTCGAAAGTCGCCCCCAAGGGTATATGAGACAGGGCCAAATCACGTAATGGCTCGTTTAATCCTAGAGAAAAGTGTAGGGCCTTCTTCTGAGCTGTATTAACCAAGTCTAAATCGTCCTGAGCCAGTTGATTAAACTTATCTATGTATTCCCTAATAGTCATGTCCCCTTGCTTCAGTGATAAGAATCTCAGTCCAAACCTTCCCCTAAAGTCATCCCAAGTCTCAATTGGCCTAGTAGCGGTGGTGACTACCCACCAACGTGCAGCTTCTTCCTTTAGCAACCATACTGCCAATAAAACCTTCCTACGGTCACCTATATCAAAGGAGGCTAAAAGATCTTCGGTCTCTTTCAACCAATTCCCTGCTTCTACAAAAGTCTCCGTTCCATTAAAATTCTTGCCACCCATCCTCTTAAAGTTCTTGCAAGTTTCCGCGAAATCCGCTTGTGGAGGCTGAGGGGGAAGAGGAACATCAGCTACGGGAGGAGGAGGAGGAACAGCGGCCTCGACTGGGGGAACAACATTAGGGACACCCGGGACCGGTGTCGTGACTTCCAAGTACCGACGAAACCAATCGGGTATCGTTACTCCTTCGGGCAAGATGGGATTATTAGACATGCTGGAAACGAAAAGAAAAGAGTTTAAACGAGGAGTCAAAGGATAGTGCTGATGGTTTTTGGGGAATAGCCTTTTAAAGATAACTAGACTTTTCTTTGGAAAATACTTTATACTTGGTTTTGAAAATAGTTTTTCAAAAGTTTTTAAAACCTTTTTATCCCTTCTCGTAAACCATATGCTCTGATACCAAATGTAACACCCCACCTCCGCCAGGGTCACTCGCAAAGGAATGCACTAGCTTTGGAGGGGCATTATTGGTAAACATGCACAATGATATAGCAAGGCAGGACATGACATATATATATATATATGTAAATAAACAGAGTAAGTAAATAAAACAGCGGAAGATTTTTAAACTATTTCAAAAACAAGTCTGGTACATCAAAATGTCAATTTTCCCCAAATAAACAAGTCTAGTACATGTAGTAACATCATCTGAAACTGAAAACATAAAAGTAGCTATCCCCAAAGTGGAAGAAACCACAGCAAGCCCAAGTCCAAAGCATACATGAGTTATCCAAGAAAGCAGCTAAGATCCAAGCTAGGCTCCTGTATTCCCTCCCTGAGAACCTGGGGGGGGAAACGGAAGAAAAGAGGCGAAACAAAACGGGTCAGTCAAAAAGACTGAGTAAGCCCTGCTACGATCAGTCTATAAACTAATAAAGTTAACATCATGATGGAAACTGAGATGATCATAGATAACAACATACTGGCATGGTAAATTACCTACAAGATAGATAGAGGTATCATCGCATAAAACAAGGTTAAGTTTTGCACCACGGTGTACTAGCAAACCAACATAACAGGTATTGATCCCTTAGCCCAAACTTTGGCCCAATAACATGAAGTGACCTTAGTATAAGGTCCGACCCAACGGTCTAGTCGATCGGCTCCCTATAAGCCTAACACGTCAAGTGTTGATGTCCATACGGCCCACATATGGATGTAGGTAGTCTGTGCTGGGCCCACCTTTGGGTGTATCAAGCCCTCGGTTGTCGACCCCGGACACTTAAGCAATAATGCACAGCCCTAACCTACTGGTACCCGTGCCTCGAGTTTGTCCAACATCGGACTACGTGCACGTCCGTAGCCCGCCGGACCCGCACCGCTGTACCACTCGGCCATCGCCCTTGGGTCGCTTACATCCGTCCAGTAATCGTGCCCCGCCCTAGCCTAGTCTCTAGGGTTGTGATGATACCAAACTGGGATTACTGCCGGAACAGACCCGCCGCTAGGGTTTCCTAAGAGGGTTAGGTGTGATTTAACCCTTCACTAATCCTGGATTAAACTGGTTAAGTGTGGCTTAACCCCGTTCTAATCCCTTGAACTCCCAAATGGATTAAACTAGTTAAGTGTAACCAACGGTTCAGAACTTAACCACATTCTAATCCCTCGAATTCCCAAATTGGTTAAGTATTAGTGGACCCTGACTTAACCCTAATCATGAGGCATTAATTAATTTAATGCACCTTAACCTCTCACATTAGACCTTGTTGTGGTTACTAGTTAGGCCGGGCGGGTCCGGGTAGCTTTACACCACAACTTGGTCTAACCTCGGGTCTTGGCACCCCATGACCAACTTCTCACATTGGGTCCTATTGTTTGTAGCCACTAGTTAAGCCGGTCGGTTCCGGGTAGAATTACGCTACAAACTCAACCCAACCTCGAGTTGGCCACACTTATGTTTTCTAAGTGTCATGTCCACTTTATTTCAAAACATAATTACAAGTCAACAATTACTTGGGTAGACCTAACTTAATAGGTAAATTCCCAAGGGGTAGACCTAACTTAATAGGTAAATTCCCAATCTTATATTTTCATGTAATTTAAGTTTACCCCAAAACCCCCAACGTCATTCTATCGCTTACATATTCGTAGTAACGCATAAAGGATAGGAAGAGGGAACTTGGCACAACATACATGATAAACTTACACAACAATCATGCATAACATGTTAGACTTGCACAACTTGTCAAAACATGCACAACTTGTCATTTTAAACTTGCATAAACATGCACAACTTGTCAAAACATGCACAACTTGTCAAAACATGCACTACTTGTCAAAACATGCACAACTTGTCATTTTGAACTTGCATAAACATGCACAACTTGTCATTTTAAACTTGCATAAACATGCACAACTTGTCAAAACATGCACAACTTGTCAAAACATGCACTACTTGTCAAAACATGCACAACTTGTCATTTTGAACTTGCATAAACATGCACAACTTGTCATTTTAAACTTGCATAAACATGCACAACTTGTCAAAACATGCACAACTTGTCAAAACATGCACAACTTGTCATTTTGAACTTGCATAAACATGCACAACTTGTCAAAACATGCACAACTTGTCAAAACATGCACAACTTGTCATTTTAAACTTGCATAAACATGCATAACTTAATAAACATACAAATCATGGCTTAACAAACTTGCATAAACATGCATAACGTAATAAACATACAAATCATGGCTTAACAAACTTGCATAAACATGCATAACTTAATAAACATACAAATCATGGCTTAACAAACTTGCATGAACATGCATAACTTATAAATCTTGCAAATCATGGCTTAGTATACATGCATAACTCAATAGATTTGCAAATCATGGCTTAGTACCCTTGCATAACATGCACAACCCAATAAACTTACATAAACCCCAACTTTCATCACACACTAACTTTAGAGTTTCTAAAATGAAGGTAAGAGGGCTTACAATGCTTATGCGGACTCAAATGAGTATAACCAATGCAAGAAACCCCTTATGCAACTAATTAAAGCCCCCAAATGCAAGAAAACTTGATCAAGACTCCTCCTTTATGATGCCAATAGAAGAACAAGCCTTTAATGCAAGCTAAGGAGGATCATACAAGCCTAAATTCACTTGTATGCATGGAAATCTCTTAGGAATTAAATTAGGGATTGTATGAAGAGGGTGGAGGCCATGAGAGTTTTGATTTTGGCATAGTTTAGTTACTAGGATGAATAATGAATGATTTAGGGTAGGTTAGGGTCTTATTTATAGATTAGGTTAGTGATTTGAACCATAGGATTAACCCTAGATTCAATTAGGTCCATCAGATCCCGGAACTCTCTAGAAACAGACCACAAGACCCAACCTCAATCAGAAATGGTGCACCAGGCTAATCAGCCGGGCACCCCCCTGTCGACAGGGCTGTCGACAGGGCAGTCGACATGCCTTGACCCCTGTCGACAGGCCTGTCGACATGGGGTCCTGGCGGGATTTTTCCCGCCTTGGCCCAGCTGGCCCAATTCTTCAAATTTGAATCCGATTTTTACTTAGTAATTTTCTGCAAACTTCAATGGGCCTTAACTGGGTCATACGGACTCCGATTTTCGAAAACTCGGACTCTATTTCGCATATTTTTCCGAGACGAACGCAATGGCATAGCCCGTTTCCCTTGATTCAATTTCATAATTTAATTCTGCCTCAATTTTCATTATTACTGGTTATTGAAAATACGGATTGTTACACTTTTCATTTTCCAAACTCTTTGTGCAAAATTTGTTGGATCTGGATTAACCCTAGAGGGGGATGAGTAGGGTTTATTCAAATTTTACAGGATATTAAAATAAATCACAGATCACAGAATGCAGCAGAAAATAAATGCAGAAAGTAAATGATACAATATATACCTAGCTTCGGCAAAATCCTGCCTACTGCTACATTCCTAAGGTTTCTACTAGGTAATAGAACAGATCCTGCTTACAAGACTATGTAACTCGCAAACCCCTCGCTCCTATTCTAATCCTACGCTCAAAACCCTTGACTGATCTAATCCCCTAGATCAGATTTTCCCTAGTTTTACAGACTCTAGAAACTGGTAGAACTATTCAAAATAAAAATAAAAATACAACAAATAATAAAACAAAACCCTAGATTTCAAAAGAAAAAAATAAATCTCCCTTTAAACTTCAACTTGGCCGACCTCTTCAAAATGATGCACCACTCGTTTCATTTCCCGATCACTTTCCTATTTGGGAAAAATGGCAGTGGCTTCAAAGGCCAGGGTTTCTCTGGAAATCCAAATCTTGATCGCGATGATGATCTAAATCGATTCTCTAAAGCTCAAACAGTTGTTGCTCCTTCGTCGTTGAATTATCCCTCTTTGTGGCGATCGAAACCCTAAAAGATATGTGAGTTATTCGATTCTCTTGAATTCTTTGAATTGTTTGTGTTGGATTTCGATCACTTTGTGCCTGTGATGAATAAGGTGACTAAATAGGATTTTCAAATCCGTTAACTCCTATGATTTCGAATTAAATGATTTAATTTGATTTTCGAGTTTCTCTTTTGCTGCTTTTATTGGAAATGATATGCGTGGCCCCTTAAACCAAATCCCTTGCGTGATTTCCTCTTTTACCAAATAACTCGATTGCACCATTTAATCATTGCCACAAATGCAGATTGAATATGACTTTTATACCAAACATTAATTAACGATCCCATACCATATATTTTAGAATATTTCCAAATATAATACTGTGATTCTTGGAAAAATTATTTGGCATCTCGAATTAAAATTTTGATTTGTTTTCCTCAATATATGCATTTGAATAGCTGCTCATGACTGCTGAATCATTTCTGGAATCATATTAATTGTGGTGCTTATGAAATTATGCTGTGAATTTACTAATAAAAACTTCCCATGCTTGACTTTGTTATATGCAGATTTTCTGGTATTAAATCTCAAAAATTTTCTTGCCCAAAATGAATATTTGAATACACCACACTTTCTGATAGGAATGAATTTTTTCCATAAAAAAATGCATTTCAATTTTGTTGAAAACTTGCCTTAAAACCTGCATGTTTTTGGTCTTAAAAAAGATTGCTTGCTATATGTGTGCTCTGATTTTGGTCCTTTGCTGATTTATGAATGTTTTACAAAAATAAGTTTGACCCTTGCAAAAACAGGAAAGTAGAGAATTAATTATTTGCCTTGATTGATTTGTTTCATTCCAGAAATGACTATATAGTTGTTCCTATGCTTTGTTCATATGTGATTGATCCTATCTCTGGCCATAACTCACTTCTGGAATAAATTTAAAAACTGTTTGACTATGCCATTCCTGTATACATGCACTTGACCATTTGCAATTATTGTTGCTGTGTATTTGACTGTCCATGTATATGTTGCATTATTGTAACACCTGGTTGTGCACACAGTGTTGATATTGCACCATGCAGACATGCCGACCATAACACCATCCATGCTTGTCTCCATGCATACATAACTGGTTCACTATTGATACTTCACTATATACATCTGGGCATTTGAGAGGAATCAGTTCTGCCATGTTTTGTTTGTGGCATGTTAACATGAACACCATTCATTTGCTTCTTTGTTCTTGGCTCGACCAGTCTTGCTTATCTATTATTTGTTGCCTTGCATACTGGACCATTGCTGTGACAGTTGTCGATCTTTCAATGTTGATCTCCACTTGATTATTGACCTGAGTTTCATACATTATTACATAATGTCTATGCCACGTCTTGTGCCATCCATTTTTGCTGTACTTGTTGTATCAAATTGCTTGATCCATGTTATAAGCTGCATGTTCTACCAGTTTAACCATCATGTAATACTTGATGAACTCTTGACCCTTGTCTATGCTACTATGATCATTGTTGCTTGAGCTGCTTGTTTCAATACTAAATCACCTTGCACTTGTTCCATTTCTTGTAGTCGTGACTTGGTTTTGTAACATCCCGTATTTTTGTCACTTAAGTGATGAATATTTAAATTAGTTTAAATATTGAATTCTTGATATAAATGGAAATTTATATTAATTAAAACGTAGTTTGAAACGTATATAAATATATTAAATATAAACAGGCTCATAATGGTGCAGTAGTTTGTACTATTTAGTTTGAACTTCAATGGAGCGTACAGAATTCGTTATAAGTCGGAATTCGCCGAAACAATAAATATACGAATTTGTTAAACTATAATTTTGTAATAAAAGAGAAAAATCAAGATTTCGTATTGTGGATTGTTATTTATGGCCAAATCAAAATAAGAAATAGTCGTTGTGAAATCGTTTATAAACGATAATGATTTATTCAATAAAATAAATCGATTTTAAATTAGTAGAATATTGGTTTAACATGAGAATATACGTTTAAAATTCATATTAGTTTATTTTGGAATTTATATGAATTTAGTTTATGTATATTTATACCATAATAATATTTTATTTATTTTATATTAAATCGAATTTAATGGTAAATCATCTATTTAATTTAATATCTTTTGTATATGGTCGAATTGGACCGTGGAAACTATTCCAATGTGTTCAGAATAGTGGTAGAACCCTAGGAACATCTTTTGTTGCGTTAAAATAGAGGTTCAGAACCGTAATACCTTTAATTTGAATCACACCGGTTAGATTAATTAAAAAATTAAACTAAATTAATTAAATAAAAACAAATATATAAGGGGCGACTTAAAATATGTAGCGCAGGCTATTCTGATAAGCTAATCTCGCATTTTCTTTTCACCTTCACATCAGAATTTTTCCTTCTCCATGAAGTCTTCAGCAATTGTACACTATCGAATGGGGCGTTGTTCCTATCCTTCCATCGCTTTTCCATATAATCACCTCTCATTCTCAGAACAAAACGAAAATGCCTTCTTTCACTTTTTATCCTCGTTCCTTTTTCCACAGTTAAATATTGAAATTGAGTTCCACAAATCTAAATAAAAAAAACATATTCCATCAAAATCGAAGTCGCGACTTCGAACTCGCAGAGCTCTCGATGCACTTGCGATACGACGTATAGTTCGAATAAGATTTCAGATCTAGGTTGAATGGTAGATCAAATCGAGTTGAGCAATTTGCTGGAGGATGGAGCGGTTTTCAAGAGGGCAACCAAATTAGAATTGGACGATGGACGGAGGTGTTGGGTGATTGGGGAAGTTCGACAGTGGAGGGAAACGTGAGTTCTAGAGAGATTTTGGGATTCAGTCTTGTGATACCTATAGAAAACTGGGTGTGCGATGGAGGTTGGTTTGGGGATGCAATGTTGAAGGTTCGACAATAAAGGAAGAGGTTTATGTTTGAGGCTGAGGGTTCATTTGATCTCTGTGATGTTTGGAAAGGGGATGACTGAGTAAAGTTTGATGAAGGAAGGGGTGCGAACTGTAGTTCGATATGATGTTTGGAGATTTTGTGTTAAATTGATGGTGAGAGGGGTTGTGCAATCGTATGGATGTTAACTAGGATGAATGTGTATTGCGATTTCGGGAAAGTCTGTTGTGTATGGAAGGGTATGACTTGATGAACAAGGAGATCAATGTTTGTCCAAATGTTGAACTCAAGGGTAGCAGAAATGGGTATTGAGAATGCAGAAGTTGATCTGCTGCTGTTGGTTTGTGCAACATGCATTTTAGGAGAAAGGGGTCTCTGTAGTCTGTATATTAGTTGATAAATAGTAGTGAAGTTGAACTGGGGGAGACTGAATAGCTGACGTCGACAAGGGTGGAGGCATGTGCGGTCTGTTGACTTGGAGACGGTAAAAGCAGGTACTGGAAATAAGGAAGCATGTCTTGACAATGGCGATGGAGTGGAAGGGGAGGTTGTTTGATTTGTGAAGTGGGTTGATACTGATAAGTGTGGCAGTGGGACTTAAAGGAATACAATATGAAATTTTGGTCTGTGTGAGTGTAGGAAATTGACCTGTCACATGAAGAAGATGATCTAAACAATAAAAATTGTTAAATGGATGAATTACAGTAAGGTTTCAGACAATTAAATAAGCACTGCAACGATGAATAGGAAGTAGGATTTTGGGTTGCAAGTCGGTAAGGTAAATGTTGTTTCAAACTTAAATTACATAGAATAAATTTCTCGTTTATTTAAAGTAGTTCATTTGAAATAAATAAATATTTAATAGATAAGTAAATTTAAATTATCGTAGATAATAAATTTACTGGAGGTAATGAAGTAGATGAGTAGCTAAGACGATATGGAATTTTAGATGGATATTCAGCAAAGGAAATTCAAGGTGAGTTAAACTCACTCAGTTAAATTATTGGGAACTATTTTTAATAGTTCAAAATTTATTTCATTGCTTGTTGGCCGATAATTGAATGATATAAAGTAATAATTGTATATAATAATAATAATATTGGTTATTTGTGGTTGGATTTCACGCTGTACCATTAGCGGATGATTTCCCTATGCGGCCCATAATATATATAGTGGGTGACCTTTATACCACGATATCATGCCTCGAAGGAGGGTGGGTATTATTATTGATTAACGTCTGTGGATGCAGGAAAAACACGTTGGAGGAATCCAATTGGATTCCTCACATTTAATTTATTTGTTTTTCATATATATGCTGATATATGATATATTTATAACCTTTGACAGTTTATAGTATAGTTGGATGTATTAGTTACACTTATTGTTGATTTTGGATATTTTAAATATCCTAAATAATGATATATGAATTTCAAAAATAGAAATTGAAATATAAAGAGAGCTTAAAAGAAAATATTTATTTTTAAATAGAAATGATTATTTAGAATCTGAATTAAATAGAATTTAAAAATAAAGTATTTGTTTAAAACAAATGAGATGAAGAGGGAATTTTATAACTGAAATTATTATTGGGGAATTTGTGGAAAATGTAAAGTATGTGTGAATTTGAAAAAGAAATGGAAATCGAAAATAAACCGTTATTTAAAAATAGATTGAAATTTTCCAATTTGCAAAGGAAAATATACAGAAGATTTTATAACAAATAGAAGTTATAAAAGAAAATAGAATTTAAACTGAATGTTGTAAGTATGAATTATTAAGTTAAATATGAACTGGTATTAAGGGGTATTATTCACAGTTAAGATGAATAAGGGATAGAGTAAATATTTTGCAAACGGGAATACAAAGAAGAAAGATTAGGAAAAGTTGTTTTAAAATTATAATTCTATTTGAATTCAAGTCAAACTATTTTGAATAATATAATATAGGTTATATTAAAGGATTTTATATAAGTTTTATAGATAAAATTTTTAAATAGTAAATATTGGCAAATGATATTTACTGTAATGACCCGAAAATCCGGTCCAATTTGAGTTGACCAAAAACACAAGTCCAACCCCAAATTAAACTGAAAATCAGGAAATTAATAGAAAGAAATTAGAGCATGAGGAAAGATAAGATAGAAACTTATAATAGAAGAAGAAGAAGAACACAACATCAGAGTAACACGAACCTCACAGCGGAATGAATAACATATAATATATAACATAACTTTGAAATATAAATCTGTACTTGCATATACATATCATTTCAAAGTACAACACTTACAACACAGCAGAAATAACTATAGCTATATAATCCTGAAGCCTCCTGCTCCAAGCTCTTCCAGTATATCTGTAAATCCTGACTACTTGAGTGCCCGTACAAAATTGGGCACCCAAGAGTTTAGGGAAAACAACAAAATAAACTCTGAGTCAGTCATGGGACTGGTGTGAGTAAAACAGTTCAAGCAGGTAAATGATATCTCACAAGACCACGCCGTATAACGGAACGGGTTTTTCCCTTATGAGAATCCAAATTATCTTTATATCAAAAACCTTTTGATATTATAATAATGTCTATCAACCACAATATAATAATCATCTAGTAGAAACGCTTTCATCTCACGTTCTACATATATAGTATGCAATCAAAACCGCAAGCACGTATTGGGTAATGGGTTTCCAACTATGACAAGGTATGGAACCACCTTTCGCTAGTGTACCTCTAGAAAGGAATACACTGGGTTCAACAAGAACATCTTGCAACCTGGCCACACATGACCGACCACTCATTTCGCTTGAGTGTATCGAATGTATATCACCAATGGTTGGGATCAGCAACCGTTTCTCGAATGGGACAGCATCAACAATAGATTTTCAGAAGTAAATGAAACTCTAGATTAGGAGATTATACACCCTACTTCGGAGCGACCGACTTAGTCATGCTGCCTGTCCGATGTCTGTCATTTATCGGTTGATGAGGCTTGAGGTTACGCTTCATCATCACATCAGATTCACTTCAAATGTCACATCATCAAATCCATCAAATCACCGATTGACGTCTACAACCATACATTACGTGTTAACTAAAAGAAGTTTCCTTCTCCGCTTCCACTCTTGGTACGGTTGAAGAAATCAATGTATGTGATCGTCTGGAAATACTCTGTTAGACATCCGTCCATACAAGTCATCCAGGAACAGGATGAACCGAAGGCACTATTCAATACATCCATCTTAGGCACTGTTATCTAAGACTTATACAATAGCCCTTGCACTTTACTCCGTCTTCAATTATCTTTGGCATATATGATTCGCAACGCTTATGCCAATACAGAGTGGTTCTTTGGATAATAATCCAATCGGTCTCTCCATATTAACAACATTAAAATGGTCAAAATTTTGATAGTCTGTGATTTAACTATCAAAGAAAAACACGTGTGCAAACAACGATATTATTTCCAAATGGAAATTCTTTCAATCAATCATCAATCATATATATATATATATATATATATATATATATCTGTATATATATATTTCCTTATTTTCTATGTTTAGAAAATATATGTTATTCACACTGGAAAACATTTCCATTTGTTTATTTATATATCACTATCATTTCACAACTATCAGTCCTGACTGTAAACTAGTAGGAGAAAATTCTCTAAGTATAAACCCCGAAGGCCGAAACCAACATCAGATCGATACTCTGAAAACTATTCAACTTAACTAATCCCTTGTCAGTTTCTAATCTTGTTTAACTCTATTTCTTTTAACTATGTTCGATTAACTTCTTTTGAATAACTATGTTCAATTGACTCCTTTTTGATGACTCTATTTGATAACTCTAATCGACTAACTCTTTTCTGTCTCGTTAATTTCCTTTTATAATCCTATTTATTTTCCCAATAAATATTCCTTTATTCTATTTATTTATCTACTAAATATTGCTTTATTCTATTTATTTACTTTCTACGTAAATATCTTTCTTTATACTTCTATTTACTTGCTAAGTAAATAATCGTTTTATAAAATTCTTTGATTTTATAATTATTCCCTTTCTAAATATCTCCTATTTATAAATATTCCAGTTTATAAATATTTTATTTTCAATATCACTTCGAAAATTCCCTTATCAACATTCCGGTATGTTATGGTATCAAATCACGATGATCAATATCGTCCAAACACATATAATTGACAACAGATTATATATCACATCATATATCACAATATATGAAAAACAGTAAAATAAATGTTGAGGAATCCAGTCGGATTCCTCCAACCTGTTTCCCTACGTCCACAGATGTTACACAATAAAATCAACATCACTTTCAGTTCCATATGATATATTCTGTTAAAGAGAATCAATATAGAAATTCAACTAACTGACTAGCAGTTCAATCAAATAGTCAACACATAGTCAATCAGCCAATATTTAACGGTTCTAAAAATACAACATGAAATTATAAATTGTTCAGAGTTAGTGAGATTTACTCACTTTGGCAGTTCATCGTTAAAGAACGATAAACTGTTTGTTTGATTTGAATCAAACAATTTATTTCACCATAAATTCAAACGAGCTCCAATGGACTTCCAGTCAGTTTCATTTCAAAGTCCTCGTCCCTACGGTCCCAACGCAACTTACGGTTCGTCAATCTCATATCGTATGACCGAGATATAAAGGTTACAAGTTAAGGTACATTTTTAAAATAAAATAAAACATGGATTTTTATTTATTTCATTTGGGCCTTGCCCTTTTATATTTACCTCGGCCCAACTTCTTTTATCAGCCCACGACCCGAACTCTCTTCTTCCCTAATCAAATCCTAAACCGCAATTACCAGTTCTCAGCACCATTAAACCAAATTCCATCTCCTTCCTACTCCTTCTCCTCTTCACCGAATCATGAAGTAATTAGACCAAAACAATCAGCGTCCTAATCTCATTATCCCCATCCCATCCTTTCCCAACTCGCACGCAGCCTGATGACCGCGTTCTCCAGCCATTGACGAACAGTACAGTAAAAAGTATCGAACCTTTTTATTTGGATAAATTCCCCAAAATTCATAAACCGAGCTATTCGATCCACTGATTCATAATACGAGATTGAATTGATTTAGAGCTCCTTAAATCTCGAACAAAGTTGAACCCTAGAACAACCTGTTACTTCCGCATACCCAGAAATCTCAATCGCAATAAGTAAAACTAACACGAAATGAAGAGGGAGATTAAAGAAGTTCAGAAATCCTTGTTTGAGGAATTTAGAAATTTTCTTTGGTTTTCTTTTGATTTTCAAATGTTGCGTTTGGGTTCTTTGTGAAAAAAAATGGATGGCGGCCGCGAGAATGGTTTTATACATGTGCGAGATTTTGTGTGGTCGAAGTGGGTAGTAGGTGGCCTTGTTTATGTCCACCAATGACTTAGATATTTTTGTTTTATTTTCATTTTATATTCGTTCTTGCTTTCTAAAAAATCGTGTGACCACACACGATACCCAAAAATCACCAAACTGGACGTGTAGCTAGAGTTCGACATTACGGTCCCAACGAAGCTGGTTTCGTCGAATTCCGACTTCGTATGCTCACACAACATATTTTTAACCGTCAAAATACTGACTGTTTCTCACTCTAAAAATCCGTACGATCGCACAGTGACTCTAAAAATCACGAAACTGGAAATCTAACAACTATTTGACATTGCGGATCCAACAAAATTAGTTTCGTCGAATTCCGACTTCATTTGCAAAAGTGGCTATTTTTAAAGCTCTGGATAACCTATTTAATTTTATAAATATAATTAAATTAAATATTTATAAATAAATATTATCGTATATATTCACATACGATATCATACAGCTTCAGAATATTCCTATATGAATTTCTAACTTGATATTTCAAATCTGGGTCAACCCGATATTCGGTTTATATTGAAATTCCTTTTAAAAAACATAAATAATTCCTTTATAAATTATAAAGGAATTCCACATCGACTTTTCTAAAATTTGATTTGGACGTAAATCAAAATCTACACGACTAAATCCAGATTTTTCTCTTCCACGAGCAAGATATACTCCACCAACTCCGTACGTTTCTTGTTTCACTGAAATCCAGCTTAAAACGAATCCTGTACATTTAGTTGAAGTTCGAATCGCCAATTTATGAACTGCAGCGCCATTTCAAGCTCGATTTTAATTATATTATAATTCATGTTCAAACTGTTGTTTATATTATATATTCGTTATTCAAATTCAATTCCAAGCTGAATTAAATATCACAGATGATCCGGTTCACACCATATCGTCATTTCAGCCAATTCTGATTATTTCAGAATTAAATATATTATTTAATTATTATTTTTATTAAATATTCATCATTATTTAATTCCACGACCATTAAATTCTCTAAATCACTATTTATATAATTAAATAAATTAATTATAATACCTCTGCTAATGCGGGTTATTACATTTATACATGAATATTTTTATGGAATAAAGTTATTAAAATAAACTGAAATAAGTTGTAAAACTATAAAGGTGTTTATGAAGAATATTTATCGGAATGTTCAATAATGGTTTTGTAAATCATATTTAAGTAAAACATTTGAATTGGAGATAAATATCTCAATTAATGTGATAATGAATAATTAGAATTTTTATTCGTTAGAAGTTAGGAAATGGAGTTAAGATAATTAGAAACTGACTGAGATTAGTGAGTTGAATGATTTTCTGGGTATCGACCTAATGTTGGTTTCGACCCTCGGGGTTGATACTTAGAAAATTATTTTCTTACTAGTTTACGGTTAGAGACTAATGACCGAGATAAGAAATACATGTTTAAAAGGATTTTAAAATGAAAGGGCTTTTGAATATTCTTATGTATATAAATGTAAGAAGAGGAATGAGTATTTCAATTAATGGAAAAAACAGGAGAAGTTTGGACTTAACGAATGGCTAATCAAAAGAGTCTAAAATGGTAATGGATAACAAAACAGTGAATTCAATTTTCTTTGATGGATGAATGGTTGTTTTATTTGATGGTTAAATAACCGACTATCAAATCTGGCTTATACACTTGCTGGTACGGAAAGACCGAGATCGAATATATTCGAAAACCATTCTGAACTAATAAAATACATAAACATAGAAACACGGATTGAAGATGGAGCAGTGAAGACTGTGGCTCTTCATAAGCGAAAGGGCTACTTGTCGAACTCTCTAGAGTCGCGCCCAGAGATATTCTAATGGTGATCCGATCGTGGTTGAAATTGACGGATTGCAAGGACTACTCACTATTGATCTATAGGGTGATTCCTAGGATGTGGTAGGAGGGTGCCTTTGGTTCATCCTGTTCCTGGATGACTTGTATGGATGATGTGCATGGTGGCCAGATGTTCAAAAAACGAATTATAACCTCAAGCCTCATCAGTTGGGAAATGGCAGAAATAAGGCAGGCAACATGTCTAAGTGGGTCGCCCCCATTAGGGTGTATAAGCGGCTATCTAGATAAAATTTCTTTCTTTCTTTATTCTTTTCGTTGTTGTCCCTTTCGGGAAACAATGGCTTGAGCCCAAGTGTTGGTGATATACATTCGATACACTCAAGAAAAATGAGTGGTCGGTCATGTGTGACTGAGTTACAAGATGTTCGTGTTGAACTCCAGTGTATCCCATCTAGAGTACATTGATCGGAAGGTGGTTCCATACCTTGTCAAAGTTGGAAATTCAATATCCAATAAGAGCCCGCAGTTTTCGATTTTATATTATATATGTAGAGCGTGAGATGCAAATGTTCTACTAGATGATTATTCATTTGATCTAGACATTATCACACAAAATATAAATGGTTTGGGTTATCGTAAGGTAAAAACCATCAATGTTAATGTGTGGATCGGTCTTACGATTATCCTTTTCTTTTGAAATGATTTTAACTTAAAAATCAAGATGGATGATACCAATAATTTAAATGAGTTTTTCTCACGCTGGTTCACCAGACTAACCTGTGGTGTTTGTAATACTCGGGCCAGTCCGAGTTACAGGTTCAGGATAAGATGTTATGAAATCCAGGAGATGAGCTGGACGAGATCAGATATATATAGTTATTATTCCGTTGTGTGCAGTAAATATGGACAGACTGTTATAACTGTCCAGTTGAATTTAATATCTGTTGTACTCTGATAACTGTAAGTATTATTTCAAGTTTTCAATAAAGATTTATTTCTGTATCATATTTTATTCCGCTGCGATGTGAGACTCTAATATTGTGGTTAATTGTTCTTCTTTCTTTTCTTCTACTCTAATCTTTCTTTTCTTCTACTCTAATCTTTCTTTCTTATCTTTTTATCGTCCTCTAATTTCTTTCTATTAGTTTCTGGGTTTTCGATTCTTGAATCTGGACACGGGATGTATTAGTGTCTGAATTCAAGAGCCGAAATTTCCGGGACGCTACATTTGGCATCAGAGCAATAGTTTAGGAATAACCTTGGCTCTATGGAATAACTCGATAGAGGTAGGATTAGTAATATCCTAGATTGAGTTGAGTGTATATATTTGAGAGCGTATTTGTATATTTTATAAAAATGTTTTGTATTGTGTCACTTGATCGGTTCAATTTTGAACTGGAAACTGATACAATATTGTTTTGAAAGGTGGGTAAATGAAATAATTTTGCCCAAACAATAATTTATATAGAAAATAATTTTATCAAATTATTGTTGATATTTGATCACTTGATGTGAATATAATTCAAACAGGATTTTGGAATTAGAATGGTTATGTACAACCAAAAGATGTAATAAATGATTTTTCAAATAAGAAACAAAACTTGGATATAAATTGGAAGCTAAGTGAACAAATTCCAATATAAATGAATGGATTGAAACTTGTTTGAAAGTAAGATTGAATTTGAAACCATATTGAACTAAAACGTAGTATCAGATCAACATGGAATGAGAACCTTTGACTTCAAGTCAAATATTAATAAATTGAATGTTAACAATATAAACAGAGCTCGATACATACAGTTTGGATGTATCGAGTGGAATAAGAAGTGAATTAAAAAAAATCAAATTCAAGTAAGAATAATTGAATAAGACTTAAATTGCTATTCAACTGAGTTGGACTATGAAATCGATTTTGAAAGAGAAGTGTATGTGTATATTGAATAGTGAATACAAACTTGAATTTTACAAAATTTGATTTAAATAAAAAATGAATGAAGAATGAATTGAATTAAGAACTCAAGTGTAAATTTAATTGGACTTGTTAATTAGAAACTAAAATTGGAACTTGGGCTAAAATTAAAACTGGACTTATTGTAAACAAAGATGTGTATATATATGTGAACATGATTGTTTAAATTGTCACAAGTGAAGCAAGAGAACGAATTAATGGAAAATTTTGGAAAGTGGAAAAAGTTAAATTGGTTGTAGTCGAATAGAAATGGAAGTGTATGTGATTAAACATGTTTATTGGATATAAGCAAGTCTAGAGAATAAATATGGTATGCCCGACAAAAAGGTACATGTTTAATTCAATATGGGATTTTCTGAGCCTATTTGGCAAGCCGCTTGGCTTTTTAATTTTCTTTTTGATTGGGGAAGGCCAAAGAGGCATTTTGTAGTTTTACCGATCAGTCCGTACAAAGGAGGTGCTTGCGATTTTTTTTTCAAAAATTCAGGGAGTTAGAAAAAAATTCAACATTTTTGAAAATTTATGTTAACAAATAGTTAATCGAAGTTAAGGATTTTTGAGTAGGATTGGAAACTAGTAAGTTGGTTGGATATTGAAGTAAGTGTCTAGTTGCATGAGTGGACTATAAGAAGTTAATAAGGTATAGCTATTTTTCCTGCTTAGAAATTTCAGATGCGAAATTCTTTTAAGGAGGAAAGAATGTAACGTCCCGTATTTTTGTCACTTAAGTGATGAATATTTAAATTAGTTTAAATATTGAATTCGTGATATAAATGGAAATTTATATTAATTAAAACGAAGTTTGAAATGTATATAAATATATTAAATATAAACGGGCTCGTAATGGCGCAGTAGTTCGTAATATTTAATTTGAATTTCAATGGAGTGTACAGAATTCGTTATAAGTCAGAATTCGCTAAAACAAGAAATATACGAACCTATTAAACTATAGTTTTGTAATAAAAGAGAAAAATCGAGATTTCGTATTGTAGATTGTTATTTATGGCCAAATCAAAATAAGAAATAGTCATTGTGAAATCATTTATAAACGATAATGATTTATTCAATAAAATAAATCAATTTTAAATTAGTAGAATATTGGTTTAACATGAAAATACAATATCATGTTAAAAATTCATATCAGTTTATTCTGGAATTTATATGAATTTAGTTTGTGTATATTTATACCATAATAATATTTTATTTGTTTTATTTTAAATTGAATTTAATGGTAAATCATCTATTTAATTTAATATCTTTTGTATGTGGTCGAATTGGATCATGGAAACTGTTCCAATGTGTTCAGAATAAGGGTAGAAACCTAGGAACGTCTTTTGTTGCGTTCAAATTGGGGTTCGGAACCGTAATATCTTTTAATTTGAATCACACCGATTAAATTAATTAAATTAATTAAAAAATTAAATTAAATTAATTAAATAAAAACAAATGTATAGGGGACGACCTAAAATATGTAGCGCAGGCTATTCTGATAAGCTACTCTCGTATTT
Source organism: Allium sativum (assembly GCA_030737875.1). Lineage (NCBI taxonomy): Eukaryota > Viridiplantae > Streptophyta > Magnoliopsida > Asparagales > Amaryllidaceae > Allium > Allium sativum. The sequence goes on along the minus strand of CM060920.1, from coordinate 451,936,356 downwards.
TATTTTCACCTTCACATCATAATTTTTCCTTCTCCATGGAGTCTTCAGCAATGGTACACTATCGAATGGGACGTTGTTCCTATCATTCCATCGCTTTTCTATATAATCACCTCACATTCTCAGAACAAAACAGAAATGACTTCTTTCACTTTTTATCCTCGTTCCTTTTTCCACTGTTAAAAATCGAAATCGAGTTCCACAAACAAAAATAAAAATAAACATATTCAATCAAAATCGAAGTCACGACTTCAAACTCGCGGAGCTCTCGATGCACTTGCGATCCAACGTGGAGTTCGAACAAGATTTCAAATCTGGGTTGAACGGTAGATCAAATCAAGTTGCGCAACTTGCTAGAGGATGGAGCTGTTTTCAAGGGGGCAACCAAAATAGAATTGGACGATGGACTGAGGTGCTAGGTGATTGGAGAAGTTTGACAGTGGAAGGAAACGTGAATTCTGGAGAGATTTTGGGATTCCATCTTGTGATACCGATACGAAACTGGGTGTTCGATGGAGTAGTTTGGGGATGCGATGTTGAAGGTTCGACAATGAAGGAAGAGGTCTATGTTTGAGGCTGAGGGTTCATTCAATCTATGTGATGTTTGGAAAGGGGATGACTGAGTAAAGTTTGATGAAGGAAAGGGTACGAACTGTAGTTCGACGTGATGTTTGGAGATTTTGTGTTAAACTGATGGTGAGAGGAGTGGTGCAATCGTATGGATGTTGAACTAGGATGAATGTGTATTGCAATATCGGGAAAGTCTGTTGTGTATGGAAGGGTGTGACTTGATGAACAAGGAGATCAAGGTTCGACAAAAATGTTGAACTTAAGGGTAGCAGAAATGGGTACTGAGAATGCAGGAGTTGATATGTTGTTCTTGGTTTGTATGACATGAATTTTTGGTAGAAAGGGGTCTTTGTAGTCTGTATTTTAGTGGATAAAGATTAGTGAAGTTGAACTGGGGGGAGACTGAATAGCTGACGTTTACAAGGGTGGAGGCATGTGTGGTCTATTGACTTGGAGATGGTAAGAGCAGGTGACTGGAAATGAGGAAGGATGTCTTGACAATAGCGATGGAGTGGAAGGGGAGGTTGTTTGATTTGCGAAGTGGGTTGATACTAATAAGTGTGGCAGTGGGACTTTAAGGAATACAATATGAAATTTTGGTCTGTGTGAGTGTGGGAAATGGACCTGTCACATGAAGAAAATGATCTAGACAATAAAAATTGTTAAATGGATGAATTATAGTAAGGTTTCAGACAATGAAATAAGCACTACAGCGATGAATAGGAAGTAGGATTCTGGGTTGCGAGTCGGCAAGGTAAATGTTGTTTCAAACTTAAATTACATAGAATAAATTTCTCATTTATTTTAAGTAGTTCATTTGAGATAAATAAATATTTAATCGATAAGTAAAATTTAAATTATCATAGGTGATAAATTTACTGGAGATAATGAAGTAGATGAGTAGCTAAGACGATATGGAATTTTAGACGGATATTCAGCAATGGAAAATCGAGGTGAGTTAAACTCACTCAGTTAAATTATTGGGAACTATATCTAATAGTTCAAAATTTATTTTATTGCTTGTTGGCTGATAATTGGATGATATAAAGTAATAATAGTATATAATAATACTATATAATAATAATATTGGTGGTTTGTGGTTGGATTTCTCGCAGTACCATTAGCGGATGATTCCCTATGCGGCCCACAATTTATATAATGGATGACCTTTATACTGCGATATCCTGCCTCGAAGCAGGACGGGTATTATTATTAACTAAAGTCTGTGGATACAGGAAAAAAAGGTTGGAGGAATCCAGCTGGATTGCTCACATTTAAATTACTTGTTTTTCATATATATGCTGATATATGATGTGTTTATAACCTGCGATAGTTTATAGTATAGTCGGATGTATTAGTGACATTGATTGTTGATTTTGGATATTTTAAATATCCTAAATAATGATATATGGATTTCAAAAATAGAAATTGAAATATAAAGAGAGCTTAAAAGAAAATATTTATTTTTAAATAGAAATGTTTATTTAGAATCTGAATTAAATATAATTTAAAAATAAATTATTTGTTTAAAACAAATGAGATGAAGAGGAAATTTTATAACTGAAATTATTATTGGGGAATTTGTGGAAAATGTAAAGTATGTGTGAATTTGAAAAAGAAACGGAAATCGAAAATAAATCGTTATTTTAAAATAGACTGAAATTTTCCAATTTGCAAAGGAAAATATAAATAAGATTTTATAACAAATAGAAGTTATAAAAGAAAATAGAATTTAAACTGAATGTTGTAAGTATGAATTATTAAGTTAAATATGAACTGGTATTAAGGGGTATTATTCACAGTTAAGATGAATAAGGGATAGAGTAAATATTTTGCAAATGGGAATACGTAAAAGAAAGATTAGGAAAAGTTGTTTTAAATTTATAATTCTATTAGAATTCAAGTCAAAATAATTTGAATAATATAATATAGATTATATTAAAGGATGTTATATAAGATTTATAGATAATGTTTTTGAATAGTAAAAATTGGCAAATGTTATTTATATATGAATATTTTTATGGAGTGAATTTATTAAAATAAACTAAAATAAGATGTAAAACTATAAAGGTGTTTATAAAGAATATTTATCGGAATATTCAATAATGGTTTTGTAAATCATATTTAAGTAAAACATTTGAATTGGAGATAAATATCTCGTTTAAAGTGATAATGAATAGTTGGATTTTTTTATTCGTTAGAAGTTAGGAAACGGAGTTAAGGTAATCAGAAACTGTCTGGGATTAGTGAGTTGAATGATTTTCTGGGTATCGATCTGATGTTGGTTTCTGCCTTCGTGGCTAATACTTAGAAAATTATTTTCTTGCTAGTTTACGGTTAAAGACTAATGACCGAGATGAGAAATACGTGTTTAAAAGGATTTTAAAATGAAAGGGGCTTTTGAGTATTCTTATATATATAAATATAAGAAGAGGAATGAGTATTTAAATTATTGGAAAAAACTGGAGAAGTTTTGACTTAACTAATGGTTAATCAAAAGAGTCTAAAATGGTACTGGATAATAAAACAGTGAATTCATTTTCCTTTGATGGATGAATGATTGTTTTATTTGTGTAACGACCCAGAAAATCTGAACCAATTTAAAATTTTTAAATTGGCTAAAATAATGGATTTTAAATATTTAAAATAAATATTTTAGATAATGGCAATGAAAACTGAGTTGAAATCGACATTTGAAAACGAATATAATTAATTATAATTATATATAGAATTGAAAATGGCGCGGTAGTTCGATAATTCGATTTCAAACTTCAATTGAATATACCGGGTGCAAAACAATCCGGATCTTAGTGAAACCAAAAATAATGGAATATAATTGGTAATATCTTTCTAACGAATTTGACCAATCGAAATTTGATAGCGGGAATCAAAAGATATGTCCAGTTGAAAATTCTGAATAGTCGCTATGGAATTCAGGCCCTTAAAAATGGATATTTTGCAGATGACCTCGGATTTCGACGAAACCACTTTTGTTGGGTCCGCAGTGTCAGGTTATTGCTAGGTTTCAAATTTCATAATTTTTCGAATCAATATGTGAGCGTGGCAAAGGAAAACGCGTTTGACCAGTTTCTGTTGAATTTAATCGACTGGAAACTGGCCATTTTTCAAACGGTCTCAGAATTCGATGAAACTAGTTTTGTTAGGACCGTATCGTCAATACGAAGCTAGAAAATATTTTTCTGGAATTTTTCTAGTTAGTATGTGACCCCGGTAATTTGAAATGTGCGTTTAAAATTCAATATAATGATTTAAATGAAAATTCAAAAGGAAACTGATTGTAACGATCAAATCAGCTTGCGATACATATCCCATTGTGTTTGGAATGGGGGTAAAACACTATGGACGACAGGCGGTGGGCCTCGTTTCGAGGTCATATGTAAAAGTCAACTCTTTGATAAATTAGTTAATTAAATAATAAAAAAAAAAAAAATTATTTCCCTCCCTCCTTATCTCCTGCTTGCCCCCCCCCCTCATTCGATTATAACCAGAAATAAAAAAAAAAAAAAAGAGAAAGGGAAAACCCTACCGACGCGCCGCTCAGCCACCAGACGACCGCTCCGCCCCCCCACTGACCTCGACGCCGATCAAAGACCCAACCACCACGAAGGCCTCGCCCTCCTCCCTTGATCGAAGCATCGCGACACCCACGAGCCCCCCCCCCCCCCCCCCCGTTCAAAGCCCTAGCGCCGCCCCCCCCCCCCTCGAAGAAGCCGCCGACGCTTTTTCTCCCCCGCGCCTCTGTAAGTTTTAAATTGTATTTTATTTTTATTTATTTTATTTTTATTTTATATATAAACTGTTTTTTTAAAAAAGGTTTAAACTGAGTTTTTTTTTAAGTATAAAAACTGAGTTTTTGAAAGTATAAAAACTGAGTTTTTGAAAGTATAAAACGGAATTTTTTTTTTAAAGTATTAAAACAGAAATTTATATAAAAAGAGAACTGATAGAAAAATAGAAAACTGATTTTGCTTTTAAAAATAAAATAAAACTGTTTTTATAAAATAATTTTAAAACTGTTTTTATAAAAGAATTTTAAAACTGAAATTTTTATAAAAGTAAAACTGCATTTTTATAAAAGAGAAAAACTGATTTTAAAATGATTTATAAACTAGAAAACGGATTTTGTTTTAAAGTAAAAAACATATTTTTATATGTGAAAGCAAAAGTAAAAATCATATTTTTTATATGTGAAAGCAAAAGTAAAAATCATATTTTTAATATGTGAAAGCGAAAGTAAAAATCATATTTTTATATATTGAATAGCGAAGTCAAAATTCGATTTTTATATATTGAATAGCATAGTAAAAAATTCTATTTTTACTTATGCAGAGAATACGAGTGAAAGCGACAAATAGGCGAAGATTTCTATTAAGAAGAGCCGTGAAGTTGGATAGCTATTGGTGAGATTTCTGATTTAAAATTTATATATATACGTGTGAAATGAAAGTGAATAGCTATATATAAATTGCTATATATAAATATATATATATATATACGCCCCCTCGTCCACAAACCATGGACGATATTTATTGGTTGAAATTGTTGTGAAAATTGAATGATTGTTTGGGATTGTTTGTGATGGATATTGGTTGATTGTGGTTGAAAAATACCCGTTTGTGGTTGTGAAATATTTGGTTGAAACCACTTAGGATTAGTTTGTGGAAATGAAATAAATATATACATGCCGCCTGCGTGCGAACTAGATGCATGATTCCCATTGTCAAAAACCGCGAGGTTTTAAGGTAGAGCGAGGAGCCGTACTAGGGACGGTGCCGGTGTAACTACCCTGCCGTTATGCTGCCGAAATTTTGAATAATATTTGTGTGTTTGAATTATTTTCATATGCTTAAACTATATTTATTCCTTATATAGAAAACATTCATGTGTTGAATTGATATTCATTCGTTGTTTAGAAATTCGTGTGTTGAATGGTATTCATATTTTGAAATAAATTGTTCGATAACAAAAATCACATTTTTATCTATATATAGAAACTATAGAAAACATTCATGTGTTGAATTGATATTCATTCGTTGTTTAGCAATTCATGTGTTGAATGGTATTCATATTTTGAAATAAATTGTTCGATAACAAAAATCACATTTTTATCTATATATAGAAACTATAGAAAACATTCACGTGTTGGATTGATATTCATTCGTTGTTTAGCAATTCATGTGTTGAATGGTATTCATATTTTGAAATAAATTGTTTTATGATAAAAATCCCATTTTTATCACCAACTTGAACTATATAGAAAAATAGTGTTTGAAATGAATTGTTTTACAAAAAAAATCACATTTTTATTGTATGCATAAATCGTTGAAATGTGAAGTGTTAAAAATAGCCACTTGTTCAAAATAAACATATATGAGTTGAAATATTCATTAATTAGCTAATGAAATGATTTGCACCTATTTATGTAACATTAGAATGAATGGAGTTTTTAAACCAAATAGAAATCAAATATGAAGTTGAATAGAAAATGAAAAATGATATGAACTGTATATATATGTACATGCATATTCATTGAACAGGTTATAGCAAAGGGGCTAGAGAAGAGGAATAAAATTTTGTGCCCGACAAATAGGTACACATTTACTGATTTGTTTGGGTGATGATTTTGAGCCTATTGGCTAGCCGCTTGGCTTCTTCTTTTTCTTTTTGAGATTAGAAGGACCGGGACGCTATTTGCGATTTCCCGACGCTCCCGGTGCAGGGGAGGTTATGGCGAAATTTTTCCAAAATTTAAGGTGTTAGAAAAATTTTTGAAGTGAAAACGATATAGAAATCCTTGAATGAACTATATTTATATAACTATATAAATATAAATAAAATTAAAACGAAACGAGGCCGTGCAGTTCGTATTTCGAAACCGTGATTTCAAACGACTAGTACGGGAAATCCGACCATTGGATTTTCCCGAAACCTCAACCGTCAGGTTCGCCTTGGAATAATCTTTCCAACGGCACCAACCTTGTGAAAATCCAACGGTTGGATTGTCTGGAATGTTTAATTCAAATCTGAAGAAAAACAGCGCCAGAAACGATTATATTTATTTATATATATAAATAAAATTATATTTAATCGAATAACGACGCTGCAGTTCGTATTTTGAAATCGAAATTTCAAACGATTGTACCGGGAGATCCGACCGTCGGATTTTCCCGAAACTGGAACCGTTGGATTCGTTTTGAAAAGACCTTTCTAATGATGTAAATTTTGTGAAGATCCAACGGTTAGATTTTCAGATATGTGTAAATCAAATCTGAAGAAAAACAGCGCCACGGCCGCCTTATGGCCCGAAGCGTCGTTTTGAATAAAATGGCTATTTTAAAATAAATAAAAATAGCGATAAATAGTTATAAAATAGCGTAAGCGATATGGAATGGAAATAAACTGAATTTGCTTGATTTATGTGATGTTTGATGGTTGAATGTGTTTGGTGTGAAAACTATATAAAGAACACAATTGGTGTTGTCGAATAATTTAACCATTGAAATAAATCGATTTGAAATTCTAAATATACGTGAATTATTTGAAAAGGCCGAGTTAATTCTCATTTCGAATAATCGACCGACGATTGAAATTCGAAGATGAAGACGATGGTCGAAGACCGGAAATCTTCACCTCGTTTGGATGGTAACCGAGGTCCTGATTGGGAGGCATCCCGAGATATGGATAATGAGTGGTGATCGTCCAGACGTACGTGTTGATCGAAGGGTTTGCGAGGTATTTAGTGCCTTCGGTTTCGTTCAGACCCAGAACGGACTTGTAAATGGACTGTGTGTCCGACATTGGGATTTGTTCTGTGTGATTGATAGCTATCAGTTGCACGGTATGAATTGCCTGTGTGGCATGCTAAGATGCAGTGATCAGGGCTTCTGTTGAAAAGCAAAGTCTTGTGGTGATGATCAAAGCATCGCCTGTGTGGCGTAGCTTTGTGTATAACGTAAATTCGCGAGCCTCACACCCCGGTATGAACCTAAAACGGGAGAAGGACATCAGGGAGGGCATGCGTTTCTTTCTAGCTAGGGTGGTGTCAGTGACCTACCAGCCCTGACATTTATATACTTTTCACCTATGTGGTTGTTGCTGTTGCGAGGCGCCTCGGTTTGATCGGACGATCCGGGTCCGATGGAGTCATTCGTTGGCTCGTTTACGCCCCAAAGGGCGGGGAAACGTATTGCTCAGGCATAATAATCCACATCGGTGGACCGGCCCTGACGATCCAAGGCTTGCCTGCGCGCTTGCCTGAGGGGCGGGCTAGAGCGTCTCGAATTCGGTAAGGACTATCTTTTGCCTTGGTTCATGACGGAAATCCAATTTCCAAATACGTGACTGTGCGGTTTTGATTGTATACCTATATATATGGCGACATAGTGGTATGGGGCATTAATGCCGTCTATGATTGATAGTTATGATTTGAAATTGTTTTCAAAACATATAAACACTAGCAATAATATCAAATGCCTTTGTTTTATTCGTATCTGTAACAACCCGCAAAATCAGAACCAATTTAAAAATTTTATTTTAGAAAGTTTTAATGAATTTTGACAATATAAAATAATTTATTTAAATAATAATGATCACAAATTTGATTTAAATCGAAGTTAGAATGAATAATTTAATTTTAATTAACAAAAGAGTTAGAAATAGCGCGGTAGTTTGAAAAGTCAAACTTGAACTTTGACTGACCGTACAGTATGCAAAATTTAACGGATTTTAGTGAAACCAAAAATATTAGAATCTATTTAAAAATATCTTTCTAATGAATCTGAAAAATTGAAATTTCATAGCGGAAATCAAAAGTTATGGCCAATTCAATTTTTAGAAAGGTCGCTGTAGAATATATAGGGCCCGAAAGGCTACTTTTCACATATATAGGAATTTGGACTCGAAACCACTTTCATTGAGTTCGGAATGACGTTTCTGCATTGAAAAACAGTAAACACTTATATATTTTAAGTTTCGAAAATTATTTGTTTAAAAATGTATTTTTAATATTAAATATATTGGCCTTAAAAATAGTCATTTTTCAAACGACCTCGGTTTTCGACGAAACCACTTTTGTTGGAACCGGAATGTCAAATTATTGCTAGGTTTCAATTTTCAGATTTTTTCGAATTAATATGTGAGCGTGGCGAAATAAAATGTGTTTTGACTATTTATAGTTAAATTTGAACGCCTTAAAAATAGCCATTTTTCAAACAGTCTCAGAATTCGACGAAAATAATTTTGTTGGATTTGTATCGTCATAAGAAAGCTAAAAATATTTTTTTTAGAATTTTTAGAGATCGTATGTGGTCCCGGTAAATTAAAACGTATAGTTAAAATTAATTAAATAAATGAATTAAATATTAAATTAAATAAATCCAGCTGTAGACTTTTGATTTAGGCTTTGAGACCTGTTCCATTGGGTCCGGAAGGGGGGTATTTGCCTAAGAACATTTTTGTTGGGCTGGAATTGGATTTATTTAGGAGTAACGGGCTTAAACCCAAACATTAGGAGATTTAATATTATTTAACTAGAATTAACCCTAAAAATTCAAAACCCTAATTTCAAAAACATGGCCGCCGCCAGTCCTACTTTCAAGGGCCAGAACGATCCCATTTTCATACCTTCAATTCTCCTAATTCCTCAACAATTTTCGAAAACAATCCAAAGCAAAATCGAAGCACTTGGAGTGCTCTACAATACCAACGGTCGAGATCGAAAATCATGTTGTAAATTGGGTGAATTAAGCCTTCCAAGCCGCCGACTTTATGGCGTTTGCTGGCATGGTGGGGGCCACCGAGTTTGATGAGGTGGCGGGCGCATGGAGCACAGGCGGAGGTCGACGTGGTGGTGATGTCAGATGGCGGTCCGGCGTGGTGTACGGGTGGCAAACTCAAGCCCTAATTATTGATGATGGGTTCGGCGTGTTTACTGAAGCAACGAAGGAGGAAGAAAGGATTAGAGAGGGATTAGTGAAGTAAATCTTTAATTAATTAATTTAATTATAAATTTAAATTGCAAAAGTTTAAATCATATAACTTTCTCATACAGTATCGAAATTACGAACCGTCAGTTGCGTTGGAATCACAACAGAGAACACTACGCTATGGAATAGATCTGAACTGAAACAGAGCAAGAAAAATTTTGTTCAAATTTCGAATCTGAACAACACGATTGGTGAGAAATCTATTTATTTCTTTCTTTTATAATTAAAATAATTTCTGACATAATTGTTGTTAATCTACAATTGATTCAAGCTGTTGTTATTCTGTGTTAGATGTAGATTATACATCTGTTTGATCGATGTGTGATGTGGCAATAGAATGTTTGATATTAACATTTCTGTAAATTGAATCAGCCTAAAAAAAAAAAAAAAAAAAAATTATCATTTGTTTATTGTACTGTTGGAATTGGAACAATTCTGTTAATTAGAATTTGATTTAAACAAGAGTATCCAATTTCTGTTTATATAAAAGGATCACATGTATGTCACAAAATTTGAAGGAAAAAGAAAACAATATTTTTTTTATTTTCATGTTTTGATTTAAATAAGTAAATTAATAAATTGTCATTTGTTTAATATATATATATATATATATGTACACATTTTTGCATTCAAAAATGTTTTATTGCAATTATAAATACATTTTGCATTGAAAATGTCTATGGTAATTAAAAACTACATTTTTGCATTGGAAATGTTTATTGTAATTATATTGAACAAATTAACATTTTTGTTAAACAGATCATAATGGGTTTTAACATTTTTGTTAATCTGATTATGCCGTACAAGATCAACATTTTGGTAATTAGAACATGTTTTAAAAATGACAATTTTTGTCAAAGGAATGATTAGTGAATGACATATCAATTTTTGTCAAATTTGTTTAATTAGAAGTAAATATGACAAATTTGTCAAATATGATTAGAGGAATTAAAAACATCATTTTCGCCAAAACTTGGTTATTGAGAGGAAAGTAACATTTTTGTCAAGAGCAAGAACATTAAAATAAAATGTATTCTTTTATTTGCATTTACAAATACAAATATTCTTTGCAAATAAAATATTGTTCTTTTATTTGCATACACCAATGCAAATATATTTTGAAATTGAAATTTATTCCTTTATTTACATTTACAAGTGCAAATATATTTTGGAAAATGAAATTTACTCTTATATTTGCATTCATTAATGCAAACTTACATTGAAAATAAAAATTCATTCTTTTATTTGCCTTTATCAATGCAAATGTGCTTTGAAACAAAATTTATTCTTTTATTTGCATTTATCAGTGCAAACACATAACAAAAAAAAAAAATCTTTTATTTGTATTTATAGATATAAACATATATTGAAAATAAATTTGTTCTTTTATTTGTATTTCATAATGAAAATATATCATCAAAAATAAAACTCATATTTATTCATTTATTTATTTGCATTCCTTGTTGCAAATAAAGCATTAAGTTAAAGGTCTCATTTTTGTTTTCAAATCCTAAATGCAAACATAACATAAATAGGAAAGTTACATTTCTAATTTATATTTTTGATATGAATAAAATATCATTTTAAAGTTGTATTTTTATTTGCATTCTTTAATGCAAATAACACATGAATTGAAAGTTTTTATTTTTATTTTCAAAATTTAAGGGATACCTTTTTATTTACATTTTCAGGTGTAAATGAGGAGTAGATTTTAGAATTTCATTTTTATATGAAATAAAAAGAGTCATTCTTTTGCCACTTTGAAGAATGAATTGAAATGTTTATTTTAGCGATTGTAAAAGAATGAAACAAAATATGATAAAAAAAAAAAAAAAAAAAGAAGAAAAAGGGTTGCCTTTTGTTTTACCATTTTAGTTACAAACAAAACATTAAGTAAAAGATTATATTTTGTTTGCACATTTAGATGCAAATAAACATAGTAGTTAAAATAATATTTTTATTTACAGAATTTGAGGTAAGAAACACCGTAGTAAAGAGAGGCATTAGTTTACAACTTTAGATGTAAACAAATAATTAGAATTAAAGGTTATCTTTATTCGCAATTCTTATCGCAAATAAAACTAGAATTAGAAAGTCACTATTCTCATTTACGTTTCTCGATATAAGTAAATATGTAATAAAAAGGTTGAATCTTTATTTGCATTCTCTATTGCAAATAAAGCATGAAATGAATAGTTATATTTTGTGTTATTATTTATACCCCCTATTACGAATGGAGTTAAAAGATTACACTTTTTCTTTTCATTTATTTACAATGAAAAGAACTGAAATAAAGATTATATTTTTATCATCATTTTTGATGCGATAAAATAATAGAAATAAAGATTACACTTTTATTGACATTTTACATGCGATAAAAAAAACAGGAATAAAAGAGATATTTTTATCATCGTGTTATATATTGTTTATTACACTGCCATAGGCAAGTTACCTGACTTGTTTATGTGATTGGGTCGATAATTTTCACACATCGCCCAAGTGCACAAATAATTTATTATTTGTTTGTTGGTTGAAACCCCACACGGGTGTTGGGATGAAAATTAACATACACTAATCCCAATATTTAGTTGTATGTTGATCGGTGGATCGACAGGCTGTGATGAGCGTTATTATTTAATTTTAAACGCTTACACAGTTGGATTTTACACTTTGGATGAAATGGATGATTAGATGATTATATTGTTATTGTCATATATATGATGTGTGTGAAATCCATATAATCCAAATTATATGGTAAATGTTTGAGTCGCATTTCGATTCAGATGTTCTTTTAAATAAGAATATTTTTACATTAGAAATTCTTTTTATTTAAATATATATATATATTTTAATTAAGTATCTGTTAAACAAAGAATATTTGTAAAAGGTAAAAATCTTTTATATAAAGAATATTTTTAATGATTATCTCTAAAATACGTTTTTCTTATAATAATAAATATTTAAAGAGAAATCTTTTATTTAAGATTATTAGAATTTGCAAATCTTATTTTATGATAAGAAATAAATTGAGATGTGAAGTGGATTTATCGTGGACGGTGTTTTTAAATGACATTTCTCCTTTAATCCAATTTATATTGAAATTATTATTTGGAATTTATAAATCTATTTTATAGATTTAAAAAGGCATTTTCTAAAATCTAGTTTTCCAATTTAATAAAATAAATTGGAATTAAGTGGAAATTCGATTGGTAATAATCGAGATGGGCTTCTGTAATAGAAGACCGATATTATATATGGAATTTAAGAGGCTTTGCCGTTATTCCATGTATATTGTTAGTCCGATACAGAAATTTATATCGATTATGTACTGATTGATTTCTGTGGAATTCCATATTTAGGAAATTGATTTGTGGGTTTATCGTGAATTGTGTTTTAAATGACACGAGTTCTTTAACCCGTTTAAAAGAAGATTTATTCTTTAAAATAAATAATCTTGTGAAAATGATTTTTGATATTAAATCAAATTTAGGATTTTTAATAAATCTTTTAAGGAAGATTTATGATTAAATTTATTAATTTATCTTTGATAAAATTAATGAGAATCTTTTAATATGAATATCTTATTAAAAGAATATTCTGAGTGGAAATGTGGCGTAATGTGTGATTTTCCAATATTTGATTTTTAATCACAAAATACGCGAGTTATTCAGAAAGACCGGGTTTAACCCATTCTGAATAATCATCACGACGATCAAGAGTCGAAGATGAAGATGGCAATTGAAGACCCAAGGTTTTCACATCGTTGGGATGATGATGACTGGTATCTTGAATTGGGACTGGACACCCCAAGGCAAGGTATTTAGTAATGATCGTCCAAACGCATTTGGAGATCGACGGACACGTTGTTTCGCTCAGACCCAGAGCGGACTTGTAAATGGATTGTGTGTCTGACATTGTATTCTTTTCTACTGTATTTGTTGAACGCTACTGATTATATATTTCTGTTTGGTGGTGGAGAATTTATTCTTCATTTAACCCCCTTCTCTAAGACGTATGAGCTTAGAGGTTATATATATATATTGGTAGATGATCAATGATATGGTAGAGTCTGACAATGTGGCATGCTAAGATGCAATTGATCAAGGCTTTGTTGAAAAGCAGCCCTTGTGGTTGATGATCAAAGCACAGTCTATTTAGGCATAGCTTTGTGTATATCGTGACTTCGCGAGCCTCACAGCCCGGTAGAGTCTAAAACGGGAGAAGGGAACGCAGGGAGTGCACACGTTTCTTTCTAGCTAGAGTGGTGCCAGGGACCTACCAGCGCTGGCATTTATTCATTGTGGTTGTTGGATTGTTCGAGGCCTCGGTTTATGCGGTCGCCACTGGCCGTAGTATAGGTCCAAAAGGACCGGGAAACGTGTGTTCAGGCATAACCAATCCACAAAAGTAAGTGTGGACCGGCCCTGCAGGATCCAAGGGTTGGACAGAGTACCAATCCTGGGGCATTGCTAGAGTGTCTCAAATCGGTAAGGATCTCCTCCCTAGCCTTGACTCAGATGGAAACCCAAATTCCCAATACGACATCACGCGGTTTTGATTGTATACCTATATATGGCGACATAGTGGGATGGGGCACTCATGCCGTCTAGGATTAATACATTTACTTTGATGTACTTCAAATTGTTTGCACACTATTATTATATAATACCGTGTTTATCGTATCAAGCATTTTTTGACCATTATAAGGTAAAACCCTATCCTCCGGTTTGCGTTGCATTGTGTGATGGGACTTGGGTCTTATAATGGTTTCATTTTTCTAAAAAGCATTGCGTTATTTTGACGTTTTACCTTAGTCATGCACTGGCAATCCATAGGAGAAAACCCGTTCCGCGAAAGTGGCGTGGTCCTGTGATTAGCCTTATTATAGTATATAGGTTAAGTAGAATTCTCACACCAGTCCCACGACTGACCTGTAGTTTGTTTCACTTTGCAAACTCGGGTGCCCTCTTTCCACACGGGCAGTCGAGTAGCTTATTTGACAGATAGATAAAACAAGATCCTGGATTGAAGATTGAAGCTGTGGCCATAGTGTTGATAGCCTTCCACCGAGATTAGTTCCGCTGCAATGTATTCATTTATTGTAATTTATTCTTCCGCTGTAATTATATTCCAATGTACTCTGATATGTATATTCTGTACTCTGATGTAACATTTATCATAGTGTTATAAAAGTCTTCTGTGTTTTTGTTCTGATGTGTTGTATGCCCAAAGTTAAAGTATTCGTAGATTTTCACCTTTTGGGTCAGACCTGTGTGGTTTATGGTCGATTCAAAGGGCGGGAATTTGCGGGTCTTTACAGTATCAATCATATTTTGGCTGTTATAAGGTAAAAACTCTATCCTCCGGTTTGCGTTGCATTGTGTGATGGGAACTGAGTCTTATAACGGCTTCATTTTTATAAAAAGCATAGAGATGTTTAAAAGAAAGATTTGTTTTAAAGCACTGGCAATCCAATGGAGTAAACCCGTTCCACGAAAGTGGCGTGGTCCTGTGATTAGCCAATTATATATGTGTTGAGTGGATTTCTCATACCAGTCCCATGACTGACTCGTAGTTTGTTTCACTCTCAAACTCGGGTGCCCCTTTTTCTACACGGGCAGCCTTGTATTCAGGTTTAGCTGGTTCTTTCTGGATAGCTGGAGCTGAAGATGGATTCTATCATTTATTTCTTTTTATGCTGTTCAGCTCCTATTGTACATATTTTGTTTATTTCCGCTGTAGACATTTATGTATAGCTGAACTGTATTTGTACTAAGTAAGATCCTGTATACTGTGTAACTCTGATGATTACTTTTATCCAGTATATTTTGTTGTTCATTCTGGTGTATTTATTTAATTCTGTTCTGCTATTATATGTTTCTGTGTTATATTCCAAAGATAACCTTGTTTCCGTGAGAACGGGAAATCGGGTCGTCTCAACGTGGTATCAGAGCTTTGGTTAAGCTTAGTTCTGGAATATAACATTTGAACGAACTCGTCAGAAATAGAACCAGTAGTGTTCTAGGACGGGTAACTCTGTACAGATACGATCAGCAATATCCTAGTATGAGTAAAGCAGGATGAAATTACACCTCGATAGACACATTTACATTCAAGTATTTGTCTCTATATTTTCAAATATCTTTTCCATTGACCTGACACTTGTTCTGCTAATTGCAGAAGTACTAGAAAATGAGTGACAGGAACAGAAGAAGTAATCGTATAGCTCGACCAGCTAATGAGCCAGTTGTGCTCCCGCAGCCAGAATCCAATATAGAAGTTCTATACAAGAGATTTCGAAATCTTGGTGGATCGCCATTCTTAGGCAAGGAGCCCATTATGGAAACACAAGCTTGGATTCGTTCTGCAGAGAAAATCTTTGAGGGTTTAAAGGTGAGAGACGACCAGAAAAGGTTACTAGCGTCTTGGGCACTCAAAGAAGAAGCTTTGTTTTGGTGGGATTCTGTTATTAAAGATAATCCAGAAGGTGATATCACCTGGGATAGGTTCAAAGTTATTTTCTTGGAAAGATTTACTCCTCCCGAAGCAACTGAGCGATTATGCGATGAATTCTTATCTGATACAAGGAGACATGACCATTCCCGAATATCATAAGAAATTCAATGAACTTTCTCACTTTGCCCCTCATCTAATTCAGAATTCAAAGAGGAAAAATATGAGATTTATTCACGGGCTTCAAAGGAAATACCAGAATAAAGTATTGGGGCATGTGAAGCTTCCTTTTTCAGAAATGATTTATATGGCTTATCAGTATGAAGATCTCCATAAGAAAGGAATGTTATGCGACGAAGAAGAGGTCTGTTCTAGTGACAAAGAAAAGTCGGAAACTGATATTCCCGAAGCCAGTACAAGGTCGGAGATCAATAAGAAGCCCAGTGCCAAGAGAAAAAGGGCTGAATCTGGGAACGAACGAATAATGACCGCCACGTGCTCAAGCTGCAATAGAAAAGGGCATTTGGCGATAGGTTGCAAATCTTGGAACCAGCAAAGAAAGAATAAATTCCCACCCAAGAAAGGATTTCAAGCGAATAGAAAATGCAATCTCTGCCATCAGGCCGATCATATAAAGCGAGATTGCTGGCTGTTAAGAAAGACCAAAACAGTTCAGGTAAATGAACTAGCAGAAACTTCTGGGCCCGCAGATGTTCTGGAAAGGCCCGATGTGTTAGAAGGCACGCTTACTGTCAAAAACATTCCAGTCAAAGTACTGTTTGACACAGGCGTGTCCCGAAGCTTTATTGCCAAGAGTGCCGCTAAGAAACTAGATGTGAATTTGAGGAAGCTCAAGGAACCAATGACTGTCCAGAATCCGGTCGGGGGTTCCATCAATCTCAGTTGGATTTGTGCAGTACCCGTCTCTTTTTCTTGCTATAAATTCCCTATTATCTCTGTCATCATGAACTTTGATGAATTCGATCTTATTTTGGGATTGGATTGGTTAACCAAATATGAAGCAGAGGTTAGATGCGCCGAGAGAGTTGTTAGAGCTAAGATTAAATCCGGGAGTTATATAACCATTCCCTGTGAGGGTCAGAATTCTAGTAGAAAGGACTTCTGGGCAGCTTTGAATGTTTCTCCAACCCAAATAGAAAATGTTCCTGAAGTCACAGAGAATATTCCTGACCTCATCAAAGATATTCCTGTCGTCAAGAATTATGCGGATGTGTTTGAGGAAGTTGTTCGCTTACCTCCGCAGAGAGAAATAGATTTCAAAATTGCTTTAATTCCAAATGCAAGGCCGGTAGTTCACGCTATTCGAAGAATGTCCTTGAAAGAGAAGGAGGAATTAGACAATCAAACACGACAGCTAGTATGGAAAGGTTTGATCAGGCCTAGTTTCTCTGATTGGGGTGCAGCCGTGGTATTTGTCCCAAAATCTGACGGTACTCTACGGTTATGTGTGGATTATCGTGATCTGAACAAACAGACGATAAAGAACAAATATCCATTGCCGCGAATAGATGATTTGTTGGATCGATTAAATGGAGCACAAGTATTCTCACGAATGGACCTAGCTACAGGTTTCCATCAACTTCGAATTGCCGAAGAGTGTGTTCCAATGACAGCGTTCAGAGGCCCCGACTTATTCTACGAGTGGTTAGTAATGCCGTTCGGCTTATGTAACGCTCCCGCTTACTTTGTCGATCTAATGAATAGAGTATTCAGAGGAGTATTGAATAAATTTGTCCTGGTTTTTATTGATGATATTCTAATCTTCTCTAAATCAAAGGCCGAACATGAAAAGCATCTTGAACAGGTTCTAGAAATTCTGAGACGGAATGTATTAAAAGCCAAGTTTTCCAAATGTATCTTCTGGCAAGATGAAGTGAAATTTCTGGGCCATGTCGTATCGAAAGATGGAATCGCTGTGGATCCAAGCAAAATCACAGCTATTCAGAATTGGAAACAGCCCAGTACTCCCACTGAAGTCCGCAGTTTTCTTGGATTGGCTAGCTATTACCGGAAGTTCGTTAAAGACTTTTCGAAAATATCTGGTCACTTAACAAAGCTTACAAAGAAGCATTCTAAGTTCAAATGGACTCAAGAGAGTGAGGAGGCTTTCGAAGAGCTGAAGTTGAGATTAACGACAGCTCCAGTGTTAACCATTATCGATGGCAACCAAGATTTAAAAGTCTGGACTGATGCGTCTAGAGAAGGCCTCGGCGCAGTGTTAATGCAAAGAGGCCAAGTAATTGCTTATGCTAGCCGTCAACTGAAGCCACACGAGAAAAACTATGTAACTCATGATCTTGAGTTATTGGCTATCATATTTTCTTTGAAAATCTGGAGACACTATCTTCTGGGCGAGAGATTTGAACTGTTTACAGATCATCAGTCATTAAAGTATCTGTTCACTCAGAAGGACTTGAACCTGAGGCAGCAACGTTGGCTGGAGTTTCTTGCAGCATATGACTTTGAAATTATATACACTCCAGGAAAAGCCAATGTCGTGGCTGATGCGTTAAGCAGAAAGAACGTAATGATCGCCAGCTTTATTATCACAACTTCCTTGATTGACAAAATATCTATTCTTCAGAAGGAGGATAACTTTATTAAAGATATGACCAAAAGGATTCAGAAAGGCGAACCCTCGTGTTTTCAAATAGATAACGACGAGACCTTGAGGTTAAAAGGAAGGATTTGTGTTCCTGACGTTCCTGAGCTAAAAAGGGAAGTGTTAGACGAGTGTCACAAGTCCAAGCTGAGTATCCATCCTGGCGTGGCCAAAATGTATAACGATCTCAAAAGGACTTTCTGGTGGAAGGCTATGAAAAGAGACGTTTCGATATATGTTAGTCGATGCCCTACTTGTCAGCTAGTTAAAAGCGACCAACAGAAATTGGCTGGATTATTACAACCGCTAGAAGTTCCTGGCTGGAAGTGGGAGCATATTTCTATGGATTTCATTGATGGTTTGCCCAGAACCAGAAAAGGAAATGACAGTATTTGGGTGATCGTAGATCGTTTCACGAAGATCGCCCATTTCATACCTGTCAAATCAAACAGAACTGCTCAGAGTCTGGCGCAGATTTACTTCAGGGAAATAGTTAGACTGCATGGGGTGCCGCTCAGTATAGTAAGTGATAGAGATACAATATTCACTAGTAAATTCTGGGAAGCATTTCAAGTCGAGCTGGGAACGAAGTTAAACTTGAGCACCGCTTATCATCCTCAGACAGACGGTCAGACTGAGAGGGTGAATCGCATTCTAGAAGATCTATTGCGGGCTTGTGTTATAGATTTCGGTGGATCATGGGAAGACAATCTACATTTGGCTGAGTTCTCTTATAACAACAGCTACCAGGCGAGTCTGACAATGTCGCCATTCGAAGCATTGTATGGTAGACCGTGCCGATCTCCTGCTTGTTGGGTCGAGCCTGGAAATAGACTTGTGTTGGGTCCTGATATGATTCGAGAAGCTGCCGACAAAGTCGATTTTATTAAGAAGCGATTACTCGCCGCTCAAAGCCGACAAAAGAGCTACGCCGATAAAAGAAGAAGAGATATATCCTTTGAAGTTGGCGACTATGTATATCTAAAAGTATCGCCGATGAGAGGAGTTATCCGGTTCGGTAAAACTGGAAAGTTAGCACCCAAATTCATTGGTCCGTTTCCTATTCTGGAACGGATCGGAACTCTCGCGTATAGGGTCAAACTGCCTGACTGGTTGCCTGGAGTTCATGATGTATTTCATATATCTCAACTTCGAAAGCACGTTCATGATCCAGACTTGATCGTGGAAGAAGCAGCTCAGCAGGATATTGAAATTACTCCAGAATTAGCTGTGAGGCGAGAGCCGCTAAAGATTATCGGCAAAGAAACCAAAGAGCTGAGAAACAAGAAGGTTCACTTAGTCAAAGTGCAATGGAGTGGAGATCCGCGAGATTGTACTTGGGAAACTGAGGAGAGCATTCAGAAAGCTTATCCTAGATGCCGAGTAGATATCTCTGATTGACTCCGGTGCAAGGTACATTTACCCTACTTTGCATTACCATTTAATTCTCTATTCTGTTGCTATTTTCTTCCCATGGATGTGCACTATTTATTCTATACTCTGAATATTAAAAACAAATTGATTGTTGTGTTGTGTGATTATGGATTTATCAAACCACTTTCGACTTTATTCCTTTTCGGGGACGAAAAGTTTTAAGTGGGGGAGATTGTAACGACCCAGAAAATCTGAACCAATTTAAAATTTTTAAATTGGCTAAAATAATGGATTTTAAATATTTAAAATAAATATTTTAGATAATGGCAATGAAAACTGAGTTGAAATCGACATTTGAAAACGAATATAATTAATTATAATTATATATAGAATTGAAAATGGCGCGGTAGTTCGATAATTCGATTTCAAACTTCAATTGAATATACCGGGTGCAAAACAATCCGGATCTTAGTGAAACCAAAAATAATGGAATCTAATTGGTAATATCTTTCTAACGAATTTGACCAATCGAAATTTGATAGCGGGAATCAAAAGATATGTCCAGTTGAAAATTCTGAATAGTCGCTATGGAATTCAAGCCCTTAAAAATGGATATTTTGCAGATGACCTCGGATTTCGACGAAACCACTTTTGTTGGGTCCGCAGTGTCAGGTTATTGCTAGGTTTCAAATTTCATAATTTTTCGAATCAATATGTGAGCGTGGAAAAGGAAAACGCGTTTGACCAGTTTATGTTGAATTTAATCGACTGGAAACTGGCCATTTTTCAAACGGTCTCAGAATTCGACGAAACTAGTTTTGTTAGGACCGTATCGTCAATACGAAGCTAGAAAATATTTTTCTGGAATTTTTCTAGTTAGTATGTGACCCCGGTAATTTGAAATGTGCGTTTAAAATTCAATATAATGATTTAAATGAAAATTCAAAAGGAAACTGATTGTAACGATCAAATCAGCTTGCGATACATATCCCATTGTGTTCGGAATGGGGGTAAAACACTATGGACGACAGGCGGTGGGCCTCGTTTCGAGGTCATATGTAAAAGTCAACTCTTTGATAAATTAGTTAATTAAATAATTAAAAAAAAAAATTTATTTCCCTCCCTCCTTATCTCCTGCTTGGCCCCCCCCCCCTCATTCGATTATAACAAGAAATAAAAAAAAAAAAAAAAAAAAGAGAAAGGGAAAACCCTACCGACGCGCCGCTCAGCCACCAGACGACCGCTCCGCCCCCCCACTGACCTCGACGCCGATCAAAGACCCAACCACCACGAAGGCCTCGCCCTCCTCCCTTGATCGAAGCACCGCGACACCCACGAGCCCCCCCTTAAGCATCGCGACACCCACGAGCCCCCCCCCCCCGTTCAAAGCCCTAGCGCCGCCCCCCCTCGAAGAAGCCGCCGACGCCTTTTCTCCCCCGCGCCTCTGTAAGTTTTAAATTGTATTTTATTTTTATTTATTTTATTTTTATTTTATATATAAACTGTTTTTTTAAAAAAGGTTTAAACTGAGTTTTTTTTTAAGTATAAAAACTGAGTTTTTGAAAGTATAAAAACTGAGTTTTTGAAAGTATAAAACGGAATTTTTTTTTTAAAGTATTAAAACAGAAATTTATATAAAAAGAGAACTGATAGAAAAATAGAAAACTGATTTTGCTTTTAAAAATAAAATAAAACTGTTTTTATAAAATAATTTTAAAACTGTTTTTATAAAAGAATTTTAAAACTGAAATTTTTATAAAAGTAAAACTGCATTTTTATAAAAGAGAAAAACTGATTTTAAAATGATTTATAAACTAGAAAACGGATTTTGTTTTAAAGTAAAAAACATATTTTTATATGTGAAAGCAAAAGTAAAAATCATATTTTTTATATGTGAAAGCAAAAGTAAAAATCATATTTTTTATATGTGAAAGCGAAAGTAAAAATCATATTTTTATATATTGAATAGCGAAGTCAAAATTCGATTTTTATATATTGAATAGCATAGTAAAAAATTCTATTTTTACTTATGCAGAGAATACGAGTGAAAGCGACAAATAGGCGAAGATTTCTATTAAGAAGAGTCGTGAAGTTGGATAGCTATTGGTGAGATTTCTGATTTAAAATTTATATATATACGTGTGAAATGAAAGTGAATAGCTATATATAAATTGCTATATATAAATATATATATATATATACGCCCCCTCGTCCACAAACCATGGACGATATTTATTGGTTGAAATTGTTGTGAAAATTGAATGATTGTTTGGGATTGTTTGTGATGGATATTGGTTGATTATGGTTGAAAAATACCCGTTTGTGGTTGTGAAATATTTGGTTGAAACCACTTAGGATTAGTTTGTGGAAATGAAATAAATATATACATGCCGCCTGCGTGCGAACTAGATGCATGATTCCCATTGTCAAAAACCGCGAGGTTTTAAGGTAGAGCGAGGAGCCGTACTAGGGACGGTGCCGGTGTAGCTACCCTGCCGTTATGCTGCCGAAATTTTGAATAATATTTGTGTGTTTGAATTATTTTCATATGCTTAAACTATATTTATTCCTTATATAGAAAACATTCATGTGTTGAATTGATATTCATTCGTTGTTTAGAAATTCGTGTGTTGAATGGTATTCATATTTTGAAATAAATTGTTCGATAACAAAAATCACATTTTTATCTATATATAGAAACTATAGAAAACATTCATGTGTTGAATTGATATTCATTCGTTGTTTAGCAATTCATGTGTTGAATGGTATTCATATTTTGAAATAAATTGTTCGATAACAAAAATCACATTTTTATCTATATATAGAAACTATAGAAAACATTCACGTGTTGGATTGATATTCATTCGTTGTTTAGCAATTCATGTGTTGAATGGTATTCATATTTTGAAATAAATTGTTTTATGATAAAAATCCCATTTTTATCACCAACTTGAACTATATAGAAAAATAGTGTTTGAAATGAATTGTTTTACAAAAAAAATCACATTTTTATTGTATGCATAAATCGTTGAAATGTGAAGTGTTAAAAATAGCCACTTGTTCAAAATAAACATATATGAGTTGAAATATTCATTAATTAGCTAATGAAATGATTTGCACCTATTTATGTAACATTAGAATGAATGGAGTTTTTAAACCAAATAGAAATCAAATATGAAGTTGAATAGAAAATGAAAAATGATATGAACTGTATATATATATGTACATGCATATTCATTGAACAGGTTATAGCAAAGGGGCTAGAGAAGAGGAATAAAATTTTGTGCCCGACAAATAGGTACACATTTACTGATTTGTTTGGGTGATGATTTTGAGCCTATTGGCTAGCCGCTTGGCTTCTTCTTTTTCTTTTTGAGATTAGAAGGACCGGGACGCTATTTGCGATTTCCCGACGCTCCCGGTGCAGGGGAGGTTATGGCGAAATTTTTCCAAAATTTAAGGTGTTAGAAAATTTTTTGAAGTGAAAACGATATAGAAATCCTTGAATGAACTATATTTATATAACTATATAAATATAAATAAAATTAAAACGAAACGAGGCCGTGCAGTTCGTATTTCGAAACCGTGATTTCAAACGACTAGTACGGGAAATCCGACCATTGGATTTTCCCGAAACCTCAACCGTCAGGTTCGCCTTGGAATAATCTTTCCAACGGCACCAACCTTGTGAAAATCCAACGGTTGGATTGTCTGGAATGTTTAATTCAAATCTGAAGAAAAACAGCGCCAGAAATGATTATATTTATTTATATATATAAATAAAATTATATTTAATCGAATAACGACGCTGCAGTTCGTATTTTGAAATCGAAATTTCAAACGATTGTACCGGGAGATCCGACCGTCGGATTTTCCCGAAACTGGAACCGTTGGATTCGTTTTGAAAAGACCTTTCTAATGATGTAAATTTTGTGAAGATCCAACGGTTAGATTTTCAGATATGTGTAAATCAAATCTGAAGAAAAACAGCGCCACGGCCGCCTTATGGCCCGAAGCGTCGTTTTGAATAAAATGGCTATTTTAAAATAAATAAAAATAGCGATAAATAGTTATAAAATAGCGTAAGCGATATGGAATGGAAATAAACTGAATTTGCTTGATTTATGTGATGTTTGATGGTTGAATGTGTTTGGTGTGAAAACTATATAAAGAACACAATTGGTGTTGTCGAATAATTTAACCATTGAAATAAATCGATTTGAAATTCTAAATATACGTGAATTATTTGAAAAGGCCGAGTTAATTCTCATTTCGAATAATCGACCGACGATTGAAATTCGAAGATGAAGACGATGGTCGAAGACCGGAAATCTTCACCTCGTTTGGATGGTAACCGAGGTCCTGATTGGGAGGCATCCCGAGATATGGATAATGAGTGGTGATCGTCCAGACGTACGTGTTGATCGAAGGGTTTGCGAGGTATTTAGTGCCTCCGGTTTCGTTCAGACCCAGAACGGACTTGTAAATGGACTGTGTGTCCGACATTGGGATTTGTTCTGTGTGATTGATAGCTATCAGTTGCACGGTATGAATTGCCTGTGTGGCATGCTAAGATGCAGTGATCAGGGCTTCTGTTGAAAAGCAAAGTCTTGTGGTGATGATCAAAGCATCGCCTGTGTGGCGTAGCTTTGTGTATAACGTAAATTCGCGAGCCTCACACCCCGGTATGAACCTAAAACGGGAGAAGGACATCAGGGAGGGCATGCGTTTCTTTCTAGCTAGGGTGGTGTCAGTGACCTACCAGCCCTGACATTTATATACTTTTCACCTATGTGGTTGTTGCTGTTGCGAGGCGCCTCGGTTTGATCGGACGATCCGGGTCCGATGGAGTCATTCGTTGGCTCGTTTACGCCCCAAAGGGCGGGGAAACGTATTGCTCAGGCATAATAATCCACATCGGTGGACCGGCCCTGACGATCCAAGGCTTGCCTGCGCGCTTGCCTGAGGGGCGGGCTAGAGCGTCTCGAATTCGGTAAGGACTATCTTTTGCCTTGGTTCATGACGGAAATCCAATTTCCAAATACGTGACTGTGCGGTTTTGATTGTATACCTATATATATGGCGACATAGTGGTATGGGGCATTAATGCCGTCTATGATTGATAGTTATGATTTGAAATTGTTTTCAAAACATATAAACACTAGCAATAATATCAAATGCCTTTGTTTTATTCGTATCAATCATATTTTGGCTGTTATAAGGTAAAAACTCTATCCTCCGGTTTGCGTTGCATTGTGTGATGGGAACTGAGTCTTATAACGGCTTCATTTTTATAAAAAGCATAGAGATGTTTAAAAGAAAGATTTGTTTTAAAGCA
Organism: Allium sativum; assembly: GCA_030737875.1. Classification (NCBI taxonomy): domain Eukaryota; kingdom Viridiplantae; phylum Streptophyta; class Magnoliopsida; order Asparagales; family Amaryllidaceae; genus Allium; species Allium sativum. The sequence goes on along the minus strand of CM060920.1, from coordinate 451,910,996 downwards.
CTGGCAATCCAATGGAGTAAACCCGTTCCACGAAAGTGGCGTGGTCCTGTGATTAGCCAATTATATATGTGTTGAGTGGATTTCTCATACCAGTCCCATGACTGACTCGTAGTTTGTTTCACTCTCAAACTCGGGTGCCCCTTTTTCTACACGGGCAGCCTTGTATTCAGGTTTAGCTGGTTCTTTCTGGATAGCTGGAGCTGAAGATGGATTCTATCATTTATTTCTTTTTATGCTGTTCAGCTCCTATTGTACATATTTTGTTTATTTCCGCTGTAGACATTTATGTATAGCTGAACTGTATTTGTACTAAGTAAGATCCTGTATACTGTGTAACTCTGATGATTACTTTTATCCAGTATATTTTGTTGTTCATTCTAGTGTATTTATTTAATTCTGTTCTGCTATTATATGTTTCTGTGTTATATTCCAAAGATAACCTTGTTTCCGTGAGAACGGGAAATCGGGTCGTCTCAATTTGATAGTTAAATAACCGACTATCAAATTTGGCTTATACGCTTGTTGGTACGGAAAGACCGAGATCGAATATATTCGAAACCATTACGAACTAGTAAAATATGTAAACTTAGAAATACGGATTGAAGATGGAATAGTATAGACCGTGGATCTTCGTAAGCGAAGGGGCTACTTGTCGAACTCTCTGGAGTCACACCAAGAGATATTCTAATGGTGATCCGATCATGGTTGAAATCGACGGATTGCAAGGACTACTCGCTACTGATCTATAGGGTGATTCCTAGGATGTTGTAGGAGGGTGCCTTCGGTTCATCCTGTTCCTGGATGACTTGTATGGACGATGTGAATGGTGGATAGATGTTCAAAAACGAATTATATCCTCAAGCCTCATCAGTTGGGAAATGGCAAAAATCGGGTAGGAGCATGGCTAAGTGGGTCGCCCCTATTAGGGTGTATAATCAGCTATCTAGATAAAATTTATTTCCATCTTTATTCTATTCGATGTTGTCCCTTTTGGGAAACGGTGGTTTGAGCCAAACCGTTGGTGATATCTATCGAAAAACTTAAGCAAAATGAGTGGTCGGTCATGTGTGGCTGAGTTGCAAGATGTTCTTATTGAACTCTAGTGTATCCCATCTAAAGTACACTGATCGGAAGGTGGTTCCATACCTTGTTATGGTTGGAAATCCAATCTCTAATAAGAGCCCACAGTTTTCGATTTTATATTATACATGTAGAGCGTGAGATGCAAACGTTCTACTAGATGATTATTTATTTGATCTAGACATTATCATACAAAATAACTATGATTTCAAATAAATGGTTTGGGTTATCGTAAGGTAAAAACCGTCTGTGTTTATGTGTGGATCGGTCTTACGATTACCCTTTTCTTTTGAAATGATATTAACTTAAAAATCAAGATGGATGATACCAATAATTTAAGTGAGGACTATTGTATTGTGTTTCAGTGATATATACAAATAGTGGAGTTGTAAATCTGTACTGTTTGAAAGTTGAAATAAACTATTATATTCAAATAAATACTGTGTGAATATTTAAATTTATATGCAGTCGTATTCTATTTAAATATAAATATTATATTCTGGTATGTGATGTATATATAAGATAGTACAATAACACACATTAAAAATAATATATATCTGGTTGTTATCATCAAACAAAAATCATATAATTGTGTAGACAACAACGATATATACAACAATCTCCCCCTTCTGATGATGACAAAAAAATATTAAGATTTTGAACATAATAAATGTGTTTGACAGTGAAAAACAGAACTCCCCCTATTTGAAAGCTCCCCCTACAACTATGCATGAGTGAAAAAGAATGAAAAGTGAAAATTTCAATATTAAAATATTTATAAAATATTCACTAATAAATCAAAATATCAACCCATTCTCCCCCTTTTGTTATCATCAAAAGGATACTGGAATTAAAATATAGATGAAAAATGACTAAAAATATAATATCAGCTTTAAGAAGAAGAATGGTTATCATAAATCTCAATTAATCAAACAAAAATCATAATATTCTAAGAACTAGTGGCATATTTCACATTGTAGAATGATGGATTTACGATGAATTTATAAAAATGGAGAGAGTTCAAAACATGATTTCCAATCATTTTCAAGAAATTTTTTAAATTGAACCACAAACAGTGATGGATTTGGACTATAATTATAATTTCAACTTAAGTGAGAAAATCAAATAATCTCAGATCCCAATAAAGATCAATCAATAAATCATAATATTTCATAAGATATTAACACATTTCACAAATTAGAAAATGAATTGATAGTATGGTTTTTATACACAAAGGAGAATTTCATATTAATGTCTATTTATAGCACATTATCCTTTTTCTTTTTATTTAAGAGAACACTAACCACACATAACTAGATCTTGGATTTTTAAATGAGGTCAGTTGCAGATTAAAATTAAGTATTCTCATAACCATGCATAACCAGAGCTTGGATTTTTAAACGAGGTTAGAGAAACACTTATGAAGTGATTATATTTACATTTATCATTTTCAGTTCAAATCGAAAAACTCCTCAGTATATAAAACCAATATGGATGATATGAGACGAACCCAAACCCCGTACTGACGGTGGCAAGGGTAATCCGTGGAATATAACACAGAAACAGATAATAGCAGAACAAAATTAAATAAATACACCAGATAATGAACAATAGAATATACTGGATAAAGTAATCATCAGGGTTACACAGTATACAGGATCTTACTTAGTACAAATACAGTTCAGCTATACAGAAATGTCTACAACGGAAAACAAACAAAATATGTACAATAGGAGCTGAACAGCATAAAAAGAGATAAATGATAGAATCCATCTTCAGCTCCAACTATCCAGAAATAACCAGCTAAACCTGAATACAAGGCTGCCCGTGTAGAAAAAGGGGCACCCGAGTTTGAAAGTGAAACAAACTACGAGTCAGTCATGGGACTGGTATGAAAAATCTACTCAACACATATATAATATGGCTAATCACAGGACCACACCACTTTCGTGGAACGGGTTTACTCCATTGGATTGCCAGTGCTTTAAAACAAATCATTCTTTTAACCATCGCAATGCTTTTTATAAAAATGAAGCCATTATAAGACTCAGTTCCCATCACACAATGCAACGCAAACCGGAGGATAGAGTTTTTACCTTATAACGGCCAAAATATGCTTGATACGAATAAAACAAAAGCATTTGATATTATTGCTAGTGTTTATATGTTTTGAAAACAATTTCAAATCATAACTATCAATCATAGACGGCATTAATGCCCCAATACAATCAAAACCGCACAGTCACGTATTTGGAAATTGGATTTCCGTCATGAACCAAGGCAAAAGATAGTCCTTACCGATTTCGTGACTTTCTAGCCCGAGCCACAGGCAAGTACTCAGTCAAGCCTTTAGAGCGACAGGGCCGGTCCACCGATGTGGATTAAAATGCCTGAACAATACGTTTCCCCGCCCTTTGGGGCGTAAACGAGCCAACGAATGACTCCATCGGACCAAGATCGTCCGATCTAACCGAGGCGCCTCGCAACAGCAACAACCACATAGGTGAAAAGTATAAAAATGTCAGGGCTGGTAGGTCACTGACACCACCCTAGCTAGAAAGAAACGCATGCCCTCCCTGAGGTCCTTCTCTAGTTTCTGGTTCATACCGGGGTGTGAGGCTCGCGATTTTACGTTATACACAAAGCTACGCCACACAGGCGGGGCTTTGATCATCACCACAAGACTTTTCTTTTCAACAGAAGCCCTGATCATTTGCCACTTAGGCATGCCACACTAGCAATTCATGCCATGCGACTGATGTCCATCGATACACAACCTCTGAGCTCGTGCGTCTCAGAGAAGGGCATTAAGCAAAAGAATAAATTCTCCGCCGCCAAACAGATGTATATTTAATAGAGATCAATCAACACATAATAAAATCCAATGTCAGACACACAGTCCATTTACAAGTCCGTTCTGGGTCTGAACGAAACTGGAGGCACTTAATACCTCGCAAACCCATCGATCACCACGTACGTCTGGACGATCACCACTCATTATCCATATTTCAGGATGCCTCCTAATCAGGACCTTGGTTACCATCCAAACGAGGTGAAGATCTCCGGTCTTCGACCATCGTCTTCATCTTCGACTTTCAATCGCCGGTCAATTATTTGAAATGAGGATTAACTCGGCCTTTTCAAATAATTCACGTATTTTTAGAATTTCAAATCAATTTATTTCAATGGTTAAATCAATCGACAACACCAACTTGCTCTTTAATGTATTATTCACACCAAACACATTCAACCATCAAAAGCCACATAAATCGAGCAAATTTAGTTTATTTCCATTCCATATCGTTTATGATATTTTATAACAATTTATCGCTATTTTTATTTATTTTAAAATAGCCAATTTTGTCAAAACGACGCTTCGGGCCATAACGCGACCGTGGCGCTGTTTTTCTTCAGATTTGATTTACACATATCTGAAAATCTAACCGTTGGATCTTCACAAAATTTACATCATTAGAAAGGTCTTTTCAAAACGAATCCAACGGTTCCAGTTTTGGGAAAATCCGACAGTCGGATCTCCCGGTACAATCGTTTGAAGTTTCGATTTCACAATACGAACTGCAGCGTCGTTATTCGATTAAATATAATTATATTTATATATATATATAATCGATTCTGGCGCTGTTTTTCTTCATATTTGAATTAAACATTCCAGACAATCCAACCATTGAATTTTTACAAAGTTGGTGCCGTTGGAAAGATATTTCCAAGGCGAACCCGACGGTTGCGGTTTCGGGAAAATCCAATGGTCGGATTTCCCGCACTAGTTGTTTGAGATCACGGTTTCAAAACACGAACTGCACGGCCACGTTTCGTTTTAGTTTTATTTATATTTATATAAATATAGTTCATTCAACAATTTCAACATCGTTTTCACTTCAAATATTTCACTAACGCCTTTAAATTTTGGAAAATTTCGCCATAACCTCCTTTGTACGGGAGGGGCTGCGAAAATTCCCAAATAGCCACACGGGCATCTCATGTCAAAAAGAAAAGAAAAAGCCAAGCGGCTAGCCAACAGGCTCATAAAATCATCACCCAAACAAAACAGTAAATGTGTACCGATTTGTCGGGCATAAAATTTTATTCCTCTTCTCTAGCCCCTTCTGCTATAACCTGTTCAATAAATATGCATGTACATATATACTGTTCTAATCACTTATCATTTTCCTTTCAACTTCATATTTGATTCCATTTGATTTAAAAAACACCATTCATTCTAATGTTGCATGCAAAGGCAAAAATCATATCATTAGCTAATTAATGAATATTTCGACTCATGCATATTTATTTGAACGAGTTGCTATTTTTAACACTTCACATTTCAACCATTCATGTATATAATAAAAATGTGATTTTTATTGTAAAACAATTCATTTCAAAATATGAATACCATTCAACACATGAATTTCTAATCAACGAATGAATATCGATCCAACACATGAAGGTTTTCTATAGTTTCTATATATAGATAAAAAATGTGATTTTTATATTTAAAACACGAATACCATTCAACACATGAATTTCTAATCAATGAATGAATATCGATTCAACACATGAAGGTTTTCTATTCAACGAATAAATATAGTTTCAGCAAATGAAAATAATTCAAACGCATGAATATTATTCAAAATTTCAGCAGCATAACGGCAGGGTAGTTAAAACCGGGACCGTCCCTAGTACGGCTCTTCACTCTACCTTAAAATCTCGCGGTTTTTGACAATGGGGATCATGCATCTAGTTCGCACGAAGGCGGCATGTATATATTTATTTCATTTCCACAAACTAATCCTATGTGGGTATTTTTCAACCACAATCAATCAATATCAACCACAAACAATCCCAAATAACCATTCGCTATCAATCAATTTTCACACCAATCACAATCAATAAATATCGTCCATGGTTTGTGGACGAGGGGCGTATATATATATATATATATATATATATATAGCAATTCACTTCTATTTCAACACATATATAATTTTTACAACGCATATATAACTTATACATCGAACATACAACTTATACAACGCTTATACAAGAGGTGTACAACGCTTGTACAACTCATACATCGACTATATAATTTATACATCGTCGTTTTCCATATCGTTTATAATTTAGAAATCTCACATTGGGTTCCACTCCACCAAAAATAGCAGAAGGCTTAGAAAAATATGCGGTCTCTTCTAAAATGTAGAAGACGTCCACACGGTCACGATGTTTCCTGTTCCATCGAATTTCGTTAACCCAGCAAAAAGATATGATTTTTCAAAGTTTGCAACGGTTTTAAACTGTTAAAATCAGTTTTAAATTAAAACAGCCGATACCTCCTTTGAAATTGTTCAAAACTAGGTTGAGAATTTTCTGCAAATCCGCGAAGTGGTTGGACGATCAGCCGCTGCAGTGTCGAAGAGGGTCGAAGGGGCTTTCCGGCACCACCAGCCTTGCTCAGCTCGACGCCCTGTAGCGTGCGCGATGGCGGTCCAAAGTCTCGGACTTTGGGGACTCGAATCTCCCCCCATGCTTGATGATAGACAACGAATCTTAGATGGATTTAAAGGTGGTGGAGAGCTCTTCAAAAAATTGAACTGGGGCCTGGTGTTTCGATGCGTGGATTCGCCGGAAAAGAAGAGAGAAGGAGTGGAAGATAGCCGTCGTCGATCGGGGGTGCGGGGAAAGAGAGAGGCTGATGTGGACAAATGAGATATTTTCTTTATATTTATAAATTTTAAAAATACAAAAATACCCCTTATCACACACGAACACCAATTCAAAACCAACGACTGTCGCCCCTAGCGTTTTACCCCCATTCCGAACACAATGGGATATGTTTCGAAGGCCCATTCGACTGTTTCAGTCAGTTTTCCTTCAAATTAAAATATAAAATATTCAATATTTAATTTGAACGTACATTTCAATTTGCCAGGGCCACAAACTGATTCGAAAAATTCCAGAAAAATAAATCTAGCTATGTTTTGACAATACGGTCCCAACAAAACTAGTTTCGTCGAATTCTGAGACCGTTTGCAAAAAGGCCCATTTCTGGTCGATCCAATTTAACTGTAATTGACCAAAACACATTTTCCTTTGTCACGCTCACATACTAGCTTCAAAAATTATGAAATTTGAAACCTAGCAATAACTTCACATCCCGGATCCAACAAAAGTGGTTTCGTCGAATTCTGAGGTCGTATGCAAAATGGCCAATTTCACGGGCTATATAAATTCCATAGCGACCTTTCTGAAAATTCATTCGGCCATAACTTTTGCTTTCCGCTATGAAAATTCGATTTTTCAGATTCGTTAGAAAGGTATTCACTAACAAATTTGAATATTTTTGGTTTTGCTAAAATCCGTTTTGTTTTGCACCCGGTACAGTCCGACAAAGTTTGAATTCAATTTTTGAAACTGCAGCGCCATTTCAGGCCTTGTTTATAATTATAATTAATTATATTCGTTTTCAATTGTCTATTCAAACTCACTTTTCATTTCCATTATTTAAAATATTTATTTTAAATATTTAAAATCCATTATTTTAGCCAATTTAAAAATTTTAAATTGGTTCAGATTTTCTGGGTCGTTACAATCTCCCCCACTTAAAACTTTTCGTCCTCGAAAAGGAACAAAGTCGAAAGTGGTTTGATAAATCTACAATCACCCAACACAACAACCAATCCAATTGTTTTCAACCTTTCAAAACCACACAAATTAATTTCTATGCTCTTTTTATAAATCATTCAGACTATAGAATTTAAAAGTGCACATCCATGAAAAGAAAATAACAACAGAGTAGAGAATTAAATGGTAATGCAAAGTAGGGTAAATGTACCTTGCACCAGAGTCAATCAGAGATTTCCACTCGGCATCTAGGGTAAGCTTTCTGAATGCTCTCCTCAGTTTCCCAAGTACAATCTCGCGGATCTCCACTCCATTGCACTTTGACTAAGTGAACCTTCTTATTCCTCAGCTCTTTGGTTTCTTTGCCGATAATCTTTAGCGGCTCTCTTCTCACAGCTAATTCTGGAGTAATTTCAATATCCTGCTGAGCTGCTTCTTCGACGATCAAGTCTGGATCATGAACGTGCTTTCGGAGTTGAGATATGTGAAATACATCATGAACTCCACGCAACCAATCAGGCAATTTAACCCTATAAGCGAGAGTTCCGATCCGTTCCAGAATAGGAAACGGACCAATGAATTTGGGCGCCAACTTTCCAGTTTTACCGAAACGGATAACTCCTCTCATCGGCGATACTTTCAAATATACATAGTCGCCAACAACAAAGGATATATCTCTTCTTCTTCTATCGGCATAGCTCTTTTGTCGGCTTTAAGCGGTGAGTAATCGCTTCTTAATGAAATCGACTTTGTCGGCGGCTTCTCGGATCATATCAGGACCCAACACAAGTCTATTACCTGGTTCGACCCAACAAGCAGGGGATCGACACGGTCTACCATACAATGCTTCGAATGGCGACATTGTCAGACTCGCCTGGTAGCTGTTGTTATATGAGAATTCAGCCAAATGCAGATGGTCTTCCCATGATCCACCGAAATATATAACACAAGCCCGCAATAGATCTTCTAAAATACGATTCACCCTCTCAGTCTGACCGTCTGTCTGAGGATGATAAGCGGTGCTTAAGTTCAACTTCGTTCCCAGCTCGACTTGAAATGCTTCCCAAAATTTGCTAGTGAATATTGTATCTCTATCACTGACTATACTGAGCGGCACTCCATGTAGTCTAAATATTTCCTTGAAGTAAATCTGTGCCAGACTCTGAGCAGTTCTGTTTGATCTGACAGGTATGAAATGGGCGGTCTTCGTGAAGCGATCTACGATCACCCAAATACTGTCATTTCCTTTTCTGGTTCTGGGCAGACCATCAATGAAATCCGTAGAAATATGTTCCCACTTCCATCCAGGAACTTCTAGTGGTTGTAACAATCCAGCCAGTTTCTGTTGGTCGCTTTTGACTACCTGGCAAGTAGGGCATCGGCTAACATATATTGAAACGTCTCTTTTCATAGCCTTCCACCAGAATGTTCGTTTGAGATCGTTATACATTTTGGCCACACCAGGATGGATACTCAGCTTGGACTTGTGGCACTCGTCTAACACTTCCCTTTTTAATTCTAGGATATCAGGAACACAAATCCTTCCTTTCAACCTCAAGGTCTCGTCGTTATCTATTTGAAAACACGAGGGTTCGCCTTTCTGAATCCTTTTAATCATATCCTTAATAAAGTTATCCTCCTTCTGAAGAATAGATATTTTTTCAATCAAGGAAGTCGTGATAATAAAGCTAGCGATCATTACATTCTTTCGGCTCAGCGCATCGGCCATGACATAGTCTTTCCCAGGAGTATATATAATTTCAAAGTCATATGCTGCTAGAAACTCCAGCCAACGTTGCTGCCTCAGATTCAAGTCCTTCTGAGTGAACAGATACTTCAGCTACTGATGATCTGTAAACAGTTCAAATCTCTCACCCAAAAGATAGTGTCTCCAGATTTTCAAGGTGAATACGATAGCCAACAACTCAAGATCGTGAGTTACGTAGTTCTTCTCGTGCGGCTTCAGCTGACGGCTAGCATAAGCAATCACTTGACCCCTTTGCATTAACACTGCGCCAAGGCCTTCTCTAGAGGCATCAGTCCAGATTTTTAAATCCTGGTTGCCATCGATGATGGTTAACACTGGAGCAGTCGTTAGTCTTAACTTTAGCTCTTCAAAAGCCTCCTCACTTTCTGGAGTCCATTTGAATTTAGAGTGCTTCTTTGTAAGCTTCGTTAAGTGACCAGATATCTTCGAGAAGTTTTTAACGAACTTCCAGTAATAGCTAGCCAAATCGAGAAAACTGCGGACTTCAGTGGGGGTGCTAGGCTGCTTCCAGTTTTGAATAGCTGTGATTTTGCTTGGATCCACAACAATTCCTTCTTTTGATACGACGTGGCCCAGAAATTTTACTTCATCTTGCCAGAATATACATTTGGAAAACTTTGCTTTCAACACATTCTTTCTGAATATTTCCAGAACCTGTTCCAAATGATTTTCATGTTCGGCCTTTGATTTAGAGAAGATTAGAATATCGTCAATGAAAACCAGAACAAATTTATTCAAAACCCCTCTGAACACTCTATTCATCAGATCGACGAAATAAGCAGGAGCGTTACATAAGCCGAACGGCATTACTAACCACTCATAGAATAGGTCGGGACCTCTGAATGCTGTCATTGGAACACACTCTTCGGCAATTCGAAGTTGATGGAAGCCTGTAGCTAGGTCCATCCTTGAGAATACTTGTGCGCCATTTAATCGATTCAACAAATCATCAATCCGCGGCAATGGATATTTGTTTTTTATTGTCTGTTTGTTCAGATCACGATAATCCACACATAGACGTAGAGTACCGTCAGATTTCGGGACAAAGACCACTGCTGCACCCCAATCAGAGAAACTAGGCCTGATCAGACGCTTCCATACTAGTTGTCGTGTTTGATTGTCTAATTCCTCTTTCTCTTTCAAGGACATTCTTCGAATAGCGTGAACTACCGGCCTTGCATTCGGAATTAAAGCAATTTTGAAATCTATTTCTCTCTGCGGGGGTAAGCGAACAACTTCTTCAAACACATCCGCATAATTTTTGACGATAGGAATATCTTTGATGAGGTCGGGAATATTCTTTGTGACTTCTGGGATATTTTCTATTTGAACTGGAGAAACATCGAGAGCTGACCAGAAATCTTTTCTATTTGAATTCATGCCTTCACATGGTATGGTTATATAATTCCCCGATTGGGCCTTTGCTTTAACCACTCTCTCAGCGCATCTAACCTCTGCTTCATATTTGGTTAGCCAATCCAATCCCAGAATAAGATCGAATTCATTAAAATTCATGACGATAGAGATAATAGGGAATTTATAGCAAGAAAAAGAGACAGGTACTGCACAAATCCAACTGAGATTGATGGAACCCCCAACTGGATTTTGGACAGTCATGGGCTCTTTGAGCTTCTTCAAATTCAAATCCAGTTTCTTGACTGCACTCTTTGCAATAAAGCTTCGTGACGCGCCTGTGTCAAACAGTACTTTTACTGGAATGTTCTTGACATTGAACGTGCCTTCTAAAACATCAGACCTCCCTTGCCTATCTGAGGGCTCAAAAGTTTCTGCTACTTCATTTATATGTACTGCCTCAGGTTTCTTTGAGAGTTGACACTCCCGTGCAATATGACCTGCTTGACGATACTTATGGCATCTCCTTTCCCCATGTGGGTTCTTTTGTTTCAAAGTGCGCTTATATCCACTCTTGATCTGTTTCTCTAAAGATCGGCAACTTATCGAGAAATGTCCTCGCCTATTGCAGTTATTGCATACGGCGGTCGTTACGGGTTCTTTCCCAGATCTGGCCCTCTTCCGATTGACTTTGGGTTTGTTACTGACCTCAGACATCGTACTGGCCTCCGGACGATCAGTTTCAGACTCCTTTTTATTACTAGAACAGACTTCCTCTTCGTCCCGCAACATTCCTTTATTATGGAGATCTTCATACTGATAAGCCATGTATATCATTTCAGAAAAAGGAAGCTTCACATTCCTCAGCACACTATTCTGATATCTCTTTGCAGGCCATGAATAAATCTCAGATTTTTCCTCTTTGGATCTTGAATCAGATGAGGAGCAAAGTGAGCAAGTTCGTTGAATTTCCTATGATATTCTGGAATGGTCATATCACCTTGTATCAAATAAGAAAATTCATCACATAATCGCTCGGTTGCTTCGGGAGGAGTAAATCTTCCTAGGAAAATCTCTTTGAATCTATCCCAGTTGATATCACCTTCTGGATTATCTTTTATGATTGTTTCCCACCATATTAAAGCTTCTCCATTGAGCGCCCAAGATGCTACTAATCTTTTCTGGTCGTCTCTCAGCTGGAAACGCTCAAATATTCTTTCTGCAGAGCTCACCCAAGCTTGAGTTTGAATAATAGATTCATTGCCCGAGAATTGTGCTCCACCCAGATTTCGATATCTCTTAAATAGAGCCTCTAGATCGGGTTCTGCATTTCTCCTGTTTCTGACACTCATTTTTCTAGTACCTCTGCAAATGGCAGATCAAGTGTCAGGTCACAGAAAAGATAATTTCAAAACATAGAAACATATACTTCAAATGTAAATGTGTCTATCGAGGTGTAATTTCATTCTGCTTTACTCATACTAGGATATTGCTGATCATATCTATATAGAGTTACCTGTCCTAGAACACTACTGGTTCTATTTCTGACGAGTTCGTTCAAATGTTATATTCCAGAACTAAGCTTAACCAAAGCTCTGATACCAAATTAAGACGACCCCAAACCCCGTACTGATGGTGGCAAGGGTAATCCGTGGAATATAACACAGAAACAGATAATAGCAGAACAGAATTAAATAAATACACCATATAATGAACAATAGAATATACTGGATAAAGTAATCATCAGAGTTACACAGTATACAGGATCTTACTTAGTACAAATACAGTTCAGCTATACATAAATGTCTACAGCGGAAAACAAACAAAATATGTACAATAGGAGCTGAACAGCATAAAAAGAGATAAATGATAGAATCCATCTTCAGCTCCAGCTATCCAGAAATAACCAGTTAAACCTGAATACAAGGCTGCCCATGTAGAAAAAGGGGCACCCGAGTTTGAAAGTGAAACAAACTACGAGTAAGTCATGGGACTGGTATGAGAAATCTACTCAACACATATATAATATGGCTAATCACAGGACCACGCCACTTTCGTGGAACGGGTTTACTCCATTGGATTGCCAGTGCTTTAAAACAAATCATTCTTTTAACCATCGCAATGCTTTTTATAAAAATGAAGCCATTATAAGACTCAGTTCCCATCACACAATGCAACGCAAACCGGAGGATAGAGTTTTTACCTTATAACAGCCAAAATATGCTTGATACGAATAAAACAAAAGCATTTGATATTATTGCTAGTGTTTATATGTTTTGAAAACAATTTCAAATCATAACTATCAATCATAGACGGCATTATTGCCCCATACCACTATGTCGTCATATATAGGTATACAATCGAAACCGCACAGTCACGTATTTGGAAATTGGATTTCCGTCATGAACCAAGGCAAAAGATAGTCCTTACCGATTTCGTGACTCTCTAGCCCGAGCCACAGAAAAGTACTCAGTCAAGCCTTTGGAGCAACAGGGCCGGTCCACCGATGTGGATTAAAATGCCTGAACAATACGTTTCCCCACCCTTTGGGCGTAAACGAGCCAACGAATGACTCCATCGGTCCCGGATCGTCCGATCTAACCGAGGCGCCTCGCAACAGCAACAACCACATAGGTGAAAAGTATATAAATGTCAGGGCTGGTAGGTCACTGACACCACCCTAGCTAGAAAGAAACGCATGCCCTCCCTGAGGTCCTTCTCCCGTTTCTGGTTCATACCGGGGTGTGAGGCTCGCGATTTTACGTTATACACAAAGCTACGCCACACAGGCGGGGCTTTGATCATCACCACAAGACTTTTCTTTTCAACAGAAGCCCTGATCATTTGCCACTTAGGCATGCCACACTAGCAATTCATGCCATGCGACTGATGTCCATCGATACACAACCTCTGAGCTCGTGCGTCTCAGAGAAGGGCGTTAAGCAAAAGAATAAATTCTCCGCCGCCAAACAGATGTATATTTAATAGAGATCAATCAACACAGAATAAAATCCAATGTCAGACACACAGTCCATTTACAAGTCCGTTCTGGGTCTGAACGAAACCGGAGGCACTTAATACCTCGCAAACCCATCGATCACCACGTACGTCTGGACGATCACCACTCATTATCCATATTTCGGGATGCCTCCCAATCAGGACCTCGGTTACCATCCAAACGAGGTGAAGATCTCCGGTCTTCGACCATTGTCTTCATCTTCGACTTTCAATCGCCGGTCAATTATTTGAAATAAGGATTAACTCGGCCTTTTAAAATAATTCACGTATTTTTAGAATTTCAAATCAATTTATTTCAATGGTTAAATCAATCGACAACACCAACTTGTTCTTTAATGTATTTTTCACACCAAACACATTCAACCGTAAAAAGCCACATAAATCGAGAAAATTCAGTTTATTTCCATTCCATATCATTTATGATAATTTATAACAATTTATCGCTATTTTTATTTATTTTAAAATAGCCAATTTAGTCAAAACGACGCTTCGGGCCATAACGCGGCCGTGGCGCTGTTTTTCTTCAGATTTGATTTACACATATCTGAAAATCTAACCGTTGGATCTTCACAAAATTTACATCATTAGAAAGGTATTTTCAAAACGAATCCAACGGTTCCAGTTTCGGGAAAATCCGACGGTCGGATCTCCCGGTACAATCGTTTGAAGTTTCGATTTCAAAATACGAACTGCAGCGTCGTTATTCGATTAAATATAATTATATATATATATAAATATAATCGATTCTGGCGCTGTTTTTCTTCATATTTGAATTAAACATTCCAGACAATCCAACCGTTGGATTTTTACAAAGTTGGTGCCGTTGGAAAGATATTTCCAAGGCGAACCCGACGGTTGCGGTTTCGGGAAAATCCAATGGTCGGATTTCCCGCACTAGTTGTTTGAAATCACGGTTTCAAAACACAAACTGCACGGCCACGTTTCGTTTTAATTTTATTTATATTTATATATTTATATAAATATAGTTCATTCAACAATTTCAATATCGTTTTCACTTCAAATATTTCACTAACGCCTTTAAATTTTGGAAAATTTCTCCATAACCTCCTTTGTACGGGAGGGGCTGGGAAAATTCCCAAATAGCCACACGAGCATCTCATGTCAAAAAGAAAAGAAAAAGCCAAGCGGCTAGCCAACAGGCTCATAAAATCATCACCTAAACAAAACAGTACATGTGTACCTATTTGTCGGGCACAAAATTTTATTCCTCTTCTCTAGCCCCTTTTGCTATAACCTGTTCAATAAATATACATGTACATATATACAGTTCTAATCACTTATCATTTTCCATTCAACTTCATATTTGATTCCATTTGATTTAAAAAACACTATTCATTCTAATGTTGCATGCAAAGGCAAAAATATATGATTAGCTAATTAATGAATATTTCGACTCATGCATATTTATTTGAACGAGTTGCTATTTTTAACACTTCACATTTCAACCATTCATGTATATAATAAAAATGTGATTTTTATTGTAAAACAATTCATTTCAAAATACGAATACCATTCAACATATGAATTTCTAATCAACGAATGAATATCGATCCAACACATGAAGGTTTTCTATAGTTTCTATATATAGATAAAAATGTGATTTTTATATTTAAAACACGAATACCATTCAACACATGAATTTCTAATCAACGAATGAATATCGATTCAACACATGAAGGTTTTCTATTCAACGAATAAATATAGTTTCAGCAAATGAAAATAATTCAAACACATGAATATTATTCAAAATTTCGGCAGCATAACGGCAGGGTAGTTAAAACCGGGACCGTCCCTAGTACGGCTCCTCGCTCTACCTTAAAACCTCGCGGTTTTTGACAATGGGGATCATGCATCTAGTTCGCACGAAGGCGGCATGTATATATTTATTTCATTTCCACAAACTAATCCTATGGTGGTTTTCCAGCTAAATACCCCCTGAATTCCGTGTTTGGATCGACCCCATCTATTAATGCCATCAAAATGGTTGGCTCATAAGGGTCGCTTATTTCAGTAACTACTAAGTTGAAACGGTCTAGGTATGACTTCAGGGGTTCGCCAGGAACCTGCTTGATTCTGGACAGCTCAATGACGCTTTTAGCTTTCCGAGCATGAAGCCAGAACTGGTTCATAAAACGTTCATTTAGTTCTTTAAAGCTTAACACTAACCGAGGAGAAAGTCATGTGAACCACATCTACACAACATCCTCTAGATACATCGGGAAGGCTTTGCATTTCACTACATCGGGGGCTGTCGCAATGTTCATATACCAGGAATATCTCATCAAATGTTGTCTTGGATCTGTTCTTTTGGCATATTGGGCCATTTGTGGCAGATTAAATCGTCGAGGAAATTGGAAATCCAAGATGTCATCGGTGAATTGGGTGCGACTACGCTCAATACCCCAGTCCTTATTAGTGTAGCATCGACTATCGGCCATGATCTGCTGCACCACCGCTTCCACTTCTGCGTTGGTCAAAGCTGGTTCAGGATCTATGCTTCTATCTCTTCTAATACATCCAGTGCCTACGTCAAGCGACGCTCTTTGGTTTTGAGTTGTGGCTGAACTTCCTCGCCCTCTACGATCCCGGTCATTCACGGGACGCGTGGGCTGGAGAAGCTGCGCCTGAGTGGGATTAGTGATGTTTGGATCTCTGGGAAGGACATGTGATCCTCGCATCGGTAGCGGTGTTGGTTCTCTCAAACTCAGATCATCAAACGCGGGCTGATTCCTCACAGGATCCTAACACTCCAAATGTCAACTAGTCCAGATTCTCGGGCCTTTCAGACGGCCTCCTCTGACGCGGGCGCTCTTCTTCTGAAGATGATGAATGATCTGTAGTAGGATGATGAGTTGGAGCGGACACTCTTTGTCTACGAAGCTCACTTATTTCCTTGCTCATAACTTTCATGTTCTCCCTCATAAGAACGCTATCATGTTTATGAACCTCCAAAGCATCCCTGGTGCTCTCTAGCATATCAAGTAAGCATGAGAGATCCATATGTGTAATAGGTGCACTGGGTGTGGGCTGATCACTGGTTGTTGCAGCTGGCATCAAAGCATTGACAGGAGCTCGAGTAGAAGTACCAACATCTGCCATATTTGGTTCGGATCGGGTCGCAATCACATCCTCGGATTGGGACTGGGAAGAATGATCAACAATGTTCTGGGTCTCGATCCGGTTCGGGTCGGTATTCTTTGTTCGGTTCAGAGCTTCTACCTCGGATCAGATTAGGGACACTCTCCCTGACCTGCTCGGACCCGAACTTTGTCCCCTTGATCTAGTGATAATCATAGCTTGTTAATCTCCACTCACCTCGTTTTCCCGAGCACTCTGCACTTCTTTTTCTTTCGTCTTGAAATCCGACTCTTTCGAAACTGGTCAGAAAACTTCCAAAAACGCTGAAGAAAGTGGATTAACTTCTTCGAACCTAAGGGTTCAAATAGTAGAACAATAATCCAATATGCTGAGAATTCAACTTCTCGGTGAAAGCACCAAAATGTTAGACCTTAAACAGGTTCTAACACCCAAACAAACGATAATTTCAAATAAAATGGAAAGAAAAACGATTGATGATGTGAGTACAAATACAGTGCTGAATTTCACTCAATCTCTCTAATACAATTGATAATTTCACTCGATGTTTGATGAAATATGCTCCAAAAGTTGATAGTGATCTGAATGAAGCAATGGAATTCGGTAGTTATGAGAGATTGACTCTATATTATGCCCAAAGACCCTTCCTAATGGTGCTGATTGGTGTATTTATTGGCAAAAATCTAGCCTGGTTCGGAGTCATGTGGCACTCATCCCGATCAGTTCGGGCTAGGCATGCTTCAGGATGATGACAACGCACTGAGATTGTGGATTAGTGGGAATAAACCGTTCCCGTTTTATAGGAGAACGTGGAGTGTTTCTGCTGTGCTGGCCCTCCTCGGTTCGGATCGGAGCTTCAGATGGGAAGTTCGGGTCAGAAGTTTCCGAACCGATTGGATGTACCTTCTTATTGCCATCTTCTAGTCTGTTTGTCTAAAGTAAGGGGGTTCGGTTCGGGGGTCTCCGAACCTATCCGAATTCTTGCTATGAGTTCTTCCTTCAAACTTATTCGTTGAATAATCTCTTAGCTTTGTGTAGCTCGATCACAAAGCGGGCTAACATAATCCAAAATCATTTTCGAATCATATAAAACAGCTCAATGGGTTCCAAAATATATATAAAGTAAAATATCTAAAATATATATTTTAAATAAAAGAATTTAAAAAGATAAAATGTATATATATACATAGTAAGAATAACTTGGAAATAGTTTTAAGTAAAGTAATTAAAAAGGATTAAAGCATGTTTTATATCTCCAAACCATTCAAATTCACTTCCCAATTCCCGTTCCCATCTGTATTATTACAATTCGGTCTAGTTATGCGAAACACACCAAATTGTGTGAAATAGACAAATTTAGTATATTATATGAAATAATATATTCATTTCATGACAATTTCACATGTAACAAAGTTATATAATCAATGGGTCCACAGTCAGGTTTAACACACAATCAATTCATAATACAACATATGAATATAAATACGATAACAATCATATTGATGAATCCTATTAGATTCCTCAAACCTGTCCCCCTGCATCACAGCTCATATCAGCATTTATATATATATATATATGTGTGTGTGTGTAATATAATTCAACATTAACTAATTCATATAAGATGAATCTTCTGCTAACGCAGATAGTGTCAAAGGATCATCTGTTCACAGACGGAAATTAATGTATATCGACAACTGCCAATAAAGCAATAAATCACCCAAACAATCAGTTGTATATATAAATATGTAAATAACAGTCAATACTATTATATGGTACAATAGTATAGCAAAAAGCATGAGTTAAACTCACCATCCATTCTAATCGTTGATTACAAGATATTTTATCTAATATCAAACAGGCTTTTGAAATTAGATAAAATTCCAGACTCTCTAAAATGTTACCAATCCACTGCTAACGCGTAGTGTTTTGCTATGATTCCAATGCAACTTACGGTTCGTCAATCGGATGCCGAACGAACTAGATATGGGTATTATAAGTTAATAAGTGATTAAAATATAATTAACTTAAATTAATTATAAATAATCCTCATCCCTCAAACACGTGCACAACACCTTCCACCTTTCCCGTTCTTTATTTTCAAAACCCGCCTCTTCCTGCAACAATACACCCACCATAGACCGTGCTTTGACCGTCGCATCTCGTCACTCCGACCACCTGCCGACGTTGCCTCCACCACCACTACACTTCTCACCTCTGTTCGCACCTTCTCGCCATCCTCACCCTCAACTCAATCACCCCCTATTTCTGACCTATTGTTACTTTCGACCCCCCCCCCACTGTCGCTTTTCACTACCAATTGCCGGAGGCCCCCTTGATGTATCTACCCGGTCCCCCTCACCGTGCTGAACTCAACCGCACAGCACCTCTGGCCTCACGAATCAATTTCCGTTCACTCCCTTGCTAGTTATGAAAAAATGTCGATGCTTGGAAGTTTGCATTGCACCTAATTTCAACCCCACCAAGCTGAAGTTTACACCCCTACGATCGAAAAAAACCCCAATCTCACACGATTTCAGTGAGTAGCAGTGTAAATTTAATTGATGGAAAGATGGGAAGAGGAGGCAGTTTGATATTTGGTTTGTCGTAGAATTGATTTAGGTCATAAGGGAGAGGAGTTAACGTATATTTATAAGCAAAGGAGGTTAGATATTTTGATGATATATTTTTAATATAATACTCATTTATATTACCGTCAATGTTCTAAGCTCGCCACGACCACAAAACAATTCCGAATTTGATGAAATTTGTCAGCCTGCTATAATTCAATATTCAGGATTCGATGAATCTAGTTTCGTCGAATTCCGAACCCATTTGTAAAAACAGCTATTTTAATGTGTTATAAAATCTAATTAATATTTAACCGATTTAAAAACACTTCTATTCATCGATAATAAATTAATATTATCATTCACATTCAATTAGAATTTTTCATATGCTTCTAAATCAATTTAATTCCATATCAAATTCTAGATTCGATTCGGTTATATTAAATAACTTGTATTTTCTGAGTTCAAGTTATTCAACTTCTAATTCAATCACATTCATATTTAAATAAATTAAAAATTCCGGTACTAAAAATTTGGGTCATTACATATATATACCCACATATATTTTTTTCCTTACATGTACATACACATATTTTTCTCTTAGAACATGCATTCTTTTAGTTGTCCCTCTTAAAATAAAAAACATGACATTGGCGAGACTCGAACTCCTGACTTCTACCTTAGAAAATGCGTGCTTTATCAACTCATCTAACTTAGCTTTTGTGTACAAGACTAAAAACATAGGTAGTTATTGTTCTTGTTTGTGTTTCTTATATCTTGTTTTTCACGTTTATTCTAAAACTTCATTTAAAGATATCTTCTCCGTTTTAAATCTGGTTTCTACAAACCATAGGTAAATCGATCAGAAAATTATCATGGATGCAATGACACAAGTTAGGTGAGTTGATAAAGCATGCACTTGATGAGAAAGTCATCATGGATGCAATCGATCAGAATATCTTCTCCATTTTATTATTTAATTTAAAAATGTTGGGCGTTACATAAAATAACAGTAAGAAGGGAGGGAAGTTTTTCTCTCCTTAGTAAAACATACGTACAGTATTTTTTTTCAAATGTCAGAAGCTTCCCTTTCCACATAACAAGATTTTTGGCTTTTTCTTACCCCCAATTTTAAATCGGTGTAATTAAGCCTTTCAATAAGATTACACCTCTTAACACATGATTATGTTTTAACAAATATCCTTTTTTAACATTTCAACACCTACTTAGCATTAAACTAACCATATTAATATTATGTAGCATATTAAAATCTTTTTAACAAATATTTAACAAAAAGTTTCAACTTGTTAACACATAAACTTACATTTTCTATTTAAATTGTAAACTTTATCCTTTTAGATAAAAACTCACATTTTAAGTTTAAAATTACACACACCCCATTATTTTAACACAAATAATTTATACAACCATATTAAAATTATTTTACCTTATATATATTGAATTCAAATCAATCTCTTAAATTTCTTATTCTAATATAACACAAAATTCCACAAACATCGTCGTTATTGCCCGAAAATTCATTTTAACAACAATTTACAGTTAATTTCATCTTACCACAATTCAACATTATTTTATCAGCCTACAAATCGATTTATCCATTTCCAAACACGATTTTAAAAACTCTTTTATTTATTTTATAAATTTCAACAACTTAAATTTTCCGAACACAAATTCAGAAATTACTAGTTGTCTTGTTAAAACAACTTAACATTTCACACTAAAAATATATTTTTTACATAAATATTGATTGTTAATCAACATTTTATATTTTTAATGTTCATTTAAACCATTCAAAAGTAATTTAAAAACGCGGATTAGAATAAATTTTCTTATAATTCTAAATGAACTTAATTTATTCTAATACACACAATTTCTTGCAAGTTAGAATTATTTTATTTCTCCATCTAACATTATTATACGAGTTAGTCTTCCAAACTTATATTATTCATCTCCTCAAGCTTTAAAATTACAACGCACAGTATGATCTGCTATCCTTGAATACCCAAAATCCCGAATTGTTACAAAAACCATCTCCCACATATAGGCACACACAACCCATGCACTCACTCAACTAACCGAAGATCAACACCATCTCTCAACTAATGGACTTTAGCAGTGAACTTCTCTCTGCAATCTCGACCTGCTTCAGCTTGATTTTCCTTCAATCACTCGAAAATTGAATCCCTAGTTTATTTCCTTTACGTCAATCCTCTTTGATCACAACCGCATAACACTAAAACAAGCTCAGTGTATCTAGTTTCATGATCTTTTAGTGGTCTAAGCTCTTGATTTGGACTTACGAAAAGAGGTATTTTAATTTCTAAGTTATAGGAAAATAAAAGGAGAGAAGGAAAGTCAAAAATGAAGAATAGTTGTTTGTTTATACATTTCCAACACTTCTCGATACATAATCTCTTTTGTATATGAACCACGAATGACATTAACAAAAATACGATCGTGCACAAAAATGTGATACGATCTCGAAATAATAACAAAATCCATTAGTTATTTTATTCTATGGAATTTCAAAAATATCATCATTTGCCTAAAAAATACGTCTAAGGAAAATCAATTGTTTTCTAAATTAAATAATAAAGAAAAGTCATATAAATTAAATTAAATATATATCTTTGGTATTCATTTTTTTAATAATTGATTTTCTTATTATTTATTATATTCGAATCAAATTTGAGTATTTAAATAGACTAAATATTCTCATTTGAAATGCTTAAAAACTATGGGTCCAAAATGGATCATAATGAGGACTTTAAGTTGGTAGAGATGACCATGTAATACTTCTCCATGATTCTAATCTTGAATATGCACCTATTCACCAATTAAAGAATTAACAATAAATTAATCCTTTATTTTTATTTTCATAGTACCGCCCTATCTTTGGGAAAGAAGAGTAGGATTGAAGCAAAATAGATATTTCTGTGAAAGAAAGAACGTATCATTAATTTTATAATCAACAAAGTCAAAGGGCTCGTGTTTACGGTTTACCCATCTATGGAGACTAGGCCAAGATAATTTTTCTCCGTTGGCTACTTATTTATCTGCTACCTTTGTTACCATCTTCATTTCTCCTTTTCCTTCATTTTACCTAGCTTTTCTCATTATTATGTAAATCGTGTATCTATGTGACGGCCCGCCCCGCACCAACCGACATTTACTCCAAAAGTGCGTTGTACACATGTCTAGTTAGCACGGGACGGTCGTCAGAAGGAAAGGGAAGAAGGAAATGAACTAACAAGGAACCTGTAAAATGTCTCACAGCGCATGGAATAAAATATAATAACAACATACTTGACATAAAACAGGTGAGATAGTGCATAAGCTGAAAGCAACTAACATAGCAGTGGAAAATCCAAGTACAGCTTAAGATCCAAAGTTAACATTATTACAACTTTTCAAACTGTCTCAAAAGCAAAAGCAAGATAAAGGAGGTACACTACTAATGCCCAAGTAGTGACCACCAACGACACAGGGAGAATATATATATATATCATACGTGGAAGCCTCCTGCCCGCCTCCGAATCAGCTACTCGCGCATCACCAGCTAACCTGTCTCTAGTCTGCTCGTGTGAGCACCCAGAGTAATAAGAGGAGACATAAAACTCTGGGTCAGACATAAAGCCTAGTATGAGCGATAAGCATCTAAACAGAACAATAACAGGTAGACTAAAACATACCTAGACCTGGACCTGCAACCAAAGAGTTAGCACTACATACTGTACAACACTCTAAGGTGCCATTTCAAATGGTGTAAAGAAAAAGGGGGTGGGGGTGTGCATGTCATAGTGATGGCAAACAATCAAACATAGCAACCATCCTCACATCTCTCACTCAGTGCATAAAGCATACAATATTCACCACTTCGATCACCCAACATACCTTGCTATGATCACTTTGCCCCATGAAGTCAAAAATGGCTTCACTGCACTGATACATAGCCACTAATCCTTTGCTATGTCCACTTTGCCCCATGGAGTCGTAATGACCCCACTGCACTGGCTCATAGCCTCATTAATCCTTTACTATGTCCACTCTGCCCCATGGAGTCACAATGACCCCACTGCACTGGCTCGTAGTCTTATTACGCATCACTTTGCCCCTCGAGTCATAATGACTCTACTGCACTGATAACGTAGTCTTGCTATCATCACCTTGCCCCTCGAGTCATAATGACTCTACTGCACTGATAACGTAGTCTTGCTACCATCACCTTGCCCCTCGAGTCATAGTGACTCTACTGCACCGATAAGTAGCCCATCATCCATTTTCAGTGGTGAATCGAAGTTATGAACGTCGACAACTCCTTAGCACACGTCCCGCAGCAAAGCCCAACCATGAAGTGAACTCATTGGTTCCCAACTGGATCCTGAGCTCTAACTTCCATTTGGACTACCTTTGCATCTCGGGTTATTGGTTATCATCGGATCGGTTCGGATCTCCCCCCTAGTCATCAGTTCGGGTCTTCTGCTCGTACTATGTTGATCGATCTTCATGTTCGGTTCGGATTGGTCACATCACTTCGGTTCGTTTCGGGTGTTGCTCCCGGTTCGGTTCTCCTCGTGCTCTCCGATCCCACGCTACGCCCCTTCGGTTGTGATACTCCAGTCCGATCCCACTCCTAGTTCTTGTCTGATCCGATCCAGCTTCACTCCAATTCGATCCGGTCCGGGCCTTCCTTCTCGCCCTAGCATTTGCTGGAGACGCTACCACTTTGGCTCGGTTCGGCTATCCGATCCGACCCCCTTATCCGATCCGGATTCCTGTAGCATTTCCTGCAACTTTTCCAGCGAGTGTTTTACGCTATTCGACGGCGTTTTCGACCATTCTAACTATTCAAATCAATCACAAAGCATGCCACAAAGTCATAGCAACAAGTAGAAGTGACCTCAAACACCAAAACATCAGTATGATAGGTTAAAATGGATCAAACATACCAAAACCCCCATATTTCCCCTTAAGCACGTTTAGGTGAAACTAATGATGTGATTAGCAAAACTTAACCAAATTAACCCAAATTCATATCAGAGGTCTAAAACATCATTTCGAATTTTATAAATATTTTTCCAGAATTTTATCATGTTTAAATTCGCTAATTAACACTAATTACCCTTAATTAGCCATAATTAGTGAGGAACTACGCAAATCACTCACCTTAGCCACAAATAAGACTTAGATCTGAAGTAAATCTCTGATTTGGTGCGAATCCCAATGCTAAACAACAACTCTAATGTAGATTTGGTGAAGTTCTCCCTTGATTTGATGTTGCTAAGCTTAATCCCTGATTAGAAGATGATTTGGAGGTGATTTAGAGGTTGGAGGCCATTTTTAGGGTTTCTTGGAGATAAATAGAGGCTAGAAAACTGAAATGGAATGAATCTCTAACTCCTTTCAGCCTCCCCATAACCCTAATCCCGAAATGGGTTATGGGCCCATTCACTAATTACCCTATTTGGCTCGGTTAAGCAGTTTTTCACCTTCCAAACCTTATTTCAGCCATATCTCCCAAACGGTAAGTCCGTTTTTCACATGTGACCACTCTACGGAACGGTAAACCATCAAACGAAACTAATGGTAGTGGTTTCAGGTCAAAATTCCTTTCCAATCAAAATTTATGGCCGAAAAAAATCAGCTAGGGGCAAAACGGTCATTTAAAAATCAACAAAAATCATGAACATGGGAAATGACTCTAATGGTTGTTTCCCAAAGTTACATGACCATACGACTTCATATGGGAAAGAAATAAATATTCTACGATCCTCCGATGCGTAGAATGCGGGTTGTTACATTCTCCCCCCTTAAGAAATTTCGCCCCCGAAATTTCCTAACTAAAACACACAAAGGGTCCCGCACGCCTATCAACCATAAAACAACAATCAAACATGCAAAACAAGTGAAACAAGTCTATCCTAGCATGCGGAATAACTAAATTACAAGGTAAATCTTACCAGGCAAAGAGTTCTGAATACGTCTTTCTAATGCTCTCTTCTGTCTCCCAAGTACAGTCATTCTCGTTCTCGCCCCACTGAACCTTGACTAGCTTCACCGCCTTCCTTCGATGTTGCTTCGTATCGCGCTCGACAATACGAATCGGCTTGCGGTGCCCAACCGCCTCTGGTTCTACTTCGAAGTCCTCTAACTGATCAGGTGAAATAGTCAAATCTGGGTCATGTACGAACTTCCTTAGTTGGGAAACATGAAATATGTTGTGAACTCCCGCCATCTTCTCTGGTAAGTCAACTCTATACGCCAAATTCCCAACTTGTTCAAGAACGGGGAATGGGCCAACACATCTTGGTGCCAACTTGCCTCTCCTGCCAAATCGTATCACGCTCTTCAACGGAGAAATCTTGACAAACACCAAGTCACCAACGGAGAATTTCAAGTCTCTTCTCCTTTTATCAGCATAACTCTTCTGCCTATCTTGGGCAGCCTTCATTCGTTGTTGAATGGTCTTAATCTTATCTGAAGTTTCCCTCACCACATCTGGTCCAAGCATAAATTTCTCGCCAGTCTCTATCCAACATGATGGTGAGTTGCACGGTCTTCCGTACAAAGCTTCATATGGAGCCATACCGATACTGGATTGGTAGCTATTATTATATGCAAACTCTACTAGATGCAAATGGTCATCCCATGATCCACCAAAATCCAATATACATGCTCTCAAGAGATCTTCCAATATACGATTCACCCTTTTCGTCTGACCGTCGGTCTGAGGATGATATGCGGTACTGGGATGTAATTCTGACCCTAGAGCCTCTTGTAAGCTCTTCCAAAACCCACTAGTAAACAACGGGTCTCGGTCACTCACAATGCTTTTAGGTAATCCATGAAATCTCACTACCCACTTCATATACAATTCTGCTAACTTAGCTGCCGTTCTGGTCGATTTGACTGGTATAAATCTAGCACTCTTAGTCAATCGATCCACAATTACCCAAATGTTATCATGTCCCGATCTAGTCCTCGGTAAACCATCGATGAAATCCATCGAGACTTGCTCCCATTTCCATTCGGGAATTTCTAATGGTTGCAACAACCCACTAGGCTTCTTTTGCTCGGCTTTAACTAGCTGGCAATTCATGCATTTGGATATAAACTTCCCAACGTCTCTTTTCATCATTTCCCAATAGTAAGTCTGCTTCATGTCTCGATACATCTTATTACCACCGGGATGTATAGTCAGTTTTGAGTGATGACATTCTCTAAGCACTTCATCTCTCAAACCATTCACGTTGGGTACAACTAGTCTTCCATTCTTTCTAAGCCATCCATCCCGATCAAGCCCATACAAACTCATCTCTTCACCGTCGATGTTCATCTCTAACTTGGAGATGATTTCCAATAGATTAGGATCGTCCCTCTGGCTGGAACCAATCCGCTCTATCAAAGTGGGTATGATCGCCAAACTAGCTAGCACTTCTAGATCCAATTCGCACTTTGGTCTGAAATCAAACCCTGCAATATACTCCAGTTGCTTCCATTCAAGAAACATAGCCCCTAAACTGGCATGTCTCCTACTCAAGGCATCGGCTACTGCATTACCTTTCCCAGGTGTGTATGCGATATCAAAATCATACGAAGCCAAGAACTCTAACCATCTCTGCTGACGGAGATTCAGATCTTTCTGAGAGAAGAGATACTTTAACGACTTATGATCGGTAAACAACTCAAATCTTTCTCCCATGAGATAGTGTCTCCACATCTTTAATGCAAACACAGTCGCTGCCAGTTCCAAATCATGGGTAGGATACTTCTTCTCATGCGGCTTTAGCTACCGACTAGCATAAGCTACAACCCTACCTCCTTGCATCAATACAACACCTAGTCCGGTACCACAAGCATCCGTGTATACCGTCATCTCTTCATTCCCTTTAGGAATGACTAATACTAGCGCACGCGTCAACTTTTCCTTTAGACTCTTGAATGCATTCTCACACACTCCGTCCCAGACGAAGGCCTGATTCTTCTTAGTCAACTGAGTCAACGGTGCTGCTATCTTGGAGAAGTCCTGGATAAACTTACGATAATATCCAGCTAACCCCAAGAAACTTATTACATCTGTTGCATTCTTGGGCATAGGCCAATCCTGTACCGTAGCCACCTTCGCAGGGTCCACGGCAATACCATTCTCTGAAACAACATGGTCCAACAATCTCACTTCCCTTCTCCAAAAGTGACACTTAGAGAATTTCGCTTTCAATTGGTGTTTCCTCAACACCTTCATCACTATCCTCAAGTGTCCCTTGTGTTCCTCCTCTGACCTCGAGTAAACAAGGATATCGTCTACGAACACAAGAACAAACTTATTCAACTGATCTCTGGATACTCGATTCATAAGATCCACAAAATAGGCTGGTGCATTGGTCAACCCAAATGGCATGACCAACCACTCATAGAATCCAGACGGCGTCCTAAATTCCGTTTTCGGAACACTCTCATCCGCTACTCGGAGCTGATGAAATCCTGTCGCAAGGTCCAACTGGGAGAACACTCTTGCTCCTTCCAGTTGATCAAACAAATCATCTATCCGCGGTAGAGGATACTTATTCTTCCTCGTTACCTTATTCAACTCGCGATAGTCCACAAACAAACGAAGGGAACCATCTGCCTTAGTGGCAAACACAACTGGTGCTCCCCACTCGGAGACACTTCTTCTAATAAATCCCTTCTTCAAAAGATTACTGACTTGCACCTCGAGCTCTCGCTGCTCCCTTGGTGCCATACGACGAAGTGGCATCACTATAGGTCTGGCATCTTTCACTAAATCAATATGGAACTCAATCTCTCGGTGTGGTGGAAGCCCGATCACCTCCTCGATGACGTCCGGATACTGGCCAACCACGGGCACGTCTGACAACTCATCATGCGGGATGTCGAGGGAATTTATAAAACTAGCCATTACCCCATCACTAGGTAGACTACCAAACACTATCCTCCGCCCATCATCCGCCCTAACTATCACCAAAAAGCCCTCACAGTCTACCACCACCCCGTATCTTTGGAACCAATCGACCTCCAATATAATGCCATACCCAGTAAAGCCCAAAACAAAGCAATCACAAACAAACATACATCCATGACTCGATAGGACCAAATTTCGGCAAATCATACTAAGGCTAGTCGAACCACCAATCGGGTTCGTCACAACCAACGGTCTATCAACTATCTCGGGTTCCAGTCCCAACCTATCTACCAGGTCACTAAATATGAAGGAATGGGAAGCCCCAGTATCAAACAAAACTCGAACTGGTACATCATAAATAGAAAGCATACCTTGAATAACGACATTTTTTCCTTTCTCCGCCGCAGTTGGGGCATTTGACGAAGAAGGAACAGCATCAATAGCATATGCTTTCACAATCTGCTTCTCCTTAAGAGGTTGCGGACACTTATCCTTATGATGTCCCACTTTTCCACAATTATAGCACTTCCTATCCGCTGGCTTGGCCCGACATTCTTTAGCATACTGGCCCTTCTTACCACAGCTGAAGCACTCAACTTCTTTCTTGTTCTTTTCTGGCCATCCTTAGATTGGCTCTGTTTCCTCTTATTCTGAGATCTATTCTTGCCTCCACCGCCTGCTTGCGGCTTCAGCCCTTCTGCAGATGCAGCCTCAGTCTTTGACTTAGGGTAAAGACTCTCTGATCTCAAAGCTTTCCCTACAATCGATTCAAAAGTCTCATCGATGTGGTTGATAAGCCTTTCCCCCAAGTATCCATCCAACCCAGTAATGAACTTCTCATTCTTCTTCTCAGGAGTATCGATAAGGGATAGTCCATACTTCAACAAAGTGTCGAACTCAGCAATATAGTCCGAGACTGCCCTAACATTCTGCTTGAGTTCCAAGAATCTCTTTAACAACACTGATTTCTGGGCAGCTGGAATGAACTTCTCGCTAAAGCGAGCCTTGAAATGATCCCAAGTAACCTGATCTTCTGGAGTAACTGTTCTAATGGCATTCCACCAATTCATCGCTCGCCCTTGCAGCTGACGAGACGCTAGCCTTCTCTTCATCGCATCCTCGATACCCAAGTCGTCGAAGATACGATGACAGCTATCCAACCAATCCTAAACATCTGAGGCCGACTCCGTTCCGTGGAACGGCTTCCCACCAAGGTTAGTGTAATCCTTGCACAACTCGGCGAAATCAACCCTAGGCACCTGCACTACTGGACCACCACCAATTCCGGGATTGGGAACTGCCCCTTGCACCTCCCTAAGCGTGTCTCTCATGAGGTCAGTAAACATCGCCCTCATGTCAGCAGCATTCCCATTATTGGCTCCCCTACTAGCACCTCTAGCATATCGGCTCATCGTCAATCTGTAAAAGGGGAAACGATTAACGACCCCATAATGATGCTAGTGCAGTACGACTTCATTCTTATACTACTAATAGTATATATATATATAGCTTTTGAAAAGCAAAGTAATCACAAATACGCTCTCTTATATACGTACTATCTATCCCTAGTGTCTTTCCCTAGGTTAACTACGCAACCTAGAGCTCTGATACCAAATGTGACGGCCCGCCCCGCAACAACCGACATTTACTCCAAAAGCGTGTTGTACACATGTCCAGTTAGCACGGGACGGTCGTCAGAAGGAAAGGGAAGAAGGAAATGAACTAACAAGGAACCTGTAAAATGTCTCACAGTGCATGGAATAAAATATAATAACAACATACTTGACATAAAACAAGTGAGACAGTGCATAAGCTGAAAGCAACTAACATAGCAGCGGAAAATCATAGTACAGCTTATGATCCAAAGTTAACATTATTACAACTTTTCAAACTGTCTTAAAAGCAAAAGCAAGACAAAGGAGGTACACTACTAATGCCCAAGTAGCGACCACCAACGACACATGGAGAATATCTATATATCATACGTGGAAGCCTCCTGCCCGCCTCTGAATCAGCTACTCGCGCATCACCAGCTACCTGTCTCTAGTCTGCTCGTGTGAGCACCCAGAGTAATAAGAGGAGACATAAAACTCTGGGTCAGACATAAAGCCTGGTATGAGCGATAAGCATTTAAACAAAACAATAACAGGTAGACTAAAACATACCTGAACCTGGACCTGCAACCAAAGAGTTAGCACTACATACTGTACAACACTCTAAGGTGCCATTTCAAATGGTGTAAAGAAAACGGGGGTGGGGGTATGCATGTCATAGTGATGGCAAACAATCAAATATAGCAACCATCCTCACATCTCTCACTCAATGCATAAAGCATACAATATTCACCACTTCGATCACCTAACATACATTGCTATGATCACTTTGCCCCATGAAGTCATAAATGGCTTCACTGCACTGATACATAGCCACTAATCCTTTGCTATGTCCACTTTGCCCCATGGAGTCGCAATGACCCCACTGCACTGGCTCATAGCCTCACTAATCCTTTACTATGTCCACTCTGCCCCATGGAGTCACAATGACCCCACTACACTTGCTCGTAGTCTTACTACGCATCACTTTGCCCCTCGAATCATAATGACTCTACTGCACTGATAACGTAGTCTTGCTACCATCACCTTGCCCCTCGAGTCATAATGACTCTACTGCACTGATAATGTAGTCTTGCTACCATCACCTTGCCCCTCGAGTCATAGTGACTCTACTGCACTGATAAGTAGCCCATCATCCATTTTCAGTGGTGAATCGAAGTTATGAACGTCGACAACTCCTTAGCACACGTCCCGTAGCAAAGCCCAACCATGAAGTGAACTCATTGGTTCCCAACTGGATCCTGAGCTCTAACTTCCATTTGGACTACCTTTGCATCTCGGGTTATTGGTCATCATCGGATCGGTTCGGATCTCCCCCTAGTCATCAGTTCGGGTCTTCATCTCATACTATGTTGTTCGATCTTCATGTTCTGTTCGGATCGGTCACATCACTTCGGTTCGGTTCGGGTGTTGCTCCCGGTTCGGTTCTCCTCGTGCTCTCCGATTCCACGCTACGCCCCTTCGGTTGTGATACTCCGGTCTGATCCCACTCCTAGTTCTTGTCTGATCAGATCCAGCTTCACTCCAATTCGATCTGGTCCGGGCCTTCCTTCTCGTCCTAGCATTTGCTGGAGACGCCGCCACTTTGGCTCGGTTCGGCTATCCGATCCGACCCCCTTATCCAATCCGGATTCCTGCAACTTTTCCAGCGAGTGTTTTACGCCATTCGACGGCGTTTTCGACCATTCTAACTATTCGAATCAATCAAAAAGCATGCCACAAAGTCATAGCAACAAGTAGAAGTGACCTCAAACACCAAAACATCAATATGATAGGTTAAAATGGATCAAACATACCCAAAACCCCATATTTCCCCTTAAGCACGTTTAGGTGAAACTAATGATGTGATTAGCAAAACTTAACCAAATTAACCCAAATTCATATCAGAGGTCTAAAACATCATTTCGAATTTTATAAATATTTTTCCAGAATTTTATCATGTTTAAATTCGCTAATTAACACTAATTACCCTTAATTAGCCATAATTAGTGAGGAACTACGCAAATCACTCACCTTAGCCACAAATAAGACTTAGATCTGAAGTAAATCTCTGATTTGGTGCGAATCCCGATGCTAAACAGCAGCTCTAATGTATATTTGGTGAAGTTCTCCCTTGATTTGATGTTGCTAAGCTTAATCATTGATTAGAAGATGATTAGGAGGTGATTTAGAGGTTGGAGACCATTTTTAGGGTTTCTTGGAGATAAATGGAGGCTAGAAAACTGAAATGGAATGAATCTCTAACTCCTTTCAGCCTCCCCATAACCCTAATCCCGAAATGGGTTATAGGCCCATTCTCTAATTACCCTATTTGGCCTGGTTAAGCAGTTTTTCACCTTCCAAACCTTATTTCAGCCATATCTCCCAAACAGTAAGTCCATTTTTCACATGTGACCACTCTACGGAAAGGTAAACCATCAAACGAAACTAATGGAAGTGGTTTCAGGTCAAAATTCCTTTCCAATCAAAAGTTATGGCCAAAACAAGATCAGCTAGGGGCAAAACGGTCATTTAAAAATCAACAAAAATCATGAACATGGGAAATGACTCTAATGGTTGTTTCCTAAAGTTACATGACGATACGACTTCATATGGGAAAGAAATAAATATTCTACGATCCTCCGATGCATAGAATGTGGGTTGTTACAATCTATGTTCCCTATTAGAACTTGTGCCCTAATTTTCTCCTTCTCTGGATGTAAGTGTGTACCCTTTGTTCGTTTTCTATTTTTTACAACTCACACTATTCTCTATCGATTATCTTACCTGTGGATAGGGATGATAATTAGAACCGATAATCGAAAAATTAAACCGAATCTGATGTAACTTGGGTCGGGTCTAGGTGAAGAAAAATACCTTAAAAAACCAATCAAACCTGACCCGAACTTATCGGAACCAAAAGACCCGACCTAAAAGCATTGGAAGTATATGTGATTTTAGTGTTACTATCCAACTGAACTCGACTCGACCTGATCCCATAGTTTTGAAATGTATAATAGATCTATTTTGGGACTTTTGTTTTTGGATGTTTATTATGTGTTAGATATTGTGTTGTTTGTGATTTTGGTTTGTTTGAAATAGGTGAGAGCTTCGTATTTGGTAAGGCTTTTGGCTGGTGGACTGTTGTGTTGTTGCTGAGGGTAAACTAGGTGAAAATGGCATCGTGGTATTTTCGCTTCCATTCAGTTGAAGGTTGTTTTCTGTGCTGATAGGGTGCTAGCGATTCTTTATGGTATTTTTTGTGGGTTTTTCAATGTGTAACTTGGTAGCTGTGTATGTCATATTGATCCATGCCATTACGGAGGTGATAGTAGTTATGTCCGTTTGCCATTGTGCTGGTAAAAGTTGCAGTGGTCGTTTGCTCCTTATGGTGCTTGCTGTTGTATTTTTTATTCTTGAACTCTTGTGTTATTCGAATGCTTTTAAGTGCTGCCAAAGCTTTTAAATTGTTTGTGTAATTGGGACAGCGTACAACTGGTCTAGGTTCTTGAGTTTTGATTCTACTGCTTGTATCAAAATGTGGTGTGATTGTTCCACCTTTCAAGCTTTCAATGTATTCCTGATTCTCACCCTACACGGTGCTTTAAATCAGCCTTTGGTGTAGTTAAGGCTAGAAAATGTCTATAACATATTGTCGATCTACCTACCTTTTATATAATTATGTACTTATTATTTTTTGTAATGAAAACAGTGTTACTGATCAGTATAAAACCGGTTGGCCTTGCCATTGTTTTTATCATTTTAGAGAAAAATTTCACGAAAAAAAGATATTTTAATATTCCTCTTAGTCGATAAATTGTGCATGTCATATACTAGTTTAAAACATGTGAATGCCTATGCATGTTGTGCGTGCCATATGCTAATTCAAATAATTTATATAAATTTACCTTCATATTTATCAACTGTAACATAAAATGTAGTGTCAAAAATGGCGATGAACTGAATTAGTTTGTGGTTCTTGGTGATTTGTGATTTTTTCATTAAAACATTGAAATTTGGTTCTATTATATATGCAGGTGGATTTGCTAAGCCTGGGAAAATGTATCTTTGCATATGGGATTACAAATTTGAGAGTTTTCATGTAGGATGTGCCATAAGTAATTGTCAATTTTTTCCCTATGGAAATGTGTCATACTTGATTTCTAGGTTATGGATGCTTTAAAATTAGTTCCAACATACGAGTATACAAGTTATTTGGTTTACTAATGTTGAAATAGCAATTGTAACCACTTTTAATAGGTAACCATAGTCTTCTACTTTGCCAAAAGAAAATTTAGTTTCACTTTTTTGGAAATTGTGATATTATAATAGAGAAAAAACAAAATAAAGTAGGGAAATGAAAAGATACTACAAGCAAGTTAATTGATATATTGATATGAATCTTGCAGCACCACATTTGAGTTTTTGCATTAAGTTACTTTTAGATTCTTTGTTATCACAAATAAAATAATCATTTTAATTGCAAGTATATCTAATGAAACGTGTCAAAGAGTTTAGTACAACTTATATCCCTATGTGGATTTAGCATTTAGTTAAAAAAAGTCTCATGGGAACTAATATTAAGTCTTAAAA
Organism: Allium sativum; assembly: GCA_030737875.1. Lineage (NCBI taxonomy): Eukaryota > Viridiplantae > Streptophyta > Magnoliopsida > Asparagales > Amaryllidaceae > Allium > Allium sativum. The sequence goes on along the minus strand of CM060920.1, from coordinate 451,876,328 downwards.
GACAACGAAAGACTTGATTTTCACTATAAGTTGTTTGTTGCTTTTATAATGTTAGATAGCTAAGTACAATGATTTTAATTGGTAAAACATAGATGTATTTATATCTTAATTATTTTGGTATTTCCAAATTTTAATTTGTGCATATACATTATATTTCTATAGATCTATTATAACACCACCAAACATTATTCCCACATTATTAAAAAACATTACAGGTAATGTCATGTAATAACTCTGAAAATACGGTTGATTAAGTGCGATCGAATTTGAATATTTCTTTGAGCTAACATTGACACATCTTTATTAAGATTATGGTGATCCAAATTGATTTTTTTTACACGTACAATATTAATTCAAAGTAATAAATACGTCGATTCAAAATACACAAAATAGTATATGTTGACATTTAAAATTTGCGCAAAACCCAAAATTTCTGAATTACTCAAAAATAAAGTTCGCATAAGGAAAAATCACGGAAAGTAAAGAACACTGTTTATAGTGGTTCGGTTTAGATCGAACCAATGTCCACTTTGAAGGATTTACTGATTGTATTCATTATTTAGGGATTACAACCATGGATATCATCAGTGCTTACAATGATTAATCAACTCCTATTAATCCTTGTTCTCAGGAGTATTCATTGTCCGGGAGTTCAAAGCTTTGAGAAAGAGGAAGTTTCTTCTTACCAAAGATTCAAGAGTCTTTAATGGTGTCCATGGTCAAGGATTTCCTTTCCAAGATGTCAAATCAACCAAATGCCAACCCCCTTCACATTCGAAAGGGAGGGGTATTTACAGGTAGTCGAGTAGGTGGGAGTAGGTGAGAAACGAGGCCCACTAGCCAACATTCGTATCTCGAGATGATGCGCCTCTTTTTGTATCCAGGGGGATATGGAATTTTTCTAGTGGGATTTTTTTGAGAAGTTGTAAGGTCCACACTCGCGCGATAGATTCTGGGCCTGAATCCTGAGTATCATGGCGATACTTTGGGATATGAACTATGCGATGGGCCAAATCATGCAGGCTTGTATTGCTTTTAGGAACTGGGCCAAAAGGTCAGTTGACAATTGCTCCCTAAAGTATGTCTTATCTTGACATGATGTGCTTTGAGTTGAGTCGAGCATTTCTAGATTCTGGAAATATCTCAAAGTTTATTTGAGCGACTGGTCATTACCTTTTCATTGCCACTTGTTGATGGTAACACAAAATTCCAGCATTGTTGAGATTTACGATTGTTTAGGCTGGAATCCCATTTGATTGCTTTGGTGGACGCTTGTTTCTTGTTGACTTAAAAAACTTAAGCATTAGTCGTCGACCCCCGATTACACCGGAACGCAAACGAGTTGTTGTTTACACAATGTTGTGTTTGCACGTGATTTTGTATGATACGATCGAGGCTTATAATGAAACATAGACAATCCACATGTTTTTGGCATTTGACTACATGAGTTAGCTTTCTGAAACAATATCGAGTCGTGAACCTGGCCACTTGGCATATGCTCTTCAGTTACCTAAACTCGCGAGCACATAATTGTTCAACGAATTGAATTGGTGTCAATAGTTGGGGATCTAAAAGTGTGTGCACGTAGTCGTAGATGGAGTTGTGAGTTGGGAATTTTCCAAAGTTATGAGTTTCCCCCTCCTTTTTTTATAAACGGTAGGGATAAGCTCTAATCCTCTGATTGATACGAATTTTTGTATCTCAAAGGATACAAAATTTCGTATCCTATGGGATACTGAGTCATAACCAGAGGGATACAAATTTTTGTAACCCGAGGGATACGAATTTGTATCCTTCCTATGACCTTGCGCGGCCTCAACATGAGAGAACTCCTCTCATCACTTATTTAAATTGCCGCATACGAAAATTTCCATCTCCTTACTTGGCATAATTCGTATCCTGGGGATTTTAGGAACATTCTCTAGAAAAGAAAGCATCCCCAAAAAATTCATACTCCACTTACTCTTGTTCAAATCGAACTCGGGTGGGTTTCGTATCCCATACATAGCCACGGCCAACCTGATTTCAAGATTTGACGTTGAATTTAACTGATTTGTGGTACTTTAAAGCACATGACCATTTCTCGAATTTCGTTCATGGCGTCTGATGGAGGAGTTTTAGCGTTGTTTGGGAGTTCGAATGACATCATGGGAGGCGAATATTTTTCGAATATGAAGTCTTCGGCATATAAAATTGAACTTCGCAACCCTATACAGTGTTCTCGGGGTGGTATGAAGAGGGAGATTGTGAGAGGATGTAACACCCCGTGATTCTGTAACGCTAAGATTCACAAATCAAGGCAGAATTAAAAGTTAAAATCAAAATCAAGGGAAACAGGCTTCGCCATTGCGTTCGTCTCGGAATTCTGCATGAAAACGAGTCCGACTTTGCGTAAATCGGAGTCCGTATAAGGAAGATATGGCCTCCGGAAGATTCAGCGAAGTTCAAATTTCAAAACAGTTCAGAAAAACGAGTTCGAAATTCAAAACAGACCCAGATTGGGCTGGGCGGGAAAATTCCTGCCCAAGGCACCCAGGTCGACTGGGTAGTCGACCTGGGGGTCGACCCCCCCCCCCCATTTTTCTAGCTTTCTGCACCTGGTTCGTTCTGATGTATTTAGTCACGTTTTCTGCCTAGGTTCGTCCGCCTAACACTATATAAACAGCCCTGATCTTCTTCTCTATTCACAATTCTTTTCTACCCTTATGCTGCAAAGATTATTGGCGAACATGGCTTCTTCTCCTCCTCTTAATTAAATAATAAATAGAATAATATATATATAAAATAAATCAAGACGAGGAGATGCTGCTAAAAGACTTTCAAGAAGAGGTTCAAGTCAGGCTAGGATTTCAAGTGAAGAATCAAAGGCTAGCTCAAACGGTTTCGAGCAACGTCGCACGAATCATAGCAACGCCATCTTTCTTTTCTAATCTAAATCTCTGTAAGTCAGTTATTTCTAGATTTGAACGTTTTTCTCTGTTCGTGACATGAAATTAAAGGAATAAAAGAATATGCCAAATCTTTCTATTCGAATCTGTGCCTATCTCTTTGGACCTAATTAAGAATTGTCGTGATTCAAGGACAAATAAGACCGTGACTATGAAACTGTGGACCTTAGAACCATATGCCTCTTTGACTATGAACATTTCCTATGACTATGAACATTGCCTATGACTATGAACATTGCCTATGACTATGGACATTGCCTATGACTGTGACTGTGACTATGAGAATTATTTCCATGACTATGAACACAAGCCTATACCTTTGATTAGGAAGCAAAACTATTGTCTATGACATAAATGGGACAACTGTGATTAAGCACCTATGGTTCATGACTAGGAAAGTGTTTAAGTTTTGTGACTATGAAATTGGGTCTAAACCCGATCATCTATTCTGTCTATTCTTGGTTATCTTTGGTTTTAGACCTTGGGAATTTACCTATTAAGTTAGGTCTACCCATGTTCTTGAACCTACGTCTCTATTCTGTCTATTCTTGGTTATCTTTAGTTTTAGACCTTGGGAATTTACCTATTAAGTTAGGTCTACCCATGTTCTTGAACTGATGTCGTTATTCAACCCTTTTTATGCCAGTTAGAATGTCTATCTTTTGCATAGCATCTTTGGTTCATTCCCTATTTTCCACGAACCTAGCTTTATTTAAAATCTAGACTGAATCACGATTATACGAACGGTGGGAATGCGGTTTGGGCAAAATATGAAATTTACTAAAAACATAGTTCAACTTGGAAATTGGCATAAATTGGGAACATGTATTATGGCATGTTCATAGAAATGCAAATTGGATAAATTTGACATGAATTATAAGATGTGTAATTTGAATCTAGTATTGACGTGTAAATCTAGCATTTACATGAATAGTGAACTAGAGTAATAAGTCTAGAATTAGAATGCTGAATCGGAATTGGATTAGCTAATTTGGCACGGAAAGTATATTGGCATAAATGTGAAATTGGCCATAATTGGGAGTAATTGGCAAGTTTAGCAAAATCATGGTTAGTGACACTTAATTTGGTATAGTCCACATACCAAAAAGCATAAATATCGTTTAGAAGGGGAAATGGGCCATAAGAATGAATGTAGACAATTTACATTAAAAGAGTAATTAGGAAATAAGTAAATTAGAAATAATTTACTTATAGAATTTGGCCTGAATGAGGAAATATAAATTTAGACAAATTAAAGGTTTATTAACGACATCTCCTTTTAATGACACACCAGAAAGTTCTAGGGTGACAGAGAGGATAGTGTCTAGGCTTGGGTTTGGAAAATACAAGTTTCCTGCTCTCCCTGGCTATCCCTAACTGATCCGACGGACTGGATGGTTACTTTCAAAACCTGATTTGAAAATTAGTCAAAACCCTTTGAACTAGAAAACAGGAATATGTCTAACCCGAGGTTAGACTGAGTTGCGATGTAAACATGCCCGGAACCAACCGGCACATCCAGTATTCGCAACAATATCTGTCTAATGTGAGTGGTCGTGGCTTTAATTTATTTAGTTAAAGCTAGAACAAGAAGGGTAGGGTTAAGTCAACTAAGACGCTTAACCAATTTAACCAGACCGATGGGTGGGGTTAGGTGCGTGTAGACACTTAACGTAGTTAAGCTAGAATGGGAGGGTTAAGTCCATAGTAACACTTAACTAACCTAACACAGTTAAGCTAGAATGGGAGGGCTAAGTCCATGGGGACACTTAACCAACTTAACATGGTAACAAGACAAGATTTGTAGGGGTTAAGTAACTGAGAAATACTTAGCCAAATTAACATGTGAACTAGACTAGAAGGTGGGGTTAAGTAAAGTTAATACACTTAGCCAAATTAACATGTTAACTAGACCAGAGGCTGGGGTTAAGTAAAATCTAATACACTTAGCCAATTTGATATGTTAGCTGGGCTAGACCGTAGGGTTAAGTAAACTTGAACACTTAACCATCAGGGTGTGATAAAGGAATGGGGTTAAGTCTAAAACATGAAGGGATAATACTTAACCATTAATAATAACATGTTAGTTAAAACAGACGGGCAAGGTTAAGTTAAAAAGGAACACTTAACCAACACAGGGTGAATGGGTAGGGTTAAGTAATAAATACATAACCAATATAACTTGGTTTGTGGTAGGGTTAAGTCAACATGAGTTACTGACAACACTTAACCAGTTTAACAGGGTAAATGAGGAGGGTTAAGTTAGCTTGAATTGACTATGACACTTAACCAATCCAAATTTGACGGGAAAGAGAACTAAGTAAACCTTAGTTAAGAAAACAACGATTCTGGAAACTAGGTGGTAAATCTTAGTTAATAAAACTAAGTAGTAATTCTTAGTATAACACAGGAAGGAGCGAATGTCCGTCTGAGTAAAAAGGAGGCTCCAACGAATTGGGTTACGAAGCCCGAGGCTTCGAGGGGACGTGAGGGTACTCTTGGTATCCCTCTGTGAGGCTGCAGATGATCCGCCTGGGCCCACAGAGGTTAAGGTCTGCGTAGAAGAACCAGGGGTATGCCTTGGTTGCAATACATGGCAACCTAAAGACTAGGATGGACCGGCGTGATTCGGCGAGCAAACGGTAGCCCTGTGATAGCGACTCGTCGTCTACCATCCATCTTGAGTCAATCGAGATACGTGAAGCGAAAAGGCGGAGAACTCCAAAAGACCATATACTTGCTATCTAGTTATGGGTGAGGATGGCCATAGGATAGTGGGGCACCAGGGCCGGCGTATAGTTGTCACTTTTCAAGGTGTGCCTTTCATTAGTTGAGGGAGGGGTCAATTGGGACCATAGCCACTGAAATAAAAACAGACCTTAGCATCTGCATCGGCAGATATCTGAAAGCTCCCGACCGAGTTCTGTATTCCTTGATTCGCCCTGACACAGGACTCGGGTCGCACATTACAGGACATGTGCATCTAGACAAGCGATAACGATTCGCGATACATGCGTGGGGAAGTATAGGAACATATACCACTCTGGGTAGTGTGTCCTAGACTTGGGGCATCGTTCGATAGGTAGCATAATTCCTAGTGGAACTAGGTGGCAAAAATCCTGAATCCGAGAAGCGTTCAGCAGATAGCGTAAACTCTAGTTAAATCTAGAAAGCACTTGGTAGAAAACCTTAGATTAAATCTAGGTAACAAATAAATAAATGGATGCCTGAAGGCGATGGAAAATACAGGGATCGGGATCACGTTATCGTTACTAGTTGGGACACTAGTTAGGCGGTGCAGAGATAATAGAAATCCGTATAACAAGGAAATGGCGAAGCGGCGAAAGTATTAGAGTATATCCAGCTTATCTTATCTTAGCATATCTCGAGATTATCTTGCCAACCCTATCATCATGGTGTTATCTTGTATTCAGTTAATTCATGTCGTTTTGTTTTTCCATGTTCACATACTAGAAGTTACTGAACTTACTCAGGCTTTACGTCTGACTCTGTTTTCCTTTCGTCTTCTTTTCTTCCGTTTCCCCCCACCCCCAGGTAGTAAAGGAGGGAATAGTATAGCTCAGGTTAAGTTGGACTGTCACTCTTTCCCAGCTTGAAGATTTGCCAAAGTTTTGCTTGGATCCTCTTTCCAGATGCTATGGCAGGCTCTTGCTAAATAATCGAGGGGAATATAAATGTATTTTTATGCTTCTTTATTTTGTAAGACAGATGACACTCTGGTATTGTAAAGAAATCTATGTACAAACTATTTTATCAATAAAGCAAAGTTTTATTTTCCGCTGTTTAATTTATGTCTGTCTTGTAATTTATCTGCATCTTTTACCCTAAATGCTCCACAGAACTTAGTGCATTCCCTTTGTGAGTGACACTAACGGACGTGGGGTGTTACAGAGGAGGAGGAGGATAGGATTCGAATTGAGTGGGGAATAGAAGAGTGGATATGAAATCTCGACTTTGTATCCCAAGGCAACAAGGGGAAACAAAATCCAGACTCCATATCCCGAGGCAGCATATGGGATATGAAAGTAAGATTTCATATCTCGATGTACCAAAAAGGATACGAAATTAAGATTTTGTATCCTAAAGGGGATACAAACTCTTAATTTTGTATCCGCTTAGGCAACCGAAATTCTCCAAGTCACGGGATACGAAATTGGACTTTCATATCCCCAGGACCTAGAGAATTCGTATCCCAGAAGGGATACAAAAAAGGTGAAGAGTGTCGGGATGCAAATCTTCCTGAAGAAAATGGGATACGAAATTTTCCTTGGCCTAATGCAAAGTTGCCTTAGCTTGGGGATATGAAATTTCATATCCCTGGTACTTAAGCAATTTTTCGAATCCCTAGGGAAGTAGGATACGAAATTTCTCGTCTCGACCTGCCCAAGGAATAATCGACTCCCAAAAACTTCATCGTCGGACTCGGGTCATCTTTGCCACGCTACGTAACTACATCGGATTTGGACTTGAGCATGTCACCTTATGCTTGGGCTAGTACTGATAATTTAGACATGCATATATAATTAGATCATAAACTCGAACTATGGATATAAGACTAAATTACTAATTTTTGAGATAGATTTCCCGATATCAATCACGACTTAATCGCAACTCGACGCAAATCTGATGATAACAGTTGACGATGATAGTTTTAGCTCTAAGAGGTAGAGATTGTTGCCACACTCCGAGTACTTTTTACTATAATCACATTGGCACCTCACGGAACTGCACGTTCCATGTTAGTTTACACCAACATAGAGGAACAGGCTTTTTTAATGCGGTAACTAATGCAACTATTTTAAATATAGTTTGCAATGACATCGAGAAATTATCAAAGACTTAAAGGCTAGGAAGCTGAAACTACGAAACTCCCAAGGTCTTTGAACCGGTCATCCCATAATTCTAGTCCATCGAGCAGTGAACTTGAGACCTCTAACGGATGAGCAGGGCCAAAGCTCTCTCAAGCAATAGATCCTCCACCCTGGGTACCTAGGGGAAAAGGAAGGAAGAAGAGAAAAAAAAGAACACTAGTCAGACATAAAGCCTGGTGAGTCCAGTAATTACTAGCATGAGTGATAAAAGAGGAAATCTAGACAGGTTTATAAATTAAAGCTCAACACAGTAAATAAGAACTAGAATATAATTCCATGAATATAGTCGATTATCAAATTATTTGATTTCTGCACCATTTGCTAGAACTCATAAATTAGGGTATAACCTAATTCTAGCCATCGATCGACTTCTAAACCACAATTGTGATAACCTGTGCTGACTCTGGCTTCGGGTTTATCAAACCCAACCCATCAGCTCTAAGGAGATATCGAAAATCACCGGCATCACTGCGCTTTATCTTCCCTAATCGGCGCGATGCACGCTCATCGCCCCGCCGAAACGCGCACATACCCTCCTTCTTTGAACCTCTTACTACCCATTTCAGTATAAGCGTGCCTTTGCCAACTTGTGAGGCCACGGTGTATTTGATAAAAAAGGAATACTGACTAGTATGGATCCCTAAACAATAATGTAAATTGACATAAGTCACCCTTAGATTTAGTCCTCAATTTAATTTACTGGCACCAAGTCCTATATATAGTTATTGTTGACCGACTAGCTAACATAGACCCCCCATAGTGTTGTCAACAAACACCTAGGTCATTAAAAATTAATTAGTTTAATTATCCTCTTATTTTCCCTAATTAGTCTACCCTTACTGCTGGAATGAACCAATACTACGAGCCCTTTATTTTCCCTTATCCGCTGTTGCCGTCGAAATGGACTCCTACTGCACATTTTCTTAATAGGCCACTTATTTCCCCTAATTAGTTTATGCTACCGGAATGGACCACTACTACTCATATTTATTAATTTATTTAATTTAAACTTAATGTCAATCTTATGTTATTAATAAGCTTATCTTCGTAACTTTTGTCATATCATAAACTTCAATTTATAGGTTGTCTGTAACATTACTTTTGTTTATTTTTGTTGTACAACACAACCCCCGTCATTTAGCGTCTATCAAAATGTTATTTATTCAACTTAAAATGGTTACAGTTCAATTATTCCTTATTGCATAATTCCAATAAGCCCAATTTATCCTTTTATACAGATTTCTTATATTTTTCAATTGCATTTTTATTGTCAATCCCATATTTCAACCCAAACTGCGCATAAACAAGGAGGAATAAATAGTTTAGGATCTGGAAGGCCTAAACTCAATGTCAAAATAAAGAAGACAATGGCGTAGGCTATCGCATGGCCTAGGCTCAGATAAATAAGAACAAATCTAAAATAAAATTGGGCTGAAACCGAACTGTAATGAAATTACATATGAAGAAAAAGAGGAATATATGAAATGAATAAAACTACAGTAATAGAATATATTACTAAAATGGGCAGAAGAAAGGAAAGAACGGTAATCAGATACATAGACTATTGGTGGAAAAGAAAATAGAAATCAAAAGGAATCTATAACTTATTATACCGACAAGAAAAACCCCCAATTTGTACTGAATCTTGCAATTATTGAAATTACTCACAATTTTTAAGCAAATCCAATTAAACCCCAATATGAAATCTCTATGTATGAATATTCTCCACAAATATGTGCAAACCCAAGCCTTAGTACTCCATCAAAAAAAAAAAATTTGAGAAGAAGGTTATTTTTAGGTGGAAGCAAAGAATGGAGTGGGGAGAAATAAGTTAGGTTTGGACCTATATTTGTAGTAGAGCTGAAGGATTTAGGATCGTTGGATTTTAGGTTAAAAACTTAGGCCTTTAGATTAGAGAAGCTTCCAGAAAAATGCACCTAGTCCATATAAACCCTCTAGAGACATGCGCACCAAGTTGAGCGCGTAACCCAGATGGGTCGAGCCACTTGGGGTCTAGGTCGACCCCCCGGTCTACCCAGCTAGAGGCCAGGCTGCCCCAAAATGATCGCGATTTGCACTTAATTATTCTTGTGATTAATTCAATGTTTATTCCAATTTAAAATTTGAATTTCAAACTTCTTTCTTTCATACATTCTTTGTTCAAAGTCCGATTTCAGCAAACCAAACGTCTATCTTAGCCAGATTTTTTTAACAAACCCAATGGCGCAAGCTTTGTTGCCTATTTCTCAATATTTTTCTAATTAATACTTGTTTTATTAACCTTTTAGTTGAATTTCCTTATTAAAATTTTGGGTTGTTACACTCTCCTCTCCATAAAGGATTTTGTCCCTGAAATCTCTAAGGCTAGAAGAATGTCATAAATACTAACACAACATCATTTGTATCCAGCTACTCATCCACCATCATAGGAATCCATTGTCCTTAGGATTTCTAATGCTTTTCATGAACATGTATATATGTCCCTAGGTAATGTAAGAAATTAGGCGGTCCACTGATTCAGTCGACCTCTTTTTATGTAATTTATGTCACTGTCATGCGTCCAAAAGGCATGCAAGGGAATCCTAATGGTACGTAAAATTTTATATGAGTGCTACAACCACCATCAACAAAATGAAACGTTAATAGGATAATCACCCAATTTCCGTCCATAAATTGAAAACGAATTAAAAGTGCACACACATCCATATGAAGTTATGTTAGTGTCCTAGTTGTCGATCACTAATTAGTACCTAGTGTATATATATGCATCAATTGCATCCACTATTGAACACTTCCATCCACTTGATTCCACCAAATATAACATACTCGAATAACATTTTTAACAATATTTTTCGTCAACACCAGAGATAGGTCTATTGAAGTGGACCTAAGAGCAAAATGGGGTTATTTAGCTTTCACGAGTCTGAGTTAGTTCACCGCTTCCTAGATATCAAGGTTTAGAGCCCAGATTAGTTACTCTTCCCTAAATGGAATGAGCATCACGCTTAAGCGACTCAAGAAGCAATAGTTATCTTGGGAAAAAGGTTCCCTAAGCTCAACCCTCGATAAAGGGCTAAACGGCTTGTAGGAAGGGGTTCTACACTATCTTTGCGGAAAGGTCTAGCCATGAGTAGGAACTCGTGAGCATGTAGAAAGCATATAATACATTACACTAGAGATAGCTAAGGAATCACATAAGAAAGTCATAAGGAAATATGTTGCGTATTGATCCACTCTTTATTGATTTTAGTGATTACAATAGAAATCCCCAAATCGATCTAGAAATTAGGATTTACTTAGAGAAAGAGAGTACAAGAATGAGAAAATCATCTCGAAAATGAAACCCCTGGGGTTTTATTTGTAGACAAATCTGGTCCCTTCTGCTATTGGGCCAGCAGAAGTCCATGTCGACCGCTTTTCCTTTTGGTTCCAGAAGTTTTGGCTTTCAACCGCTTTTTAAGCTTTGCTTGTTTCTTTTTAAGGTGTCGATTATGCCTCTTGGAAGGATGATCCCGGTCTTTGGAGCTTTACTTTGGAGTTTCTTCTACCTTCTTTGGATCAATACTAAGCCTGTCGGTATGGATAGCCTTAGGAAGACTTTGGGATTCTAGACATATGCTTCCGGATATGGGCTTCTGGTCATGCTATTAATCTTTCATATAACTTGCTTTCATGATTCAGGTGGATGGTTTTCAGATCTGCCACCCCTGTCGGTATCCATGCTAAGTAGGTTAGTGTGGGTAGCTTGTCTCACTTCAAGGTTCTAGCTTACCTTTCGGTAGGTTCTTGAAGTGTATCTGGGGTTTCCTAAGGGTTGCTTTCAATGCTTTATTAGTTGTTTCATAAAGTGACCTTTTGGTGATCATTTATTTGGGGTCTCAGTAGCTAGCTCCCGGATTATTCTCCTATGCTTCAAACTCTGTGCCTTTGATGCTTTCGTCTCTTAACATATCGGTATTAAGCAAGTTAACACTGATAGCCCTTCCTCCCTCCTAGGTATCGGTTTGTAGGATTTTTGGTCTTTCTCTTCCTTAGCTTCCGATTTTGGGTGGCCTTCCATTATTTACCCTTCATGTCAGAACTACCCTGCCTATATCCTTTCTTTGTATTGGTTTTAATCTCTTTTCTTTAATGATGGTGTCAGCTGCCTATCCTTCAGGTTATTCCCCTATGCTCTCGGTTTTCCTTGTGCCTGATTCTTGCTTATGGATTTTCTTCTATGCTTGTGATGGTTCGATACCCCTTCACTGATAGTCTATCTCGGTGTTAATTTTGGTAGTAACATTTGCCCCCTAGTAAAGGGGTGTTTTTGACTTTTCAAGTAAAACTTTTGAATAAATTGATCGCTTCTTTCTTCCTATATATATACCCTCCATATTTCACTTTATTAAATCCTTCTCTTCTCCATCATTTCTTGAAGTCAAAACCCATCTTGGAAAAGCATTAGCTATCTTTAAGAAATCATCTACTGTAAGTCATTCATACCAGATTTTATAATTAAGGTGTATTTAGCTTATTCCGAGCCTTAGTAACTAACGGATTTTCTTGCCATAAACTAGTTTTCGTTTTTCGATTACCAATTTCTCGGCAGTCACTTCCAAATTTGATCGATAGCTTCAATTTATATTTTATTTGCTCTTATTCTTTTGAAGATGTTCAAGGGATAGCTTTTATTTGTTATCGACACATCTTTAGAAGAGTAGAACTTTTTCCCTTCCTAGCATTGTTCTTACCTTGTTGCATAATATTAAACAGATTATACCTGGCATCATGGGTAAGAATTTAAACTTGATAGGATTGGCCCTTTACCGAATGATCTTTCTGCTCCTAGGAAAGTTAGTGTTATCGTGAAACATTCCCTGATTTCATCGCAAGGACAAGTTAATGTTATTCTTCAAGATATCAACATTTTCGGTGTTGAAGCCATTCCTCCTTGCGAAATGGACATTATTTGTTCTCCTCCGGAAGGCTGCTTTGCCTACTCTGCTATTCACATCTTGCATGGGGGCTTTATCCCTTTTCCTGATTTCCTTTACTAGTACCTTCAATATTTAGGAATTGGTGCCATCCAACTTTCTCCCTACACTTACACTAACTATTGGGCTTAGAACTCATATCCTTAGAATCAAATTGTTCGTTGAACCCTTCTACTCTTGACTACCTGGTTCGCACTTCCAAACATAAAGACCCGAACCCTAAAATTTTCGTGCAAACCCCATGAAGAAATTGTTATCGAAAGGGATGACAAGGTTCAAAGATTGGGAGAATCAATTTTTCTTTTTTCAATGCCCTTCCGACATTTCCGGCAGCTTCCATACCCTAAGTATTCGAAACCTAACACTAATTTTTTTTCTCATATAGAGGGTTATCTTACCCTACGGCTCTTTTTTTTTAGATGCGACACCGAAACTGCCGGGTTTTTCAGATAAGGAGATAGTGGATCTTCTTGGTGCTGCTTCAGAGAAGTTTGGTAACAGGTATTCGCTTCTTACCTCCTTTACTCTTCGGAAGCACCCCCTTCTACCGGTCGGCCAATCTATTATTGGACAACCACCTTTGGGCTCCTTTTTCTCCAAATTCTCCTTTATTTCTTGATAATCCTGGTATACCCCCTCCTTTTATTAACGTGATAATCTTTAAGCGGAGTTGGACCAGAATTTCATTCAACTTCTTTTCATCATATGTTAGGTGTCATCTGTACTGAGTTTAACAAAACCGGTCCCACTTCTCTGATTCCGAGAGATGGAGCCTCTTCTCTCAAGAATTCATTGTAGAAGTCTAAGAAAAATGCGAAAAGGAAGCTTATGGAAAAGAGCTTAGAAGATTCTCCACCGAAAAGGTCTAAGGATGTGGCAGATCCAGTTCTTCATTCTGATGTGACCTCTGGTGCCCCGGGGATCATTTCCCAATGAAGGACCCTCACTCGAACAATCGTCTTTTTGAGTCTTCTGAAGTCTCCAATGATTTTCATTAGGCGATCGGATTTTCCTCCTCTTCTGAAGACATTTCCCCTTCCGACTTCACCCATTCATCTAATGGTGATAGATTCAATGAATTAGCCAGACAAATTATTTCTTCTTCCACTTTTTTCAATGTTAATTTTCCATTTGATCCCCTGGTGGTTATCAAGCGTTGATTGAACAACTACTTTTGGTAGGAGCTTCTGTCTCTCTCATTTTCTTTTTCTTTCCTTTAATTGTTTTATACATGACTATTGTTCCCTTTATAGGCTATCAAGCAGGGGTTTGTGATGCAAGGCAATGCTTTCGAACCTTCCTTTGAGTCATTGAGAATTCAGAAGAGAACAACCTTTGAGGAAAGAAAATGACGCTTTCATTCTTGTTGAAGAAGGTTTAGTTGCAAAGTGAAAAAGGCTGGAGTCTATTCCGACAGAAGCGAAAAACTCAATTGTCACGCAGAGAGAATCCCACAGGGCCTTAGCTGAAGAAGCTAAGGCTTTAAAGGGGGCTTTAGAAAAGTCAAAAGAAGAGATTGATGTGTTCGATTCTCATTGTTCCTCCTTGCAAAAACACAATTATGTTATGGAAGAAGAGAATGATTCACTTAAGACCGAGCTTAGCAAGAAGGTGGCCTTATTGGCCAAGTCCGTTGGAATAGTGAATAATGATAAATAGAGGATCTCTTGTTTCCTTCAGACCACCTTGGATGAAATTATGGTTAATTCCTTTAAGGATGCTTTCCTTCTTCTTTATGTGGATAACATAGATAGATGTTTGGATTTAGACTTTTCTTCCCTCGATCCGTCTTTGGTGGAAAGATTAATGTCTAGGATATCCAGTATGAGGAAGAGAGAGGAAGTTCCTACGAGGAAGTTCCTACGAGGAAAGAGATTGATGTGTCCAAGCTCTTGTTTTTTGAAGATATCTCTTTTGAGGAGCCACATGCTGATGGTGAGAGGGATCTTATTGCGGTACCACAGATTGTTCGGGCTAACGATGATAATCCTAAGTTTATGAATGTTGAAATGGGTGAGGAAGAACATAGCATTGAATCTACTTTTTGATTGTACCCTCTCGGTCCCTGACAATCGGGATGAAGTGTTCGACAAGGATTCTGAGATTACCGAAGATGATCTCGTTTCGGTTGAACCCCTCAACCCTCCTAGAGCATGTGTAACACCCCACCTCCGTTAAGGTCACTCACAAAGGGAATGCTTTTACTTTGATGGAGCATTTAAGTAGACAGAACAGAAATTTACAAGACAAATAAAATAGTACTTGAAAATTTTATAACTTTATTACAACAGAAACCGAAGTAAGTTTGGTTACATCTTTTCAAATCACAATATTAGAATTCAAGTACAAAAATATCAGTCTTCTACAAAAGCCTTCAGAATACATAGTTTTTAAAATCATAATCCCCTAACATAAACTGCCATGGAAAGATAGAGCCAAGGCCAAGCGATACTTCAAGCAGAGAAAGTCCAAATCAAGCTCCTAGATTTCCACCCTATAAACCTGGGGGGAACGAAAGAGAAGGGGCGAAAACAAACAAGGTCAGACATAAAGTCTGGCAAGTCCAGTGACTTTCAGCATATTAACAGATAATAATATCATAATATCATGACATGAAAATAAAGATGGATAAGAGACAATATCAATAGGAGTAACTAATATATTTAAGCTAAACAGAAGAAACAGAATGATATAGCCCAAGTTATGCTTCTTACTTATATTTTACTTCTCTGCACTAATACTTGTATAATAGGATTAGGTGTTACCCTAATGTCTAAACAGAAACAGAATAATCGGCCTTTACCACCCGAACAGAAGGTACAGAAACAGAAACAGAATAATCCTTATGGAAACAGAATGTTAGAATTAGGTGTACACTAGTAAATAGGCTTTTACCACCCCAATAGACGATACCACGCAGAAACAGACAGGTGTTACCACCCAAAAGAAACAGATGGTACCCTAACGGAAACAGACAGAACTAAGTGTACCCTAAATCTACCCCAAGCGATCGGCTCCCTAATACATAAATACCCTGTGCCAGCCCCACAGAAGGGTGTATCACTCCCCAAAGTGGCAACCTTTAAATGACACAGACCTATTTACAGATGTCACGGCGCCTTACATCCTCAGAGGCAGACCGGGATCCATGCACGCACATGACCCAGTTGGAACGCACCATCAACACCCCTCGCCATTATCAGAATGAACCGCTTATAATTAGTTCAGTAAGCGTGCCCGGACCCTACCTACTGTTGGGTCATAGTTTTGATACCAGAAAGGGTTACTGACTAATATGGGTCCCAAACAACAGATGACACAAGTATTATCCCTCCTAACCTTGTGTCCCCAGACTAACAAATTTCAGATTAACTTGTTTATAAGTTTTCAGACATACAGAGTTCAAGTCAACTAGTTCACAGATCAGAAAAATCAGGTTAACAGGTTTTCAGACTAACGGATCAAATGTACAGTTTTAATAGACTTACAGATTGTCTAACTTTGTATTGGGCCTACAGATTCACGAAACAGGTTTATTAATTCATCAGTCTAGTTGGTTTAGCCCTATCTACCCAACACGTTTTAGACATCATATTTACCTCAGATTTGCATTAATTAAATATTAACGTGCAGAACTCTCACATTAGGTCGGTAGCTTGTGGCCGCTGGATGAGCCGGGCGGTTCCGGACAGACTTCTGCCACAAGCCAGACCTAATCTCGTGTCTAAGCATATTTTTATTTATGCCTACGACCTATCACATTAGACTAGCAGTTTGCGGTTGTTGGTTAAGCCGGTTGGGTCCGGGCAGGCTTCTACCGCAAACATGAGTCTAACCTCGTGTCTTAGCATTTTTATTATAACCCATTTATTCCATTACAAATGATACAAATATCAGACTAATTATGCCAATTTAACAGATTTGACTTCTTTTCAGGTCGCAACAGATTAAACAAATTAACATGTTTTACACAAATTACAATCATTCAGCTTTTCAACAGATCTAACAGATTTAGCAGCTTAGGCAGTTCAATAGATTTAGCAGATTAGGCAACTCAACAGATTTAGCAAATTGGGCACAATTAGCAGATTAGGTGATTCAACATATTTAACAGTTTAGGCAATTCACTAAATTAAACAGGTAACAGATTTAGCAGATTAGGCAAATTTAGCATATTAAACAGATAACAGTTTTTGTCAATTAAACATTCCTTAAAGTCCTATTCACATATCTTGCCTAATTCATAAAGTAAGCCTAAACTTATAAGCCCAAATTATGGTCATAATCCACCATATAACATATGTCCCAAATTTTAGTTAAACTTGCATAGTTCAGAATATTCTCCAAAAACCTTACATATAAATTATGCCAAATATAGCCATGGATTACAATGCATGTCATATATCCAAAAACCCACTTTTAGGCGTGTTCACATTAATGGTTATCCTATTTAATATAGGTCTTTACACCTAAGTTATACACAAAATAATCCTCCTTCTTCTAAATTACAGACTATAATATATAAAGTATGTCCAGATCTAGAATTACAACTTATGTCCTCTATATTCTAAGTTATAAACAATCTCATATAATATTCCTCCAACTTATGTCCTGAATTACAACATGTGCTATGTATCTAAATCAATTGCTTATTTACAGTTAAATCTTTACGCCCAAATCCTAAGTCATATGCCCAATATTATTCTATGCCTCAAGTCATATGTTCAATACACTTTATGTTTCAAACATGTCTAGCCATATGTCTTAGATTTGTGTTCTAGCTACAGCCTATATTCTTTCCTCAAATCAGTCATAGATCAGTCATGCCCAATTTATGCATCATTCATTATTTGCCCCAAAAGTTGGGCATTCGTGCGCCAATCTCTTATAAGATTTGGCTCAGGCTCGTGGTAACCTGGCTATAGAATAGAAAGAAGAGAGATATAGAATAGTTACAATAGGATAGATCTAAACAAAACAGAATATGCATAACCTCAGATTCAGATTTACAACCATGCCACGATCATAATTAAAATTCATATCTAAAAATAACTGTGCTTGCCTTGATTGGATTATAGAAGAAGAGTTGCTGTAGTTCTCTTTTAACCTAATTCGGATTTGGAAGAAGATGCACTATTTCTAGTTTTGATTCCAACAGTGTAGCGGCGCCATTATTTTATTTATTTATAATATTTCAGAGGCAGCATAAGGAGAGAATAAAATGGTGTAAAGAGAATGAGGCTAGGAGGCAGCTTAAATAGGATTAGGCGGACGAATCTAGGCAGAAAATGTGATGAGATACATCAGAATGAACCCAGGCTCAGAACTGGGTTCTATCACCAGGTCGACCATAGGGTTGACCTGGTCCCTGGGAGGTCGACCATAGTGTCGACCCCCAGGTCGACCTGGTCCTGGGCGAGAAAATTCCCGCCCAGTCTGTGCTGGCGTTTGAATTCGAATTTCGAATTCGAATTTCAAGATGTTTTCGGTCCTGAAAATTCCTAAAACTTCGGAGGGTCATATCTCCCTCATACGGACTCCCTTTCTCGAAAACTCGGACTCGTTTCCAAGCAGAATTTTGAGACAACGCAATGGTGCAACCCGTTTCCCTTGATTCTTATTTTAAAAATTAATTATTCTCTGATTTTTTACTTATACGTTTACAGAAAATATGGGGTGTTACATTCTCCCCTCCTTAAAGGATTTCGTCCCTGAAATCTTCAAGTTATGAAGAATGTGTCTTACCATCCGGTCATCCATCTAGTCAACCATCATCCACAAGCATCCAATGTCCTTAGAAAACTTCTAATGTTGTATGAACATATGCAAAAGTGTGTGTATATGTTCCTTATTTAATGCAAAGATCAGGCGGTCTACTGATTCAGTTGACCTCCTTAATGCGAATTATGTTAGTGCCATGAGTTCCACATGTATGCAATTTTCCTATTTGATGCACATCATTTCTATATGAGTGCACAACAGTTCATTCATATGCAACATCCATGTGCTGAGTCAACCATTTCGCATCCATAAAAAAATGCACACACATCCATATGCAGTATGAAAGTGTTTTTGAGCCGATCTAGTGCCTACTGTGTGTATATGCATCCACTGGCAATCACTAGCAACCACTTGCATCCACTTGCAACCATCAAACATAACATGTCTCATACACATGTTTACACCCATTAGTTTCTACCTAAAGGTCGAAGGATAAAGTCGAGTGATAGAGGCAAGTATAATTAAAACTAAAGCTAGGTTCCCATTAGACATCGGTTTAAGAGAATAACTCCCTAAGTATCAACCCCGAAGACCGAAATCAACATCAGATTAATACTAAGAGAATCACTCCCATTAAACAAATGCCTAATTGGAAATCTATTTCACACTTTGAGTAAAAACTCCTACAGACTACTGATACAGATCAGATCACCAAATGATTCTTCGGAAGCCAAGCATGATAAAAACTCAGAATGTATGTGTCATAGTCAACTTAACGCTCAACACAGATACCTAACTTATCACAATTAGATGAGTCATAACCCTTATGGGTCTGATTCTACTGCGGAATTAGAAACAATACTAGTATTAAAGTGCAGAGTATCGATTACAAAAAAAATGCCAGAATCAGAAAAGAGCTTTAACTCAACAACCAGATAAAGAAATAAAACCTCCTACAGAAAGTTTCCTTATTTCTATCCTATCCACTAGCCTCGAGAGTGTTCGCCTGCCCTCCAGAAGTTGGTCCTGCCCTCTGCGCTTGCCCTCGTTTCTTCGGGCAGTCCCTAGTGAAGTGTCCCATCTCACCACAATTAAAGCAAGTGCCCTTTCTTTTTCTGCAGTCCTTGTTCAGATGAGTCGAGCTTCCACAAGTAAAGCACTTTTTCTCCTTCTTATCTTCAGACTTTTCATCCTTCTTTTGTGTTTCCTTTTTGGGCCATGCTTTCTTGTTCTGTGGTTCTTCCTTCTTTGCCTCTTTCTTGCCCTTGACTTCCTCGTGTAGTAGTGCCATGTCCACCAATCTCTCGTAAGTCGCTCCCATGGGTACATGGGTCATGGCTAGGCTGTGCAGTGGCTTGTTCAATCCTTTAACAAAGCAGAGAGCCTTTTTATGCTGGGTGTAGACTAAATCTAGTCCGAACCTAGCCAGTTGTTTGAACTGGTTGACGTATTCCTTGACCGTCATACTTCCTTGCTTAAGAGATAAGAACTTTTCCGGTTGCAGACTTCATTCAGCTTGCGAGAGGAATTTTGTCTCTAACCTTGTTCTGAAATCCATCCATGCTTCAACCGGCCTCTTGGCATTAGTGACTTCCCACCAATAGGAAGCTTCGTCCTTGAGTAACCATACCGTCAATTATACCTTCTGCTTATCGTCCACCTCGAAGATAACGAACAGATCCTCAGTTTCTTTGAGCCAGTTCCTCGCTTCTACGAATGATTCAGTTCCCTTGAAATCTTTTCCACCCATGGCCCTAAAATCTTTACAGATCTTTGAGAAAGCAATTGCACGAGGTGGGGGCGGAGGAGGGGGAATCGCTGCGGCTGGAGGAGGAATGTCTGCTGGGTTTGCATCGTTGGCCCTAGCCTCTAAGTACTTCCTGAACCAGCCAGGTACCAGTACGCCCTCAGGAAGGTTAAGATTCCTAGGCATGCTGAAACGAAAGAAAAAGGAAAGATTCAAAACAAAGGATAGAAAGATAGGCTATGGCTTTGGGGATTATGTTTTTCAAAACAGGCTTTCCCTTTTTGAAAATACTTTCTTTTAAAGCCTTTTTGAAAATAGTTTTTCAAAAGCTTTTTATCAAGTCTGGTAACTTTCTGCTCTTATACCAAGTGTAACACCCCACCTCCGTTAAGGTCACTCACAAAGGGAATGCTTTAACTTTTATGGAGCATTTTAGTAGACAGAACATAAATTTACAAGACAGATAAAACAGTACTTGAAAAATTTATAACTTTATTACAACAGAAACCGAAGTAAGTTTGGTTACATCTTTTCAAATCACAATATCAGAATTCAAGTACAAAAATATCAGTCTTGTACAAAAGCCTTCAGAATACATAGTTTTTAAAATCAGAATCCCCCAACATAAACTGCCATGGAAAGATAGAGCCAAGGCCAAGCGATACTTGAAGCAGAGAAAGTCCAAATCAAGCCCCTAGATTTCCACCCTACAAACATGGGGGGGAAACGAAAGAGAAGGGGCGAAAACAAGCAAGGTCATACATAAAGTCTGGCAAGTCCAGTGACTTTCAGCATATGAACAGATAATAATATCATGACATGAAAATAAAGATGGATAAGAGACAATATCAACAGGAGTAACTAATATACTTAAGCATAAACAAAAGAAACAGAATGATATAGCCCAAGTTATGCTTCTTGCTTATATTTTACTTCTCTGCACTAATACTAGTATAATAGGATTAGGTGTTACCCTAATGTCTAAACAGAAACAGAATAATGGGCCTTTACCACCCGAACAGAAGGTACAGAAACAGAAATAGAATAAACCTTATCGAAACAGAATGTTAGAATTAGGTGTACACTAGTAAATGGGCCTTTACCACCCCAACAGAAGGTACCACGCAGAAACAGACAGGTGTTACCACCCAACAGAAACAGACGGTACCCCAACGGAAACAGACAGAACTAAATGTACCCTAAATCTACCCTAAGCGATCGGCTCCCTAATACATAAATACCATGTGCCAGCCCCACAGAAGGGTGTATCACTCCCCAAAGTGGCAACCTTTAAATGACACAGACCTATTTACAGATGTCACGGCGTCTTACATCCTCAGAGGCAGACCGGGATCCATGCACGCACATGACCCAGTTGGAATGCACCATCAACACCCCTCGCCATTATCAGAATGAACCGCTTATAATTAGTTCAGTAAGCGTGCCCGGACCCTACCTACCGTCGGGTCATAGTTTTGAAACCAGAAAGGGTTACTGACTAATATGGGTCCCAAACAACAGATGACACAAATATTTTCCCTCCTAACCTTGTGTCCCCAGACTAACAGATTTCATATTAACTTGTTTACAAGATTTCAGACATACAGAGTTCAAGTCAACTAGTTCATAGATCAAAAAAATCAGGTTAACAGGTTTTCAGACTAACGGATCAGATGTACAGTTTTAACAGACTTACAGATTGTCTAACTTTGTATTGGGCCTATAGATTCACAAAACAGGTTTATTAATTCATCCGTCCAGTTGGTTTAGCCCTATCTACCCAACACGTTTTAGACATCATATTTACCTCAGATTTGCATTAATTAAATATTAATGCGCAGACCTCTCACATTAGGTCGGTAGCTTGTGGCCGCTGGATAAGCCGGGCGGTTCCGGGCAGACTTCTGCCACAAGCCAGACCTAACCTCGTGTCTAAGCATATTTTATTTATGCCTACGACCTCTCACATTAGACTAGCAGTTTGCGGTTGCTGGTTAAGCCGGTTGGGTCCGGGCAGGCTTCTACCGCAAACATGAGTCTAACCTTGTGTCTCATCATTTTTATTATAACCCACTTATTCCATTATAAATGATACAAATATCAGACTAATTATGCCAATTTAACAAATTTGACTTCTTTTCAAGTCGCAGCAAATTAAACAAATTAACATGTTTTACACAAATTACAATCATTCAACTTTTCAACAGATCTAACAGATTTAGTAGCTCAGGCGGTTCAACAGATTTAGCGGATTAGGCAACTCAACAGATTTAGTAGATTGGGCACAATTAGCAGATTAGGCGATTCAACATAATTTACAGTTTAGGCAATTCATTAAATTAAACAGGTAACAGATTTAGCAGATTAGGCAAATTTAGCATATTAAACAGATAACAGTTTTTGTCGATTAAACATTCCTTAAAGTCCTATTCACATATCTTGCCTAATTCATAAAGTAAGCCTAAACTTATAAGCCCAAATTATGGTCATAATCCACCATATAACATATGTCCCAAATTTTAGTTAAACTTTCATAGTTCAAAATATTCTTCAAAAACCTTACATATAAATTATGCCAAATATAGCCGTGGATTACAATGCATGTCATATATCCAAAAACCCACTTTTAGGCGTGTTCACATTAATGGTTATCCTATTTAATATAGGTCTTTACGCCTAAGTTATACACGAAATAATCCTCCTTCTTCTAAGTTACAGACTATAATATATAAAGTATGTCCAGATCTAGAATTACAACTTATGTCCTTTATATTCTAAGTCATAAACAATCTCATATAATATGCCTCCAACTTATGTCCTGAATTACAACATGTGCTATGTATCTAAATTAATTTCTTATTTACAGTTAAATCTTTACGCCCAAATCCTAAGTCATATGTCCAATATTCTTCTATGCCTCAAGTCATATGTTCAATACACTTTATGTTTCAAACATGTTTAGCCATATGTCTCAGATTTATGTTCTAGCTACAGCCTATATTCTTTCCTCAAATCAGTCACAGATCAGTCATGCCCAATTTGTGCATCATTCATTATTTGCCCCCAAAAGTTTGGCATTCGTGCGTCAATCTCTTATGAGATTTGGCTCAGGCTCGTGGTAGCCTGGCTATAGAATAGAAAGAAGAGAGATACAGAATAGTTACAATAGGATAGATCTAAATAGAACAGAATATGCATAACCTCAGATTCAGATTTACAACCATGTCACGATCATAATTAAAATTCATATCTAAAAATAACTGTGCTTGCCTTGATTGGATTATAGAAGAAGAGTTGCAGTAGTTCTCTTTTAACCTAATTCGGATATGGAAGAAGATGCATTATTTCTAGTTTTGATTCCAGCAGAGTAGCGATGCCATTATTTTATTTATTTATAATATTTCAGAAGCAGCATAAGGAGAGAATAAAATGGTGTAAAGAGAATGAGGCCAGGAGGCTGCTTATATAGGATTAGGCGGACGAATCTAGACAGAAAACGTGACCAGATACATCAGAATGAACCCAGGCTCAGAACTGGGTTCTGTCACCAGGTCGACCCCCAGGTCGGCCATAGGGTCGACCTGGTCCCTGGGAGGTCGACCATAGTGTCGACCCCCAGGTCGACCTGGTCCTGGGCAGGAAAATTCCCGCCCAGTCTGCGTTGGCATTTGAATTCGAATTTCAAGATGTTTTCAGTTCTGAAAATTCCTAAACTTCGGAGGGTCATATCTCCCTCATACAGACTCCGTTTCTTGAAAACTCGGACTCTTTTCCAAGCAGAATTTCGAGACGAGCGCAATGGCGCACTTGTTTCCATTGATTCTTATTTTAAAAATTAATTATTCTCTGATTTGTTACTTATCATTTACATAAAATACGGGGTGTTACAGCATGAAAGGCGAGGAAAGACCCGAGCTTCAAGAATACTTCTTTTGTAGGGACTTCTCAAGTTTCTGCTACTACTTCAGAGGTATTAACTTCTATGACATATGCCATTTTCTTCTTACTTCAAATAATTGGTCTTTGATCCCTTTCGTATAGACGAAAAGGAGAAAATCAAATTTTAGGTATTCCATTCTAAAAAGGCCTAGTTAGATGTGATTCGCCTTACTAAAGAGTTGAATAAGAAAACGAACGAATATAACACATTGCCTTCCAAATATCATCTCCTTAATAAAAGCGCCGCAAAATTATCGCTTTTTAAAGAGAGGGAGGTTGACTCTAGGATAAGAACTGCCCGACTGCGATGCGAGAGGCTTTTAAAAGAAAACTCCGAGCTCATGACTTTTTTGGATGTTAATTGAAGATAGGGACACATTAGTAAACTTTTTGTACCAAATTTATAGTAGATATGAAACTATGGATTTTTCCTTTTTAGGTGGTCATGGCGGAGCTTGCTTTGATGTCTCCATAGAAGGAGCTTAGATGAACGTGGCGTGGAACTCCACCCGGGCTAATGCTGGAATCTTCCCCGGGTTACGTCTATTCCCCGAGAGTTGCCTATAGACAAACTTAAGTTTAATAAGCATCGATTTGTATCTGAGAATTTTTAGAGATCAATCTTGTGTGAGCAAAAGGACTGTTTGTAATGAATATACTTGCTTAGTTCATGATGTAATGAATTGTCTATCCTCTAATTTCCTTTAATATTTTCTTTAAAGTCTGTCCTCTACTTCGAGTTTGCTTTCTAGGGATTTCTTAAGAGAATACGTTAAGTTGAAAAGAGAATACGGGGAGAAGTCTTCTCTTATTCAGTCTTCCTCATTGGCATAGTATTTCTTCTTAAGGGGCCTTGAGAAGGTTTAAAATCAATATCCTTGGATCTGCCTTGATTTTCATGGTGAAGAAAAGGATCAGCTCTTAACAGAAACCCGCAACTATCAGTCGAGGCTGTTTTGAGGTTATGAGAGTCCACCTACTCGAAAGTGGGATTATCATAAGTGCTCCTTTGTTTACACACCCGAGGGTTTTGGAATTCCATTCGATTCCTCAGTTAATCTTTCTTCTAATATCTTGGATAAAGTTAAGAGGATTGTCTCTAGACTTGGGCATCGTATTAAGTACTTGTAATAGCACTTTCGATAATCGTGGTAAGCCTGCATGCGAGTTATGATATTAGAATTGGAATGTTTTTCTTGCTAGCAATAT
This sequence comes from Allium sativum, assembly GCA_030737875.1. Taxonomy (NCBI): domain Eukaryota; kingdom Viridiplantae; phylum Streptophyta; class Magnoliopsida; order Asparagales; family Amaryllidaceae; genus Allium; species Allium sativum. The sequence goes on along the minus strand of CM060920.1, from coordinate 451,850,896 downwards.
ATTTGTTTTTAAATTCTTCCATAAGTGAATATGCAGAGTGTAAGGAACTTGGCGCGTTATGTTTCATATGTAATGATCTATAGTGTTGACGTCATAAACGAAGTCATGACTTGTAAGTGTGTCATTTGATGTATAATCATAGTTTGTGACAAAAAAGGATTTCCTGCTAGGAGTTCTATCATGCTATTCTACGCAAGCTTAACATGTATCATTCAACGTTAATTCTTATATGATATGCATGACGGCTTTCTTATTTCATGTGAAACTTTGTCTATACCATATATGAACACATAATGAAGTGACAGTCTTATCGACACTTTTACGAGAAGAGAAAACAACCTTATCTAGTAGAAATTCTCTAGGGTTTACCTCTGCGGGATATTAAAGAGAGGTGTAACCTTCATCACCAGGTTTTTAGTGAGAAAACCTTAAGCACTTATTCGAGCTCTCTCTTGAGCTTACATCTTAAGATAATAGGGCTAATTGTATAATTAATAACAACTTGATATATATGTGAGTTGAAGAAGTTTCCCTGAGCAAAATGGAAGACTACTATCTTCGTTCGAAGGCTTTTAAGGAGTAGGCTCATGCCATCATCCTAGGTGCTAGTAGGATTAAAAGGTTGAATTTGGCGTCCTTGATTAGGGTGTTAAGGATAGGAAATCGAGAACCATCCCTCTGAGAGCAGTGGGGCTTTGATCTACACCTGGACTAGACTGTAAGGCCAAAAATCAGCTTCTGGTAGTAATAGAAGTATGGTTCCAAATCAGATTCAGATTATTGGGAAGTTGAATATCCGCTTCTTGATAGTGTCCAGACCTCCGAACTAACCCAGATTAGGGTATTTATGTTGAGACTGCAAATCCGCTTTCGACATTAACTGAAAATTTGAGTCAACCCAGATTCGAGTATTAGGATAGGACCGGAAATCTACTTCTGGCATTAACTGATATCCGAATCAACCCAGATTCGGGTATTAAGATAAGACCGGGATTCCACTTCCGGCATTAATTGAGATCCGAATCAACCCGGATTTGGGCATTGAGATGAGATCGGGAATCCACTTCCTGCATTAATTGAGATATGAATCAACCCAGGTTCGGGCATTAAGATAAGGAATTAGAAACCATTTCTGATACTTGTTTCATTATCCCTTTTTTGGGTAAGATTTATGAAACAGAGGATATATGTGCTTCTTGAGCCACTCTTTTGGTTGTTCTTGTTAAAGCAGAGGATATACGTGCTTTGTTGGCCACTCTCTGGGCTTGTGTATCTAGCGCGATTGGCTATCTTATCCACAAGCATGGATAAGGACTTACCCGACCTCCCTCCAGGAGGCATCTTATCCTGACCATTGTAGGCGATGATAAGGCCTTAGATGCTTAAACCGGGCCATCATAGACGAGGAATTAAGGGTTACTCTTTTGATGCTCTACCCTGGCCATTGTAAGAGGTAATAGAGCCGTATACTTCACCTCCCGCCAAGGGGTACCTTATCCTGGCCGTCGTAGGCGATGATAAGGGTTGGCGTTCCCATCTGCGGGTAACACAGAACATAAGCAAAAGTAGGACGTGCTCTTCTATGAGAAGAGGCAGGGCTTACTCTTCTGCGAGAAAAGGTAGGGCATGCTAATTAGGTGCTCCGTCACACCCATTTCTAGTGTGGGTCGGAAGCTTACGCTTTTGATGCTTTAACCTGGCTCTTTCTGATTCGGGCGCGGAGAAAGGCTTACATATCACCTCTCTCCGGGGGGTGCCTTGCCCTGGCCAACTCGGCGGTGACAAGGGTCTTTATCCATTTGTGGTTTAACTCATCTCGGGCTATTTTGACCCTTGAGAGGGTTTCCATACCCTTAGTTATGTAAATAGTCCTTTTCGAACGGATTTTATTAAACTTGATTTGATCCTTTGACACATTCTTGTAATTAACCTTGATTAAGGAACTTGATGATCATCCCCTCGAGGATTCTGCAGTGGTTAGTTTCATGTCCATTCATCAAGTGATAGTGACAGTAAGGCCCTCCCAATTTCCTTTTGTTCTTAGGCTTCTTCTTTGTGGCCAATAATTGAGTTCTTGTTGAGTCAGGAAATAGATATTTTCCAATGAAGTGGTAAGGTAGTATCCTTCAGGTAGACTTGGTGTAAACTTCCTTTCTTTTTGTTGGAACTTAGCACTTCTATTACTGAACCTTATTGTTTCACTCATATTCTTGTTTCCTCTTTTCAAAATATGCTGAGATTGAAGTGCTATCCTTTTAGTCCACTTGGAAGCAAAGAGCTTGAAATCGCCTATTATTTCTTTTTCGGATGCCATCCTCTTGATTTGCATGGGGGGAGCTCTCCTTATATGAGAGAAGGTGTTACACCCATTTGATGTAGAGTCACTTAGAGGAGAGATCAGGGTCTGTCCTATGTTGGAAGGGTTGTTGTTCCAATAATCAGGATCGTATTTCCCTACTTCCCTTTTCCACTTGAATATCTGCAGAGCTTCCATCCTTAACCTTTGTTCTTCTATCACTCTTGGGTCAGTAGTACTTGACATAGACATTTGAGATCTGAAGACTCTCGTTGGGACCTTTTGCCCATAATATTTCTTCTTCAAAGCATAGTTCAACCACAGATGGAACATCATAGTCAGATATATGGTTATTAACCACAAGGTCGGAGGTTCAAGCCCTCCGTCTAGCGCCAAAGTGTTAACAATATTTTTCGTCAACATCGGAGATAGATCTATTGAAGTGGAACTAAGAGGAAGATGGGTTTATTTAGCTTTCACGAGTCTGAGTTAGTTCACCACTTCCTAGATATCAAGTTTTAGAGCCCAAAAGATTAGTTACTCTTCCCTAAATGAGATGAGCATCACGCTTAAGAGACTCAAGAACCAACGGTTATCTTGGGAAAACGGTTCCCTAAGCTCAACCCTCGATAAAGGGCTAAACGGATTGTAGGAAAGGGTTCTGCGCTATCTTTGCAGAAAGGTCTAGCCTTGAATAGGAACTCGTGAGCATGTAGAAAGCATATAATACATTGCACTAGAGATAGCTAAGGAATTACATAAGAAACTCATAAGGAAATATGCTAAGCATTGATCCACTCTTTATTGAATTTAGTGACTATAATAGAAATTCCCAAATCGATTTAGAAATTAGGGTTTACTCTAAAAAAGGAGTACAAGAATGAGAAATGAAAAATCGTCTTGAAAATGAAACCACTGGGGACTTATTTAAATCGAGGCCCCTTTTGCTATTGGGCCAACAGAAACCCCTGTCGGCCGCTTTTCCCTTTGGTTCTGGAAGTTTTGGCTTTTGGCTGCTTTTTAGGCTTTGCTTGTTCCTTTTTAGGGTATCGGTTCTGGATCTCGGAAGGATGGTCCCGGTCTTTGGAGATTTACTTTGGAGTTTCTTCTACCTTCTTTGTATCAATACCAAGCCTTTCAGGTATGGATAGCTTTAGGAATATTTTGGGCTTCCGGACATATGCTTCTGGATATGGCTTTCGAATACAGACCTTCGTATATAGGCTTCCGGTCATGCTATTAATCTTTCATAGAACTTGCTTTCATGATTCGCATGGATGGTTTTCAGATCCGCCACCCTTGTTGGTATCGACACTAAGTGGGTTAATGTGGGTAGCTTGTCTCTCTTCGAGGTTCCTGCTTGCCTTTCGGTAGGTTCCTGAAGTGTATCTCGACTTTTTGGAGGGTTTCTTACGATGCTTTATTAGTTGTTTAGTAAAGTGACTTTGGTTTATCGTCTAATTGGTGTCTCGGTAGATGGCCCTCGAATGGCTTTTTATGCTTCAAGCTCTGAGCCTTTTCTGCTTTCTTCTCTTAACGTATTGGTATTAAGAAAGTTAATACCGATAGCCCTTCCACCCTCCTAGTCTCGGTTTGTAGGATTTTTGGTCTTTCTCTTCGATGGCTTCCAGTTTTGGGTGGCCTTCCGTTATTTACCCTTCGTGCTGACCTTAACCTCTTTTAAAGTGCTCGGTTCTACTATGCCGCAGAATCACGTAGGCATTTTCTCAAATTAGAGACATGAAATATGTCGTGAACCCCTAACACCCTCTCTGGTAGTCAAAATCTATAAGCCATTCGGCATATCCTCTCTACTATCAGAAATGCTCCTACAAATTTCGGTGCCAATTTCCCAAGTGAACCAAATCGCACCACGTTTCTAAGGGGAGGCACATTAATGAAAACCAAATCTTCCACGCCGAGCTCAAGATCTGATCTTCTTTTATTGGCATAAGATTTTTGTTTATCTTGAGCTGCCTTCTTCATTTTTTGGATTAAGTCAATCTTGTCTAAAGTCTCTCTGATCATCTTCTGTCCAAGAAGAAGTCTATCGGTAGTCTCCCACCGACAAGATAGTGATTTATAGGGTCGTCCATACAAAACTTCAAAAGGTGCCATGCCAGTACTCTCCTGGTAGCTGTTGTTATAAGCAAACTCAACCAAGAGAAGATGCTCCTCCCAACTCCCTATGAATCCCAAAATGCACAACCGTAATATATCCTCAAGAACCCGATTAACCCTCTCAGTTTGTCCACCCGTTTGAGGCTGATATTCAATACTAAGTCTCAGCTATGACTCTAACGCCTCGTGTAGGCTCCTCCAAAACTAGTTGGTAAAGATGGGGTCTCTGTCAATAATTATGCTCATCAGAACTCCATGAAGTCGGACAATCTCCATCAAATATATCAAAGCTAACCCAGTTGTAGTCATGTTATTCTTGACTGGGATGAATGAGCACTCTTGGTTAATCTATCCACGATCACCAAAATGCTGGTATTGCCTTTCCTCGGCTTATGCAAACCATCAATGAAATCCATCAAGACGCTCTCCCTCTTCCACTGTGGCACAACTAAAGGCTGAAATAATCCACCTAGTTTTGCTCTGCCTTAACTCTTTGACATGATATGCATCTCGCTACAAAATCTTCCACTTCTTTCTTCATCCCTTTCCAATAAAAGACCCTCTTCATATCCCTATACATCTCATCTCCTCCCAAATGGATGGTCATCCGAGAGTGATGGTCCTCCAATAAAACCGCACTCATCACATCCCTCGTGCAGGGTACACATAACCTGCCATCACGGTGTATCCATTCTCTCTTATAAATTGAGTATCTAAAAAGGTGCATAGAGGTCTCGCCTCTACCTAGTCGGTCCAAAACATCGGCTAATTGTTGATCATCATGCTGACTGGATCCAATTTGTTCCAATAGAGTAGGTCACACCTCAAGCAATGATAATAATCCTGATTCATAATCCGTAGGTGGTCTAAAATAAAAAGATGAGATAAACTCAAAACTCTTCTACTCTACGAACAATGGGCTCAAAGTTATCCTTTGCCTACTAAGAGCATCGACCACTGCATTCCTTTTCCCTGAGGTATAAAAAATCCTGAAATCATAGGACGCTATAAACCCCATCCAACATTGATGCCTCAAGTTAAGATCCTTTTACGAGAATATATACCTGAGAGAATTATGATCTGCATATAACTCAGAATTCTCACCCAATTAGTAGTGCCTCAAGACTTAAGGGAAAAAATAAGAGCTGCTAGCTCTAAATCACGGGTAGGATAATTCTTCTCATGTACCATTAGTTGTCTTCTCCCATAACAAATGATCATACCCTCCTTCATTAGGACTGCACCCAATCTTGTACCACAAGCATCTGTATACACTGTAGACATCTTAGATCCGTCTAGGTGAGTCAACACTGGAGTAGTCGTGAGATCCTTCTTTGATATCATAAAGGAATCCTCGTAATCCACGTCCCATGAGAATACCAAGTTCTTCTTTGTAAGGAGGGCAAGGGGAACTGAAATCCCTGCAAAGTCCTTAATAAATTTCCGATAAAACCCCATTAAACCTAGAAAGCTCCTCACCTCAATCGCATTCTTGAGGACCTTCCAGTCATGCACATCAACCACTTTAGCAGGATCTACCGCTGCACCATCTTCCAAAACTGCATGCCCTAAGAATCTCTCTTCCTTACGCCAAAAGTGGAACTTCGAGAACTTTGCCTTCAATTGATGGGCACAAAGAGTATGAAGAACCTCTTCCAAATGCAATGCATGCCCATCCTTGTCTCCTAAGAATATAAATATGTCATCCACAAACACCATTACAAACTTATTTATGAACTTTCCAAATACTCGACTCAACAAATCGAAAAAAATATGTCGGTATTGATCAAATCAAAGAGCATAACCAACCACTTGAAAAATCCATCTAGAATCCTAAAAGTTGTCTTATCTACACTATCTTCTGCAACTCAGAGCTGAAGAAACCCATTCGCAAAATCTAACTGAGAGAAAATGGATGCACCTACTAACTGATCAAACAAAACTTCTATATAAGGGAGTGGGTGTCGGGTCTTCTTCATTAGCTTGTTCAATTCTCTACAATCCACACATAGACGGAGACAACCATCTTTTCAGTAGCAAATACGTCTAGTGCTCCCCACTCAGACATGCTTCGTACAGTAAAGACTTTCTCTAGCAGCTCACCCCCTTGCATACTCATCTCTTTCCTTTCCCGAATCCATATGACGCACATGCAATGCAACGGACTTAGCATTCTCTATCAAATAAATATGGAAATGTAACACCCTGTATTTTCTATTAATGTTATAATAACGAATTAAACAATACTTAATTTCAAATATGAGAATTAAGGGAAACATGTTACGCCATTGCGTTCCTCTCGGAATTCTACTTGAGATAGAGTCCGAGTTTGCGTGAATTGGACTTCGTATGAAGAAGTCATGGCCTTCAGAAGTTTCAGAAATTCAAATGAATTCAAACAGCTCGAAACCAGATTCAAAATTCAAAACAGAAGTCAGAAGCGGGCTGGGCGGGAAAATTCCCGCCCAGGACCCAAGTCGACCAGGGAGTCGAACCTAGTGTCGACCTCCCCCTATAGGTCGACCTGGGGGTCAACCTGTCTCCCCCCTCCCCCTCCCCCAGCCAGATCTGAATTTTGACGACTTATGACTTATTGCTGAGTCACTAGAGTTTCTGGATAGTTATGATCTGGTTTGAACGGTTGTGGTTAACTCTAGGTTCATTCGACGGCCTAATTAAATTGAAATTCTATATAAACTACCTAATACTCAACCTAAAATCACACAAAAATAATCTTGGAACTGTCATGCTGTTAATAGAGAACTTGGAGTAGCCGTCACCGCTTTCAATTCAAAGACGAGATAAAAGCCTATATCAAAATCAAATTAAAACTAATCTAATTCAACGATCTACATCAAAGGCGAGCATTTCAACTTTAGAATTTAGATTCTAGAAATCAAGAATTCCTTTAAGTTTGTAAGTTGGTTGTTACGTAGATTTAAACGTTCTTTTAAATGAAATCATGACATGTTGTAACTCGAATATAAGAATGATGGTTGTGTATAATATAAATAAAGTATGATTTTCATTTATCTTAAACTACCGTTGCGATTGATCATGCCTATATGTTTGTGGTGATGAACGTACCATATTGTATGTTATTGGAATCTATTATGATTGGGTAATGAACTTATTATGCCAACTTAGTAATGAACTTGTCATGTTATAATTTGGTGATTACTTGCAAGTTTATGATCTAAATCACATGCCTACATGTTAGATCAACATTTATGTATATTTAGAACTATGTTAAGTTGAACCTATTTATGTTGCTAGATTGGATTTGTGGCCCTCTTATGTTTTAACACACATAAGTTATCATGCTAAGTTGTGATTTAAATATGTTTATAGTAGCTTTCTTGTGTGTTCACATACATAAGTTAATATGCTAAGTTGTGGTTTAAAAATGTGTTTATATGTTAAACCTCCATGCTAGACCTATGTCAAGTTTACATGATAATTAGATCCAACTTAGTCACAAGTTTACCCTTACCTGTTTAATTAAGTTAGTGATGCTTCTATGCCAAGTTACACATGATAAGTTAAAAGTATGTTATTATATGCTTATTTCATGTCCCTTGTTTGTTACCTTTTTTTATGGGTTTGGGCTAATTTACTAGCCCAACATTTATGTAATTTATGCGAACTTACCACGGGGGTAGCGTTGGGAAAACATGAAAATTTCATGGCATAGATTGGTTCATGAAATGGTATATTTGTTATACCATTTATTGTAAGCATAATCAAAAGGATAATTATGGCATGATTAAATTAAGATTAATTTACATATAAAATTAGACATATATGGAAAATATGTGAATTTAGAAAAGACGAATATGCCTAACCCGAGGTTAGACTGAGTTGTGGTGTAAAACTACCCGGAACCGACCAGCACATCCAGTGACCACAATAAGACCTGTCTAATGTGGGTGGTTAGTGCATCAAGCCCAAAAAGGACCCGAGGTTAGACTGAGTTGTGGTGTAAAACTGTTTGGAACCAACCGGCACATCCAGTGACCACAACAAGACCTGTCTAATGTGAGTGGTTGGTGCTTTAATGAATAAATTAAAGCTAAGTCAAGATTGGTAGGGTTAAGTCAATTAAGGAAACACTTAACCGATTCAACATGTTAACTAAACTGATGGGTGGGGTTAGGTAAACTTGGACACTTAACCAAATAAACATGTTGATTAGAAAACCCTAGTAATGGGGACCCATTTCAGCAATAACCCACATAGATGTATCATGGTACCCTGAACTAGGTAGGGTGGGGCACGATTACTGGGCTGATTATAAGCGGTCAAAAACGTCGGCGGTTGGTGCGTCAGTGTAGGTTCCGACGGAGTACAGGTGTGCACATACTCCGAAGTGGAAAAAGTAGGCACTGGGCATCAGTAGTATACACTGTGCATCTTGAATCGTGTCGGGTTGCCACCAGAGGGACTGATACACCCCATGGTGGGACCAGCACAGGTATCTACAGTCAAGCGGGGCCGAATGACACAGGATATGAATGCATGCGAGTAGGAGCCGATCATTAAGGGGATCGTTCGTCAGGAACACATGAGGCTGGTTGAACCAATGGTTAGTAGGTGCAGAGACTATAGTAATGGGTACGATCACATGTTCATCTTATCTTATATTAGGGTGTTGTCCTATGTTCTGTTATTACTATCATAATCCCTTTCTTGTTTAAATACGTAATCACTGAACTTACCAAACTTATTGTCTAACCTATTTTCTTTCGTCCTCTTTTCTTCCGTCCCCCCTCCCTAGGTCCACAGGGAGGGAATACTCCAGCTTAGTCAGACTCTTTGCAAGCTTCAAAAAAGTAGATGTATGATTGGGACTCTCTTACCTTGGCTATGGCTTTTGGGGATTTATGCAGTTTTATTTATGGTTTATGCTTCTTTATTAAATAATCAAGACAGAAATTATGATGTAATGTTTTGGAAGTTATTTTGAGACAATTTGCTATAATGCTTTTGTATTGAACCACGTATGCAATAAATGTTTGATTTCCGCTGCTTATATTTACCTGTCTTGTAAATTTTTCTATGTCTTGTACCTATAACCCTCCACCAAAGTTAAGGCATTCCCTTTGTGAGTGACCTAAATGGAGGTGGGGTGTTTCACTTGGAATCAGAGCAACGGTTTACCAGATCAGATAAGAGTTTTTGAAAACTATTTTCAAAAGAAATATAAAGAAGCATTTTACAAGAAGAAGTGTTATTTTATTTTAAAGGCATAATCCCCCAAAACCATATGCCCTATCTTTCTGTCCTTTGTTTTGAATCTTTTCTTTTTCATTTCAGCATGTCTGGGAATCTTAACTTTCCAGAGGGTGTGTCGATACCTGGTTGGTTCAGGAGGTACTTAGAGGCTAGGGCCAACGATGCGGGCCCAGCAGATATTCCTCCACCTCCTCCAGCTGCAGCGGTTCCTCCTACTCCTCATCGTGCAAATGCTTTCTCAAAGATTTGTAGAGACTTTAGGGCCATGGGTGGAAAGGATTTCAAGGGAACTGAATCATTCGTAGAAGCAAGGAACTGGCTCAAAGAAGCTGAGGATTTATTCGTTATCTTCGAGGTGGACGATAAGCAGAAGATACAATTGGCTGTATGGTTGCTCAAAGACGAAGCTTCCTATTGGTGGGAAGTCACTAATGCTAAAAGACCAGTTGAAACATAGATGGATTTTAGAATGAGGTTTGAGATGAAATTCCTCTCACAAGCTGGACGAATCTTACAAGGGGAGAAGTTCTTATCTCTTAAGCAAGGAAGTATGACGGTCAAGGAATACGTCAATCAATTCAATCAGCTGGCCTGATTTGGACTGGACTTAGTGAATGCTCCTCATAAGAAGGCTCTCTGTTTTGTCAAGGGATTGAATGAGCCACTTCACAGCTTGTCTATGACCCATGTACCTATGAGGGCTATTTACGAGAGGTTAGTGGACATGGAACTCTTACATGAGGAAGACAAGGGCAAGAAAGAGGCAAAAGTGGAAGTGCCTAAAGATAAGAAGGTGGAGGGGTCACAGAACAAGAAGGCTAATTCAAAGAAAGGTGGGAAGAACAACAAACCCCATGACAAGATAAAGTGTAATTTTTGTGGCATTCCTGGACATTTGGTTGAAGACTGCAGGAAGAAGAAAAGGAACAGGGGTGGTTGTTTCCATTGTGGAGAAACAGGACACATGGCTAAGGACTGCCCAAGGAAGCAAGGGTAGAGAGCTGGACCTTCTTCTGGAGGACAAGTTCACGCTCTCACGACACCTCCGCAAGAACGAGGTAGAAATATTTCTATCGAGAGTTTAGTTTATTTGTTTTATCATCCTATTCGTACACTATTTGATTCTGGCGCATCGCACTCATTTATATCTACTGCCTTAGTTGAATCTCTGCACCTAGACACCAGTATAGTAGAGGATCCCTTGGTTGTTTCAATCCAATTGGGGGATCAGCTTATTTGTCAATGGTTTGTTTGGATTTGGAAATTTCTATTCTAAGCGTTGGGTTTAGATGTAATGCCTTTGCTTTGGGCTTCGCGGGCTATGGGTTGATTCTAGGCATGGACTGGCTATCCTGTAATGGTGCCGTCCTCGTTTGTGTAAAGAGAGTGGTTAGACTCATGACTTGCCTCAGTAACACTCTCGAAATCTCTTGTAATCTCATGAATTCTGTTATGCTTAGTTATCTAGAATCTCTTGATGCGTCTGTTGAGAACTTGCAGTTTGTAAAAGTAGTCCGTAAATACTCGGATGTGTTTGAAGAGGTAAAGTGCTTACCTCCTAAGTGGGAGATAGTCTTCCGCATATACCTCGTTGACAATGCAAAACCCATTGCTTTACTCGTTAGATACATGGCTCCAAGGGAGGGGAAAGAACTCAGCAAGCAAGTTAAAGAGTTTCTTGAGAAGGGGTTTATAAGGCAGAGTATTTATGAATGGGGTGCTACAGTAGTGTTCACAACTTAAGCGGACGGTTTGCTTCGCCTGTGCGTTGATTATAGGGAGCTAAACAAGCTGAGCAAGAAGAATAGGCACCCACTCACAAGAATAGACGATTTGTTCGATCAGCTTGTAGGTGCATCAGTTTTCTCCCAATTAGATCTAGCTACTGGGTTTCATTAGCTAAGAGTGGCTGAAGACAGCATTGATAAGACCGCGTTCAGAACTCCAGATAGTTCCTTCGAGTGGCTTGTCATGCCTTTCGGCTTGACAAATGCACCCGCTTGCTTCGTTGATTTAATGAGCAGGGTGTTCCGAGAGTTCCTTAATAAATTTGTGGTGGTCTTCGTAGACGATATTTTGATCTTCTCAAAGAATGAGGAAGAGCATGCTCAGCATCTAAAGGAAGTCATGGATACTCTCCGTGCACATCAGTTGAAAGCTAAATTCTCCAAATGCCATTTCTGGAGAGAAGAAATTAGGTTCCTTGGACATGTGGTGTCCAAAGAGGGGTTAGCTGTGGACCCCGCAAAAGTGGTTGTTGTGCAAGATTGGAAGGTTCTGCAGAACGCAACCGAAGCCCGAAGCTTTCTCGGGCTAGCAGGCTTTTTGTAACGAACTGGGATTTTTGACTCCGAAAATCAACACAAAAACTACCATGTTGACTATTCAGACATCGGTACCTGATCGTTAATAGAAAGAAGTTAGAGGGTGCGAATAGATAAGATAGAAAATTAGAATAGAAGAAGGAGAAGATCACCACAGAACAGAATCAGAGTAATACGAATCTCACAGCGGAACGAATAAAATATAATATATAACATAACTTTGAAATAAGACAGTATGTACATATTCAATAACATTATCAGAGTACAACACTTACACACAGCAGAAATAACAATAGCTATATAATCCTGAAGCCTCCAGCTTCAAGTTCCTCCAAGTATATCTGTAAAGACCTGAACTACTTGACTGCGCGTACAAATTTGGGCACCCAAGAGTTTAGGGAAAACAAAACAAAATAAACTCTGTGTCAGTTATGGGACTGGTGTGAGTAAACTCAAATCATTTGGTTTAACTTTTCAAAATCCTTTCCAAAAGAAAAGTAATCGTAAGACTGATCCACACATAAACACGGATGGTTTTTACTTTACGATAACCCAAAACAGTTTGGAAACCAATACTTCTCTGATATTATAATAATGTCAATCACAAGTAATTAACAATCTAGCAGAACGCTTGCATCTCACGTTCCACATATATAGTATACGAACAAAACCACGGGCGCTTATTGGAGATTGGATTCCAACTATGACAAGGTAGGGGACCACCTGCCGATAGTGTATCTCTAGAGGCGAATACACTGGGTTCAACAAGAACATCTTGCAACCCGGCCCACACATGACCGACCACTCATTTCGCTTGAGTGTATCGAATGTATACCACCAACGGTTGGGAGCTACCCACCGTTTCCCGAAAAGGGACAGCATCGAATAGATAGAAGAATGAAATGGATTTTCTCTAGATAGGTGATATACACCCTAATGGGTGCGACCCACTTAGCCATGCTGCCTGCCCGATTTTTGTCATTTCTCGGTTGATGAGGCTTGAGGTCATAACGTATCTTTTGACAGATCATACATTCATTTACTTTGAATGCTACATCATCATACCCGCCAAATCACAAATTGATTTCCTAAAAAATACCACGGGTATAAAGCTAAGAGAAACGAATTCCTCCGCCACCAAACGTAAGTACGTTTGAAGAGATCAACTTACGCGATCTGTTAGATATACTTTATCAGACATTCATCCATTCACGTTTGTCCTGGGGCTGGACAAACCGAAGGCACTATTTAGTAAACAGGATAGCCCTTGCATAACTCTGTCTTCAATTATTTTCATCATATTTGATCGCAATGCTAACGTCTATACAGAGTGGTTTTTAGATAATGAATCTGAACCCGGTCTCTCCGTATTGACGACGGAAAAATGGTCAAAAACTTCGATAGTCGGTGATTTAACTATCAATGAAAAACGGTGTGCAAACAACGATATTATTTCCAGATGGAAATTCTATCGATCAATCATCATTCAACATTTATCTCTTAAATTCACTTATCATTAATTTATTCATTTTCCATTTCTATATATATTCGTAAATTCTTATTTTCTAAATTTAGAAAATATACTTTATTAATCATTTGAAAACATCTCCATATTCACTCCCATTTCTTATTTCCTATATTAGAAAAACATTTCTGATTCTTATTTGGAAAACATTTCCAAAATCCTTCATTGGACATAAACGGGTGTTTAAATAAACCATCGTTATGCCAGCTCAAACCACTACACTCCATTAACTAGATTCACTTAACCAACCTTCACTATCGAACCTTGCCCGTTCCTTAGTTAAAACGAAGTCAATCAAGTTGGGGTATAATTACCTCTCAGACCTTAACTGAACAACATTTCTAACCTCAAAATAGACAAAGTTCACCCTTTTAAGTCTTTAACAACTTCCTTAAGAAACTCTCGGATTCTATTTACGAATCCCCTTCTTTGATAGAAATCATTTGATTACAACGATAGAGTTATATTCCCATCCTTTGAAATATAATAACTTAAATATAACTTTTAATTATTAATATGAATAATTAAACCAACAACTAATTTATTAATAAATAAATCTCGATTTGAAAACGGAAACTATATAGTACTTTCCCAAATTCGATATAATCGAATTTCAACTTACAATTCTTTCTCGAATAATCTCTATCCGATAACTCCTCCCGAATAACTATATTCGATTATCTCTCTTCTTCGAGTAACTTCTATTTGATTAACGATCTTCTTCGAATAACTTATACTCAATTATCTCATCTCTATGGATTTTACTTAATCCTTTTTACATTTCGAATATTGAAATATATTTCATCATTCCTTTTTTAAAACAACTCCGAATTTCCCATTTTATTTTCACGGTTGAATTTTCCATCTCAATTATCCACTGATAATTATATTTTAGTTCATTTATAAACTTTGTTTATAAATCACAACACTTGTTTCATTTTTAAACAAGTTCTTTATTTCCTAACCATTCGGAATTTCATTACTGTTTGAATTCCTGTTTCAAAACCAATTTCCTTTACTCATGTTTTTATTTGCAAAATCTTTGCTTATTTTCATTATTCACATTCGAATGTGAATAATGTTTCTTTTACATAATCTATTCGGTTTGATTTCATATTTGAAAACAATATCTCAACTTCAATTTCTATTTATATTTCTATTTACAGGATTATTCGTATAAAATCTCCTTTTAACTTCTAACACTTAAAATCTCATTTAAATTTCCCTTTATAAATGCTGAATTCATATTCCATAAAGTATCGGTGTTAAACCGATTTCTACTTCTCTATATAAGTTTGACTTATATATTTTCATTTATCAAGAGATAAATATTTTTACTTAATTTATAAAATATTATTTATAAATTAATCTTCTCAATTCATCTGTTAAAACATATTCCAATTTAATATCTACTTTGAAACCAACTTCTCGTTGTTCTTTTACATCTTGTCAATTTCGTTTTTATAATTCTATTTATTTTCCAAATAATTCATTTATAATATCCTATCTATTTTATATAAATATTTCTTTTCATATATTTCTTTACTTACTTCTTATTACTTCTATTAAGTAATTTACCCAATAACGGTCTTTTAAACTTCCACATAACTGTTAATAATTTTATCTAGAAGCTTCTTATTTAATTTTCACACATCCTTTCTTTTTATAAACCATTTTAATTTATAAAATCCTTATTTCAATATACATGTGACGGCCCGCCCCGCACCAACCGACATTTACTCCAAAAGTGCGCTGTACACATGTCCAGTCAGCACGGGACGGGTCGTCAGAAGAAAAGGGAAGAAGGAAATGAACTAACAAGGAACCTATAAAATGTCTCACAGCGCATGGAACAAAATATAATAACAACATACTTGACATAAAACAGGCGAGACAGTGCATAAGCTGAAAATAAACTAACGTAGCAGCGGAAATCCAAGTACAGCTTATGATCCAAAGCTAACATTATTACAACTTTTCAAACTGTCTCAAAAAGCAAAAGCAAGATAAAGGAGGTACACTACTAATGCCCAAGTAGCGACCACCAACGACACAGGGAGAATATCTATATATCATACGTGGAAGCCTCCTGCTCGCCTCCGAATCAGCTACTCGCGCATCACCAGCTAACCTGTCTCTAGTCTGCTCGTGTGAGCACCCAGAGTAATAAGAGGAGACATAAAACTCTGGGTCAGACATAAAGCCTGGTATGAGCGATAAGCATCTAAACAGAACAATAACAGGTAGACTAAAACATACCTGAACCTGGACCTGCAACCAAAGAGTTAGCACTACATACTGTACAACACTCTAAGGTGCCATTTCAAATGGTGTGAAAATAACGGGGGTGGGGGTGTGCATGTCATAGTGATGTCAAACAATCAAGCATAGCAATCATCCTCACATCCCTCACTCAGTGCGTAAAGCATACGATATCCACTACTTTGGTCACCTAATACTTTGGGCCATGACGGAATCCAATCCCGTGTAACTATCACTACAAGCCCACTATCCATCTCTCAGTGGTGAACCAAAGTTATGAATACCGACAACCCCTTTGCACACGTCCCGCAGCAAAACCCAACTCATGAAGTGAACTCATTGGTTCCCAACTGGATCCTGAGCTCTAAATTCCATTTGGACTACCTTTGCATCTCGGGTTATTGGTTTCCTCCTGTTCGGGTAGGTCGGTCAAGAACCTTTCATTCTGGTCGGTTTTCATCATCTCTACCCTGGTCGGTCGGTATTGCCCCCTGGTCGGTCGAACACTTCACCATTCCTGGTCGGTCGTACTTCACCATCCTTGGTCTGTCGGTATTGCCCCCTGGTCGGTCGAACACTTCACCATTCCTGGTCGGTCGTACTTCAACATCCCTGGTCGGTCTTACTTCACCATCCCTGGTCGGTCGGTATTGCCCCCTGGTCGGTCGAACACTTCATACAGGGTCGGTCGTGAGCTCGGGCCGGTCGGTCAAAACCTTCCCCTGGTCGGTCTAACTCGACCCAAAGAAAACCTACACCATTTCAGCAAGCTATTTTCGCCTCTCGACGGCGTTTTCAATCATTCCAACTATTCTAAACAATCATAAAGCATACCATACAGTCATAGCAACATGTATAAACATCTACAAACAGCAAAACAACAATATGGTATGTTAAAACGGATCAAACATAGTCAAAAACCCCCATATTTTCCCTTAATCCCTCTTAATCACGTTTAAGCAAATCTAATGATAGGATTAACAAAACTTAACCAAATCAGACAAATTTTCTAACAGAGGCCTAAAATAATATTTAGCAATTTATAAAAAATTTTCCAGATTTTTAACATGCATAAATTCGCTAATTTTCACTAATCACCCCTTAATCCCCCAAATTCCGGGATTTGCAAAATTAGTCGAAATTAACCCAAATTCATATCAGAGGCATAAAATGATGTTTTAGAATTTTATGAATTTTTATAGATTTTTCTGAGCCATAATTTCGCTAATCTTCGCTAATTACCATAATTAGCCGTAATTAGTGAAAAACAATGCAAATCACTCACCTTTGCCACAAAGTAAACTATAGATCTGCAATGATTCTCTGTTTGGGTCAAACTCCAATGCTTAGCAGCAGCTCCTATCTTGATTTGATACTAATCCGCCTTGATTTGGTGTAGATCTTGCTAATATGTGATTAGGAAAGCCAAAAAGATGTTTTGAAGAGATTTAGAGAGTGGAGGCCATTACTAGGGTTTCAAGAATGAAAGTGGCGGCTCAAAAACTGAAATGAAATGATTACCCAAACCCTATCAGCCTCCCTATAACCCTAATCCCGAAATGGGTTATGGGCCTAGCTGTTAACTACCCGGTTTAGCCCAATTAAGCTGTTTTTCACTTTCTAAACCTTGTTTCAGCCATATCTCCCAAACGGTAAGTCCGTTTTGCTAATGTAACCACTCTACGGAAAGAGAAACCATCATTCGAATCCAATGGAACTGGTTTCAGGTCAAAACTCCTTTCTAATCAAAAGTTATGGACGAAACAAGATCAGCTATGGGCAAAACGGTCATTTAAAAATCGGCAAAAATCATGAACATGGGAAATGACCCCAATAGTCGTTTCCCATAGTTACGTGATCATACGACTTCGTATAAGAAAGAAATAAATATTCTACGATCCTCCAATGCGTAGAATGCGGGTTGTTACATTCTCCCCCTCTTAAGAAATTTCGCCCCCGAAATTCCCTAACCAAAACACACAAAGGGTCCCGCATGCCTATCAACCATAAAACAACAATCAACATGTAAAACAAGTCTATCCTAGCATGCGGTTTACTAACAAGGGAAGAAACTATCACTACCAAAACCCTACCAGGCAAAGAGTTCTGGATACTTCTTCCTTATCTCCTCCTCTGTTTCCCAAATACAGTCTTTTTCATTCTCACCCCATTGGACTTGGCTAGTTTCACCGCCTTCCTACGAAGCTGCTTCGTATCGTTCCCAACAATATGCATAGGCTTGCGGTTCTCAACCGCCTCGGGTTCCACCTCGCTATCGTCCAACCAATCTGGTGAAATAGCCACATTAGGGTCTTGCACAAACTTCCTTAACTGGGAAACATGAAATACGTTGTGAACTCCCGCCGTCTTGTCAGGTAGCTCTATTTCCTACGCCAAATTCCCAACTTGTTCGAGGACTGGGAATAGGCCAACAAATCTTGGTGCTAACTTACCTCTCCAACCAATCTGAATCACATTCTCAATGGAGAGATCTTGACGAACACCAAGTCGTTAACGAAGAATTCCAAATCTCTTCGTCTCTCATCGAGATAAGTCTTCTGCCTATCTTGGGTAGCCTTCATTCTCTAATATACAATTCACTCAAATACCATCATGACCTGACCTAGTCCTTGGTAAACTATCAATATAATCCATTTGAGACTTGTTCTCATTTCCATTTAGGAATTTCTAATGGTTGTAACAAACCACTAGGCTTCTTTTGCTCAGCTTTTACTAACTGGAAATTTATGCATTTGGACATAAACTTCCCAACGTCTTTCTTTATCCTTTCCCAGTAGTAGATCTGCTCCATGTCTCAGTACATCTTGTTACCATTGGGATGTATAGTCAATTTCAAGTGATGATATGCTCTAAGCACTTCATCTATCAGTCCGTCTACGCTGGGTACAACTAGTCCCTTATTCTTTCGAAGCCACCCTTCTCGATCAAATCCTTACTTGATCATTCTCTTTCCATCGATACCCATCTCTACCCTAGAGATGGTTTCCAATAGATTAGGATCGTCCTTCTAACTGGAACCAATCCACTCAATCAAAATCGATCTAATCGTCAAGCTTACTAGTGTTTCTGAATCCAATTCACTCTTGGGCCTGAAATCATATCCTGTGATATACTCTAGTTGCTTCCATCCTAGAAACATAACCTCTAGACTGGCATGTCTCCTACTCAATGCAACTATTACTGCACCCAAATTCTTCACTATGATCACTTTGCCCCTCGAGTCATAATGACTCTACTGCACTGGCTCATAGTCCTACTACAATCACTTTGTTCCCCATCGCTGGAACCCTACAGGTGATAGTCTACTCAAGAGAAGAAAGATATGAACAAACATAGCAACCATAACATCCATCAAACAAGTCCCACCTATCACCTGCTAAATTCATAAACACATCGACACCTAATGATTGGTCTAACCAATCCCAATATGTCGATTCTAGTATGTCTGGTCCAACCAACATCAATAACTAATGGAAGCCTAGCCTCCATACATGCACCGATGCCTACTTGACTGGTCCAACCAATCCCAGGCCAATGGAAGCCCCGCCTCCCTACGGACTACCGTACGTCCAACGTACGTTTATCCTCCAAGGATAACTAGATCACATCCAACGGATCCAGGGTAACGGGCATCCCCAGATACCCCTGCTTTTAGTCCGCCTAAAATACTTGAGTCCAACCCAAGTCTATCCATTGTCTTGCTGCCCTCTTGAGTCCAACTCAAACCGAATCCAATTCCTTGCAGCCTTCTCGAGTCCAACTCGAGTCAATCTATAACTCAGACCCAGTCTTGAGTATCCATTAGTGACAAACTCTAGTCCAACGTGAGTCGTCTCCCTATTCGTTGCATCTCCAAGATCAACGAACACCCATTTTCTTTTACGAGTTCAAGTCCAACTTGAATCGCCCTAACCTTCGTTGTATCTTCCATGATCAACGAACACATCCTATTCCTTCAAAGTTCTACTATCCAATAGAGAACATCAACATAGGGTCCTAAACAATCCACTACTTTGCATCTTTCTCGAGTCCCACTCGAGCAATTTCATAACCCTATCGAGTCTAACTCTGGGCAGTCTATACCATTGAACAGTCTTATCATGTTTCGTCTGCCCATTACTCCTCGAGTAAACCAAGATATCATCCAATGAAAAATCACAGCAACTATTTACCCCTCACGCAAACCATCCTAGTCGAAGTCGACATTCCCCAAGCACAAGCCCCAAAGGCCTAAACCAATATCAGACAAACACCCAAGGAACATCTTCTCCGAGTTCGGATAACCCACGTGAGGTGATACTAGCAAAACAATCTAGCACTGGAGTACTCATTTGCCTCCCAGAGACAACTAGAACTTATTACAACGATAACCTCTTAGCTTCCTTAACTCCAGTTACTATCGCCATCACTAGGTAGGTACCTAATACCACCCTATTCCTTTGGAGTAGATCGACTCCCCAAAATAATGCTAAACCCAGTAAAGCCTAAACAAAGCAAACACAAACAAACATACATCCATGACATGATAAGACCACGTTACGACAAATCATGCTAAGGTTAGTCGAACCACCAATCGGGTTCGTCTCAACTAGAGGTCTATCGACTATATCGGGTTTGTCAAACAATACCCGAACAGAAACATCTTAAATAGGAAGCATACCTTTTATAACGACACCCTTTCCCTTCTGCGCCGCACTTGGAGCATTCGACGAAAAAGGAACAGCGTTGATAGCATGCGCTTTCACAATCTGCTTCTCCCTAGGAGGTTGTCGGCAATCATCCTTGTGATGTCCCGCCTGGCCGCAGTTAAAGCACTTCCTTTCCCCAGGATTTTCTCGACAATCTCTGGCATAGTGGCCCTTCTTGCCACAACTAAAGCATTCGCCATCTTTCTTATTTTTCTTATTCTGACCATCCTTGGTCGGGTTCTGCTTCCTCTTGTTCTGAGAATTCTTCTTGCCTTCACCGCCTGCTTGCGGCTTTGGCTCCTCTGCAGATGTCGTAGCAACCTCAGTCTTCGACTTAGGGAAAAGGCTCTCTGACCTTAATGCCTTTCCTACAATAGACTCGAACGTCTCATCGATATGGTTTATAAGTCTTTCCCCCAAGTACCCATCCAAGCCAGTTATGAACTTCTCGTTCTTCTTTTCGACTGTATCGATAAGGGACCATCCATATTTCGATAAAGTATCGAATTCTGCGATGTACTCCGAGACTGCCCTACCATTCTGCTTAAGCTCCAAGAACTTCCTGAACAATTCTGATTTATGAGCAGCTGGAATAAACTTATCACAAAGGCGAGTCTTAAACTGATTCCAGGTAACTTGATCCTCTGGAGTAGCTGTCTTAATGGCATTCCACAAATTCATCGCTCGCCCTTGCAGCTGACGAGATGCTAGCCTTCTCTTCATCGCATCCTCAACACCCAAGTCGTCGAAGATACGATCACAGCTATCCAACCAATCCTGAAAATCTGTGGCCGACTCCGTTCCGTGGAACGGCTTCCCACCAAGGTTAGTGTAATCCTTGCACAACTTGGCGAAATCGACCCTAGGCGCCTGCACTACTGGACCACCGCCATTTCCGGGATTGGGAACTGCTCCCTGAACATCCCTAAGCATCTCCCTAATGAAGTTAGTGAACATTGTCCTCATGTCAGGAGCATTCCCATGGTTGGTCCCTCTACCAGCACCCCTGGTGTCTCTACTCATCGTTCAATCTGTAAAGAGAAAACGATTAACGACCCCATAGTGGTGCTAGTGCAGTACGACTTCATTCTTATACTACTAATAGTATATATATAGCTTTTGAAAACCAAAGTAATCACAAATACGCGCTCTCATATACGTACTATCTCTCCCTCATGCCTTTCCCTAGGTTAACTACGCAACCTAGAGCTCTGATACCAAGTGTGACGGCCCGCCCCGCACCAACCGACATTTACTCCAAAAGTGCGCTGTACACATGTCCAGTCAGCACGGGACGGGTCGTCAGAAGAAAAGGGAAGAAGGAAATGAACTAACAAGGAACCTATAAAATGTCTCACAGCGCATGGAACAAAATATAATAACAACATACTTGACATAAAACAGGCGAGACAGTGCATAAGCTGAAAATAAACTAACATAGCAGCGGAAATCCAAGTACAGCTTATGATCCAAAGCTAACATTATTACAACTTTTCAAACTGTCTCAAAAAGCAAAAGCAAGATAAAGGAGGTACACTACTAATGCCCAAGTAGCGACCACCAACGACACAGGGAGAATATCTATATATCATACGTGGAAGCCTCCTGCTCGCCTCCGAATCAGCTACTCGCGCATCACCAGCTAACCTGTCTCTAGTCTGCTCGTGTGAGCACCCAGAGTAATAAGAGGAGACATAAAACTCTGGGTCAGACATAAAGCCTGGTATGAGCGATAAGCATCTAAACAGAACAATAACAGGTAGACTAAAACATACCTGAACCTGGACCTGCAACCAAAGAGTTAGCACTACATACTGTACAACACTCTAAGGTGCCATTTCAAATGGTGTAAAGATAACGGGGGTGGGGGTGTGCATGTCATGGTGATGTCAAACAATCAAGCATAGCAATCATCCTCACATCCCTCACTCAGTGCGTAAAGCATACGATATCCACTACTTTGGTCACCTAATACTTTGGGCCATGACGGAATCCAATCCCGTGTAACTATCACTACAAGCCAACTATCCATCTCTCAGTGGTGAACCAAAGTTATGAATACCGACAACCCCTTTGCACACGTCCCGCAGCAAAACCCAACTCATGAAGTGAACTCATTGGTTCCCAACTGGATCCTGAGCTCTAAATTCCATTTGGACTACCTTTGCATCTCGGGTTATTGGTTTCCTCCTGTTCGGGTCGGTCGGTCAAGAACCTTTCATTCTGGTCGGTTTTCATCATCTCTACCTTGGTCGGTCGGTATTGCCCCCTGGTCGGTCGAACACTTCACCATTCCTGGTCGGTCGTACTTCACCATCCTTGGTCTGTCGGTATTGCCCCCTGGTCGGTCGAACACTTCACCATTCCTGGTCGGTTGTACTTCAACATCCCTGGTCGGTCGTACTTCACCATCCCTGGTCGGTCAGTATTGCCCCCTGGTCAGTCGAACACTTCATACAGGGTCGGTCGTGAGCTCGGGTCGGTCGGTCAAAACCTTCCCCTGGTCGGTCTAACTCGACCCAAAGAAAACCTGCACCATTTCAGCAAGCTATTTTCGCCTCTCGACGGCGTTTTTAACCATTCCAACTATTCTAAACAATCATAAAGCATACCATATAGTCGTAGCAACATGTATAAACATCCACAAACAGCAAAACAACAATATGGTATGTTAAAACGGATCAAACATAGCCAAAAACCCCCATATTTTCCCTTAATCCCTCTTAATCACGTTTAAGCAAATCTAATGATAGGATTAACAAAACTTAACCAAATCAGACAAATTTTCTAATAGAGGCCTAAAATAATATTTAGCAATTTATAAATATTTTTCCAGATTTTTAACATGCATAAATTCGCTAATTTTCACTATTCACCCCTTAATCCCCCAAATTCCGGGATTTGCAAAATTAGTCGAAATTAACCCAAATTCATATCAGAGGCATAAAATGATGTTTTAGAATTTTATGAATTTTTATAGATTTTTCAGAGCCATAATTTCGCTAATCTTCGCTAATTACCATAATTAGCCGTAATTAGTGAAAAACAATGCAAATCACTCACCTTTGCCACAAAGTAAACTATAGATCTGCAATGATTCTCTGTTTGGGTCAAACTCCAATGCTTAGCAGAAGCTCCTATCTTGATTTGATGCTAATCCGCCTTGATTTGGTGTAGATCTTGCTAATATGTGATTAGGAAAGCCAAAAAGATGTTTTGAAGAGATTTAGAGAGTGGAGGCCATTACTAGGGTTTCAAGAATGAAAGTGGCGGCTCAAAAACGTAAAATGAAATGATTACCCAAACCCTATCAGCCTCCCTAAAACCCTAATCCCGAAATGGGTTATGGGCCTAGCTGTTAACTACCCGGTTTAGCCCAATTAAGCTGTTTTTCACTTTCTAAACCTTGTTTCAGCCATATCTCCCAAACGGTAAGTCCGTTTGGCTAATGTAACCACTCTACGGAAAGAGAAACCATCATTCAAATCCAACGGAAGTGGATTCAGGTCAAAACTCCTTTCTAATCAAAAGTTATGGACGAAACAAGATCAGCTATGGGCAAAACGGTCATTTAAAAATCGGCAAAAATCATGAACATGGGAAATGACCCCAATAGTCATTTCCCATAGTTACGTGATCATACGACTTCGTATAAGAAAGAAATAAATATTCTACGATCCTCCGATGCGTAGAATGCGGGTTGTTACAATACACTTCACAAATTCCCATTTTATAAAACCCTTTTGATTTTTATAAACTTCCGCAATTTAATAACCACTTCAAACTTCCTTTATATAAAATCCTTTGATTTTATATAAATATTTTATTTCAACTTATAGTTCGAAATTTCCTTTCTCACATTCTAATATTTCTTATGGTATTAAAAATACCAAATAACAGTGATCAATACCATTCAAACACACAAAATCAACGATAGATTATATATCACGTCATATACCACAATATATGAAAAACAGTCAAATAAATGTTGAGGAATACAGTTGGATCCCTCCAACCTATTTCCCTGCATCCACAGATGTTAATCACATGAATAACACGAACATGAAATATTCTGATAAACAAAATTAATATTCGATTAGCGATTTATAAATATCGTTATCGATATTTCAACCAATTGACTAGCAGTTCAACCAAACATCCAACACACAACAACCAACCATCATTTATAAATTCTAAAAATACATTATAAAAATATGAGTTGAGCAGAGTTAGTGTGATTTACTCACATTGGACGGTTTATCGTTAAATAACGATAATTGGTCATTGATTTGATTCAGGCGTTTAAATCTGCCATAATTTATAACGATCTCAAAAGGGTTCCGAACCAGTTTTGTAGCGTAGCCTGTGTTTGTATCATTCCAACGAATCAAACCCTTCGCAGTTCTGATATCGTGGAGATGGAATGTTAAATTAACAAGTTGATATCTTATTTATTTAACTTAAACTTTAAATTTATAATAATATGGCTTACCATCTTTGCCCATCCCAAAACAATCCCAATGTTTTGCTGGAATCCGAAGCATAACCGGCTCAAAAACGCATCAGCTTTGTTGTGTTTAACCCCAAAAAAACGTTACTTCTTCTCCATTTATGTTCCTTGCGTGACATCCATTCTACTTCAACGCCAAGGCCCATGGCCCGTTCAACCACACTCTCACCATATAATATAACACGTCAGCTACTTTGCTCCTGCCACCGTATGCATAATCTCATCTCATACCGATTTCATGAAGCAGTCGATCTTCTTCCTTCTATATTTTTTTCTCCTTCTATTTGGGCTTTATGATTCGGCCCAACTACCCACATTCAAGATCCAAACCCACCGAGAGCAGTGTCCCTTCTTCCACAATTTAGAACACGCTCCAGGAGTAAAATCGCATGTCCAAAATTCCATCGCAAGCTACTGCATTAACACCTTTGTGCTATTCCTACTCCACTTTTCATCCTACTCACGTACACTCCACCGGCCCCTCTTTCCCAGGCGTGCTTCCTGTGCCTGCGAGTCTTTCTTCTTCTTTTTTTCTTTTCTATAATGTATATTTTAATACCCTTTTCCGCAGCCATTAAAAGCTTCGAAGGCTTTGGATTTTTCTCAAGAAATTATGTCGAGTCCCCGTATTTATAGTATAGATTCCTTGATAGCCAAGGTGTGCACAGTATGTTCATCAACGAAATTTAAGGGGGCGGACGCATGTGCTTTTGTACAGCTTAAGCTAGGTTTGCAAATATCAAACTTTTGATTCGATTACTCATAGATAGCTAAGCTAAGGTCTGCGTTGGAGAAAAGACAGGGTACGACACTTGAGCATGAAGGAAACATAAGGTGGAAACTGGACGAGGTGTATTTGGTTATAGGCTTGCGTCTTCATTTGTTAAGTTATGAAAACTAACGAGTTGATTTCAACTTAATTGTTCAATAAAAATAAGAAACTAAAATATGGTTATAAGGAAAATATGAAAGATTATATATATATATATAAGTATTGTAGGTTGTGTAGACCAGAAATGGCATAAGAATGAATTCAATTAGATGACAAAGTGCACAACAGAAGCAAAGGGACAACTTTCGGCTGAGCATTTTAACCCGTTTATTTTATACATTAAAAATTTAGTGTACCCAGTTACATAAAACTCTATTCACTTACGGACTGTTACGGACAGAAATGAAAATACAGTCGTGTTCAGCGAGGTGCCACGATCGCAAAAATATAATAATATCGGTTGGTTAACTCATATTGTGAAACCTCAAAATATTGATATAGGGTGCAAAATAACCCAAATAAAAAGTTGTGTATTTAATTAATTAAAAATTACAGTAAAATTTTTAAAATTAATTTATCACTATGCCTTAAAAGAATCTTTTCTAAATTCGAAACCGATATCTAGTTATATCAAATAAATCGTTACGGTCGATAAACGATTCTATAGCGACTATTTGGAAATTTGATTTGGACATAACTCATAATCTGTAAAACAGAATCTAGGTTTTTCACTTCCATTAGAAAAATACAGTTCAACAGATTCCAAAGTTTCTTATTTCGAAGAAATTCGGTTTATAATGAGTCATGTATACTAAGTTGAAGTTCAGAACGTTAAATTACGAACTGCCGCGACCTTACGGCTCGATTATATTTAGTATATATACTTATACGTTCAAATTCGTTTTAATTAATATATAAATCCACTTATATTACAAATTCAATATTTAATCTGATTTAAATATTCAAATACAAACCGATAAAAATGCGGGATGTTACATTCCCTCCCCCTTAAAAGAATTTCGTCCCCGAAATTACTAAACAGACAAGATGTTATAACTTTTCTAATTTCACTCAACTCACTTGGCTAAAACCTTACACTTCACATTTTCTCAACACAGTCCTCCGTGGACTTTTAAACCTTATGGCATACTCAACTTCCCATTATTATTCCAATTGACTTGTCACCATTTTTGGACAGCCCATCATTCCAATATTATTTTCAACTCATATACTTTACTGCATATCTTCTCATCTATTCAAATTGATTTCAAATCAATTTATTAATCTCCTTTAAATTTTATTAATCCAATTTCATTTCTTTATTCTAAATTAGAATCGACAAGTCGATTTTTACTTACAAAAATCTTCTAACTCTTTAAGTTTTTGAAAATTTTTGTTAGCGTCTCCTTTGCACGACTTAAACAGTACAGCAACAACTCGCCTTTCCAGGCCTTCTTTATTTAAAAGAAAATCAAACAGCAAAGTGGCTTGCCAACAGGCTCACAGAAATCGCATGCTCAAATATAATGTAAACATGTACCTTTTAGTTGCGCATTCAACTCTATCTCTGACATTTGCTATCACTTCATTATACATCAGTGTATTCCCAGTTGATCTCCAGTCAAATCCGATCATTCTCTTATGCCCAATCCAAATTACAATTCAAAATTCCAATTCCAATCTCAACTCCAAATTCTTATTTGATAATTAAATTCCATTCCAGATTCCAATTTCGCTAATTCAATCACTAAACCAAGTTAAGTTTCATTGCAAAATCTCATCTCACAAATTCCATTACTTCTCTAAGTTAAATTCGATTCCAGCATGATTTCCACTTAACGGGTTTTAATTCAATTCCATTTTTGTTAAATTAGATTTGAGTTAAATTCTAATCTATTCGTTCACTTTTATTATTTTAATCAATTTAACTCCATAGGTATAATTTAAATTTCAGAATTTTAAAATTCCTGGGTCTTATTTCAAATTAGTATGCAATCATAGATGCATAATAATAACAATTCAAAACATTTAAATTTCTGAACACTAATTTCCTCAAACAACTCAAAACAAAACCTTTAGTAGTAATCCGTCACTTGGAAACTCGAAAATTACACTGATGATGCGGCCGTCATCATCAGAATTATTTTCCAGTGATCGAAGTGAGTTTAATACTATTTCACTTCAAAACATATTCTTAAATACTTCTATTTTGAAATCAATTCAAAAATAATCTTTAAACTATTTGAAAAACAATTTTAAATCACCAGGATCTTAAATTTTCCTTATTTTAAATTTGAAATTCATTTACGAACACTTTTTTTCAAGTTCCAGAAAATTAAATTCCAATCTTGATTTAAATGTAGATTTGGTTCAGCTTGATTTATCTTATATGAATTCTGATTGGTAATTTATAACCATCTCAATTATAATCTTATTTGATTATAATATCGACCAACCCATCAAATATAATAATTCCAAAATATACCTTTTTATATCAAAATATAATTTTGGGTAAAATTATTTCGTTTACCCTCTTTCAAAGCTAGGGGTGTAAATCGGTCGGACCGGACCGGACGGAGGTGTGTTCAGTTTCTGTCCTAAAAAAATCGGACCAAACACGGACCGGACCAAAAAATTTCTCGGACAAATTTCATTGTCCTAATTCGTGTCCTAAATAAAATCGGTCGGACACGGACATTTTTGGACCGATCGGACTCGGTCGGACATGGCTATTTATATCACATTTTGTACATTTTACTAGATTTTCTCTCAACTATATGTTGAATTACAAGTAATTCGGACGAATTCGGACGAGCTCGGACCGGACATGATTTTTTTTCTCGTATAAATTTTGTTGTCCTAACTCGTGTCCTAAATGAAAATCGGACGGACTCGGACGGACGTATTTCGGTCACGGACACGAACGGACGTCGGACATTCGAACAAAATTTACAGCCCTATTCAAAGCAATACAATGTCAGATTACTCTCTTCAAGAGTTTAGAAAAACTTTTTGATATAGTGTGCACTACCATATTGAACAGAATTTTTAAACCACTCGACAAACCAACCAACATCATATAAAACAAATTTTATAAAATCTACAGATACGTTCTCTCGTATATATACACTCAAACTCAATCTACGATATTACTAATCCAATCTCTACTGAGTTACGCTACAGAGCCAAGGTAATTACTTAACCTTCAGCCCTGATACCACTGTAACGAACTGGGATTTTCGACTCCGAAAATCAACACAAAAACTACCATGTTGACTATTCAGACATCGGAAATACCTGATCATTAATAGAAAGAAGTTAGAGGGTGAGAATAGATAAGATAGAAAATTAGAATAGAAGAAGAAGATCACCACAGAGCAGAATCAGAGTAATACGAATCTCACAGCGGAACAAATAAAATATAATATATAACATAACTTTGAAATAAAACAGTATATATATTCAATAACATTATCAGAGTGCAACACTTACACGCAGCGGAAATAACAATAGCTATATAATCCTGAAGTCTCCTGCTTCAAGCTCCTCCAAGTATACATGTAAAGACCTGAACTACTTGACTGCCCGTACAAATTTGGGCACCCATTAGGGAAAACAAAATAAAATAAACTCTGGGTCGGTCATGGGACTGGTCTGAGTAAACTCAAATCATTTGGTTTAACTTTTCAAAATCCTTTCCAAAAGAAAAGGTAATCATAAGACCGATCCACACATAAGCACGGACGGCTTTTACTTTACGATAACCCAAAACAGTTTGGAAACCAATACTTCTCTGATATTATAATAATGTCTAATAACAAGTAATTAACAATCTAGCAGAACGCTTGCATTTCACGTTCCACATATATAGTATATAAACAAAACCGCGGGCGCTTATTGGAGATTGGATTCCAACTATGACAAGATAGGGGACCACCTGCCGATAGTGTATCTCTAGAGGCGAATACAATGGGTTCAACAAGAACGTCTTGCAACCCGGCCCACACATGACCGACCACTCATTTCGCTTGAGTGTATCGAATGTATACCACCAACGGTTCGGAGCTACCCACTGTTTCCCGAAAAGGGACAGCATTGAATAAATAAAAGAATGAAATGGATTTTCTTTAGATAGGTGATATACACCCTAATGGGAGCGACCCACTTAGCCATGCTGCCTGCCCGATTTTTGTCATTTCCCGGTTGATGAGGCTTGAGGTCATAACGTATCTTTTGACAGATCATACATTCATTTACTTTGAATGCTACATCATCATACCCACCAAATCACAAATTGATTTCCTCAAAAATACCACGGGTATAAAGCTAAGAGAAACAAATTCCTCCGCCACCAAACGTAAGTACGTTTGAAGAGATCAACTTACGCGATCTGTTATGTGTACTTTGTCATACATTCATCCATTCACGTTTGTTCTGGGACTTGACAAACCGAAGGCACTATTCTATAAATAGGATAGCCCTTGCATAACTCCGTTTTCAATTATTTTCATCATATTTGATCGCAATGCTAACGTCTATACAGAGTGGTTTTCAGATAATGAATCTGATCCCGGTCTCTCCGTGTTGACGATGGAAAAATGGTCAAAAACTTCGATAGTCGGTGATTTAACTATCAAAGAAAAACTGTAACACCCCGTGTATTCAATAACAGTGAAATTCACAAATTAAAGTATAATTAATTTCAAATCAAAGAATTAAGGTAAACGGGATACGCCATTGTGTTCGTCTCGGAAAAATACGCGAAATAGAGTCCGAGTTTTCGAAAAACGGAGTCCGTATGAAGAAGATATGGCCTCCGGAAGTTTCAGAATTCAGGTTAAAATTCAAACAGACGAAATGTAAAAACCCGTAACTTCCCCGTAAAGGAAAGTGTCGGATAGTTCGAGAACAAGCCACAACAGAACGCATACAGAAGAACATTTCATTGTATATTACAACAATGCATCAGATTACAAGAATATACAGAGTAAAAATGAATATTACACAGAAATATCAGAGATTTAAATTACATTTAAATACATAGCAGCGGAAAATAATACAATACACAACTAGAAGAAATATACGGATACAAAGCTTTCCGGATATCGTTCCAGCTGTAAACCAGGATCCTGTGAATATAAATCTGCAAAACCAAAACTACTAGCTGCCCGTGTCAAAATAGGGGCACCCAGAGTTTAGGTTAAAACAATAAACTCCAGGTCAGTCATGTGACTGGTGTGAGAACTAAAACAGTTAATCTTTATTTTAAAGTTAGGTAAATCAAGGGACCACGCCGTATAACACGGAACGGGTTTCCTCCCAAGGATACCAGTGCATAAAACAAACAGCGCAATGCTAAATAAAGAAAAATGAAGCTGTTATAAGACCCAGGTCCTATCACACAATGCAACGCAAGCCGGGGGATAGGGTTTTCCCTTATAACAGCCAAAGAATGGTTGATACGTTTAAAACAAATCATTTGATACTATTATAAGTGCATAGTGTATAAAACACTTCAAATCATAAGTATCAATCATAGGCGGCATGGGTACCATATATCATGTCGCCATATATAGGTTTACAAATAAAACCGCAAATGTCACGTATTTGGAAATTGGATTTCCGTCTATGAACCGAGGCAAAAGATAGTCCTCAACCGATTCGAGACTGCCTAGCCCGAGTCTCAGGATCAGAACGCATCGACCCTTGGAGCGACAGGGCCGGTCCACACGGAGTGGATTAAAAATGCCTGAGCACTACGTTTCGCCGCCCTTTGGGGCGTAAGCGAGCCAACTAAATGACTCCATCGGTTCGAGAACGACCGATCAATCCGAGGCGCCTCGCAACAGCAACAACCACATAAGTCAAACTCGTCAGGGCGTGTAAAACCACTGACGCCACTTCTAGCTAGGAGGAAACGCAGGCCCTCCCTGAGGTCCGTCTCCCGTTTTTGGTTCATACCTGGTGTGAAACACGCGAGGTAAACGTTACACAAAGCTACGCCACAAAGGCCGTGCTTTGATCATCACCACAAGACTTTGCTTTTCAACAGAAGCCTTGATCATTTGCATCTTAGCATGCCACACAGGCAAACCATCCTATGCAACCGATATCAGTCACACAGAATGAAATCCGATGTCAGACACACAGTCCATTTACAAGTCCGTTCTGGGTCTGAACGAAACCGGAGGCACCTAGTACCCCGCATATCCATCGATCTCCATGTACGTCTGGACGATCACTAACTGTTTCCATCTTCTTGGGTGTACAGCCCAATCAAGATCATCAGTTATCACCCAAACGACGTGAAGACTTCCGGTCTTCGACCATCGTCTTCGACTTATCGTCGTATCAGTTATTCAGAATGGGATAAACCCGGTCTTTCCGAATAACTCGCGTATATTTTAAGTAAGTGTTACACAAACACAACATACGCCTCATTCCAATTCATTAGTCACTAACCGTAAATTAATCAAGAGAATAATTTCCCAAATATTAATCCCGAAGGCCGAAACCAACATCAGATCAATATCCAGAAAACCATTCTGCTTGGCTAACCGACAGTTAGTTTCTAAATTTCACATTCATAGGGAAAGGTTCCCATTAATTTTATCAAAGATAAATTCCTTGAATTTATTCTTTAGTCCATTTTTGAATATCAATTCAAACTAGTCGGGATTAGCGAACCTTACCGAAGTAATCATTTGTTTTAATTTCCCAATCCCAACCTATTCATCCCATGAAGTAAAACTGGTAATACTTCATATCTAACACCACAGTGTTATCGGTAAATTCAATTACCATTTCACGTTCAAATCTAATTAAAGATTTAACTATCGCCTGGAGCAAAACTGGTGATACTCCATTTTCGATCTTTTCAATCTAATTAAAGATTCATTAAAACTCCACTTAGTTTTAATCGTTAACTGGGTTAAAGAATCAGTGTCATTTAAAACACGGTTCACGATAAACCCAAAATCACATTCCATTAATTATCGGGTTAAAGAACAAGTGTTATTTAAAACACTGTTCACGATAAACCCAGAAATCAATATCCATTCAATTCCAATTAAATATTATTTAATTGGTACACTTCATTAAATCTAAATAAAAAGATTTAATCTTTTCTCAACTGGGTTCAAGAACAGTGTTAGTGAAGACACCATTCACGACAAACCCAAATCACATTTGATATTCAATATAAGGCTCTGAATAGAAAATATATCGGCTTATATTCAATATCAAATTCTACGATTAACAAATGTCGTATTGGAAATAACGATATAAATATATATCTTTCAAATTTCCGTAACAACATCCGTATAATCACAAATTCCAACATCGAAATATTCCGAAGACAATTTCGATTCAAATCCACTCCAATGCAATCATTGGAAATTTTGGTTATTTTCAAAACCCTTTTCAAATTCAATTTATTTATTTAAAAATAAATAGAATTATAATTCTAGTTCAAAACTAGTTCATTTCGATAAAAATCTATTTTTATCTTTTCAAATAGGGAGTTTTTCATCCCAATTCTTTCTAAATCATTTCTTATGATTTTACACAAATTATTACTATTTTTAATAATTTTATCAAGGCCCGTACAGTCGATTTCCAACAATGGCCATCGAACTGCGCTTACAGTGACCTTTTTCGAATTTGATTTGGACGTATCTCCAAATCCAACCGTTAGATTTCAAATTTCTAATATTCGTTAGAAAGCTCTTTTCAATACGAACCCAACGGTTCCGGTTTTAGGAGAATCCGACGGTCGGATCTCCCGTAATGTCCGTTTGAAATAAATGGTCGAAATTCACGAACTACCGCGGCGCGGCGCGTTCTATTCAGGCCATTATATTATATATATAATATATATAATATATATTTCGTCGATTTCTATTTAAAACGAATTATATAAATAGTTTTAAAATCGTTTCAAAAGCTATTTCAACTTCCATTTCAATTCAAAGCAAAATTGAATTCTTCTTTATAAATTCGTTTCAAAATTCATTTCTATTCAATTCAAATTTCAATTCAATTTGAATTCATTTCAATTTGTTTTCAATTCAATTCCAATTCGTTTTCTATTCAATTCATTTCGAAATCGTTTTCAATTCAATTCATTTCGAAATCGTTTTCAATTCAATTCATTTCGAAATCGTTTTCAATTCAATTCATTTCGAAATCGTTTTCAATTCATTTCATTTCGAAATCGTTTTCCATTCATTTCATTTCGAAATCGTTTTCAATTCAATTCATTTCGAAATCGTTTTCAATTCAATTCATTTCGAAATCGTTTTCAATTCAATTCATTTCGAAATCGTTTTCAATTCAATTCATTTCGAAATCGTTTTCAATTCAATTCATTTCGAAATCGTTTAAAATCGATATAAATATCGTTCACGTCAAAATGGCGTCAATCTAATCAACACGGCTTCATAAATTTCTATTTTCAAATATTCTATTTCAAATATTTCTTTTTCAAAATAGTTGTTATTATCAAAATATTTCGTTCAACACATGACCAATCTCAATGAATGAGTACTGTCAACACATGAACTTTTATTTTATAATATTCTTTATTTTTCAAATTGGAATGAGGCTCAATCAATTACCATATAATGTTAATTATATGGATTTTCTACAACACATGTATATATCAACAACGATGAATAATCAACCATCAACCAAAGTGCACTACACTGTATAAGCATCAAATATAGACATTTAACGCTTATAGCAGCTTGTCAATCAATCGATCGACATATTTAATCAATCAGGATGAGTGAACTTCAAATTTCATCCTAACACCCGTGTGGGGTTTCAAACAATCAAACACATATTTTATTTGTGCAGTTAGGCGATGTGTAAAATTTATCGACCCAATCAACGTCATTCAAATAGGTGTACATAAAACAACCGTCTGGTTTGTAAATGAATATTTATTTATTCACATTCACGTTAAAAATTATATTTTTAACGATAACACATTTTATTTTAACATATGAATTTCTATTCAGTTCATTCGTTAAATAAAATGCTATTTTTATTTTTCTAACTTATTTTAGAAAATTTCGGCGGCATAACGGCACGATACTAGAAACGGGACAAGGCCTAGCCTTATCCCCGGTCTAGTGAAGGCCCACGCCATTCACACATCAATCAAATCAATTCGTTATGCAAACCACAAACTTTGGAGTAAGGGTCTAACCTAGCCTTACTCCTTCGCCTTATAACGGCGCACGTCTAATCCTAACCAATTTATCGATTCGATTTTTCACACCACAAACCACATTCAAACCAATATCGCAATCAATCACCAAACAGTCAAACAAACAAGTCCATGGTCTGTGGACGATTGTGTCGGGTGCTACTAAGCACCGTCTGCATCCTAGTATATATATATAACTAGAAATAAAATAGAAAGGTGAGAAATTCTCACAGATAGCTATCCTAGCTCCACGGCTCTTCATTTGCAGAAGTCCTCGTCGTTTCGCCTTTTTGTCACCTTCGTTGCCCAAGGCCACTATATATATAAAAATTGAATTTTTATTTCAAAGTTCCATATATAAAAATCGAATTTTTATTTCAAAGTTCCATATATAAAAATCGAATTTTTATTTCAAAGTTCAATATATAAAAATCGAATTTTTAGTTCAAAGTTCAATATATAAAAATCGAATTTTTATTTCAAAGTTCCATATATAAAAATCGAATTTTTATTTCAAAGTTCAATATATAAAAATCGAATTTTTAGTTCAAAGTTCAATATATAAAAATCGAATTTTTATTTCAAAGTTCCATATATAAAAATCGAATTTTTATTTCAAAGTTCAATATATAAAAATCGAATTTTTAGTTCAAAGTTCAATAAATAAAAATCATATTTTACTACTATGTTATATAGATAAAAATTATATTTTTATTTCGAAGTTCAACATATAAAAATCATATTTTTCCTATGAAGTTCAATATATAAAAATCATATTTTTCCTATGAAGTTCAATATATAAAAATCATATTTTTCCTATGAAGTTCAATATATAAAAATCATATTTTTATTTCGATATTCAATATATAAAAATCGAATTTTTATCCCTTTAAATATTGCCTTTTCATATATAAAATTCCCATCTTAGCTTTTAAAATAAATTTTCAGTTTTAACATTATATATAAATCAGTTTTAACATTATATATCAAATCAGTTAATCATTATATAAAAATCAGTTTTACTTTATATAAAATCAGTTTTTGAAATTATAAAAAAATCAGTTTTTGAAATTATAAAAAATCAGTTTTTGAAATTATAAAAAAATCAGTTTTTGAAATTATAAAAAAATCAGTTTTTGAAATTATAAAAAAATCAGTTTTTGAAATTATAAAAAATCAGTTTTTGAAATTATAAAAAAATCAGTTTTTGAAATTATAAAAAAATCAGTTTTTGAAATTATAAAAAAATCAGTTTTTGAAATTATAAAAAATCAGTTTTTGAAATTATAAAAAATCAGTTTTTGAAATTATAAAAAAATCAGTTTTTGAAATTATAAAAAAATCAGTTTAAAAATGCTTATTCAAATCAGTTTTAATTTTCTTGTAAAATCAGTTTTAATTTTCTTATTAAATATAAAATAAAAATAAAACAAATAAAATAAAAAAAAACGACTTACAGGGGGGCGTCGGCGGTTTCCTCGCTGGAGGGAGGGGGTGGCTTCGGCGCAGGCGAGGGCTCGGTTGTGTTGGTGTCGAGGGAGGCAAGGGAGAAGGAAGGGGGGAGGGGGGTTCGTCAATCGGAGGGCGACGCTCCTCCTGTTGCTGCGCGGTGGCGGAAGATGGGGGGGGGCGATCCTCGACGGCGGCCGTCGATCTTGGAGCGGCGTTCTCTTTTTTTTTTTTTTTTAATTGATCTGAAATGAAAAGAGATCGGGGGGGGGCCTGGTTAAGGGAGGAGATAAATTTTTTTTTATTATTATTAATTATTTATTTATTCAAAAAGGTTGACTTTTATCCATGACCTCGAAACGAGGCCCACCGCCTGTCGTCCATAGCGTTTCACCCC
Source organism: Allium sativum (assembly GCA_030737875.1). Lineage (NCBI taxonomy): Eukaryota > Viridiplantae > Streptophyta > Magnoliopsida > Asparagales > Amaryllidaceae > Allium > Allium sativum. Next base: position 451,814,082 of record CM060920.1, on the reverse strand, counting down.
CATTCTGAACACAATGGGTTATGTATCGTAGGTTGATTCGGACGTTTGAATCAGTTTCCGTTTAATTTACATTTAAATCACTATATTGAATTTTAAACGTACATTTCAAATTACCGGGGTCACATACTAACTAGAAAAATTCCAGAAAAATATTTTCTAGCTTCGTATTGATGATACGGTCCTAACAAAACTAGTTTCGTCGAATTCTGAGACCGTTAGAAAAATGGCCAATTTCCAGTCGATTAAAATACACTGAAAATGGTCAAACGCATTTTCCTTTGCCACGCTCACATATTGATTCGAAAAATTATGAAATTTGAAACCTAACAATAACCTGACATCACGGACCCAACAAAACTGGTTTCGTCGAAATCCGAGGTCGTTTGCAAAATGTCCATTTTTAAGGGCCTGAATTCCATAGCGACTATTCAGAATTTTCAACTGGACATATCTTTTGATTCCTGATATGAAATCTTGATTTTTCGGATTCATTGAAAAGATACTATCAATTAGATCCTATTATTTTTGGTTTAACTAAAATCCGGATTGTTTTGCACCCGGTACATCCAATTGAAGTTTGAAATCGAATTATCGAACTACCGCGCCATTTTCAATTCTATTTATAATTATATATAATTATTTATATTCTAACGACGACGCGTATAATATATACGTTCGATTTCTATTCAAAATAAATTTCTCGTCGATATTATTTAAAATAATTCATTTTAAATATAGAAAATCCGCCATAATTGCCAAAATAAAAATTTTAAACTGACCCAGATTTTCCGGGTTATTACAATCTCCCCCACTTAAAACTTTTCGTCCCCGAAAAGGAACAAAGTCGAAAGTGGTTTGATTAATAAGCTCTACACTCGATCTGGCTTCCATTCTCCAACTTTTCAGTTTCTGAGAATTTCCAAAATTTCAAAAATTTGGCTAACACCCTAAATTTTTGAAAAATTTCGCCATAACCTCCCCTGCAATGGGAGCGTCGGGGAATTTCAAATAGCTTCCCCGGTCCTTCAGATCTCAAAAAGAAAAAGAAAAAGCCAAGCGGCTAGCCAATAGGCTCACAAAATCATCATCACCCAAACAAAACAGGAAATTATGTAGTAAACATGTACCTATTTGTCGGGCAAACAAATTTTATTCTCTGGCTCTAGCCTCCTTGCTATGACCTGTTCAATGATATACATGTATATGCAAGCAGATGCGACCAATATTCAATACAATTCAATATTTGATCATATTAGGCATAATGGTACAAAATTATCAAACAATTAAACAAACAACACAAACATCAATCAATTAGTGAATTAGAGTTTCAAATTCATAACTTTGATATATAGTCTAAAATCAGATTTTTGATGCCAAATCACAACAAATAAATCTAGCTATATAAGTTTTGGTTCTCACACCAGTCTAATGGAAATATATAGAAAATCACACCTTCGAAACTCGAATACCAATTCTGATGATGTCTAGACTATCATCAGAATCGTCTCCGGGCGACTAGAGTGTGGCTCTATATCTATCCAGTATATTAAAACTTCAAATACACGCGGATCAGACGTATACGCAAAATCTTTATATACTGGACTGTCCAACTCAATATAAATAGATAATCAAATACGAATAATTGATTTAAATCTTCAAAACCAAAAATTTGTTTTCATTTTCATTTTTAAAAATTCACTCTTCACACTCGTTCTAGGATACTACTGATCCCATCTCTAACGAGTCATTCCCATCGGATATTACTAATCCAATATCTGATGAATTCTTTCACATGGTTCTAATGTGTCTTGTTCTCTGAGCTTTGTAAACCAAAGCTCTGATACCAACTGTAAAAACCCGTAACTTCCCCGTAAAGGAAAGTGTCGGATAGTTCGAGAACAAGCCACAACAGAACGCATACAGAAGAACATTTCATTGTATATTACAACAATGCATCAGATTACAAGAATATACAGAGTAAAAATGAATATTACACAGAAATATCAGAGATTTAAATTACATTTAAATACATAGCAGCGGAAAATAATACAATACACAACTAGAAGAAATATACGGATACAAAGCTTTCCGGATATCGTTCCAGCTGTAAACCAGGATCCTGTGAATATAAATCTGCAAAACCAAAACTACTAGCTGCCCGTGTCAAAATAGGGGCACCCAGAGTTTAGATTAAAACAATAAACTCCAGGTCAGTCATGTGACTGGTGTGAGAACTAAAACAGTTAATCTTTATTTTAAAGTTAGGTAAATCAAGGGACCACGCCGTATAACACGGAACGGGTTTCCTCCCAAGGATACCAGTGCATAAAACAAACAGCGCAATGCTAAATAAAGAAAAATGAAGCTGTTATAAGACCCAGGTCCTATCACACAATGCAACGCAAGCCGGGGGATAGGGTTTTCCCTTATAACAGCCAAAGAATGGTTGATACGTTTAAAACAAATCATTTGATACTATTATAAGTGCATAGTGTATAAAACACTTCAAATCATAAGTATCAATCATAGGCGGCATGGGTACCATATATCATGTCGCCATATATAGGTTTACAAATAAAACCGCAAATGTCACGTATTTGGAAATTGGATTTCCGTCTATGAACCGAGGCAAAAGATAGTCCTCAACCGATTCGAGACTGCCTAGCCCGAGTCTCAGGATCAGAACGCATCGACCCTTGGAGCGACAGGGCCGGTCCACACGGAGTGGATTAAAAATGCCTGAGCACTACGTTTCGCCGCCCTTTGGGGCGTAAGCGAGCCAACTAAATGACTCCATCGGTTCGAGAACGACCGATCAATCCGAGGCGCCTCGCAACAGCAACAACCACATAAGTCAAACTCGTCAGGGCGTGTAAAACCACTGACGCCACTTCTAGCTAGGAGGAAACGCAGGCCCTCCCTGAGGTCCGTCTCCCGTTTTTGGTTCATACCTGGTGTGAAACACGCGAGGTAAACGTTACACAAAGCTACGCCACAAAGGCCGTGCTTTGATCATCACCACAAGACTTTGCTTTTCAACAGAAGCCTTGATCATTTGCATCTTAGCATGCCACACAGGCAAACCATCCTATGCAACCGATATCAGTCACACAGAATGAAATCCGATGTCAGACACACAGTCCATTTACAAGTCCGTTCTGGGTCTGAACGAAACCGGAGGCACCTAGTACCCCGCATATCCATCGATCTCCATGTACGTCTGGACGATCACTAACTGTTTCCATCTTCTTGGGTGTACAGCCCAATCAAGATCATCAGTTATCACCCAAACGACGTGAAGACTTCCGGTCTTCGACCATCGTCTTCGACTTATCGTCGTATCAGTTATTCAGAATGGGATAAACCCGGTCTTTCCGAATAACTCGCGTATATTTTAAGTAAGTGTTACACAAACACAACATACGCCTCATTCCAATTCATTAGTCACTAACCGTAAATTAATCAAGAGAATAATTTCCCAAATATTAATCCCGAAGGCCGAAACCAACATCAGATCAATATCCAGAAAACCATTCTGCTTGGCTAACCGACAGTTAGTTTCTAAATTTCACATTCATAGGGAAAGGTTCCCATTAATTTTATCAAAGATAAATTCCTTGAATTTATTCTTTAGTCCATTTTTGAATATCAATTCAAACTAGTCGGGATTAGCGAACCTTACCGAAGTAATCATTTGTTTTAATTTCCCAATCCCAACCTATTCATCCCATGAAGTAAAACTGGTAATACTTCATATCTAACACCACAGTGTTATCGGTAAATTCAATTACCATTTCACGTTCAAATCTAATTAAAGATTTAACTATCGCCTGGAGCAAAACTGGTGATACTCCATTTTCGATCTTTTCAATCTAATTAAAGATTCATTAAAACTCCACTTAGTTTTAATCGTTAACTGGGTTAAAGAATCAGTGTCATTTAAAACACGGTTCACGATAAACCCAAAATCACATTCCATTAATTATCGGGTTAAAGAACAAGTGTTATTTAAAACACTGTTCACGATAAACCCAAAAATCAATATCCATTCAATTCCAATTAAATATTATTTAATTGGTACACTTCATTAAATCTAAATAAAAAGATTTAATCTTTTCTCAACTGGGTTCAAGAACAGTGTTAGTGAAGACACCATTCACGACAAACCCAAATCACATTTGATATTCAATATAAGGCTCTGAATAGAAAATATATCGGCTTATATTCAATATCAAATTCTACGATTAACAAATGTCGTATTGGAAATAACGATATAAATATATATCTTTCAAATTTCCGTAACAACATCCGTATAATCACAAATTCCAACATCGAAATATTCCGAAGACAATTTCGATTCAAATCCACTCCAATGCAATCATTGGAAATTTTGGTTATTTTCAAAACCCTTTTCAAATTCAATTTATTTATTTAAAAATAAATAGAATTATAATTCTAGTTCAAAACTAGTTCATTTCGATAAAAATCTATTTTTATCTTTTCAAATAGGGAGTTTTTCATCCCAATTCTTTCTAAATCATTTCTTATGATTTTACACAAATTATTACTATTTTTAATAATTTTATCAAGGCCCGTACAGTCGATTTCCAACAATGGCCATCGAACTGCGCTTACAGTGACCTTTTTCGAATTTGATTTGGACGTATCTCCAAATCCAACCGTTAGATTTCAAATTTCTAATATTCGTTAGAAAGCTCTTTTCAATACGAACCCAACGGTTCCGGTTTTAGGAGAATCCGACGGTCGGATCTCCCGTAATGTCCGTTTGAAATAAATGGTCGAAATTCACGAACTACCGCGGCGCGGCGCGTTCTATTCAGGCCATTATATTATATATATAATATATATAATATATATTTCGTCGATTTCTATTTAAAACGAATTATATAAATAGTTTTAAAATCGTTTCAAAAGCTATTTCAACTTCCATTTCAATTCAAAGCAAAATTGAATTCTTCTTTATAAATTCGTTTCAAAATTCATTTCTATTCAATTCAAATTTCAATTCAATTTGAATTCATTTCAATTCGTTTTCAATTCAATTCCAATTCGTTTTCTATTCAATTCATTTCGAAATCGTTTTCAATTCAATTCATTTCGAAATCGTTTTCAATTCAATTCATTTCGAAATCGTTTTCAATTCAATTCATTTCGAAATCGTTTTCAATTCATTTCATTTCGAAATCGTTTTCCATTCATTTCATTTCGAAATCGTTTTCAATTCAATTCATTTCGAAATCGTTTTCAATTCAATTCATTTCGAAATCGTTTTCAATTCAATTCATTTCGAAATCGTTTTCAATTCAATTCATTTCGAAATCGTTTTCAATTCAATTCATTTCGAAATCGTTTAAAATCGATATAAATATCGTTCACGTCAAAATGGCGTCAATCTAATCAACACGGCTTCATAAATTTCTATTTTCAAATATTCTATTTCAAATATTTCTTTTTCAAAATAGTTGTTATTATCAAAATATTTCGTTCAACACATGACCAATCTCAATGAATGAGTACTGTCAACACATGAACTTTTATTTTATAATATTCTTTATTTTTCAAATTGGAATGAGGCTCAATCAATTACCATATAATGTTAATTATATGGATTTTCTACAACACATGTATATATCAACAACGATGAATAATCAACCATCAACCAAAGTGCACTACACTGTATAAGCATCAAATATAGACATTTAACGCTTATAGCAGCTTGTCAATCAATCGATCGACATATTTAATCAATCAGGATGAGTGAACTTCAAATTTCATCCTAACACCCGTGTGGGGTTTCAAACAATCAAACACATATTTTATTTGTGCAGTTAGGCGATGTGTAAAATTTATCGACCCAATCAACGTCATTCAAATAGGTGTACATAAAACAACCGTCTGGTTTGTAAATGAATATTTATTTATTCACATTCACGTTAAAAATTATATTTTTAACGATAACACATTTTATTTTAACATATGAATTTCTATTCAGTTCATTCGTTAAATAAAATGCTATTTTTATTTTTCTAACTTATTTTAGAAAATTTCGGCGGCATAACGGCACGATACTAGAAACGGGACAAGGCCTAGCCTTATCCCCGGTCTAGTGAAGGCCCACGCCATTCACACATCAATCAAATCAATTCGTTATGCAAACCACAAACTTTGGAGTAAGGGTCTAACCTAGCCTTACTCCTTCGCCTTATAACGGCGCACGTCTAATCCTAACCAATTTATCGATTCGATTTTTCACACCACAAACCACATTCAAACCAATATCGCAATCAATCACCAAACAGTCAAACAAACAAGTCCATGGTCTGTGGACGATTGTGTCGGGTGCTACTAAGCACCGTCTGCATCCTAGTATATATATATATAACTAGAAATAAAATAGAAAGGTGAGAAATTCTCACAGATAGCTATCCTAGCTCCACGGCTCTTCATTTGCAGAAGTCCTCGTCGTTTCGCCTTTTTGTCACCTTCGTTGCCCAAGGCCACTATATATATAAAAATTGAATTTTTATTTCAAAGTTCCATATATAAAAATCGAATTTTTATTTCAAAGTTCCATATATAAAAATCGAATTTTTATTTCAAAGTTCAATATATAAAAATCGAATTTTTAGTTCAAAGTTCAATATATAAAAATCGAATTTTTATTTCAAAGTTCCATATATAAAAATCGAATTTTTATTTCAAAGTTCAATATATAAAAATCGAATTTTTAGTTCAAAGTTCAATATATAAAAATCGAATTTTTATTTCAAAGTTCCATATATAAAAATCGAATTTTTATTTCAAAGTTCAATATATAAAAATCGAATTTTTAGTTCAAAGTTCAATAAATAAAAATCATATTTTACTACTATGTTATATAGATAAAAATTATATTTTTATTTCGAAGTTCAACATATAAAAATCATATTTTTCCTATGAAGTTCAATATATAAAAATCATATTTTTCCTATGAAGTTCAATATATAAAAATCATATTTTTCCTATGAAGTTCAATATATAAAAATCATATTTTTATTTCGATATTCAATATATAAAAATCGAATTTTTATCCCTTTAAATATTGCCTTTTCATATATAAAATTCCCATCTTAGCTTTTAAAATAAATTTTCAGTTTTAACATTATATATAAATCAGTTTTAACATTATATATCAAATCAGTTAATCATTATATAAAAATCAGTTTTACTTTATATAAAATCAGTTTTTGAAATTATAAAAAAATCAGTTTTTGAAATTATAAAAAATCAGTTTTTGAAATTATAAAAAAATCAGTTTTTGAAATTATAAAAAAATCAGTTTTTGAAATTATAAAAAAATCAGTTTTTGAAATTATAAAAAATCAGTTTTTGAAATTATAAAAAAATCAGTTTTTGAAATTATAAAAAAATCAGTTTTTGAAATTATAAAAAAATCAGTTTTTGAAATTATAAAAAATCAGTTTTTGAAATTATAAAAAATCAGTTTTTGAAATTATAAAAAAATCAGTTTTTGAAATTATAAAAAAATCAGTTTAAAAATTCTTATTCAAATCAGTTTTAATTTTCTTGTAAAATCAGTTTTAATTTTCTTATTAAATATAAAATAAAAATAAAACAAATAAAATAAAAAAAAACGACTTACAGGGGGGCGTCGGCGGTTTCCTCGCTGGAGGGAGGGGGTGGCTTCGGCGCAGGCGAGGGCTCGGTTGTGTTGGTGTCGAGGGAGGCAAGGGAGAAGGAAGGGGGGAGGGGGGTTCGTCAATCGGAGGGCGACGCTCCTCCTGTTGCTGCGCGGTGGCGGAAGATGGGGGGGGCGATCCTCGACGGCGGCCGTCGATCTTGGAGCGGCGTTCTCTTTTTTTTTTTTTTAATTGATCTGAAATGAAAAGAGATCGGGGGGGGGCCTGGTTAAGGGAGGAGATAAATTTTTTTTATTATTATTAATTATTTATTTATTCAAAAAGGTTGACTTTTATCCATGACCTCGAAACGAGGCCCACCGCCTGTCGTCCATAGCGTTTCACCCCCATTCTGAACACAATGGGTTATGTATCGTAGGTTGATTCGGACGTTTGAATCAGTTTCCGTTTAATTTACATTTAAATCACTATATTGAATTTTAAACGTACATTTCAAATTACCGGGGTCACATACTAACTAGAAAAATTCCAGAAAAATATTTTCTAGCTTCGTATTGATGATACGGTCCTAACAAAACTAGTTTCGTCGAATTCTGAGACCGTTAGAAAAATGGCCAATTTCCAGTCGATTAAAATACACTGAAAATGGTCAAACGCATTTTCCTTTGCCACGCTCACATATTGATTCGAAAAATTATGAAATTTGAAACCTAACAATAACCTGACATCACGGACCCAACAAAACTGGTTTCGTCGAAATCCGAGGTCGTTTGCAAAATGTCCATTTTTAAGGGCCTGAATTCCATAGCGACTATTCAGAATTTTCAACTGGACATATCTTTTGATTCCTGATATGAAATCTTGATTTTTCGGATTCATTGAAAAGATACTATCAATTAGATCCTATTATTTTTGGTTTAACTAAAATCCGGATTGTTTTGCACCCGGTACATCCAATTGAAGTTTGAAATCGAATTATCGAACTACCGCGCCATTTTCAATTCTATTTATAATTATATATAATTATTTATATTCTAACGACGACGCGTATAATATATACGTTCGATTTCTATTCAAAATAAATTTCTCGTCGATATTATTTAAAATAATTCATTTTAAATATAGAAAATCCGCCATAATTGCCAAAATAAAAATTTTAAACTGGCCCAGATTTTCCGGGTTATTACACGAAAACAGCTCAGAAAAACAAGTTTAAAATTCAAAATCGGGCCCAATTGGCCAAGGCGTGAAAATTCCCGCCTAAGGCACCCAGGTCGACTTGGCAGTCGACCTGGGCTAGCCAGGTCGACAGGGCAGTCGACCTGGGTAACCCGTGTCGACTGCCAAGTCGACACGGTGTCGACTGGGCTGTCGACCTGGCCCCAGAGCCAGGTCGAACCCAGCCCACCCTGGCTGGCCTGGTCTGTGTTTGGTCGATTTTCTGAGCCTTGCCTTGTCACTAGGGCTAGGTGTCAGCTCCTGGTTGGTTTCTCCTTCAAACGAACGGCTATTATTGAACCAAGCTTCATCGACGGTCTAAATCAACTCACAAACTCTATAAAAAGGACCTAAGACTAACCCTAATTCACACAAACTAAAATGGAGCTGAGACCGTCATGTTGCTGAGGAGAGACTAAAGATAGCCGTCGGAAATTGAGAGGCAATTAGGAGAATAAACAAAAGCTTAAAGCAACGTCAAATCAATCAAAGCAACGCCTACAACAAAGGATAGCATCTCCAAATTCAGAATTCAGATTTCTGAATTAAAGATTCGCCATACGCTGTAAGTAGAGTGCTATTCCGATATGAATTAAATAATTGTGTTGATTTGTGTAATGTAAGAAATGGAATTGTGGCGATAATAATCTATATTTGTATGTTGCTTTGATTCAAAACGATTTGGGAATATTATGGTATACGATTGGATATTTGCAAGTACGCGATTTGCGTTGGAAACGAAATGGAATTGTGGCGATAATGACTTATATTTGTATGTTATTTTGATTCTAAACGATTTGGTAATGCTATGGTTTGATTCATACAAGTATGTGGCTTATGTTGACAACCACATGTTGTGGAATTTTGATTGGGACTTATGCAAGCATATGATTCATATTGAAAAACTACATGTTTGTGGTAGTTATTTACAACACCCATTTGACAATTGCAAGTATATGATTCATGTTGAAAGTAACAACTATATGTTGTAATAATTTGTTTAAGATTCATGCAAGTATATGATTCATGTTAACAACTATATGTTATGATATTTTAATTGGAATTCATGCAAGTATATGATTCGTTATTATGCTAATATGATGTACATACTTTTATGACCACTTTTAGTGTGTAATTGAATCGACTAAGTATTATGATTCATATGAAGTTACGTTGGAATTGGCATCATAGTTCAAGTATAAAAATCATATTTTTGTGATAGTGACAAAAGCACGCATCTTTGTAAATTTGTATTAATTTTATGAACATGACTAAACTATGTTCGTTATTATGCCCAATTGAAAAACATGTTTTTAGGCTCATGTTGTTATCATAAGTTACATTAGAATTACATTAGAATTACCTTCCTCTTGCAAGTTTACATAGATAAAATAAAAACCATGATGTAAGTTTAGATATGTTTATGCTATAATTCTATGAATAGAATGAAAACCATGATTCATATAAGAATTAGGTTGGGATAATTCTAGTTGAACCATACTTTTGTATTAGTGACAAAAGTAAGCACCTTTTTGTTAACATGTAGTGATTTTATGAACACGATTAGTTTATATCATGCCTAAATAAAAATCTAGGCTTATATTTCTAGTCAAGACCCTGTGCCAATAATAATGATATCTAATTTAGTTAGATTCTTAATTCAAGTTTACAAGGTTAGTTGAACCTATGATTCATGTTTAAGTTTATGCCATTATCATATGACTAGAATAATTCATGTTTAAGTACTGCTTATGCCATAATCATATGAATAAAATAGTTCATGTTTAAGTATTGTCTATGCATTAACCATATGAATAGAATGATTTATGTTTAAGTATTGTTTATGCTATGATTATATGGATAAAATGATTCATGTTATGCCATGATTATATGATGTTACAATTGCAAGTTCACATGTGCCTATTTTATGTTAATTGAATCGTTCGTTACAAGTTCATGCGTTCACACTCCCCTTTTTATGTCACCTTATAAACACCATGTTATAGCCTCCCCTTTTCATATGGCTAAATTGGGTTTAATGTATTAAACCCAACACACCTTACATTGGAACGAACGTATAAAACGGGGGTAATGACGTTTGGGCTAAAATATAGAACACATGTGTTGGCTTGTTTGACGCACGCCAATAACTTTGAAAAACAATTAAGTGGCATAAATAAATCTTAACCAATAAAGATGAATTTGAATAATGGGCCGCAAATATTTACATATAAAAAGAAGAAAGACAAAATATGTAAATGTAGAAAATACGATGTGTTTAACCCGAGGTTGGATTGAGTTGTGATGTAAACCTGCCCGGAACCGCCCGGCTGTCCAGTAGTCACAACAATACCTATCCAATGTGGGTGGTTAAACATGGAGCCCAATAAGGACCCGAGGTTAGACTGAGTTGTGGCGTAAGACTGCCCGGACCCAACCGGCAACAGGCAACCACAACAATACCTGTCTAATGTGAGAGGTCAAGGCATTAATAAGACAATTAAGGCTGAGTCAGGATTGATAGGATTAAGTAAATTATATTAATACTTAATCAAGATGGAACTGTGAAAACCCGTAACTTCCCCGTAAAGGAAAGCGTCGGATAGTTCGAGAACAAGCCACAAAAGAACACATACAGAAGAACATTTCATTGTATATTACAACAATGCACCAGATTACAAGAATATACAGAGTATAAATAAATATTACACAGAAATAACAGAGGTTCAAATTACATTTGAATACATCGCGGCGGAAAATAATACAATACACAACTAGAAGAGATATACGGATACAAAGCTTTCCGGATATCGTTCCAGCTGTAAACCAGGATCCTGTGAATATAAATCTGCAAAACCGAAACTACTAGCTGCCCGTGTCAAAATAGGGGCACCCAGAGTTTAGGTTAAAACAATAAACTCCAGGTCAGTCATGGGACTGGTGTGAGAACTAAAACAGTTATTAATTCTTTATTTTAAAGTTAGGTAAATCAAGGGACCACGCCGTATAACACGGAACGGGTTTCCTCCCAAGAATACCAGTGCATAAAACAAATAGCGCAATGCTAAATAAAGAAAAATGAAGCTGTTATAAGACCCAGGTCCTATCACACAATGCAACACAAGCCGGGGGATAGGGTTTTCCCTTATAACAGCCAAAGAATGCTTGATACGTTTAAAACAAATCATTTGATACTGTTATAAGTGCATAGTGTATAAAACACTTCAAATCATAAGTATCAATCATAGGCGGCATGAATGGCCCATAACACTATGTCGCCATATATAAGTTTACAATCAAAACCGCAAATGTCGTATTGGAAGTTGGGTTTCCATCTATGAACCGAGGCAAAAGATAGTCCTCAACCGATTCGAGACTGTCTAGCCCGAGCCTCAGGCAAGTACTCTGTCAAGCCTTTGGATCGTCAGGGCCGGTCCACCGATGTGGATTAAAATGCCTGAACACTACGTTTCCCCGCCCTTTGGGGCGTAAATGAGCCAACTAAATGACTCCATCGGTTCGAGAACGACCGATCAATCCGAGGCGCCTCGCAACAGCAACAACCACATAAGTCAAACTCGTCAGGGCGTGTAAAACCACTGACGCCACTTCTAGCTAGAAAGAAACGCATGCCCTCCCTGAGGTCCGTCTCCCGTTTTTGGTTCATACCGAGTGTGAAACACGCGAAGTAAACGTTACACAAAGCTACGCCACAAAGGCCGTGCTTTGATCATCACCACAAGACTTTGCTTTTCAACAGAAGCCTCGATCAATTGCCACTTAGGCATGCCACACAGGCAATTCACTCCATGCGTTTGATATCCATCAATATATAACCTCTGAGCTCGTACGTCTCAGAGAAGGGCGTTAAGCAAGAGAATAAATTCTCTGCCGCCAAACAGATATATATTTAATAGAAATCAATCACACAGACTAAAATCCCATGTCAGACACACAGTCCATTTACAAGTCCGTTCCGGGTCTGAACGAAACCGGAGGCACCTAGTACCCCGCATATCCATCGATCTCCAAGTACGTCTGGACGATCACTAACTGTTTCCATCTTCTTGGGTGTACAGCCCAATCAAGATCATCAGTAATTACCCAAACGACGTGAAGACCTCCGGTCTTCGACCATCGTCTTCATCTTCGACTTATCGTCGTATCAGTTATTCAGAATGGGATAAACCCGGTCTTTCCGAATAACTCGCGTATATTTTAAATAAGTGTTACACAAACACAACATACGCCTCATTCCAATTCATTAGTCACTAACCGTAAATTAATCAAGAGAATAATTCCCCAAATATTAACCCCGAAGGCCGAAACCAACATCAGATCAATATTCAGAAAACCATTCTGCTTGGCCAACCGACAGTTAGTTTCTAAATTTCACATTCATAGGGAAAGGTTCCCATTAATTTTATCCAAGATAAATTCCTTGAATTTATTCTTTATTCTATTTTTGAATCTCAATTCAAACTAGTCGGGATTAGCGAACCTTACCGAAGTAATCATTTATTTTAATTTCCCCATCCCAACCTATTTATCCCCATGAAGTAAAACTGGTAATACTTCATATCTAACACCACAGTGTTATCGGTAATTTCAATTACCATTTCACGTCCAAATCTAATTAAAGATTTAACTATCGCCTGGAGCAAAACTGGTGATACTCCATTTCGATTATTTCAATCTAATTAAAGATTCATTAAAACTCCACTTAGTTTTAATCGTTAACTGGGTTAAAGAATCAGTGTCATTTAAAAACACGGTTCGCGATAAACCCAAAGTCACATTCCATTAATTATCGGGTTAAAGAACGAGTGTTATTCAAAACACTGTTCACGATAAACCCAACAATCAATATCGATTCAATTCCAATTAAATATTATTTAATTGGTACACTTCATTAAATCTAAATAAAAAGATTTAATCCTTTCTCAATTGGGTTCAAGAACAGTGTTAGTGAAGACACCATTCACGACAAACCCAAATCACATTCGATATTCAATACAAGGCTCTGAATAGAAAATATATCGGCTTATATTCAATATCAAATTCTACGACTAACAAATGTCGTATTGGAAATAACGATATAAATATATATCTTTCAAATTTCCATAACAACACCTGTATAATCACGAATTCCAACATCGAAATATTCCGAAGACAATTTCGATTCAAATCCACTCCAATGCAATCATTGGATATTCTGGTTATTTTCAAAACCCTTTTCAAATTCAATTTATTTATTTAAAAATAAATAGAATTATATTTCTAGTTCAAAACTAGTTCAATTCGATAAAAGTCTATTTTTATCTTTTCAAATATGGAGTTTTTCATCCCAATTCTTTCTAAATCATTTCTTATGATTTTACACAAATTATTACTATTTTTAATAATTTTATCAAGGCCCGTACAGTCGATTTCCTTCAATGGCCATCGAACTGCACTTACAGCGACCTTTTTCGAATTTGATTTGGACATAATTCCAAATCCAACCGTTAGATTTCTAATTTCTCATATTCGTTAGAAAGCTCTTTTCGATACGAACCCAACGGTTCTGATTTTAGGAGAATCCGACGGTCGGATCTCCCGTAATGTCCGTTTGAAATAAATGGTCGAAATTCGCGAACTGCCGCGGCGCGGCGCGTTCTATTCAGGCCATTATATTATATATATAATATATATAATATATATTTCGTCGATTTCTTATTTAAAACGAATTATATAAATAGTTTTAAAATTCGTTTCAAAAGCAATTTCAACTTTCATTTCAATTCAAATCAAAATTGAATTCTTCTTTATAAATTCGCTTTAAAATTCATTTCTATTCAATTCAAATTTCAATTCAATTTGAATTCATTTCAATTCACTTTCAATTCAATTTCGAAATCGTTTTCAATTCAATTCATTTCGAAATCGTTTTCAATTCAATTCATTTCGAAATCGTTTTCAATTCATTTCATTTCGAAATCGTTTTCAATTCAATTCATTTCGAAATCGTTTTCAATTCAATTCATTTCGAAATCGTTTTCAATTCAATTCATTTCGAAATCGTTTTCAATTCAATTCATTTCGAAATCGTTTTCAATTCAATTCATTACGAAATCGTTTTCAATTCAATTCATTTCGAAATCGTTTTCAATTCAATTCATTTCAAAATGAATAAAATCGATATAAATATCGTTCACGTCAAAATGGCGTCAATCTAATCAACACGGCTTCATAAATTTCTATTTTCAAATATTCTGTTTCAAATATTTCTTTTTCAAAATAGTTGTTATTATCAAAATATTTCGTTCAACACATGACCAATCTCAATGAATGAGTACTGTCAACACATGAACTTTTATTTTATAATATTCTTTATTGATAAAGATGTAAATTTTATTACTAAAATATTTCGTTCAACACATGACCAATCTCAATGGATGAAACTGTCAACACATGAACTTTTATTTTATAATATTCTTTATTTTTCAAATTGGAATGAGGCCCAATCAATCACCATATAATGTTAATTATATGGATTTTCATACTACACACGTATATAATAGCATTGAAAAATAATCAACCATCAACCAAAGTGCACTACACCGTATAAGCATCAAATATAGATATCTAACGCTTATAACAGCCTGTCAATCAATCGATCGACATATTCAATCAATCAGGATGAGTGAACTTCAAATTTCATCCCAACACCCGTGTGGGGTTTCAAACAATCAAATACAGATTTTATTTGTGCAGTTGGGCGATGTGTAAAATTTATCGACCCAATAAATGTCCTTCAAATAGGTGTACATAAACAAACCGTCTGGTTTGTAAATGAATATTTTATTTATTCACATTCACGTTAAAAATTATATTTTTAACGATAAAACATTTTATTCCAACATATGAATTTCTATTCAGTTCATTCTATTAAATAAAGGATATTTTTATTTTTCTAACTTATTTTAGAAAATTTCGGCGGCATAACGGCACGATACTAGAAACGGGACAAGGCCTAGCCTTATCCCCGGTCTAGTGAAGGCCCACGCCATTCACACATCAATCAAATCAATTTATTTCACCCAACAATTCAATTTCAAATCACATCATATAACTAATCTATGCAACCAAACAAATAAGTCCATGGTCTGTGGACGATTGTGTCGGGTGCTACTAAGCACCGTCTGCATCCTAGTATATATATATATATATATATAAATAGGAAATGAAATTGAAAGGTGAGAAATTCTCACCGAAAGCTATCCCAACATCTTGACCCTTCTTTGATATAAATCCTCTTCATTCTCGCCTTTTCGTTACCTTCGTTGCCCGCTTTCACTACCTATGTAAAAATCGAATTTTTACTTTGCTATTCAATATATAAAAATCATATTTTTATTTCGAAGTTCAATATATAAAAATCATATTTTTATTACGAAGTTCAATATATAAAAATCGAATTTTTATTACGAAGTTCAATATATAAAAATCGAATTTTTATCTACATAAAAATCGAATTTTTATCTACATAAAAATCTCAACTTATATTTGAAACAAAATCATTTCTTTATATTGTTAATTCGCTACAACACATATAAAGGTCGTATTTTTATAATCTTTAGTATATAAAAATCATATTTTTAATATGCCACTAGTATAAGAATTATATTTTTAATACTCTAATATAATAAAAATTATATTTTTATTCTTTACATCCAATAAAAATCATATATTTAATGTCATACTTACATAAAAATTATATTTTTATCGCTCCTTCACTTATAAAAGATTATATTCCTATACCGCTACATGAATATAAAAGATACTATTTTTACCTTATCAAAAATTATTTCTTTACAAGAATAAAAATCAAAATTTTATAATGTTAAAAATCCTATCTTTACCAACGTAAAGATCATATCTTTTATTGTTCAAAAATCCTAGCTTTTAATGTTTAAAAATTCCAGCTGTACATTTTTAAAAACGAATTATGTTTATATTTTTAAAACTAATTTTATTTATAATTTTAAAATCATGCTATACAAAAAGTTAAATTCAGATCTAAACATTGTTAACAATGATTATATAATCAATTAAATTAACCACGTTTTAAAGGAAAAGCTACCTTTCTTCTTCCTAGCCAAGAACTGAGCACGCTATAACAAATCATCGACTTCGAACTTCGCCTGCGCAGGTGCTAGGGTTTCGCCTTTGGGCTTCAGGGAAGGCAGCGTCTTGATTTGGGGTTTGCTAGTCTCGAACAGGAAGGGGGAGTTACTGAGGGTGCGCGGCGGCGAAACAGGGTGATGCTGCGTCGGATTTGGGGGCTATGGTTAGGAGGGGGTCGCAGTTTCAGGCGAGGTGGCGTTGAGGGGGAGGCTCGTGGGAGAGAGAGCGTCGAAGTGGGGGAGGGGGCTGGTGAACGGCGGCGAGTGGCGATGTGGGGTAGCGGCTACGGGGGAGGAGCAACGAGGAAGAACGGGTTTTTTTTTATTTATTTGTTCTGTGAAGTCAACGAGGGAGGGGGGGGGAAGGGAGAGTATAAGAGAAAATTTTCTTTTATTATTTTAATTATTTTATTTTAAATCCAAATAGCAACTTTTATTGACGAACTCGAAATGAAACCCACCGCGTGTCGTCCATAGCATTTTACCCCCATTCCGAACACAATGGGATATGTATCGCAAGCTGATTTGATCGTTACAATCAGTTTTCGTCAAAATCAACATATAACTCTATATATTGAATTTGAACGCGCATTTCAATTTATCGGGGTCACATACTAACCAGAAAAATTCCCGAAAAATATTTTCTAGCTTCGTATTGACGATACGGTCCTAACAAAACTAGTTTCGCCGAATTCTGAGACCGTTAGAAAAATGGCCAATTTCCAGTCGATTAAAATCAACTGAAACTGGTCAAACGCGTTTTCCTTTGCCACGCTCACATATTGATTCGAAAAATTACGAAATTTGGAATCTAGCAATAACTTAACATCACGGACCCAACAAAACTGGTTTCGTCGAAATCCGAGGTCGTTTGCAAAATGTCCATTTTTAAGGGCCTGAATTCCATAGCGACTATTCAGTATTTTCAACTGGACATATCTTTTGATTCCCGCTACGAACTTTTGATTATTCGGATTCGTTGGAAAGATATTCACTATTAGATTCCATTATTTTTGGTTTCACTAAAATCCGGATTGTTTTGCACCCGGTACATTCAATTGAAGTTTGAAATCGAATTATCGAACTACCGCGCCATTTTCAATTCTATTTATAATTATATATAAATATTTATATTCTAACGACGACGTATATAATATATACGTTCTAATTCTATATTCAAAATAAATTTTCGTCGATATTATTTAAAATAATTCATTTTAAATAATCACAATTCGCTAAAATTGCCAAAATAAAAATTTTAAACTGGCCCAGATTTTCGGGTTATTACAGGAACATGCTAAACTAAACAGACTGATTGGGGGTTAGGTTTATAAAACACTTAACCAACTTAGCATGTTGGCTAGAAATAGAAAACCTAGTAGCGGGGGACCCTTTTCGCAGTAACCCTACAAGGTATCATGATACCCTGAAACTAGGCAGGGTGGGGCACGATTACTGGGCTGATTGTAAGAGGTCAAATCGACGGCGGTGGTGCAGCAGTGTAGGTTCTAACGGGGTGCGGGCGTGCACACACTCCGGCGCAGAAAAATAAGGCACTGGGCACCAGTAGCATACCTGTGCATTCTAGGATTTGTGTCGGGCCGCCACCATGGGACTTGATACACCCCATGGTGGGACCAACATAGGTAACTACAACATCGGGGGCCATAAGACACATGTAACTATGCGAGTAGGAGCCGATCATCATAAAATGGATCACTTCACCCTGATTATGGGGTGTCAGTTGGGAACTAGTTTATATGGGTTCAGAGGTTAATATGGGGTACGATAGTATATTCGACCCTAGACAACTTAACTAAGCTTATGGTGCTTTCCCATTTCTAGTTTATACTTATCATACCCAGTTCTTTATTCATAGACTGAATAGTCCTAGACTTACTCAGGCTTTATGTCTGACTCTACTTTTCTTTCGTTCCCCCCCCCCCCCCCCCCAGATCCATAAGGAGGGAATACCGCAGCTTGACCAGATTTCATATCCAGCTTGAAGAGAAAAAATGTATTGCTTGGATCTTTTCGTTTTGGACTATGGCTTTGGACAGCAACTATGGGACTTTTGCAGTTTATTTATGTTTCCTTTATGCTTCTTTAAATAATGTAATCAAGACAGTTATGAAGATGTTATGCTTTTGGAAGTATTGTAAAACAAATTATGGCGTGGATTGTGTAACACATATTTTAATGAAATAAAAGTTGTTGTTTTCCGCTGTTCAAAAATATGTGTTCTTATATCTGTCTTGTATATCTGTGACTTATACTTATAAACCTACACCAAAATTAGGGCATTCCCTTTGAGAGTGACCCTAACGGAGGTGGGGTGTTTCAAAAACAGGTGTGCAAACAACGATATTATTTCCAGATGGAAATTCTATCGATCAATCATCATTCCAAATTTATCTCTTTAATTCACTTATCATTAATTTATTCATTTTCCATTTCTATATATATTCGTAAATTCTTATTTTCTAAATTTAGTAAATATACTTTATTAATCATTTGAAAACATCTCCATATTCACTCCCATTTCTTATTTCCTATATTAGAAAAATATTTATGATTCTTATTTGGAAAACATTTCTAAAATCCTTCACTGGACATAAACAGATGTTTAAATAAAACATCGTTATGCCAGCTCAAACCACTACACTCCATTAACTAGATTCACATAACCAACCTTCGCAATCGATCCTTACACATTCCTTAGTTAAAATGAAGTCAATCAAGTTGGGGTATAATTACCTCTCAGACCTTAACTGAACAACATTTCTAACCTCAAATTAGACAAAGTTCACCCTTTTAAATCTATAACCACTTCCTTACGAAACTCTCGGATTCTATTTACGTATCCCCTTCTTTTATAGAAATCATTTTATTATAACGATAGTGTTATAATCCCATGCCTTTGAAATATAATAACTTAAATATAGCTTTTAATTATTAATATGAATAATTAAACCAACAACTAATTTATTAATGAATAAATAAATCTCGATTTGAAAACGGAAAGTATATAGTACTTTCCCAAATTCGATATAATCGAATTTCTACTTACAATTCTTTCCCAAATAATCTTTATCTGATAACTCCTCCCGAATAACTATATTCGATTATCTCTCTTCGAATAAATTATATTTGATAACTCTTTCGAATAAACTATATTTGATAACTCTTTCTTTCGAATAACCTATATTTGATTGTCTCTCTTCTTCGAGTAACTTCTATTCGATTAACGATCTTCTTCGAATAACTTATACTCGATTATCTCATCTCTATGGATTTTATTTAATCCTTTTTACATTTCGAATATCGAAATGGATTTCATCGTTCCTTTTTAAAACAACTCCGAATTTCCCATTTTATATTCACGGTTAAATTTTCCGTCTCAATTATCCATTGATAATTATATTTTAGTTCATTTATAAACTTTGTTTATAAATCGCAACACTTGTTTCATTTTTAAACAAGTTCTTTATTTCTTAACCATTCGGAATTTCATTACTGTTTGAATTCCTGTTTCAAAAACCAATTTCCTTTACTCATGTTTTTATTTGCAAAATCTTTGCTTATTTTCATTATTCACATTCGAATGTGAATAATGTTTCTTTTGCATAATCTATTCAGTTTGATTTCATATTTGAAAACAGTATCTCAACTTCAATTTCTATTTATATTTCTATTTACATGATTATTCGTATAATATCTCCTTTTAACTTCTAACACTTAAAATCTCATTTAAATTTCCCTTTATAAATGCGGAATTCATATTCCATAAAATATCGGTGTTAAACCGATTTCTACTTCTCCATATAAGTTCGACTTATTTATTTTCATTTATCAAGAGGTAAATATTTTTATTTAATTTATAAAATATTATTTATAAATTAATCTTCTCAATTTATCTGTTAAAACATATTCCTATTCAATATCTACTTTGAAACCTACTTCTCGTTGTTCTTTTACATCTTGTCAATTCCCTTTTTATAATTCTATTTATTTGCCAAATAATTCATTTATAATATCCTATCTATTTTATATAAATATTTCTTTCATATATTTCTTTACTTCTTATTACTTCTATTAAATAATTTACCCAATAATGGTCTTTTAAACTTCCACATAACTGTTAATAATTTTATCTAGAAGCTTCTTATTTAATTTTCGCATATCCCTTCTTTTTATAAACCTTTTTTATTTATAAAATCCTTATTTCAATATACACTTCACAAATTCCCTTTTTATAAAACCCTTTTGACTTTTTATAAACTTCCACAATTTAATAACCACTTTAAACTTCATTTTATATAAAATCCTCTGATTTTATATAAATATTTTATTTCAACTTATAGTTTGAAATTTCCTTTCTCACATTCTAATATTTCTTATGGTACAAAAATTACCAAATAACAGTGATCAATACCATTCAAACACACAAAATCAATGATAGATTATATATCACATCATATATCACAATATGAAAAACAGTCAAATAAATGTTGAGGAATCCAGTTGGATCCCTCCAACCTGTTTGCCGCCATCCACAGATGTTAATCACATGAATAGCATGAACATGAAATATTCTGATAAATAGAATTAATATTCGAGTAACGATTTATAAATATCGTTATCGATATTTCAACCAATTAACTAGCAGTTCAACCAAACAGCCAACACACAACAACCAACCATCATTTATAAATTCTAAAAATACGTTATAAAAATATGAGTACAGAAGAGTTAGTGTGATTTACTCACATTGGACGGTTTATCATTAAATAATGATAATTGGTCATTGATTTGATTCAGGCGTTTAAATCTGCCATAATTTGTAACGATCTCAAAAGGGTTCTGAACCAGTTTCGTAGCGTAGCCTGTGTTTGTATCATTCCAACAAATCAAACCCTTCGCAGTTCTGATATCGTGGAGATGGAATATTAAATTAACAAGTTGATATCTTATTTATTTAACTTAAACTTTAAATTTAAAATAATATGGCTTACCATCTTTACCCATCCCAAAACAATCCCAATGTTTTGCTGGAATACAAAGCATAACCGGCTCAGAAACGCATCAGCTTTAATGTGTTCAACCCAAAAAAAAACGTTACTTCTTCTCTATTTATGTTCCTTGCGTGACATCCATTCTACTTCAACGCCAAGGCCCATGGCCCGTTCAACCACACTCTCACCGTATAACATAACACGTCAGCTACTTTGCTCCTCCCACCGTATGCATAATCTCATCCCATACCAATTTCACAAAGCAGCAAATCTCCTTCCTTCTATATTTTTCTTCTTCTTCTATTTGGGCTTTATGATTCGGCCCAACTACCCACATTCAAGATCCAAACCCACTGAGAGCAGTGTCCCTTCTTCCACAATTTAGAACGCACTCTAGGAGTAAAATCGCATGTCCAAAATTCCACCGCAAGCTACTGCATTAACACCTTTGTGATATTCCTACTCCACTTTTCATCCCACTCATGTACACTCCACCGGCCTCTCTTTCCCAGGCGTGCTTCATGTGCCTGCAAGTCTTTCTTCTTCTTTTTTTCTTTTCTATAATGTATATTTTAATGCCCT
This sequence comes from Allium sativum, assembly GCA_030737875.1. Taxonomy (NCBI): domain Eukaryota; kingdom Viridiplantae; phylum Streptophyta; class Magnoliopsida; order Asparagales; family Amaryllidaceae; genus Allium; species Allium sativum. The sequence goes on along the minus strand of CM060920.1, from coordinate 451,791,438 downwards.
TTTCCGCAGCTATTAAACGGTTCGAAGGCTTTGGGTTTTGCTCAAGAAATTATGTCGAGCCCCCGTATTTATAGTATAGATTTCTTGGTTGCCAAGGTGTGCACAGTATGTTCATCAACGGAATTTAAGGGGGTGACGCATGTGCTTTTGTACAGCTTAAGCTAGGTTTGCAGATATCAAACTTTTGATTCGATTACTCATAGATAGCTTAGCTAAGGTCTGCGTTGGAGAAAAGACAGGGTACGACACTTGAGCATGAAAGAAACTTAAGGTGGAAACTGGACGAGGTGTATTTGGTTATAGGCTTGCGTCTTCATCTGTTAAGTTATGGAAACTAACGAGTTGATTTCAACTTAATTGTTCAATAAAAATAAGAAACTCAAATATGGTTATATGGAAAATATGAAAGATTATATATATACTGTATAAGTCTTGTAGGTTGTGTAGACCCGAAAGGGCATAAGAATGAATTCAATTAGATGTCAAAGTGCACAGCAGAAGCAAAGGGACAACTTTCAACTGAGCATTTTTACCCGTTTATTTTATACATTAAAAATTTAGTGTACCTAGTTACATAAAAATCTGCTCACTTACGGACTGTTATGGACAGAAACGAAAATAAAGTCGTGTTCAGCAAGGTGCCACGATCCAAAAAATATAATAATATTCGTAGGTTAACTCATATTGTGAAACCTCAAAATATTGATATAGGGTGCAATTTGATTTGGAAATTTGATTTGGACATAACTCACAATCTGTAACACGGAATCTAGGTTTCTTACTTCCATTAGAAAAATAGTCGATAAACGATTCTATAACGACTATTTGGAAATTTGATTTGGACATAACTCACAATCTGTAACACGGAATCTAGGTTTCTTACTTCCATTAGAAAAATTCAGTTCAACAGATTCCAACGTTTCTTATTTCAAAGAAATTCGGTTTATAACGAGCCTTGTATACTCGGTTGAAGTTCAGAACGTTAAATTACGAACTGCCACGACCTTACGGCTCGATTATATTTAATATATATACTTATACGTTCAATTTGTTTTAATTAATATATAAATCCACTTATATTACGAATTCAATATTTAATCTGATTTAAATATTCAAATACAAACCAATAAAAATGCGGGACGTTACACTTTTATCGAAAGTTCATCAAAGATTTTGCAAAAATCCCAGCTCCACTTACAAGGTTGACAAAGAAGAACCTAGCTTTCAATTGGGACTTGGATTGTGATATTGCTTTCCAACGATTAAAGAGGGCTCTGACAACAGCCCCAGTTCTGACATTGCCAGATGGAGCAAGATGTTTACCGTATACATGGACACCTGTGGTACGGGACTTGGTGCTGTCTTGATGCAAGAAGGAAAGGTAGTAGCTTATGGAGGTAGATAGTTGAAAGTACATGAGAAAAACTACCCAACCCACGATCTAGAGTTGGCTGCCATCGTTTTTGCGCTTAAGTCTTGGCGCCATTATCTCCTAGGTGAGTAGTTAGAATTGTTTACTGACCATAAATCATTGAAATACCTTTTCTCGCAGAAAGATCTCAACTTGAGGCAGCAAAGATGGATGGAGTTTTTTGCCTCGTATGATTTTGAGATTTCCTACACTCCTGGCAAGGGAAATGCAGTAGCAGATGCCTTGATTGGAAAGAAACTAACCTTAAGCCCTCTCTTTGTAGAAAGGTAAATCTTGGATTACATAACCAACTTTGACTTTAGGACCTCCTTTGAATTTGTACCTGGCCTATTAGCAACATTGGAAGTGCGGCCTACGCTTTTGGACTCAATAGGAACCGCGCAACGTGAGGACCCTCAGCTAGTTGATATAATAGATAAGCTGATTAGGGGTGAGACTTCGAGTCACCTCAATAGATACTCCATCCAAGATAAGGGATGGTTGAGACGGGATGGAAGACTACGCGTCCCATAAGCAAGGGTTTTGGTGAAGAAGGTTCTCGAAGAGGAACGCCATTCCAAGTTGACCATACACCCCGGTGGAGACAAAATGTACAAAGACATAAAAAGGGTTTTCTTTTGGAGTGGCATGAAAAGGGATGTAGCTGAATTCGTCTCCAAGTGCATGATATGCCAGCAAGTCAAGGCGGAACAGAAGAAGCCTGGAGGTTTGCTTCATCCTCTAGAGGTCCCACAGTGGAGATGGGATAGCATTTCAATGGGATTTGTTGATGGGTTGCCTAGGCCAAGGAGGGGCAATACCAGTATTTGGCTAATAGTGGATAGGCTCACAAAAAGCGCCCACTTTATACCCGTCAAGAGTAGAAGGACTGCCTCACCTCTAGCATCCATATAACTTAAATAGATAGTTCGACTCCATGGAATACCCTCCAGCATAGTGAGTGATCGAGATCCTATCTTCACGACGAGTTTTGGAAGATTTTACAAGAGGTTGTAGGCACACAGCTATGTTTAAGCACGGCCTATCACCCTCAAACCGATGGACAGATGGAAAGAGTCAACAGAGTATTAGAAGACCTCTTTAGACTATGCATTCTTGACTTCGGAGGTACATGGAGGATCATTTACCTTTGGTGGAATTCGCTTACAACAATAGCTACCAAGCCACCATAGGCATGGCGCCTTTCGAAGCGTTATATGGAAGACTGTGCCGGTCACCAACTTGCTGGTGGGAGTCCACAGACAAGCTCATACTTGGACCAGACATGATTAGAGAAACTTCAGAGAAAGTGGACTTAATACGAAGAAGAATGAAGACTGCCCAAGATAGACAGAAGTCCTACGCAGACAAAAGAAGAACCGACCTTGAGTTCAAAGTTTGAGACAAGGTGTTCCTTAAAGTATCTCCTTTGAGAAACGTCGTTCGCTTTGGATCCGCATGAAAGTTAGCACCAAGATTCATGGGGTCGTTTCCTATCACTGAGAAGATTGGGAAGATGGCTTATAGGGTATAGCTGCCCGAAAGATTGGCTGGGGTTCATAATGTCTTTCATGTCTCTCACCTGCGGAAGTACTTACATAAGTCTGCGTAAGTGGTGGGAATCAAGCACGCTAGAGGAAGTAGAAGTTGAACGAGAAGCAACTGTGAGGAGAGTTCCAACCCATATCTTAGGAACAGAATTCAAAAAGCTACGCAACCGTGAAGTTAAGCTTGTCAAAGTTCAGTGGAGCGACGCCGAGGAAGACGCGACTTGGCAAACTGAGGACAGAATACGTGCAGCCTACCCTTTTCTTTTTGAGGGTACATATTTGACCTCTTTTTCCTTAAGTTTATGCTTGTATCTATCTTTTTAGGTATATCTCCTCGACCTTATCCTTACCCTTATCTTTAGGTAGAAACCTATTTGGATGTAAACATGTAATTGAAACATGTTATGGTTGATGGTTGCAAGTGGTTGCAAGGGGACTGTTCGTGGTTGCTCGTGGATGCATATACACACACATTAGGTATTAGATCGGCTCATTCACTTTCATATTGCATATATGTATTTGTATATGGATTGAAACTTGATGTGTTATCATATGGACGTCGCATTCGTATGAATGATGTGCACTCATGTAGGAAATTTTTAGTAGGAAAATTGGATACATAATGGACTCATGGCACTGACATAATTTGCATTAAGGAGGTCAACTGAATCAGTAGACCGCCTAATTTTGCATTAGATAAGGACATGTACACACACTATGCATATGATCATGAAGCATTAGGAGTTTTTTAAGGACAATGGACGTCTGTGTTTGATGGTTGAGTAGATGGGTGATTGGATGGTAGGATATAAGTTCTTCTCTACTTGAAGATTTCGGGGACGAAATCCTAAAAGGAGGGGAGTATGTAACACCCCATATTTTTTGTTAACGTTATAATAACGAATTAAACAACAATTAATTTCAAACGTGAGAATTAAAGGAAACGGATTATGCCATTGCGTTCGTCTCGGAATTCTGCTTGAGATAGAGTCCGAGTTTGCATGAATTGGACTTCGCAAGTAGAAGTTATGGCCTTCAGAAGTTTCAGAAATTCAAATAAATTCAAACAGCTCGAAGCCGGATTCAAAATTCAAAACAGAAGTCAGAACCGGTCCGGGAGGGAAAAATTCCCACCCAGGACCCAGGTCGACCAGGGGGTCGACCCTAGTGTCGACCTCCCCCCGACAGGTCGACTTAGGGGTCGACCTAGGGGTTGACCTGTCCCCCTCCCCCCCCCCCCCCCGGCCAGATCTGAATTTTTGACGACTTATGACTTGTTGCTGAGTCACTAGGGTTTTTGGATAGTTCTGATCTTGTCTGAATGGTTGTGGTTAACTCTAGGTACATCCGACGGCCCTAATTAAATTGAAATTCTATATAAACAACCTAAAATCACACAAAAATAATCTTGGAACTGTTATGCCGTCAATAGAGAACTTGGAGTAGCCGTCACCGCTTTCAATTCAAAGACGAGATAAAAGCCTACATCAAAATCAAATTAAAACTAATCTAATCCAATGATCTACATCAAAGGCGAGCATTTCAACTTTAGAATTCAGATTCCAGAAATCAAGAATTCCTTTTATTTTGTAAGTTGGTTGTTATGTAGATTTAAACGTTCTTTTAAATGAAATCATGACATGTTGTAACTCGAATATAAGAATGATGCTTGTGTATAAGATAAATAAAGTATGGTTTTCATTTATCTTAAATTACCGTTGTGATTGATCATGCCTATATGTTTGTGGTGATGAACGTACCATATTGTATGTTACTGGAATCTATTATGATTGGGTAGTGAACTTATTATGCCAACTTAGTGATGAACTTGTCATGTTATAATTTGGTGCTTACTTGCAAGTTTATGATCTAAATCACATGCCTACATGTTAGATCAACATTTATGTATATTTAGAACTATGTTAAGTTGAACCTATTTATGTTGCTAGATTGGATTTGTGGCCCCCTTATGTTTTAACACACATAAGTTATCATGCTAATTTGTGATTTAAATATGTTTATAGTAGCTTTCTTAAGTTTTCGCATACATAAGTTAATATGCTAAGTTATGGTTTAAAATTGTGTTTATATGTTAAACCTCCATGTTAGACCTATATCAAGTTTACATGATAATTAGATCCAACTTAGTCACAAGTTCACCCTTACCTGTTTAATTAAGTTAGTGATGCTTCTATGCCAAGTTACACATGATAATTAAAAGTATGCTATTGTATGCTTATTTCATGTCCCTTGTTTGTTATCTTTTTTTGTTTATGGGTTTGGGCTAATTTACTAGCCTAACATTTTATGTAATTTATGCGAACTTACCACGGGGGTAGCGTTGGGAAAACATGAAAATTTCATGGCATATATTGGTTCATGAAATGGTCTATTTGTATACCATTTATTGTGAGCATAATCAAAAGGATAATTATGGCATGATTAAATTAAGATTAATTTACATATAAAATTAGACATATATAGAAAATTGGTGAATTTAGAAAAGATGAATATGCCTAACCCGAGGTTTGACTGAGTTGTGGTGTAAAACAAACCCGGAACCGACTGGCACATCCAGTGACCACAACAAGACCTGTCTAATGTGGGTGGTTAGTGCATCAAGCCCAAAAAGGACCCGAGGTTAGACTGAGTTGTGGTGTAAAACTACCCGGAACCAACCGGCACATCCGGTGACCACAACAAGGCCTATCTAATGTGAGTGGTTGGTGCTTTAATGAATAAATTAAAGCTAAGTCAAGATTGATAGGGTTAAGTCAATTAAGGAAACACTTAACTAATTCAACATGTTAACTAAACTGATGGGTGGGGTTAGGTAAACTTGGACACTTAACCAAATAAACATGTTGATTAGAAAACCCTAGTAACGGGGACCCATTTCAGCAATAACCCACATAGATGTATCATGGTACCCTGAACTAGGCAAGGTGGGGCACGATTACTGGGCTGATTATAAGCGGTCAAAAACGTTGGCGGTTGGTGCGCCAGTGTAGGTTCCGACGGAGTACAGGCGTGCACGTACTCCGGAGTGGAAAAAGCAGGCACTGGGCATCAGTGGTGTACAATGTGCATCTTGAATCGTGTCGGGTTGCCACCAGATGGACTGATACACCCCATGGTGGGACCAACACAGCTATCTACAGTCAAGCGGGGCCGAATGACACAGGATATGAATGCATGCGAGTAGGAGCCGACCATTAAGGGGATCATTCGTTATGAACACGTGAGGCTGGTTGAACCAATGGTTAGTAGGTGCAGAGATTATAGTAATGGGTAAAATCACATGTTCATCTTATCTTATATTTGGGTGTTGTCCTATGTTCTGTTATTACTATCATGATCCATTTCCTTGTTTAAATACTAGTAATCACTAAACTTACCAGACTTATTGTCTGACCTATTTTCTTTCGTCCTCTTTTTTTCCGTCCCCCCTCCCCTCCAGGTCCACAAGGAGGGAATACTCCAGCTTAGTCAGACTCTTTGCAAGCTTCAAGAAAGCAGATGTATGATTATGACTCTCTTACCTTGGCTATGGCTTTTGGACACTACACTTGGGGATTTATGCAGTTTTATTTATGGTTTATGCTTCTTTATTAAATAATCAAGACAGAAATTATGTTGTAATGTTTTGGAAGTTATTTTGAGACAATTTGCTGTGATGCTTTTGTATTGAACCACGTATGCAATAAACGTTTGATTTCCGCTGCTTATATTTACCTGTCTTGTAAATTTTTCTGTGTCTTGTACGAATAACCCTCCACCAAAGTTAAGGCATTCCCTTTGTGAGTGACTTTAACGGAGGTGGGGTGTTTCAGGAAATCGATCTTTCGTCTCAGAGGTTGCAAAACTGCACGTCCTTTAATGTCACTCTTTATCAAAATGCATTATGTTTCGTGAAGCGTTATAGGTAAAAAGAAATAGGAGCATCACAAGACAGATATAAAATAACAGCGGAATTTAAAACTTTATTAAACTAAAATCATCGTGGTCCAAAACCCATTAACATCATAAGTATGAAATACAGAAAACCCATTACATCAATTTAAAACATTTGTCTTGTACTAAAATCATAGTACGATAATATATAAAAAGCATAGTCCCCAAAATATAGACATATTAGAGAAGATAGGAAATTAAAGTGGTACATCTAAGTAGCTCCAATCAGAATGAAAGAGAGAATCCAAATCAAGCTTGAGCATTCCCACCCTGAGAACCTGGGGGGAAATGAAAGAGAGAAAAGAGGAAACAAAATAGGTCAGACATATAGTCTGGCGAGTTCAGTTACTTTTAGCATATAAATAAGTAAAAGCATCATGACAAGCATATAAACTAGATGAGAGAGATAACAGTATCATAAGGCAGGTATAATAGACTGAGCAGGTTAAATAGAATAAACGCAGTAGTATATATCACGCTTCTCAAGTATTTTTCTCTACACGAATACTAGTATAACAGAAACAAGATGATCCCAACAAGAACAAGATAGTAGATTTAGGTGTAGCTCTAGTGAGGGTTTTTACCCCATAAAATAATAACATGTAGCCCCATAGAAATGACAGGTGTTACCTACAACGATAATAACGGGCTCTTATACAAGAAAGACTAGACGTACCCTCGTTACTACCCCAATCGATCAGCTTCCTATCCTGTAAATAGCCTGTGCTGGCCTCACAATAGGATGTATCACTTCCTAAAGTGGCAACCCCTTTATTAACGAGATGCACAACCATTTACTGATGTCACATCGTCTTATTATCTAAATGCAACCAGATTCATGCACACACATGAATCCAATGGAGTGCATCGTCAACATCCCCACTTAAATGAACCTCTTACAGTTAACTTAGCAAGCGTGCCCAGACCCCGACCTAGTTTAGGGTTCCCCGTTTGATACCAAGATGGGTTACTGATTGATACACGTCCCACACAATAGATGATACAAGCTTCCCCTAGGCTTGCATCCCCCCTACTAGGATTTTGACAGGTTGTGGCTAACAGTTTAACAAGGTTGCATAACCCCAACATATAAAACAGGTTAAGTTTGTCGGGTATATATATGTATGCATGTATATATATATATGTGTGTGTGTGTGTGTGTGTTTGTGTATAACCCTCCCCCATAGATTTAACAGGATTAATTTAACCCCCACTGATTCAAGCAAGCTTACTTAACCCCTACTCAATTTGATAGGTTCATGTAACCTTCACTGAGTTAATTAGGTTAAGTATTTCAGGTTAACAATTTATTATCATATTTCCATTCATGGTTGTTAATGGACTAGACCTCTCACATTAAGTCTACCACTTGTGGATGCTGGATATGCTAGGCGGTTCCGGGAAGACTTCTACCAAAAGTCGGACTTAACCTCATGTCTCAGCACCATTACGTGTACATCTATGCACTAAACTGCTCACATTAGATTTACCACTTATGGATGCTGGATTTGTCGGGCGGTTCCAGGCAGGCTTCTACTACAAGTGTAATGTAACCTCGTGTCTAAGCGCGACTACAGTTTCTAACTACTGTAAATCTAGGCATGTTCATTATTGAACAATTTTCATGTTTATCCAAGGTTATGCCCCCAGATCCCAATCCGATTCACAATACAAGTTAGGCCCCAAATTAAAGTTTTAGATCAAGGTAACATTATGCCACAAATCCCAATCATGTTTTACAATATAGGTTATGCTCCAATTTATCATTCCCAACCGTTCCCAATTTCATGCACTCGCGTATTTCAGCGATAGGACTAGGCTCGAAGTTAGCCTGGCTATAAAAATAAAAAGGGAAGGAGGGAGAGAAGAGAACAGAAATAGGCATAATAACAAAACAGGCATATGATGGCAAAAATAGGCATACTAGCAGAATAGGCATATGGTGACATGATTAGGCATAATAACAGAATAGGCATATCAGGAATGTGCATATGATAACTAAATAGTAGATCAGGTGCACAAGTAGTGGCAGATCTGTTTAGTTATGATTCAAGTTATTAACATGAACAAGTTTAGATCCAAACTTATAAACATGTCAAGATTACTATTAAATGTTTATATCTAAAAATAACATGAACTCATTGTGACTGGATCTAAAGAACATAGAATTGATTATTGATGTTGTAGCAGAGATTCTTGTATGTTTATAAATTGTTGTTGCAGAAGAATAGGCTAGTTCAATCTGAGTTGGGGCAGCACCTCGTTGTCTCCATTGTTTTTTGTGAATAAAAAAAATAGAAATGAGGCCCTATTTATAGCCTATGGTCAGCGAATCTGGTCAAGAAACGAGTCCACATTCACAGAAATGGATCTGCCCTAGATGTGGGTAAGGTCCACCCATGGGTCGGCACCCATGGGGAATGGGGTCGACCCCTAATGGGCCAATTTCCCTCCCTTTTTGTCGCTCTATGATTTGATTTTCTGAATGTATTTGTTTATATATATATATTATGCTTATATGTATACAAACTTCAAACCTTAATATTTCTTCATACGATGTCCATTTTACGCAAACTCGGAGTCTATCCTAAGAAGAAATCCAAGATGAACGCAATGGTGCAGTCCGTTTTACTTAATTCCCAATATTTAATTAAGTATTCTTTAATTTATCACTATTTTGTTCTTTAAAATTATGTGGTGTTACATTCTCCTCTACTTAAAGGATTTCGTCCCCGAAATCTCTAAGTTAAGAAGAATGTATATCCTAACATCCATCATCCATCTACTCATCCACCATTCATGGGCATCCATTGTCCTTAAAAGATTTCTAATGCTTATATGAACATATGCAAAGGTAGACTAATGCGAAAAATCAGGCGGTTTACTGATTTAGTTGACTTTTTTAATGCAATGTATATTAGGTGCCATGAATCCAACATACATGCAAATAATCCTAACATATCATGTAAATGCTATATGCGTGCACAATCATCCATCCAAATGCAACATCCATACGATGATACACCCATTTCCATCCATAAAAGAAGAAAAATGCACACGCATCCATATGCACTATGAGAGTGATTGAGCCGATATAGTGCCTAGTGTGTGTACATGCATCCACGAGCAACCACTAGCAAACACTTGCATCCGATTGCATCCATCAAACATAAAATGTCTCAAACACATGTTTACATCCATTGGATTCCTACCTACAGGTCGAAGATTCGATCGATAGGATATACTTAATGATAGAGACAAGTACAAATAAAATCTTTAGAAAAAGAAGTTAAGAACATACCCTTGAAAAGAAAGAGGTATGAAGCGCTAATCTTGTCTTCAGTCTACCAAGTTACATTTTCAGGGTATTCTCCCCATTGAACTTACATCAGCTTGACCTCTCGGTTGCGTAGCTTCTTAACCTCTGTTCCAAGAATACGGGTAGGAACTCATCTAACTGTCACCTCCTGTTCCACCTCTACTTCCTCAAACATACTCGGCTCATCTACTTCTGCGGTATCATGGAAGCACTTCCGTAAATGAGAAACATGGAAAACATCATGAAAACACTGGCCGGTCTCTCTGTAACTTCGCTCTATAAGCCTTTCTATTATGGGAAATGGTCCTACAGATCTTGGCGTCTATTTCCCTACAAATCCAAAGCTAACCACATTCCTCAAAGGTGATACCTTGATGAAAACCATGTCTCCTGCTTCAAACTCAATATCGGTCCTTCTCTTATCTGCGTAGCACTTTTACCTGTCCTGAGCTGTATTTATGCATCTGCGGATAAGATCAATCTTCTCTGAAGTTTCCCTAATCATCTCAGGTCTAAGTAGAAGCCTTTCTGTAGAATCCCACCAACAAGTCGGTGATTTACAAGGTCGTCCGTATAATGCCTCGAACGGTGCTATGCCAATACTAGCCTGGTAACTATTATTCTAGATGAACTCTACTAATGGAAGATGCTCTTCCCAAGTCCCTTCGAAGTCTAGGATACACAGTCTTAAACGATCCTTAAGAACTCTATTCACCCTTTCCATTTGTCCGTCAGTCTGAGGGTGATAATAGGTGCTCAAACATAACTGTGTACCTACTACCTCTTGCAAGCTCCTCCAAAACTTACTGGTGGATATGGGGTCACGATCACTCACAATACTGGAAGATACTCCATGTACACAGACTATCTCACAAAGATAAACTACTACCAACTATGATGTCATCCTCTTACTCTTAACGGTAATGAAATGAGTGCTTTTAGTAAGACTGTCAACTATAATCCAAATAATGATGTTTCCTTTCTTCGATCAAGGCAACCCATTATTGAAATCCATAGAGATGCTCTTCCACTTCCACTGTGGAACCTCCAAAGGATGAAGTAAACCACCGGGCTTCCTTTGCTCATCCTTTACTTGTTGGAAAATCAAACATCGAGAAACAAACTCCGTTACATCTTTCTTCATCCCAACCCTAAAGAACCCTCTTCATATCTTCATACATCTTATCACCGCCGGGATGAATAGCCATCCTAGAACAAAGGGCTTCCTCAAGGACTGTCTTCAACAAATTCCCAACTCGGGGAACACAAATTCTTCCATCTCATCGCAACCACCCTTTACTGTAGCACCCCATAATTTTATAAACACTAAAGAGGACAAATTAAAGAATAATTAATTCAATATTCAAAATTAACGGAAAAGGACTGTGCCATTGCATTCGTCTCGGAATTCTGGTCAAAATAGACACCTGGTTTGCATAAAACGGACACCGTATGAAGAAGTTATGAAGGTTTGAAGTTCGTATACGCGCAAGAAGAATACACACACACACACACACACACATATATATATATATATATATATATAAAAAGTCCAAAAATTCAAAATTAGGTCCAGAAATTCAAAATCACGTAGAATTGGGGAAGTGGAAAATTTCCCGCTCAGGGTGTCGACCCCTCTAGGGGGTATCGACCCCTCAAAGGGGTGTCGACCCATGAGTCGACCCCCCTGCCGTAGATGAGGCGGATTAGGGTTTTGGGTTCGGCTATAAATATGTTCTCATTTCTCATGTTTTTTCACACCAAAAAAATGGAGAACTAGATTCTGCCTCTGCCCATATCAAATCAAGTCTTTTCTTCTTTTGCAATCAAGTTATTCAAGCTTAAAGATCTGTGATTCAACACTAGCAATTCCTTCTCTATTTTTCTAGATCCAAACATTGTGATTTTAACTTACTTTTAGATCTAAATAATTAAAAAGTTAATCTTGACATGACTATAACTTGGATCTATGCCTGTGACTGCTTGAATTATACCAGATCTGCTATATCCTTTTTATCTTAGTTATTCTATCATGATTATGAACTAGATTTGAACCTATACCTATTTATCATGCTAGATCTGCCTTTGATTGTAGATCTAATTTACTGTTTAGATCACCTTATACCTGTTCTATTATGTTTATTGCCAAATCGGATCTAGTGTTAGTTGGACATCTAAATCATTGTTTAGATCATATCATGCATGTCCCTATCATGTTAGAATCAGTTCTATTATCATATGTTCATTAGATCTGTTCCTATATGCCTACCTTGTTAATATGCCACTATATTTTTATGCCTGTTTATGCAATTATATGTCCATCATGTTAGTATGATCATCTATGTTCTATTCCCTATATCTTTTCCCCTTTTAATTTTATATAGCCAGGCTACTTTCAAGCCTAGGTATGCTATGAAATATGCGAATACTTTAGATTAGGAACGAGGGGAAAACGTTGAATTGGGGCATAACTTGTAATTGGGAATTTGGGCATAACTTGAATAAAGTTTAATAATATTAATATGAGGCATATGGTTCATTATGAACATAACTTGGGAAAAGGGGCACGAAAACCTACAACGGCATAGGTAAATTTGGTTAATAATGGAAATGCCTAGGATTACAGTAATTAGAAACTGTAACCGTGCTTAGACATGGGGTTAGATTACACTTGTGGTGGAAGTCTTCCCGGAACTTCCCGGCATATCCAGCAACCACAAGTGGTGAATCTAATGTGAGGGGTTTAAGTGCACAAACACGAGACATGCTAAGACACAAGATTAAGCCCGACTTGTGGAAGAAGTCTGCCCAGAACTGACCGGCATATCTAGCATCCACAAGTGGTAGGCTTAATGTGGGAGGTCTAGCACATTATAACCATAAATGAATATGGAAATTAAATTGACTACTTAACCTAGTTGAATCCATAGGGATTGTATGAACATGTTAAACTGATTAGGGGTTAATTAAGCTTGTTTGAAATAGTAGGTGGGTTAAGTAAATCTAGGGCGGGTGGGTAATATTTATATATATAGGCCTACAAACTTAACCTGTTGGGATTAAGAAATTTTATGACACCATTAGATAGGCATAATCTATGGAAAACCTTGTAGTGGGGATGCAAGACAAAGGGGAGAGCTTGCACTATCTTGTGTGTGGGACTCGTTTCAGTCAGTAACCCATATATAGGTATCAAACGAGTACTACGAACTAGGTCGGATTCGGGGCACAATTACTGGGATGATTGTAAGAGATCCAAAAGAGGGGGACGACGTCCGATGGCGCATTCCATCAAGGTCATGTGCGTGCATGACTCCGCTTGCTCGGGAAAATAAGACGTTGTGACATCAGTAGATATGGTTGTGCACATCCGGGAAATGAAGGGTTGCCACTTTAGGGAGTGATACACCCTACTGTGGGGCCAGCACAAGGTATCTACGAAGTAGCGAGCCGACTGATTAGGGTAGTAACTAGGGTATACTTAGGCTCCGGTATGTTTTAGAGCCCGTTATTATCCTAGGGGTAACTCCGGAACGTTGAGCTGCCTGTTGATTGTATGGGGTGAAAACCTCTCACTGGAAGTACGCCTAAGTCTACCATCTTATAGTGTTAGGATCATCTCATTCTGGTTATACTAGTATTAGTGCAGAAAAATCGTTAGGGAAGCGTAGTATACTCTATCATGTTCATCCTGTTTACCTTGTCATCCCTACCTTTTATGTTGTTACTTTCTTATCCACTTTATATGCCTGTCATGATAATTTTACTTATTTATTTGCTAAAAGTAACTGGACTTGTCAGACTTTTGTCTAACCCATTTTGTTTCCTCTTCTTTCTCTTTTGTCCCCCCTCCTCCCCACCTAGGTTCTCAGGGTGGGAACACTCAGGCTTGACAAGGATTCTGCTTTCATCTTGCTTGGAGCTGCTTAGATGTATTGCTCGAGCTCTTATCTACTATGGCTATGTTTTCATTTGGGGAATTATTATGCTTCTTTTATTTTTGTACTCTGGTATTTTAAGTGCAAGACAGGGGTTTTAATAAAGTACTAGGTTTATGTATTTTCAGACATATGATGTGTTGAATAATAATGCTTTATGATCAATAAAGTTTTTCCGCTGCTATTTTATATATGTTTTGTAATGTTTCTGTTTCTATTTCTGTTTACCTATAACGCTTCACGAAACTTAATGCATTCTCTTAATGAGTGAAATTAACGTACGTGGGGTGTCACACTTGGTATTAGAGCTAAAGTTTGTGAGATTAGATATAAGTTTTTGAAAATTATTTTCGAAAAGGTTTTAAAAGAAAGCATTTTCAAAAAGAAAAGTTTTTTTCGGAAAACATATTCCCTAAAGCCATATGCAATATCTTTCGATCCTTTGTTTGTATCTCTTTATTTTTCTTTTCAGCATGTCTGGGGAACCTAATATTCTAGAGGGCGTTACGATACCAGGCTGGTTCTGTAGGTATCTAGAGGCCACGGCGCCTTCCGGTGGTCAAACTGACATTCCTCCCCCAGCTACACCTGTCATTCCTCCTCCTCCTCCACGTGCAGATAACTTCTCTAAGATCTGCAAAGATTTTTGTGCCATGGGAGGAAAGCCATTCCATGGAACTGAGACATTCGTAGAGGTAAGGAATTGGCTCAAGGATACAGAGGACTTGTTTAGAATTTTCGATATGGACGATCGTAGGATGATTCAATTAATCGCCTAGCTACTGAAAGATGAAGCTTCGTTCTGGTGGGAAGTAACCCAAGTAGGGCGTCCAGTGGGAACTTGGGATGCTTTTAGGTAGAGGTTTGAAATGAAGTTTCTTTCTCAAGCTGAGAAAAGCATACAAATGGAAAGGTTCTTGGTGCTCAAACAAGGAAACATGACTGTCAAAGAATATGTTAACAAATTCAACCAGCTAGCAAGGTTTGGATTGGAATTGGTAGATACTCCGCATAAGAAAGCTTTGCGGTTTGTTAAAGGGTTAAATGAAGCCCTTCATGGGTTAGCTATATCCCATATTCCAATGGAAGCAACGTTTGAAAGGCTTGTTGATATGGCCTTGATGCATGAGGAAGACAAAAGCGATAAGAAGGAAGTTAAGGTTGAGGAAACACAAAACAAGAAAGTATGGCCCAAGAAAGGACAACGACAATAGCAACAACAACAGAAGAAGGGGTGAAAGAATGATAAGGCTAAGGATAAGAGGAAGTGCCACAATTGTGTGCGTGAGGGTCATTTGATCAAGGATTGCAATAGAAGGAAAAATTCTTGCTTCAGTTGTGGAGAGGTCAAACACTTTACTAAGGAGTGCCCGAAAAAATAGGGACAAGGTCAAAGGGTAGGACCTTCTGGAGGGCAGGTGCATGCTCTCGCGACCAGTGCTCCATATAGAGGTAGGGAAGTTTCTATGAAAGGTTTAATTTCTCTTTCCAATCATCCTATTAGAACTCTTTTTGATTCCAGCGCTTCACATTCATTTATATCTAGTTCAGTAGTTGAGTCTCTGCACCTAAATACTAGGATGGTAGTGGATCCTATTGTTGTCTCAAACCCGTTGGTGGTTCGGGTCATTTGTCGATGATTTGTCAGGGTTTGAGAATATCTTTGTTAGGCGTAGAGTTTGAGTGTGATGCATATGTGATCGGTTTTATGGGCTATGGTTAGATTCTAGGGATGGATTGGCTAGCCATGTATGGTGCCATTCTGGAATGTAAGAGGAGGGTCATTGGACTTTTGACTTGCCATGGGAGGACCCTCAAGATTTCTTGTGACCTGCAAAGATCTGTCATGCTTAGTTTCCTAGAGTCTGTTGATGCATCTATCGATGACCTAGGATTTGTACCAGTAGTCTGTGACTATCCTGATGTTTTTGACGAGGTACGGGGCTTACCTCCGAGGCACGAGATCGATTTCTGTATATATTTGGTGGACAATGCAAAGCCAATTGCATTACCTGTGAGCCATATGGCTCCAAGGGAAAGGAGGGAGCTTAGTAAACAAGTAAGAGAGCTACTTGAGAAAGGGTTTATTAGGCAAAGCATATCCGAGTGGGGTGCTCCGGTGGTATTCGCAACTAAGGTGGTGGTTCGCTTCGCTTATCTATGGACTATAGAGAGTTGAACAAACTCACAAAGAAGAACAAGCACCCACTCCCAAGGATAGATGATCTGTTTGAGCAGCTTGTTGGTGCATCAGTATTCTCTCAGCTAGACTTGGCCATGGGTTTCATCAGTTGAGAGTGGCCGAGGAAGTATAGACAAAATAGCTTTTAGGACTCCAGATTGTTCCTTTGAATGGCTCGTTATGCTGTTTGGGTTGAAAAATGCACCCACCTATTTTGTTGATCTAATGAGTAGGGTGTTTCGGGAGTTTATAAATAAATTTGTCATGGTCGTTGTTGATGATATCTTGATCTTCTCAAAGAACGAGGAAGAGCATGCCCAACATTTGATATAAGTTTTGAAAACTCTCTGTGCACATTAGCTTTAGGCAAAGCTCTCCAAATGCCCTTTTTGGAGAAAAGAGGTGAGATTTCTAGGGTATGTGGTCTACAAAGAAGGTATAGCAATAGATCCCGCAAAGTTGGTTGCAGTTCAGGATTAGCAGATCCCAAAGAACGCAACGGAGGTGAGAAGTTTTCTTGGATTGGCAGGCTATTATAGGTAGTTCATTAAGGACTTCACAAAGATATCAGCCCCACTCACCAGGCTGACGAAGAAGAATCTGACATTTTTGTGGGATATAGATTATGATGTTGCTTTCGAATGATTGAAGACGGCTCTGACAACATCCCCATTCTTGACCTTGCCCGACAGGAATAAAGTGTTTACAATATACACTGATGCATGTGGTACAGGGCTTGGTGCAGTTCTGATGCAAGAGGGAAAGGTAGTATGTTATGGGGGTAGACAGCTAAGGGTTCATGAGAAGAACTACCCTATCCATGATTTAGAGCTAGCTGCCATTGTATTTGCGCTTAAGACGTGGCGTCATTATTTGCTCGGAGAGAAGTTCGAGTTGTACACCGATCATAAATCTCTCAAATATTTGTTCTCGCAGAAACGTCTTAATTTAAGGCAACAAAGATGGATGGAGTTCCTAGCTTCTTATGGTTTCGAGATTGCTTATATTCTTGGCAAGGTTAATGTGGTGACAGATGCACTGAGTGGGCAGAGGATGGCCTTAAGTCCTCTGTTTGTGGAGAGGAAAATCTTGAAGTTCATATCTACTTTTGACTTTAGATTCTCCACTGAGTTTTTTCCTGGTTTGTTTGCATCACTAGAGATACGACCTACTCTTATGGATCAGATAGGATTTTTACAGCGAAAGGATCCACAGATTTCAGACATCTTGGATAGGCTCAGTAAAGGGGAGACTTCTAGTCACCTCAATAAATATTCCATAGGCGATAACGGATGGTTGCGACGAGATGGAAGGTTTTATGTTCCCCAAACTGGGAGTTTGTTGAAGACAGTCCTAGAAGAAGCCCATCATTCTAAGATGACTATTCATTCAGGAGATGATAAGATGTATAGAGACATGAAGAGGGTTTCTTTTGGGTTGGGATGAAGAAAGATGTGGCAAAGTTTGTTTCTTAACGTTTGGTTTGTCAGCAGTCAAAGCTGAGCAAAAGAAGCCCGATGGTTTACTTCATCCTTTGGAGGTTCCATGGTGGAAGTGGGAGAGCGTCTCTATGGATTTAATAGGTGGTTTGCCTAGATCGAAAAAAGGCAATACCAATTTTTGGGTTGTAGTACATTAACTCACTAAGAGCGCTCATTTCATTCCAGATAAGAGCAAGAGGACAGCTGCGTGGTTGGTAGCCACTACAAGAAAAATGATTTTTTGTTGCAAAAATCAGTGGTGGTTATTATCAAATGCAAGCAAAAGTGTTTTTAGGACCAATGTAAGTGCTGTAAAAAAAATTCACATTCCCGCCTCTTCGTAAACACTAGTCCACGTGTCCAAGGGAAACATAACTGACCTATTCTCTTTTCCTATTGGCTTATATTTAACATCTTTTAACCCTCGTTCACTTTTCTTTCTTTTTCTGGAAAAAAACCCTAGCTTTTTACCCCTTTCAATCTCCGACTTATTATTTCTTAATTTAATTCGAATTTGTAAAGACTATCTCGTTCAACATTGGTATGGATACTAGTAGAGGCGGCTCATCTCAGCGACGCTACAAAGCGATTTGATTCAATTCCTAATCATATTCAAGATTGTGGAATCGGTAAAGCTAGAAAGGTATAAAACCAAACTTGATTTATCTAATTTTATTTGGATCCTATCGTTTAGGGTTTTGAACTGTTAAAATCTGCTGAGTGTTGATTTCTGCAACCACAAAGCAAAACAGTTGATTTCTGTAAACAGTGTTTGTAAATGGGTTTTATATTTGGGTTTTTAAGTTACTTTTGAGCTTTGGGTTTTGACAGTATACCAGATTAAATTTACTTCTGAATCGAATGCATTTTTAACTCTAGGTTTTGACAGTATACCAGAAAAAATTACCAAACAGTGTTGATTTCTAGTGTTTGCATCTGAATCGAATGGGTTTTGAACCTGTTTTGTACATATATGTTGATTGCCTGAACTATAGTTTATAATGATTGGAATTTAATACGGACATTGATTTTAAATGTTAACATATTCATTTAAATTGCTTGATTGATTACTTGCAGCAAACATATTACATTTGATATATGTATGTATGTATGTATGTATGTATGTATGTATGTATGTATGCATGTGTGTATGTATATATATATAGGAACCCAGCAATGCATGAATTATATATGTGAGTTACTCAGCATACAAAATTGTGCAGCTTATGACTTGGAAGTTTATGAATTTTGCAATATGTGATATTATGCGAGTATATCAGAATGTGTTTATGTGCAGTTAATTTAATTTGTTTTCTTCCATTTGATTTGCATGTATAAGAGTATACATGAATACTGAAATTGTGCAGTATAAAAGAGTGACACTTTACTAATACATTTCATACAAAATTTCTTTGTAGGCTCAGGAGAACCCGAAGGGACAAAGATAATTTGTTTTAGGCTCTTGTCCCATTAATATCAATAATCGAGATTGCAAAATTTGTGTTAGGACATCAACGATCAAGTTGAACCTGAACCGTATTTGCAGTCTTGATATTGATATTTATGAGGCCAGAGAAACGTGAATTGGTGTGGGAAAATGGACAGAGAAATAGGTTCAAAACAGGTATACCAACTTTGCAATCAGAATGTTTTTATGTATCTTAATTTAATTTAATTTATTCCATCTGATTTGCATTTATAGAAGTATATATACGTGAACAATGAAATACGTCATATATCTGTTGTGATTGAACATGTGAATCCAGGCAGCTCCCCCCCAATATATATATATATATATATATATATATGCAAGGTTTTCAAAATGGGATTCAAATCGTAAAGTTTATATTTCAAATCGAAACAGATTTTAAATCGTAAGTCATAGTTCCTGAATATCATTACTTATGGGTTTCATATGCACTTTGAATTTGATTTAGATGTTTGAATTTCTATAATTAAATTTAAAATTCAGAATTTTTCCCTCCAATTTCATTTTTATTTTGTTTCAAAAGCATTATCAAGTGATTGTAAATCTAAATAAGTATATTACACATGGTAGTTTGAGTTGAATGTGTTTTTTTGTAACTAGCTTTGAATCGTAATGTAAAAATCAAATCCTAAAAGAGAGATTCAAGCTGGATCGGGATTCAAATCTTAAGATTTTTGACAACAATGTTTGTCTCTATGTGTGTATATATACACACATACATACATACACACACACAATGATATACATGAAAGATTACTGCTTTTAAATATAGCTAAATATATATATACCTACTTAACTTGTGTATGACATTACGGTAAATATATGTTTAATGTACGACTTCTGCATGCACATCAGCACATGTATATTTAGAACATATAATGACATAGATAGTGCTGGTGAAACTCTGTTTTGTATCTGTGGAGCAAGAGCACAGATGTTTATGAGTGGTGTATATATCAAGTGTGTGTTTACATTTCAAGAAATCTCAGAAATATGAGCAAGTTAATTTTGTGGCGAAGAGGTTAATTTATATGAACTGACAATGAATCCGTCTTGAGAGTTAGTAAATTAAGTTAATTTGACTTGGGTGTTACTAAATTAAGTTAAATTGACTTGGGAGTTACTATTTGACTTGGAAGTTACTAAATTAAGTTAATTTGACTTAGGAGTTACTATATTAAGTTAAGTGGCCACGTACATTCAGTTTATCTTAGAAGTAAGAGAGGTATTGATCCTATCAATTAATTGACAATTAATTTGAAACAAAACACTAACATGGTAGGATCTCCTATCAAAGTTCATAATTAGTTTATAGTAGTGCTATCAGGAGGTATATTTCAGATCCATACCGGCAAGTGTTTAGTATTTTTAGGATACTACGACTTATTTCCGTAAAGGTGGAACATTCACGTGTTATTTCCACGTGTTATTAAGACGCAAATCACGAATTCTAAGCGTATACTTAGAGGTAAGAGAGGTGTTGATCTAGCTTTCTGTGGTCTGGCTGAGGAAACACTCCGAAATGATGAAAAAATTAAAATAAAGTTTTCAATCATTAAAGAGCTTCAAAATTCAGTAAATCAATTTCAGAAAATCAATAAGTTTCAACGGGTCAATTTAGTAACTCCCAAGATAAGTCAAGTCTAGTTGGTTTGTTAACCAAACCAAATTATTAAATCTTAAGTGGTAAAAATATTTGTCCATATGATCAACTTTATCATTTCGGAGTGTTTTCTCAACCAGCCCACATAATGCTTGTTCAATGCCTCTTTTATCTTCAGAAGTATGCATATAACTTGTGATTTAGGACTTAATAAAACGTGAATGTTCCATCATCATGGAATTTGGTTTCAGTATCTTAAGATTACTGAACATCCTGTCGTCATGGTTTTGAAATTTACTTTCTTGCAGTACTACTTAACAATGTCAAGATCTTCAAAAGTTTGTGTTGGCTAATGAATGTTACATTGGTTAACATACATATTTTTTGTGCATAGGTAGATCACTCAAGGATTATGTAATGGCACAAGGATTATGTAACATTCTGATACATTTCATACAAAATTCCCATGTATGCTCTAGAGAAGCATTATGTTACGTAGGGGACAAAGATAATTAGTTTAAGCTCTTCCCCATCAATATTAATAATCGAGATTGCAAATTTCCATGTTAGGCCATCAACGATCAAGTTGAACCTGAACAGTATTTGCAATATTGATTATTAATATCGTTGAGGCTAGAGAAACCTGAATTGATGTGGGCAACAGAACAGAGATCCGGTCAACCTGAATTGGTGTTATAGAAGAAACGGTTATACCATACATAGGGAGTTTGAGATCCGGTCTTACATTTGTTCGGACAATTATGTTTCTGTTTATCTGAATATGCCTGCAGTTCAAAAAGCTCTTCAAGTTTGTTGCAACGCTGGGAACTCTATAAGCATGCCTATTACTTACGAAAAATTCGTCTATTTTATTAGTTTATCATTGTTATATGTCGTAACAAATTTTGATTGCTTATAGTGCTATTGGATTTTCTATGAGACAAACTGATTTGGTATGATTTCTTATTGTTGCATGTTAGCACATTTTATCCTAAAACTAATCCTAAGTTACTGCTTTTAAAATGGTTTGCGTTCTGATATATTATGCAAATTAGTAAAGCCAAGAATATCTGCGGGAGCATGACTGCATGTGCATGTTAGGCCATCAATGTAAATAATAGGAGGTGGAAAAACAGGTAAACCTTAGGTACATTTAGGGTAATTCAAATCCCATATACATATACATACATGTATGTGTGTGTGTGCGTATATGTGTGTGTAGGTATGCATATGTTTCAGCTAAGATCGTTGATCATGGAGAGAAATAACATGGCTATTTACATGTCCCATGTATAAGTGACATGTTGAAATTGATCAAGAAACATGGTTGAGTGATGTTATACTTTACTGCGTCTCCTACTTCGTCTCTATTGATTTGTGGATACCAGGAAACATGGCTAAGTTCACCACTTCAATGGAAGTAAGTTATCACATAAACATTTGGTAGCCTATGCATAATCTGATGCTCATTTTGTTGTATATGGTTTGACTAATAGGTCATTTAATATGTCCTTGTGTTAGATAATGTTGATCTAGGAACTGCATGTGGAAGTACTTTCGGGTCTGTTGCCTTAGCATTATCGATGGAAGTTAATTTACATTACTTTACTATTTACACGAAAGAAACACATAGAAGTTGGCTTTAGCTGAGATTAGTATTTTGTATTGTCACTTGTGTTCAGTTGCTGCTAAAGCTACACATTGGTTCGAAGATTGATGTATGAATCACAACATCGAATCTAAAGTAAACAAAATTAAGGATTTTTGCTACTTGCAAAATTTTCCTGGTTTGTTATCCCTTACATTTTTACAGTTTTGAACTCTAGCCAAATGATTTCTGCAACTTTTGTTGGCACTTGCATTACCTGATATGTGCACTCATGTTTTGCGACGACTCATAATCTGTTGGCCATGTTATACTTGACAACATTGATCATTGTTGGCCTTGTAATGCGGTTCCTGGCATGCTGCGTTTTTTTACCTTGATCTTCCATGCTCATTGTTCGTTGCTCCATTTTGTTTACTAACTTATTTGCATTTGCACTATACTGCGGTGCTGGTCCATAACTTGTACACTTGAGTTCACCCGTATTCTAGTTGATCATATTTTTTACCTCTATTTATTATCGCTGTGTCTATGCGCAAACCATACTTTGAAGTTGTACTGCTATACATTTGCAAATTGGTTTTCAATCTCTTGTCTGAGATAATTTTGTTAAACATAGCTTGTTAACATTTGTGTGTATCTTATTATGAAATCAGGGATGAGTTGTCTAACTATATGTTGCATCACTTCAAAGAGCAAAGTGGTTATTGTACTGGATGTGTAAATTACGGGTATAACATTTTCTTTGTATAAATTGTGTAAATTTGTATATCAGAGTGGTTATTGTATGTGAGTTTGGTCATTTGTACAGAAAACTATTGTACTAAAGTGGTTATGCATATTTTACTTGATTATATGGTTAATTGTTTTTCTGATTGTTTGAACATGATGAGTATGTGGATGTATATACAGGATGATATTGTAGAAACCAAATAGGCTATTAATAGGAAATAATTGTAAGGTAAAAAAAGAAAATTAATTAATAATTTTTAGTAGCATTTTAAAAATGCTATAGAAATACATTTAGCGGCGTTGAATGAACGCAACCGAAAACCAGGGGTACAATTGGAAATTTTATTAGTAGCATTAAAATCTTTTTTATGGCGTTTAAAAAATGCTATGAAATTTTTTTTGGTGGCGTTTAATAAACGTTATGAAAAAACTTACAGTGGCATTAAAAAAAGTGCACCAATTTGCAACGATTTTTACTGGTATATTTTCTCCTAACGATTATCGAAACACCACCAAACATGGCTGGTAGCGTTTTTCGGGTGCTACAAAAAATCATTTTTCTAGTAATGAGCAATTTATGTCCGTGAGACAGTCCATCTTCATGGAATACCTTCCAGTATCGTAAGTGATCGTCACCCTATTTTCACCAGTGAATTTTGGAGGAGCCTGCAAGAAGAATTAGGTACACAATTGTGTTTGAGCATCGCTTATCACGCACAGACCGATGGACAGACGGAAAGGGTGAACAAAGTTCTTGAGGATCTTTTAAAGCTGTGTATCCTAGACTTCGTGGGACTTGGGAAGAGCATCATCCTTTAGTAGAGTTCGCATACAACAACAGTTTTCAAGCTAGCATTGGCATGGCACCCTTTGAAACATTATACGGGCGACCCTGTAGATCATCAACTTGTTGGTGGGAATCTACAGAAAGACTACTATTTGGACCAGATATGGTTAGAGAAACGTCCGAGAAGATTGACCTCATTAGACAGTAATGAAGGTTCCTCAAGATAGGCATAAATCCTATGCAGACAAGAGAAGGACTGACATCGAGTTTGAAGTGGGAGACATGGTTTTTATTAAGGTGTCACCTTTGAGGAAGGTGGTTCGCTTTGGATCTGTAGGGAAATTGGCACCAAGACTTGTAGGGTTGTTTCCCATAACAAAAAGGATTGGACAAATGGCCTATAGTGTAATGCTACCAGAGAGACAATCCAGCGTTCATGATGTTTTCCACGTTTCTCATTTGCGAAAGTGCTTGCATGATACCACGGAAGTAGTTGAGACAAGTATATTGGAGGAAGTAGAGGTGGAACGGGAGGCGACAGTCAGACGATTTCCTACCCATATTCTTGGATTATAAGTTAAGAAGTGTAATGACCCGCATTGGCAGGGGTATTATAATTAATTTATTTAATTATATCAATGGTGATATAGTGAATTAAATGGTCGTGGAATTAAATAATGATGAATATTTAATTAAAATAATAAATTAAATAATATATTTAATTCTGAAATAATCAGAATTGGCTGAAATGGCGATATGGTGTGAATTGGATTATTTAAAATATATACTTCAGTTTAGAATTGAATTAGAATAATGAATATATTCAATCGTCGACAGTTGAATGTATAGTTTATAATATAATTATAAACGAGCTCGAAATGGCGCTGCAGTTCGTAAATTGGCGATTCGAACTTCAACTGAATGTACAGGATTCGTTTTAAGCCGGATTTCTGTGAAACAAGAAACGTGTGGAGCTGGTGGAGAATATCTTTCTAGTGGAAGAGAAAAATCGGGATTTCGTCATGTAGATTTTGAGATATGTCCAAATCAAATTTTAGAAAAGTCGCTGTGGAATTCCTTTATAATTTATAAAGGAATTATTTATATTTTAAATTGGAATATCGAGTTATAAATCCCAGTAGAGCTGTATGGTATTCCACTGTGAGTATATACGATAATATAAATTTCTTTGTATTTAATTTAATTATATTTAAATATATTTATACATTTAAATGGGTCATTCAGAGCTTTAAAAATAGCCAGTTTTGCAAACAAAATCGGAATTCGACGAAACTAATTTTGTTGGATCCGCAATGTCAAGTAGTTGCTAGATGTCAGTTTCCGTGATTTTTAGAGTCACTGTGTGGCCATACGGATTTTTAGAGTGAAAAATAGTCAGTATTTCGATGGTTAAAAATACGCTGTGTGAGCATACGGAGTCGGAATTCGACAAAACCAGTTCCGTTGGGACCGTAATGTCGAACTCTAGCTACAGGTCCAGTTTGGTGATTTTTGGGTATCATACGCGGTCGTAGTGATTTTTAAGGACCGTAGACGAATATAAAATCAAATAAATAAAATAGAAATATATATATATATATCCTAAACTGATATGGGGACCTAAACCACCCACGCAACAGTCATTTCCAGCCACCAACTTTACCAACCCGCACCTTTATAAACACACAGAACAAAAAACGTGGAGAGGAGCTCCTTCAAACATTTTTTGTAAAATCATATACTCAACAGAAAAATCAAACTCTGGATTTATTGAGATCCCTGGAGGAGAAGCTTCACGCTGGAGTCCTCCGATTTAGGTGCGATTCATGTTAGAGGGGATCGACCGTATACAGCGTATACCGCTGTTGTTCTAGGGTTAGGGATTTTAAGGGATGTAAGCATCTATTCTTGTTTTCGATGGTATGGTTGAACTCGTGTGAGTAAATGGAACCTACTGGTATTTTAATTGTGGATTTCGTGACAATAAGCGTCGATCTTCAACGCTGGAGTACAATTTACGTAGGACGAAGGGAGGCGATCGAGTGGAGGAGATTCTGTCGAGAAGTTGAATGGTGGTAGTGGCGTTGGATTTTTGTTTGGAGATAGAGGAGTTCGGGAGCTATAAAGATTTGTAATGGCCATCGCTGGAGCTCGTTTTTGAATCGTGGAAGATGTTATACTGTTCATGACGGGTCAAATGGGATGGTGGGCCGTTGAAACCAAGGTTAAAGCCCAAATTTCTTAGTTGAATTTTTAGTTTTAATTCAAATTAAAAATGTATTAACTTGTAAAATCAATAACTTGATCATACGATATCAGATTAACGAACCGTAAGTTGCGTTGGGATCATATGGACGGACTCTACACAATGGAACTGACCGCGAGTCAACTGGAGTCCATCACAATTTATAGCGAAATAAATTGTCGGTCTAAATCAAAGACAGTTAATCGTTTTAACGATAACAGTCCAATGTGAGTAAATCTCACTAACTCTGAATAGTTTATAATTTCATGTTGTATTTTTAGAACTGTTAAATATTGGCTGATTGACTGTGTGTTGACTGTTTGGTTGAACTGCTAGTCAGTTAGTTGAATTTCTATATTGATTCTGTTTAACAGAATATATCATGTGGAACTTAAAGTGATGTTGATTTTATTGTGTAACATCTGTGGATGCAGGGGAAACAGGTTGGAGGAATCCGACTGGATTCCTCAACAGTTATTTTATTGTTTTCATATATTGTAATATATGATGTGATATATAATCTGTCGTCGATTATATGTGTTTGAACGATATTGGACATCGTAAATTGATTTGTTAAACACCATAACATACCGAAATGTTGATAAGGGAATATTTTCAAAGTGATATTTGAAAATAAAATATTTATAAATGGAATATTTATAAATAAGAAATATTTGTAAATTGGAATATTTATAAATAGGAGATATTTAGAAAAAAGGAAAACGTTATAAAAAGGGAACTGTTATAAGAAGGAAATCATTTTAAAGTGGAGAACCGTTACTAAAAGTAAATCTTTAAAAATGAATAAACGTTGTTAAAAGGAGAAATCTTTATAAAGCGAATAAAGGAGTTAAATCGAATATGGTATTCGAAAGTTAGTAAATCGAATATGTTATTCGAAAGGGGTTAGTCGAGTTTATTAGATAGAGTTAAACTAGTTAGAGTTAAACCAGTTAGAGTTAACCAGTTAGGGTTAAACCAGTCAGAGTTAAATCGACTAGAGTTAATGTAAAAGGAGTTAATCGAATATAGTTTATTCGAATAGAAAGTAAGAGGAGTTAATCGAATATAGTTTATTTGAATACAAGTAAAAGGAGTTAATCGAATATAGTTTATTCAAATAGAATAGAGGAGTTAATCGAATATAGTTTATTCGAATAGAAGCAAATGAGTTAATCGAATATAGTTTATTCGAAGGAAGTAAATGGAGTTATCGAATATAGTTTATTCGAAGGAAGTAAAAAGGAGTTATCGAATATAGTTTATTCAAAAGGAGCTAAGTGAAATGAGTAAATCACTAGCGTTGGTCCAATAGAGTTAATCCAATAGCGTTAGTCCAATAGAGTTAATCCAATAGCGTTAGTCCAATAGAGTTGATTGATAAGGGCTAATCGAATAGAGTAAATTGAATAGAGTTATCGAATATACCTTATCGAAGGAAAGAATTTCCGAATAGAAAAGATTTGAAAGAGAGTTACGTAAGGAAGTTTGCTAAAGAATTAGAAGGGTGAACTTTGTCTATTTCAAGGTTAGAAACGTTGTTCAGTTAAGGTCTGAGAGGTAGTATTACCCCAACTTGATTGACTTCATTTTTAACTAAGGAATGGTTAAGGTTCGATAGTAAAGGATGGTTAAGTGAATTTAGTAATTTAAGGAAATGGTTTGAGTTGGCATCGCGATGGTTTGTTTAAACATCTGTCTAAGTCCAATGACGAAGCTTTGGAAATGTTTTCCAAATAAGAAACCAGAAATGTTTTCTAATAAAGAAAACAAGAAATGGAAATGTTTTCCATTGTTAATAATGTATATCTTTCCAAATTTATAAAATAAGAAATATTGAATATAGGGAAACAGGAGATAAGTAAATTAATGAAATAAAGAGATAAATGTTGAATGATGTTTGATCGATATAAATTTCCATTTGGAAATAATATCGTTGTTTGCACACCTGTTTTTCTTCGATAGTTAAATCAGACTATCGAAGTTTTGACCATTTTAACGTTGTTTATATGGAGAGACCGGTTGGATTATTATCCAAAGGACCACTCTGTATTGGCATAAGCGTTGTGTATCATATATGCCAAAGGAAATTGAATACGGAGTTATGCAAGGGCTATCCTGTTTACAGAATAGTGCCTTCGGTTCATCCTGTTCCTGGATGACTTGTATGGACGGATGTCTGACAGAGTATTTCCAGACGATCACGTATATTGATTTCTCCAACCGTGCCAAGAGTGGAAGCGGAGAAGGAAACTTCTTTTAGCTAACACATAATGTATGGTTAAGGACGTCAATCGGTGATTTAATGGATTTGACGATGTGGCATTCAAAGTGAATCTGGTGTGATGATAAAGCGTAGCTTCTAGCCTCACATCCGGTAAATGACAGAAATCGGGCAGGCAACATGGCTAAGTCTGTCACACCGAAGTAGGGTGTATAATCACCTGATCTAGAGTTTCATTTACTTCTAAAAATCTATTGTTGATGCTGTCCCATTCGGGAAACGGTTGTTGATCCCAACCATTGGTGATATACATTCGATACACTCAAGCGAAATGAGTGGTCGGTCATGTGTGGCCGGGTTGCAAGATGTTCTTGTTGAACCCAGTGTATTCCTCTCTAGAGGTACACTAGCGAAAGGTGGTTCCATACCTTGTCATAGTTGGAAATCCATTACCAAACACGTGCTTGCGGTTTTGATTGTATACTATATATATGTAGAACTTGATATGAAAGTGTTTCTACTAGATGATTATTATATTGTGTTGATAAACATTATTATAATATCAAAAGGCTTTTGATATAAAGATATTTGGATTCTCATAAGGGAAAAACCCGTTCCCTTATACGGCGTGGTCTTATGAGATATCGATTACCTGCTTGAACTGTTTTTAAACTGTTTTACTCATATCAGTCCCATGACTAACCCGAAGTTTATTTTGTTTTGTTTTCCCTAAACTCTTGGGTGCCCAATTTTGTACGGGCAGTCAAGTAGTCGGGAATTTATAGATATGCTGGAAGAGCTGGAGCAGGAGGCTTCAGGATCATATAGCTATAGTTATTTCCACTGTGTTGTAAGTGTTGTACTTTGAAAATGATGTATATTCAAGTACAGATGTATATTTCAAGTTATGTTATATATATTATATGTTATTCATTCCGCTGTGAGATTCGGGTTACTCTGATGTTGTGTTCTTCTTCTTCTATTCTAAGTTTCTATCTTATCTATCCTCACCCTCTAATTTCTTTCATTTATGACCGGTATTTTTTGATGTTTGGTTAGTCATCATTGAGTTTATGGCGATAACCAAAGTCGTCAAAATCCCAGGTCATTACAGTTGGTATCAGAGCTTAAGTTAAGTGAATTACCTTGGCTCTGTGGCGTGACTCAGTAGAGATGGGGTTAGTAATACCCTAGATTGAGTTGAGTGTATATATACGAGTGAACGTATTTGTTATTGATTTAAAAATTTGTTTTATATTGTGGAGATTCATTGGTTGAATTGTTTATGAGTTCTAGTCGATCAGTTTGATCCATTGTATCGGTAGGAGTTTATAAACACTCGAATACGATGGGTCGACACGATATGTTTTGAAAAGAGGATAAATTTAAATAAGTTTACCCATGGTATATCTTGATATAGAGAAGATATATATATATATATATATATCAAAATTATAATATAGTAGACATATTGGTTGTTATTATAATCGAGTAAGATTATAAATTAAATGGTTATGTAAATAACCAATCAGAATTCATATAAGTGAAATACGTGAAATCAGATGAGTTAAATCTGAAATTTAAACCAGAAATTTGAATTAGAATTCTGGAAAATTGGATAAGTGTTTGTAAATGGATTTGGATTAAAAATAAGGAAAATTTAAGATCCTGGGAGATTTTAAATTGTTTTACAAGCATTGTGAATTATAATTTGAAATTAATTTCAAAGTGGAAATGTTTAGAAATGGTTTTATAATATTGAACTCACTTCGATCGCTGGAAAATAGATTCCGATGATGACAGCTGCATCATCAGTATTCATTTTCGAGTTGTAAGTGACGAATTACTACCAGAGATACTGTTTTGAATTTGTTTTGGGAAACACAAGTTGTGTTGAATTTCAAAATGGGGTTTAAAATATAGAATTTGAATAATAGAATTTAAATTTTTAAATAGATTTGAAATATTAACTTGTTTTAAAAGAAATAAAACGAGAAGTTCTTTTATAAACGAAGTTTATAAATAGTTCTTTTATAAATGAAGTTTATAAGTGAAGTGAAAAGAATTATCATTGGATAATTCAGAAATAAAAATACAAGTGTGAAATTGAAAGGGAAATCTATTTTCAAAAGGTAGAAATATCGATTTAAAAAAGGAATCGAAATCGTGACTTATTTAAAGAATGAATAAAGAAAGTTTGAAAAGGAATTTGAATAAAGGAAGTTCAAACATAGAATTTGAATAAGAAAATTCAAAGGGGATTTGAATATAGAAAATTCAAAGGGGATTTGAATATAGAAATTCAAATGAGATTTGAATAAAGACGATTTAAATAATGGAAAATTGAATATAGATTTCATATAGAGTAATAATAGGATTTGAATATAGAAATTCAAAGGGAGTTTGAATATATGAAATTCAATGGAATTGAAATAGAGTTTGAATATAGAAATTCAAATGGAATTTGAATATAGAAATTCAAATGGAATTCAAATATAGAATTTGAATATAGAAAATATAAAGGAATTCAAATATAGGATTTGAATATATAGAATTTGAATATAGAATTCAAATGGAATTTAAACTATAGAATTTGAATATAGAATTCAAATGGAATTTAAACTATAGAATTTGATATATAGATTTGAATAATAGAAGTGACATAAAATTTGAATAGAAATTGAATAGAATTAACTAAGTCAAAGAGGAATTAGTTAATCGAGTTTTTAATTTGAAGTTGAACTTTGAAAGGTGAATTGGATTTGTAAATGGATATTCGAAATCGAATATGGAACTTAAATTTGAAATTTGGATTTAAATTAGTTAATAAGCAAGTTAAAATATATTTGAACATGTCATGTCCAAATATAAAAGTGAAATAGACTAAAGAGTTAATTAAAAAATTAATTAATGAACTGAGTTAAAACGATCAGGTATAGTTAAAATAGATTGGGCAGGTATAAATATACATGAGATAGGTATGGATAAGGTATGAAGGTATATAAATAGAATGCTCGACGAAAATGTGTGTTTTTAATTCATATATGAGATTTTATGCACCGTATCGGCTAGTCGATTGGTTTTTTCTTTTTCTTATGGATTGGTGAGGGCCATGGGTGGCTATTTGAAATATCCCGATGCTCCTGGTACAAAGGAGGTTATGGCGAATTTTTCTGGGAATTTAAGGAGTTAGAATATTTTTAAGATAATTTGATAGTTAGAAATCAACGTATCGATATATATAGAAGTCGATAAGGAAGTGAACTTAGAAATAGAATAGTAAAATCAAAAAGGAAGACTAAGAATAAAATCTAGTAAGAATAGAAATAAGGAAGCATACGTGTTTAAAAGTGAATAAGTAGTTGTATGGTATTGATTATTCGAGTAAGTAGTCATATCTGTTTTGACGTTATAAATGTTATTCAGTCAATGTCTGAGAGGTAGTTATACCCAACTTAATTGATTTCATTATTAACAAATAAATAGTAAGATTTCAGGCTCGAAGATCAATGTTGAATAAGAGTTAGTTGAATATAGTATTTGGGTTGTCGTAACGATGTTTTACACAACATCCGTTTTAACCCAAATAAAATGTAAGATTGGAAATATAATAAAGAATATTTCCTAAGTATAGAAATAAACGAGATCGAAAAAGAGATAAGTAATTGGAATATTTTCCAATTATAAATAGCATATATTTTCTAAAGTTTAGAAAATAAAGGAATGTGATATTCGGAAATGTTTTCCAAATAACATAAAAGGCCAATATGGTTATTGAAAATATTTGGTTAACAAATATTGATAAAGAAATAGAGAAGTGATTTAACTAATGGAATATTAATTAAGGTCTCAGTGACATGTTCAAAAGGAAAATTTGATTTTTGAAAAGAGTAAACTATTTGAAAACTCCCAGGGAATGACTGTTTGAATTAAAAACAAATTTAACATAAATTTGTGAATGAAAGTTTGAATTAAAGTAAAGCCAGTAAAGTGGTAACTGAGATTGAATTAGAATGACATCAAGGCAAATTGGATTGTGAGATTCAAATTTTAAGTGTAATGTGATAATCAAGTTAAGAGTAGGGAATCGAGAAGAACTCGAGTTGAAATGATATATGGCTCAGATATAAGCGAATGGTTGAGCTGTGGATAAAAGCAGATTGGAATTTGATTGGGATGACCCTTGTATCTGCTGAATTGATAACAGGTGGAAAGGATAAAATGATATGCCGACAAAGGGTACAAGTTTATATTTCTATTGGATATAAGCTTTATGAGCCGAATTGGCAAGCCCTTGGCTGTTTGATTTTCTTTTGGGTTGGAGATGGCCCAGAGAGGCGAGCTGGAGTTTGACCGATTGACCAGTACAAAGGAGGTGCTGGCGAATTTTTTCGAAAAGTTAAGGTGTTAGAAAATAATCAGGATTTTTGAAAATTTTCGTTGATAAGAATTAATTAATATTTAATTGAAATTAAATTGGTTCAGTTGAAACTGAAGTTAAGAAGTGAACAAATATGTTCTAACCAGTCGATAGGGTCGTTCTCTACCTTAGCAATTTCGAGGACGAAATTATTTTAAGTGGGGAAGATTGTAATGACCCGCATTGGCAGGGGTATTATGATTAATTTATTTAATTATATCAATGGTGATATAGTGAATTAAATGTTCATGGAATTAAATAATGATGAATATTTAATTAAAATAATAAACTAAATAATATATTTAATTCTGAAATAATCAGAATTGGCTGAAATGGCGATATGGTGTGAATTGGATTATTTAAAATATATAGTTCAGTTTAGAATTAAATTAGAATAACGAATATATTCAATCGTCGACAGTTGAACGTATAGTTTAAAATATAATTATAAACGAGATCGAAATGGCGTTGCAGTTCGTAAATTGGCGATTCGAACTTCAACTGAATGTACAGGATTCGTTTTAAGCCGAATTTCTATGAAACAAGAAACGTGTGGAGCTGGTGGAGAATATCTTTCTAGTGGAAGAGAAAAATCGGGATTTTGTCGTGTAGATTTTGAGATATGTCCAAATCAAATCTAGTGGAAGAGAAAAATCGGGATTTCGTCGTGTAGATTTTGAGATATGTCCAAATCAAATTTTAGAAAAGTCGCTGTGGAATTCCTTTATAATTTATAAAGGAATTATTTATATTTTAAAAAGGAATTTCAACATAAATCGAATACCGGGTTAACCCAGATTTGGAATATCGAGTTATAAATCCCAGTAGTGCTGTATGGTATTCCACTGTGAGTATATACGATAGTATAAATTTCTTTGTATTTAATTTAATTATATTTATATATTTAAACGGGTCATTCAGAGCTTTAAAAATAGCCAGTTTTGCAAACGAAGTCGGAATTCGACGAAACTAATTTTGTTGGATCCGCAATGTCAAGTAGTTGCTAGATGTTAGTTTCCGTGATTTTTAGAGTCACTGTGTGGCCGTATGGATTTTTAGAGTGAAAAACAGTCAGTATTTCGACGGTTAAAAATACGTTGTGTGAGCATACGGAGTCAGAATTTGACAAAACCAGTTTTGTTGGGACCATAATGTCGAACTCTAGCTACAGGTCCAGTTTGGTATTTTTGGGTATCATATGCGGTCGCAGTGATTTTTAAGGACCGTACACGAATAAAAAATCAAATAAATAAAATAGATATATATATATATATATATCCTAAACTGATATGGGGACCTAAACCACCCACGCAACAGTCATTTCCAGCCACCAACTTTACCAACCCGCACCTTTATAAACACACAGAACAAAAAACGTGGAGAGGAGCTCCTTCAAACATTTTTTGTAAAATCGTATACTCAACAGAAAAATCAAACTCCGGATTTATTGAGATCCCTGGAGGAGGAGCTTCACGCTGGAGTCCTCGGATTTAGGTGTGATTCATGTTGGAGGGGATCGACCGGAGCGTATACTGCTGTTGTTCTAGGGTTAGGGATTTTAAGGGATGTAAGCATCTATTCTTGTTTTCGATGGTATGGTTGAACTCGTGTGAGTAAATGGAACCTGCTGGTGTTTTAATTGTGGATTTCGGGACAATAAGCGTCGATCTTCAACGCTGGAGTACAGTCGACGCAGGACGAAGGGAGGCGATCGAGTGGAGGAGATTCTGTCGAGAAGTTGAATGGTGGTAGTGGCGTTGGATTTTTGTTTGGAGATAGATGAGTTCGAGAGCTATAAATATTTGTAATGGCCATCGCTGGAGCTCATTTTTGAATCGTGGAAGATGTTATACTGTTCATGACGGGTCAGATGGGATGGTGGGCCGTTGAAACCAAGGTTAAAGCCCAAATTTCTTAGTTGAATTTTTAGTTTTAATTCAAATTAAAAAAATATTAACTTGTAAAATCAATAACTTGATCATACGATATCAGATTGTTGAACCGTAAGTTGCATTGGGATCGTATGGACGGACACTACACAATGGAACTGACCGCGAGTCAATTGGAGTCCATCGCAATTTATAGCGAAATAAATTGTCCGTCTAAATCAAAGACAGTTAATCGTTTTAACGATAACAGTCCAATGTGAGTAAATCTCACTAACTCTGAACAGTTTATAATTTCATGTTGTATTTTTAGAACTGTTAAATATTGGCTGATTGACTATGTGTTGACTGTTTGGTTGAACTGCTAGTCAGTTATTTGAATTTCTATATTGATTCTGTTTAACAGAATATATCATATGGAACTGAAAGTGATGTTGATTTTATTGTGTAACATCTGTGGATGCAGGGGAAAAAGGTTGGAGGAATCCGACTGGATTCCTCAACAGTTATTTTATTGTTTTCATATATTGTAATATATGATGTGATATATAATCTGTTGTCGATTATATGTGTTTGAACGATATTGGACATCGTAATTTGATATGTTAAACACCATAACAAATCGAAATGTTGATAAGGGAATATTTTCAAAGTGATATTTTAAAATAAAATATTTATAAATGGGAATATTTATAAATAGGAGATATTTAGAAAAAAGGAAAACGTTATAAAAAGGAAATTGTTATAAGAAGGAAATCATTTTAAAGTGGAGAACCGTTACTAAAAGTCAATCTTTAAAAATGAATAAACGTTGTTAAAAGGGGAAATCTTTATAAAGCGAATAAAGGAGTTAAATCGAATATGGTATTCGAAAGTTAGTAAATCGAATATGTTATTCGAAAGGGGTTAGTCGAGTCGAGTTGATTAGATAGAGTTATACAAGTTAGAGTTAAACCAGTTAGAGTTAACCAGTTAGGGTTAAACCAGTTAGAGTTAAACCGATTAGAGTTAAAGTAAAAGGAGTTAATCGAATATAGTTTATTCGAATAGAAAGTAAGAGGAGTTAATCGAATATAGTTTATTCGAATACAAGTAAAAGGAGTTAATCGAATATAGTTTATTCAAATAGAATAGAGGAGTTAATCGAATATAATTTATTCGAATAGAAGCAAATGAGTTAATCGAATATAGTTTATTCGAAGGAAGTAAAAGGAGTTATCAAATATAGTTTATTCGAAGGAAGTAAAAGGAGTTATCGAATATAGTTTATTCAAAAGGAGCTAAGTGAAATGAGTAAATCAATAGCGTTAGTCCAATAGAGTTAATCCAATAGTGTTAGTCCAATAGAGTTAATCCAATAGCGTTAGTCCAATAGACTTGATTGATAATGGTTAATCGAATAGAGTAAATTGAATAGAGTTATCGAATATACCTTATCGAAGGAAAGAATTTCTGAATAGAAAAGATTTGAAAGAGAGTTACGTAAGGAAGTTTGTTAAAGAATTAGAAGGGTGAACTTTGTCTATTTCAAGGTTAGAAACGTTGTTCAGTTAAGGTCTGAGAGGTAGTATTACCCCAACTTGATTGACTTCATTTTTAACTAAGGAATGGTTAAGGTTCGATAGTAAAGGATGGTTAAGTGAATTTAGTAATTTAAGGAAATGGTTTGAGTTGGCATCACGATGGTTTGTTTAAACATCTGTCTAAGTCCAATGACGAAGCTTTGGAAATGTTTTCCAAATAAGAAACCAGAAATGTTTTCTAATAAAGAAAACAAGAAATGTAAATGTTTTCCATTGTTAATAACGTATATTTTTCCAAATTTATAAAATAAGAAATATTGAATATAGGGAAATAGGAGATAAGTAAATTAATTGAATAAAGAGATAAATGTTGAATGATGTTTGATCGATATAAATTTCCATTTGGAAATTATATCGTTGTTTGCACACCTGTTTTTCTTCGATAGTTAAATCACAGACTATCGAAGTTTTGACCATTTTAACATTGTTAATATGGAGAGACCGGTTGGATTATTATCCAAAGAACCACTCTGTATTGGCATAAGCATTGCGAATCATATATGCCAAAGGAAATTGAAGACGGAGTTATGCAAGGGCTATCCTGTTTACAGAATAGTGCCTTCGGTTCATCATGTTCCTGGATGACTTGTATGGACGGATGTCTGACAGAGTATTTCCAGACGATCACGTATATTGATTTCTCCAACCGTACCAAGAGTGGAAGCGGAGAAGGAAACTTCTTTTAGCTAACACATAATGTATGGTTGAGGACGTCAATCGGTGATTTGATGGATTTGACGATGTGGCATTCAAAGTGATTCTGGTGTGATGATAAAGCGTAGCTTCTAGCCTCACATCCGGTAAATGACAGAAATCGGGCAGGCAGCACGGCTAAGTCGGTCGCACCGAAGTAGGGTGTATAATCACCTGATCTAGAGTTTCATTTACTTCTAAAAATCTATTGTTGATGCTGTCCCATTCGGGAAACGGTTGCTGATCCCAACCGTTGGTGATATACATTCGATACACTCAAGCGAAATGAGTGGTCGGTCATGTGTGGCCAGGTTGCAAGATGTTCTTGTTGAACCCAGTGTATTCCTCTCTAGAGGTACACTAGCGAAAGGTGGTTCTATACCTTGTCATAGTTGGAAATCCATTACCAAATACGTGCTTGCGGTTTTGATTGTATACTATATATATGTAGAACGTGAGATGTATACTATATATATGTAGAACGTGAGATGAAAGTGTTTCTGCTAGATGATTATTATATTGTGTTGATAGACATTTTTATAATATCAAAAGGTTTTTGATATAAAGATATTTGGATTCTCATAAGGGAAAAACCCGTTCCGTTATACGGCGTGGTCTTATGAGATATTGATTACCTGCTTGAACTGTTTTTGAACTGTTTTACTCATAGCAGTCCATGACTGACCCGGAGTTTATTTTGTTTTGTTTTCCCTAAACTCTTGGGTGCCCAATTTTGTAAGGGCAGTCAAGTAGTCAGGAATTTACAGATATACTGGAAGAGCTGGAGCAGGCGGCTTCAGGATCATATAGCTATAGTTATTTCCGCTGTGTTGTAAGTGTTGTACTTTGAAAATGATGTATATTCAAGTACAGATGTATATTTCAAGTTATGTTATATATATTATATGTTATTCGTTCCGCTGTGAGATTCGTGTTACTCTGATGTTGGGTTCTTCTTCTTCTTCTATTCTAAGTTTCTATCTTATCTATCCTCACCCTCTAATTTCTTTCATTTATGACCGGTATTTTTTGATGTTTGGTTAGTCATCATTGAGTTTATGGCGATAACCAAAGTCGTCAAAATCACGGGTCATTACAAGAAGCTATGCAATAGAGAAGTCAAGTTGGTGAAGGTTCAGTGGGGAGATAACCCAGAGGATGCAACTTAGGAGACCGAAGATAAGATTTGTGCTTCGTACCCTTTTCTTTTCGAGCGTTTGTTCTTAACTTCCTTTCCAAAGCTTTGATTTACGCTTGTTTCTATCATTTAAAGTATGTCCAATCGATCGAATCTTTGACCTTTAGGTAGGAATCCCATGGATGTAAACATGTGTTTGAGACATGTTATGTTTGATAGCTGCAAGTGAATGCAAGTGTTTTCTAGTGGTTGCTTCTGGATGCATATAGACACACATTAGGCACTTGATTGGCTCAATCACTCTCATACTGCATATGGATATGTGTGCATTTTTCTTCTTTTAATAGATGAAATTGAATGTATCATCATATGGATGTTGCATTTGGATGAATGATTGTACATCCATATAGAACTGACATGTTATAATAGGACTATTTGCATACATGTTGGATTCATGGCACTAACATACATTGCAATAAGGAGGTCGACTGAATCAGTAGACCGCCTGATATTCGCATTAGTAATAGGACATATAGATACACCTTTGAATATGTTTATATAAGCATTAAAAATCTTTAAGGACAGTGGATGCCTGTGATTGGTGGATGAGTAGATGGGTGATGGATGGTAGGATATACATTCTTCTTAACTTGGAGATTTCGGGGACGAAATCCTTTGAGCAGGGGAGAATGTAACACCCCGTAATTTTAACAACACTAAAGAGGAAAAATTAAAGAATAATTAATTTAATAATCAAAAGTAAGGGAAACGGACTACGCCATTGCATTCGTCTCAGAATTCTGGTCAAAATAGACACCTGGTTTACGTAAACGGACACCGTATAAAGAAGTTATGAAGATTTGAAGTTTGTATATGCGCAAGAAGAGTATTTATATATATATATATATATATGAAGTCCAGAATTCAAAATTAGATCTAGAAATTCAAAATCGCATAAAATTGGGAAAGCGGGAAATTTCCCGCTCAGGGGGTCGACCCCTCAAAGAAGGTGTCGACCCCTGGGTTGACCCCTTAAAGGGGTGTCGACCCGTTGGTCGACCACATAAGGGGGGTCGACCCCCGCAGCAGATGAGGCAGATTAGGGTTTTGGATTTGGCTATAAATATGGCCTCATTTCTCATGTTTTTGCACACCAAAAATAATGGAGAACTAGTTGCTGCCTCTGCCCAGATCAAATCAAGTCTTTTCTTCTTTTGCAATCAAGTTATTTAAGCTTAAAGATCTGTGATTCAACGCTAGCAATCCCTTCTATATTTTTTTAAACCAAACACTATGAGTTTAAGTTACTTTTAGATCTAAATAATTAAAAATTTAATCTTGAGATGACTATAACTTGGATCTATGCCTGTGACTGCTTGAATCATATTAGATCTGCTATAACCTGTTTATCTTAGTTATTCTGACATGATTATGAACTAGATTTGAACCTATACCTATTATCTTGTCAGATCTGCCATTGATTGTAGATGTAATTTACTGTTTAGATCACCTTATACCTGTTCTATTATTTTTATGGCCAAATCGGATCTATAGATAGTTGGACATCTAAATCGTTGTTTAGATCATATCATGCCTGTCCGTATCATGTTAGAATTAGTTCTATTGTCATATGTTCATTAGATCTTTCTTATATGCCTACATTGTCAATATGCCACTATATGTTTTATGCTTGTTTATGCCGTTATATGTCCATCATGTTAGTATGATCATCTCTGTTCTATTCCCTCTATCTTTTTCCCTTTTATTTTTATATAGCCAGGCTACTTTCGAGCCTAGGCATGCCGTTGAAATATGCGAATACGTTAGATTGGGAATGAGGGGACACCATTGAATTGGGGCATAACTTGTAATTAGGAATTTTTGCATAACTTGAATAAAGTGTAATAATATTTAACATGAGGCATATGGTTCATTATGAACATAACTTGGGAAAAGGGGCATGAAAACGTGTAATGACATAGGTAAATTTGGTTAATAATGGAAATGCCTAAGATTACAGTATGTAACCGCGCTTAGACACGAGGTTAGATTACACTTGTGGCGGAAGTCTTCCCGGAACCGCCCGGTATATCCAGCAACCGCAAGTGGTGAATCTAATGTGAGGGGTCTAAGTGCACAAAAACGAGACGTGCTAAGGCACGAGGTTAAGACCGACTTGTGGAAAAAGTCTGCCCGGAACCGACCGACATATCCAGCTTCCACAAGTGGTAGGTTTAATGTGGGAGGTCTAGCACATTATAACCATAAATGAATCTGGCAATAAAGTTGACTACTTAACCTAGTTGAATCCATACGGATTTTTTGAACATGTTAAACTGATTAGGGGTTAAGTAAGCTTGTTTGAAATAGTGGGTGGGTTAACTAAATTTGGGGTGGGTGGGTAATGTTTATATATATAGGCCCACAAACTTAACTTGTTGGGATTATGTAATTTTATGACACCAGTAGGTAGGCACAATCTGTGGAAAACCTAGTAGTGGGGATGCAGTAAAAAGGGGAGAGCTTGCATCATCTTGTGTATGGGACCCGTTTCAGTCAGTAACCCATATATAGGTATCCAACGAGTACTCTGAACTAGTTCGGAGTCGGGCACGCTTACTGGGATGATTGTAAGAGATCCAAAAGGGGGGATGGTATCCGACGGCATGTTCCATTGGGGTCATGTGCATGCATGACTTCGCTTGATCAGGAAAATAAGACGTTGTAACATCGGTAGATATGGTTGTGCACATCCGGGAAATGAATGGTTGCTACTTTAGGTAGTGATACTCCCTCCAGTAGGGCCAATACAGGGAATCTACGGAGTAGGGAGCCGATTGATTAGGGTAGTAATTAGGGTACACTTAGACTCCGGTATGTTTAGGAGCCCGTTATTATCCATAGGGGTAACTCCGGAACATTGGGTTGCCTGTTGATTGTACCGGATGAAAACCTCTCACTGTAAGTACGCCTAAGTCTACCATCTTATAGTGTTGGGATCATCTCATTCTGGTTATACTAGTATTGGTGCAGAGAAATCGTTAGGGAAGCGTGGTATGCTCTATTATGTTCATCATGTTTACCTTGTCATACCTACCTTTTATGTTGTTACCTTTCTTATCCACTTTATATGCTTGTCATGATACTTTACTTATTTATTTGCTAAAAGTAACCGGACTCGCCCGACTTTATGTCTGATCCATTTTGTTTCCTCTTCTTTCTCTTTCGTTCCCCCTCCCCCCCCCCCCCGGTTCTCAGGGTGGGAATACTCAGGCTTGGCCATGATTCTGCTTTCATCTTGCTTCGAGCTGCTTAGATGTATTGCTCGAGCTCTTATCTACTATGGCTATGTTTTCATTATGCTTCTTTTATTTTTGTACTCTGATATTTTAAGTGCAAGATAGAGGTTTTAATAATGCACTGGGTTTATGTATTTTCAGACATATGATGTTTTTAACCATGATGCTTTATGATCAATAATTTTTTTTCCACTGTTATTTTATATCTGTTTTGTAATGTTTTCGTTTCTGTTTACCAATAACGCTTCACGAAACTTAATGCATTCTCTTAATGTGTGACATTAACGGACATGAGGTGTACTACAATGGCTATGTTTTCATTTGGGAATTATGCTTATTTTATTTTTGTACTCTGATATCTTAAGTGCAAGACAGAGGTTTTAATAATGTACAGGGTTTAT
This sequence comes from Allium sativum, assembly GCA_030737875.1. Lineage (NCBI taxonomy): Eukaryota > Viridiplantae > Streptophyta > Magnoliopsida > Asparagales > Amaryllidaceae > Allium > Allium sativum. The sequence goes on along the minus strand of CM060920.1, from coordinate 451,749,497 downwards.
GTATTTTCAGACATATGATGTTTTGAACCACGATGCTTTATTATCAATAAAGTTTTTAATTCCGTTGCTATTTTATATCTATCTTGTAATGTTTCTGTTTCTGTTTACCTATAATGCTTCATGAAACTTAATGCATTCTCTTAATGAGTCACATTTACCATTTGTGGAATATCTACTGAGGTGACTGGAAGTCTCCCCTCTACTAATCTTATCTAAGATGTCTACTATCTGTGGGTCCTCTCGCTACGAAGTTCCTATATGATCCAAAAGAGTAGGTCGCACCTCTAATGATGCCAATCAACCAGGTGTGAACTTAGTAGAGGGTCTAAAATCAAAAGTTGATATATTCTCCAAGCTCTGCCTCTTTGCAAATAGAGGACTCAAAGTCATCCTCTACCTACTCAGTGCATCCACCACCACATTACCCTAGCCAGGGGTATAAGCAATCTCAAAGTCATAGGACGCTAGGAACTCCATCCATCTCTATTGCCTCAAATTGAGATCCTACTACGAGAAAAAGTACTTGAGAGATTTATGATCGGTGTACAACTCGAACTTCTGTCCAAGTAGATAGTGACGCCAAGTCTTAAGTGCGAATACTATGGCAGCCAACTCTAAGTCATTGGTAGGGTAGTTCAACTCATGTACCCTTAACTATCTACCTCCATAATATACTACCCTTCCCTCTTGCATCAGAACCGCACTGAGCCCTGTACCACATGCGTCAGTGTATACTGTGAACACTTTGTTCCCATCAGGCAAAGTCAAGGCTGGGGCTATTGTCAGAGCCCTCTTCAATCGCTGAAAAGCATCCTCACAGTCTACATCCCAAGAAAATGTTAGATTCTTCTATGTCAGTCTGGTGAGTGGGGATGATATCTTTGCGAAGTCTTTAATGAATTTCCTGTAGTAGCTCGTTAATTCAAGAAAACCCCCCACCTATGTTGCATTCTTTGGAATCTGCCAATCTTGAACTGCAACTACTTTTGCGGGATCTACCGCTATCCTACCCTTAGAGACTACATGCCCTAGAAATCTCACTTTCTTCCTCCAAAAATAACATTTGGAGAATTTCGCCTTCAGCTGATGCGCACAGAGAGTTTTCAAAACCTCCCTTAAATATAAGGCATGTTTTTTCCTCGCTCTTCGAGAAAATCAAGATGTCATCGACAAAGACCACAACGAACTTATTTAGAAACTCCCGAAACATCCTACTCATCAGATCCACAAAATAGGCAGGTGTGTTCGTCAACCCAAAAGGAATGACGAGCCATTCGAAGAAACCTTCTGGAATTCTAAAGGCAGTCTTGTATATACCGTCCTTGGCCACCCCCAACCGATGAAACCCCATGGCCAAGTCTAACTGGGAGAAAATAGATGCACCAACAAGCTGGTCAAACAGATCATCTATTCTCGGAAGTGGGTGCCTATTCTTCTTGGTGAGCTTGTTCAACTCCCTATAATCCAAGCATAGGCAAAGCGAAACATACGCCTTAGTGGAGAATACTACTAGAGCACACCATTCAAATATGCTTCGCCTAATAAATCTTTTCTCAAGTAGCTCTTCTACTAGCTAGCTGAGCTCTCTCCTTTCTCTTGGAGCCATATGGCGCATAGGTAATGCAACTGGCTTTGCATTGTCCACCAAATATATATGGAAATCAATCTCGCGCCTTGGAGGTAATCTCTGAACCTCCTTAAAAACATCATGATACTCACAGACTACTAGTACAGATCGTAAATCATTGATAGACACATTAATCAACTCTAGGAAACTTAGCATGACAGACCCCTTAGGGTCACAAGAAATCTCGAGGGTCCTCCCATGGCAAGTCAAAAGTCTAACGACCCTCCTCTCACAATCGAGAATGGCACCATACATGGCTAGCTAATCCATCCCTAGAATCAAACCATAGCCCATGAAACCAAGCACATATGCGTCACACTCAAACTCGATGCCCAACACAGATATTCTCAAATCCTGACAAATCATAAACAAATGAGCCGTACCTCCAATGGGGTTTGAGACAACAATGGTATCCATAACCATACTAGTACTAAGGTGCAGAGACTCGCCCACAGAATCAGATATAAAAGAGTGTGAAGCACTAGAATCAAAAAGAGTTCTAACAAAAAGAGAAATAAAACCTTCAATAGAAACTTTCCAACCTTTATCCAGTACACCGGCCATGAGAGCATGCACTTGCCCTCTGGAAGATCCTGCCCTTTATCCTGTCCTTGCTTCTTCGGGCAATCATTAATAAGATGTCCGACCTCCCCACAATGGTAACAAGCATTCTTCCTTTTTCTGCATTCTTTTCTCAAATGACCCATGCATCCACAATTATGACATCTCCTCTTTTATCGGGCCTTATCATTCTTTCCGCCCTTCTTTTGTTGTTGTTGTTCTTTCTTGGGCCACACTTTCTTGTTTTGTGTTTCATCAATCTTAGCCGCTTTCTTTTCTCCTTTATCTTCTTCGTGCATCAATCCTATATCAACGAGTTTCTCAAAAGTTTCTCCCATCGGAATATGAGACATAGCAAACCCATGAAGAGGTTCATTCAATCCTCTAGCAAACGTCAAAGCTTTCTTGTGCAGGGTATTCACTATCTCCAAACCAAACCTCGCCAATTGATTGAACGTATTAACATACTCTTTGATAGACATGCTTCCTTGCTTAAGTGCCAAAAACCTTTCCATTTGCAGACTTTGCTCAGCTTGAGAAAGAAACTTCATCTCGAATCTCTGTCGGAAATCATCTTATGTCTCAACTGGACGCCCTGCTTGCGTCACTTCCCACCAGAATGAAGCTTTATCTTTCAGCTGCCACACGACCAACTGAATCTTCCCACAATTGTCAACCTCAAAAATCCCAAACAAATCCTCCGTCTCTTTAAGTCAGTTCCTTGCTTCTATAAAAGTCTCAGTTCCTCGGAATGGCTTTCCTCCCATAGCACAGAAATCCGGGCATATCTTGGAGAAATTATCAACTCGTGGAGGAGGAGGAGGACAGCGGCTACAGTTGGGGGAGGGGCGCCTGCTTGGCCTTCGGCAGGCGCCGTAGTCTCAAGATACCTACAGAACCAAGCCGGTATATGAACACCCTCGTGAATATTAGGTTCCCCAGACATGCTGAAAAGAAAAGGAAAAGGGATTCAAATAGAGAATCGAAAGATATTTCATATGGCTTTGGGGAATATGTTTTTCAAAACTAACTTTTCTTTTGAAAATGCTTTCTTTTAAAACCTTTTTGAAAACAATTTTTAAATCCTTTTATTCGATCTGGTAACCATCAGCTCTGATACCAAATGTGACACCTCACATCTGTTAATGTCACTCTTTATCAGAATGCATTAAGTTTCATGAAGCGTTATAGATAAACAGAAGCAACACAAGACTGATATAAAATAACAGCGGAATTTAAAACTTTATTAAACAGAAATCATCGTGATCCAAAATCCAGTTACATCAATTTAAAACTTCTGTTTGTACTAAAATCATAAGAGTACGGTAATATATAAAAAGCATAGTCCCCAAAATATAGTTGTATCAGAGAAGACAGGAAATCAAAGTGGTATATCTAAGTAGCTTCAAGCAGAATGAAAGAGAGAATCCAAATCAAGCTTAAGTATTCCCACCCAGAGAACTTGGGGGGGAGGGGGAAACAAAAAAGAGAGAAGAGGAAACAAGATGGGTCAAACATAAAGTCTGGCGAATTTAGTTACTTTTAGCATATAAATAAGTAAAAGCATCATGACAGGTATATAAACTGGATGAGAGAGATAACCGTATCATAAGGCAGGTATAATAGACTGAGCAGGATAAACAGAACAGAATATATCGCGCTTCTCAAGTTCTTTTCTCTACACCAATACTAGTATAACAGAAACAAGATGATCCCAACAAGAACAAGATGGTAGACTTAGATGTACTTCTAGCGAGGGATTTTTACCCCGTAGAATAATAATAGGTAGCCCCACAGAAATGACAGATGTTACCCCCAACGATAATAACGGGCTCCTAAATAAGCAATACTAGATGTACCCTCATTACTACCCCAATCGTTCGGCTTCCTAAGTGGCAACCCCTTTATTAACAAGATGCACATCCATCTACTGGTGTCACAGCGTCTTATTATCCCAACGCAAGAAGATTCATGCACGCACATGAATCCGATGGAGTGCGCCGTCAACAACCCCACTTAAATGAACCTCTTACAATCAACTCAGTAAGCGTGCCCAGACCACGACCTTGTTCGGGGTTCCCTGTTTGATACCAAGATGGGTTGCTGACTGATATGGGTCCCACACAGCAGATGATACAAGCTTCCCCCTAGGTTTGCATCCCCACTACTAGAATTTTGACAGGTTATGCCTAACAGTTTAACAAGGTTGCATAACCCCAACATATAAAACAGGTTAAGTTTGTCGGGTATGTATGTATGTGTGTGTGTGTGTGTGTGTATATATATATGTATACATATGTATGTATGTATAACCCGCCCCCACGAATTTAACAAGATTAACTTAACCCCCACTGTTTCAACCAATTTTACTTAACCCCAACTCAATTTGACAGGTTCATGTAACCCCCACAGATTTAAACTGGTTAAGTATTTCAGGTTAACAAATTATTATCATATTTTCATTCATGGTTGTTAATGGACTAGACCTCTCACATTAAGTCTACCATTTGTGGATGTTGGATATACCGGGCAGCTCCGGGAAGAGTTCCACCACAAGTCGGACTTAACATCGAGTCTCAGCACTATTGCATGTACATTTATGCACTAGACCCCTCACATTAGATTTACCACTTGTGGATGCTAGATTTTTCGGGCGGGTGCGGGCAGGCTTCTACCACAAGTGTAATCTAACCTCGTGCCTAAATGCGGTTACAATTTCTAATTACTGTAAATAGGCATGTTCATTATTAAACAATTTTCATGTTTATCCAAGGTTATGCCTCCAAATCCCAATCCGATTCACGATACAAGTTAGGCCCTAAATTAAAGTTTCAGACTAAGGTATACATTATGCCCCAAATCCCAATCATGTTTTATAATATTGGTTATGCCCCATTTTATCATTCCCAACCGTTCCCAATTTTGTGCGCTCGCATATTTCAGCGATAGGCCTAGGCTTGAAGGTAGCCTGGCTATAAAAATAAAAAGAGAAGGAGGGAGAGAAGAGAACATAAACAAGCATAATAACAAAACAGACATATAATGATAGAAATAGGCATACTAACAGAATATGAATATGGTGATAGGATTAGGCATAATAACAGAATAGGCATATCAAGAATGGGAATATGAGAACTAAACAATAGATCAGGTGTACAAGTAGTGGCAGGTCTTTTTAGTTATGATTCAAGTTATTAACAGGCACAGGTTTAGATCCAAACTTATAAACATGTCAAGATTACTATTAAATGTTTATATCTAAAAATGACATGAACTCACTGTGACTGGATTTAAAGAACAGAGGATTGACTATTGATGTTGTAGGAGAGATTCTTTTATGCTTATAAATTGTTGTTGTAGAAGAATAGGCTAGTTCAATATGAGTTGGCAGCACCTCGTTGTTTCCATTGTTTTTGTGAATAAAACAATAGAAATGAGGTCCTATTTATAGCCTACGGTCAACGAATCTGGTCAAGAAACGAGTCCACGTTCACAGAAATGGATCTGCCCCAGATCTGGTTGGGGTCGACCCAGGGGTCAACACCTCCGTGTAGAGGTCGACCCCTAATGGGCCGATTTCCCTCCCTTTTTGCCATTCTTTGATTTTGATTTTGTGGATGTATTTATTTATACATATCATGCTTATATGTATACAAAATTCAAACCTTAATATTTTCTTCATACGATGTCTGTTTTACGTAAACTCGGAGTCTATCTTAAGCAGAATTCTGAGACGAACGCAATGGCGTAGTCCGTTTTACTTAATTCCCAATATTTAATTAAGTACTATTTATTTATCATTATGGTGCTCTTTAAAATTACGGGGTGTTACAACGTAGTCCTCTCACCTCCTCAAATACGTCCGCAAAATCTCTTACCATGGGTACCAAGCAAAGATCATCGATAAAAGTATCTAGGGACTCTAAGAAGCTCAAAATGACTGACCCACGCGAGTTGCAAGATATCTCGAGGGCTTTACCATGGCAAGTCATCAGTCTCACTGCCCTCCTCTCATAGTCAAGAACAACACCATATATGGTTAGCCAATCCATCTTTAGAATAATACCGTACCTCGAAAACCTCAGTACATAGGCTTCACAATCAAACTCGATGCCAAATATAGAAAATCTAGAACCATTATACATCATAGATAAATGATTCGAATCTCCTATAGGGTTTGAAATTACTATTGGATCAAAAACAAGTGATATGCTAAGGTGCAGAAAATTAACTAATGAAGTAGAAACAAATGAATGTGAGGCGCCAGAATCAATAAGATCCTAACTAGAAAGTCATAAAGCGAGATTAAACCTTCAATTGTGGCCTTCCTGCCTCTATTTTGACCAACACTAGCTTGAACTGCCTCCAATGCGTGCATCTATGCTGCAGATGAACCGACTCCCCGCCTCTGCTTCTAAGGACACTTCCTACCGCGATGACCCTGCTGTCCACAATTATAGCAGATTCCTTTCTTAGCAGTCTTCTTGCAGTTCCTCACAAAATGGCCTTTCATGCCGCATCCATGGCATTTAACATCCTTCTTAATCTAAGATTTTTCTGGCTTCTCACTCTTCTTCTTATTAACTTTCTTAAGCCACAATTTCTTCTTCCGAAAATTATCCTTAGCCACCTCTGTTTTACTTTCCACAAGATCACCCTGCCCTTCCTCATGCAAAAAGGCCATCTCAGCAAGATTCTCAAACGTAGTACCCATCAGAATGTGAGTCATAGCAAGTCCCTATAGAGGTTAATTCAAACCCTTAACGAACCTTGCAGCCTTCTTATGAGCCGTATTCACAAAACCTATCCCGAACATAGCAAGCTCATTGAAATGATTAACATATTCCTTTATCTAAAGGTCGCCCTGTCTCAGTACTAGAAATTTCTCCATTTGCATGCCCTCTTCCGCCTGAGATAGAAACTTTCACCCAAACCTCTTCGTAAGGTCATTCCAAATCTCAAAAACACGCTCAACCTCCACCATCTCCTACCAAAACAAAGCCTTGCCCTTCAATTGCCACGTAGACAACCGAACTCTCCTCTTATCATCAAGCTCTAAAAGTCTAAATATGCGCTCGGTATTCCGGAGCCAAGCACAGGCCTCAATAAAAGTCTCTAGACCAAGGAACGTATCACCACCAAGAGAAGTGAAATCCTTTAAAGCTTAGAGAAACAACCGATGGTGGTGGGTTAGGAGGAGCCACCAAGGCTGAAGCGGGAGCTTGGGGATTCCCTTGCCCTTCAGCTAGTGTAGTAGCTTCTACATACCTACAATACAAAGTCAAAATTGGGAGCCCCGGACATGTTGCGAACGGAAAAGAGAAAAGGAATTAGGAATGGAACCAAAAGAATATTGTAGTTGACTTGAGGGGAAATTTTTAAAAAAGGACTTTTTATTTTGAAAACACTTTGCTCTTTTATTAAAAAAAGCTTTTTACTAATCTTGCAACCTTACGCTCTGATACCAAGCGTAACACCCCACATTTCTTAATGTTACCCATGTAAGGATTCCATTAAGATTTATGAAGCGTTTTATGTACAAAATAACATCACAGAGACTAAGATTCACATGACAACATAATAAAAACGCATCAACACTTAAAATTTCATTTAAAACAGAACGAAAAGTGTCATTACATCATAGACCATAAAAACCACAACTACCTCATAAAAACTACATAATCAGAGTATCATAATAAAAATACTCCTCAATGTCAAACACAAAAATATGTAGAATGGACTCCCACTGCACATTTTTTTAATAGGACACTTATTTTCCCTAATAAGTTTATGCTACCGAAACGGACCACTACTACTATGCTTATTAATTTATTTAATTTAAACTTAATGTCAATCTTAAGTTTATTAATAAGCCTATCTTTATTATGTAACTTTTGTCATATCATAATTTCAATTTATAATTTGTTTACATACATTACTTTTGCTTAAGTTCATTGTACAACCCAACCTCTGTCATTTAGTGTCTATCTAAATGTCATTTAATCAGTTTATCAAGGTTACAGTTCAATTATCCTTTATTGCATAATTCCAATAAGCCCAATTTATCCTTTTTATACATATTTCTTATTTTTTCCAATTATGCTTTTATTGCCAGTTCCATATTTTAACACAAACCGTGCATAAACAAGGAATAAAAGGTTTAGGCTCTTGTAGGCCTAAACTCAACGTCAAAATAAAAGGACAATTGCCTAGACTTAGATAAATAAGAACGAATCTGAAATAAAATAGGATTGAAACCGAACTGTAATGAAATTACATACGAAGAAAAGGAGATATAGATGAACTGAACAAAACTATAGTAATAGAATAAATTATTGAAATAGACAGAAGAAAGGATTGAACAGTAATCAAATCACATAGATTATTGACAAAAAATAAAATGGAAATCAGAAGGATCTGACACTTATTATAGTGTCAAGAAAAGCCCTAATTTGTACTGAATCTTGCAATTACTGAAATTACTCGTAATTTTTAAGGAAATCCAATTAAGCCCCGGTAGGAAATCTCTATCTATGAATATTCTCCAAAAATATGTGCAAACCCAAGCCTTAGTACGCCATTAAAAAATATATTTGAGAATAAGGTTGTTTTTAGGTGGAGGCAGAGAATGAAGTAGGGAGAAATAAGTTAGGTTTGGAGCTATATATTTATGGTAGAGCTAGGGGATTTGGGATCGTTGGATTTTAGGTTAAAAACTTAGGCTAGTAGATCTGAGAAGCTTACAGAAAAATGCACCTTGGCTAGCCAAGTCGCTCTAGAGACATGCGCACCCAGTTGCGCACGTCGCTGAGATAGATCGACCCAGTTGGGGTCTGGGTCGACCTCCTGTTCGACCCAGTTGGAGGATGAGTTGCACCAGCTGATCATGATTAACGCTTAATTAATTATGTGATTAATTCAACGTTTATACCAATTTAAATTTGAATTTCAAACCTCTTTCTTTTATACCTTCTTCGTTTTAAGTATGATTTCATCAAACCAAATGTTTATCTTAGCCAGAATTTCGTAGCGGACCCAATGGCGCAACCACCATTGCCCATTTCTCAATATTTTTTTGATTAATACTTATTTTATTAATCTTTTATTTAAATTGCCTTATTAAAATTTTGGGTTGTTACGCATTCCATTCAAGTTGATTTACTTGCATAAGAATATTAATCCTGACTAGTGTGCTTTGTTTTGCTTTACACTCGGGTCAGACCGAGTATTTCGCTTCAAAAGAAATTCATTCTTAGAGATGGCTATGGAGTCGAAGACCTTCTTAGCACTATAATATTATTGCCAATTCTATTTGGAAATTAGTACAATTTTGTTTATTGTGTATAAGTGAAATCAAATATAATCAGCTTCATGAACTATTCTATATACTTATGATATTTCTTATATTATATTTTAATCCTTCCGCTGCGAGATTCTGTATTCGTTCTTCTGAATTCTTTTTCTATAGAACAAACCCATGAATAAATTATCTTTCCGAATATTTTGCAGACTTATGTAATTCATTATCGATTTAAATTGTACGACAAGGATGGTTGTCACAGAATTGTATATTTAAATCTAATATATATAAATATAAATATATATATATATCAAAATATTTTAAAAAAATTTCTTAAAATTTTCTTAAGATTAAAAAAGTACAAACTACGATGGTATTATTTTACAAATTATCAAAATATTTGCAAAACTTTAGATTTTCAAAACATTTAAATAAAAAAGATTTTTAAAATTACAAAGTGTACGTCGACATAATTATATATTGTATGTCGACATACATGGCACAAAATTCAAAAATTCAAATTTAGATTGGTGTATTTAGTCGGAGTTTTTAAACAAATTGTTAACAACCATGTTTTCATTTCTTCTATCCTCTTTCACTTTCCAAAATCTAAGAGAAATTTCACTCAAATCCTGTCAAATTTAATCTGAATCAATTCAAACTGTATTGATTTGATTTTCTGCTATTTATTCTATTATTTCTAACATCTCTTACTCAAATCAAGATCAACAGGCTGTAGGATCATATGCATTCAAGATCAAGAAATTTATTTTGTAAAAACTATCATACCATACTCAAGTACTATTGGGTATACGTTTAGCCCTTATATCAAGTAAGTGTGCTTGAAGCTCATAAATCATATGGGTGTGCCTAGAGCTTGGGAAACCTTTAAGAGAATGTCCCGTAATTTAATTTTTTTGGAAGTATGAACTTTGGGAAATATATATGTAGAAGCAATTGCGCAGAATGGATGTAACATAACTATGAACCATTGTAAAAATCTCTAGTGTAATCTCCATAATTCTCTATTTTTTTTGCATAAAAAGCGGGATTATAAGCGTTGTTCCACTTTATTATAAAAAAAAAGGTGTTATGCACATGCACAAAACAACTAATCTGGTTTAAAGTGTCCAGCCATGTAAAAAGAAGTAGAATACAAGAGAACACAAATAACAACTATGAGGCCTACTGGCCCTCATCATCTGAGCTAAAATCACTAAGCATCTGTGTAAAAGGCGACATAAACTGAACGTAGTTCAAAAAAACAAGCTAAGTCCTTTACATAATACGATGTAGTCGATGAGCAGATATGTTTCTGTCCCAAGTTAGATCTTGCAATATATCTTATTATCCTCACCAATCTCAGCTTCATCCCATATCTGAAATTCATTACTAACATGTCAGTAAAAAAGATGACATATGTCTCCAGCATCCCCCACAAACTTATAGAAATATCTCTCTATATAGGACGCATGCACCCACGCCCTTTCATTATCCAACTAGGTAATACTAAGATCCTGAGCAACATCACCATCCACAGCATCCTCAGTGACAGAAGGATCTGTAAAGACAGGAACTGCCTTCTTAGCTATCAGAACCGAAGTTCTGATAGGAGGTCGACGTAGAGGGGTCTTCACCGAGGAAGCGGGGGTATTAGCTTTAAGCTAAATGAATCAGAGAAGTGACCAAAGAACTTGTAAAATGTGCATATATCAGGTTTCCATCTGTACTTCACATCCACATTAACATCACGGTTATCAATGTGTACTTCAATCTGAGAGGGAAGAAGCTTATTTGGGGCTATTTCTATCAAAGCACAAAAGAAAACAAGATTCTTCTTGGCAATGGTATTGGCATCAAAACATTTGAGCTTGCCAGTATGTCAATCCAACCAGTTCAGTCCAAGTAGAGGCTGTAGGATAGAGAGAATACATGTAAACTAGGTCCAAACCGGGATCGATAATACCTATTCATGGACCCTATCAATAGAAGCACTCCCGGTAATAACAACCAACAGCCTTCCACCAATAATGGATGGCGCCGCCTCCAAGACACAATGTCTTTTATCAAATGATGAAAATTTTAAGTAGTACAAACCATCAATAAATGATATGCGCAAAGCAACACGGATATGCCATGAATTATGACAAGCACTGAGCATGTTAACTGTCGGCAATTTAGATTCTAGGAAAAAACCAACAAGTTGTTCCTTTCAAAAGATGGTTGCTCCATTGCGTATTTCGGGGGAAAGCAAAAATGGAAACAAACTTGGTCTCAGCAATAGCGAACTTGATAGGAGTGTAGTCACCTGCAACGGTGGGGAGAGAGGTAAAAAGCTTGGTCCAATTCATCAAAGCAAGTACTGCAGTTTTGGATGGAGCAAAAACACAAACAGATGGTGTGCGGTGCGTAGCGGGATATTCAATAGGGTATGCTGCACCCGTAGACTTCAAACCACCATTCATAATTTCTCTCACATTATCATTGTTCACATAAGCAGGGTTACTAGCACTTCCTAAATTATCATAAGCATTGAAAGATGAAACACTTAGGGTGTGTTTGGTTAAGAATGAGTTTTGGGGTTTTAGTTTTCAAAATTAATTACAAAACATTAAAGTGGTAAAAAGAGGAACGGTAGAATGAAAGGAAGATGGAGGGGACCGCGGAGGGGACGAAGCAATCATGGAAGGAAGAATTGACCTTCATGTTTCTCTCATTTCTCAAAACATGAAAAATGTATAAAAGTTGTTTTTCATTTTGTGTGTTAGTATTGTTTTCTAAAATGGTTGTTTTCTATGATATGCATGCGTTGTGCACATTTTTGTATGGACGAAAACCCAAAACTTAAAAGATGCTAAACCAAACACTACCTTACGTTTCCTAAACTATCAGATGAATCATGTACTATTCCAACCTCAATACAGGGTTTGTCTGTCATGCTCTCAGGCCATGCCATTGGCGCATTAGCGAGCATGGAGGTCATCAGGGAGCCTAACTTGAAATGGCAATAATAGACTGTGACGCGACAGGAAGACCACCAACGAAAATGTATCGCAACAGAGAGTTCAAGGGTTGCGAGGCAGGTAGTTTGAATTCAGGCTCAGCGGGAAGTTTGTCAGGATCAGATCTAACAGTCTCGGGTTCAGATTCATGGTTGGAGATAGAATGAACCAAAAAAGCTCATCCAGATATCGTTTGAGATGCAGGCGAATGAACGATAATTGAAGAGTTAAATCATGGTTCAGTGTTGAAGTGTTCTTCCCAAAATTTTGTTGTAGCGACCGTTAAACTGCAAACTGGCAAACTGATTGCCAGGATGAAACAGCAATCGGTTTGTTGTTTACGAAAGAAAAAGGTAAGAACCACTAAATGGCAAATGGAAGTGTGGGGGCATGGTCACGCTTTATTCTTTTCCTCCACACGCTGGAATCGGCTTGCTGCTGGATATGCTCTAAGTAATTGGCATTCAAGGAAGGCGCCTGTAAATAACATATAATACATGACTATTTCATGTTTAATATGCCTTAAATAAAGTGGTTAGTTCTCTAGTTTTACTTTATTGCATTTATATTTATCTTCATTTGCATGTGATTATCAATTTTGTATCATTTCAATCATGATATTAAAGGAGTCCAAAAAGATTCATAAAAGTTAGCCAACATTATTCACTCTCCTGCTCTTCCAGTGTCAAATTGGTAAGATCCTTACTTTTGCAAACCAACAAGCATAAATATAAATCAAAAAAAAAAAAAAAAAAAAAAATCAATCTGCAAGAATTATAAATTGTAATTAAAGAATAAGAGATGGAAATGTCTTAGAAAATGTACAAATTTATGTCATAAAGAAGACGAATTGAATATTAAATTGTACTATTTTTTTATTGATGGAAATAAGAATATAAGTAGGGTGTGTTTGGCGCAAGCGTAAGCGGAGAATTTGAACGGAGAATTATAGTTAGCGGAGAGTGCGTTTGACGCGTTAAGCGGAGCATTTAAACGGACCATTTTATTTTTATTTTGTAATTTAATTAATTAATGGTTAATTAATTTATCATTTGTTTTTTAATAAATAATATATATCAATAATTTAGACAAATAAATTGAAAAATTATAAGTTGCCTCAACTTAGTTCAAACCAACTCCATTACGTAGAGCACTTTGATGCGATCACAACGCAAAAAACTGCATCTCAAACGGATATTATATACACAAGTTATCAATTTTTAAAGTTTATAAAAAGTTAGAATAATTAAATAAAAAATACATTTATGCCCAACATCTCAAAATTAGGCGTTTTGGGACCCGACGCATCCAACGCGTTCGAACGTCGGTGCCCAACAGTTCAATTTTGAGTCGTTGGGCAAACGGACCAAAATGGTCTATTGGGCAAACGGACCGTTTGGCCCAGCCGAACGCACCCGTAGATAGTGATTCAGTTTTTTTTTTTTTTTTTTTTTTTTTTTTTTAATATATATATATAGTTATATATCATAATATGATATAATATACACATAGAATATTTCATATGCAGGTATCATTATATGTTTCCACGTAGGTAGGTTACTATGCGTTTACAATTTCTTTAATAGTGTCATTAATAAATAAGATGTACGATAATTGGCGTTGCAAATAAAGTCATACTGGAAAATAAAGATTAGATATGAATAGATCCTTTGGCTTTACAATCGCCTTACTTGAATTTTAATAGTCAAATGAGTTAAAATAACATAATAATAGTGATACCTGATCTTGGAGAATAAAAAAGGAAAATAAATCACACATAAAATTAAGCTACTTCACTTGTAACCATAATAAGTTCACAAAATTAAAGATAACAAAATGAAATATGCAATTTAGATAACAATGGCAGACCATTGTATGTTAGTTCCTTAAAAAAGTATAGCTCGGATCATTCTAACGGGAGGTTATTAAGTAATACATGCATAGATCTCAATCCATAATATATGGATAATTATTACGAATGTAACTATTTCTTTCATGATAAATACACTAAATAAGAAAGCATTATAATTTGCCTATTGTTCACGACTGGATGGTTGGACAGTATTCAAACAAAGGAACCCTTAGCAACCCAAAATTAGTACTTCCATGGTCTTTTACCATGCAATTTTGAAATGTCTATTGATTAAATGAAAAGATTTATTTATATTTGGAAAAAATTCATAGCTAGTAAACAAACACATATTTAAAGTTACATAAGTAAGGTAAATAGTAATTACTTAGGTAATTAAATCAAGTTTGAAAATTACCTTATGACCAATAATAGTGAAAACCGTACAAGCTAGACAACAAGCATTCCACTTTATATTTTAGTCATCTAACCAAATTACCAAGAAAAATGGTAAATCATATTTATTACCGGCATCTTAGGAGTGGCAAAAAAATTAAATAATGATTATACAAATTTGGAGAAGACAAATCATAAAAAACATGCATATGATCATCATCTTCATATTGAGAAATGCATTTAACCATGCAGTTTTAACATATTATGGCCGTTGATATTAAAACTGTTGAGTATTTAAATATACAATGAGCAGAGTTAAATTTTATCTTAGTCTCACATTGCCTAAAATTCTTTTTTATGAGAGGTATATATACTAATAATTAAGATGCATATTAGTTGAATAAAAAGCATGACATGAATAATATGGGCTTGTCTTGAAATGCGCGTGAGCGAGTGTGATTTTTAAACGCACTTATCACCCACTTAGTCCGCAATCCTTAGCAAACTTTACCCTCTTAAGTTACAGAACAGTAAAACTGAATCATCCAATTCAAATCCGAACATTGAATAAGAACCACAACAACCATCTATAAACATTTCTTGTCAGAACTGTTAACAACGAAAGTACAAAGTACTGGATTCCAATAATCAGCCCAAGAAATAAAGAGTTGAGACTCCATGGCCAAAGAACCTGTGCCTCGTTTTACATCCTACAGGGTAAAACAATTTCAACAAATGAAATGCACGAAATGATCGTGCTTCCCAACATCAGGTTTGTTTTACACGTAGAAAGGGAAAACAGTTTTCACATATATATTCCAAAATAATCGAGAAATGCAGATATTAGATACACATAAAAGATTAGAAATGCACACTTTGTAGAAATATAGTCTAACATGATAAGAAATCGTTTACAAAAAGAAAAGGAAATGAAAGTTCAAAAAGACATAAAGAAGGCATATTCTAGCCTCAATACAAAGAAGTTTCCAAAATTGGACAAAAATAATAGAAAACAATGGCTTAGGAACCTAAGGTAAAAAGGGCATATACCGGCTTTAATATAAACGAAGAGAGTATATCACCACCTATTAGGTTAAACATGAAAATAAGGAAGAACCTAATTTCATCAATCATTTCAAAGAATTAAAAAAAAAAAAAAAAAAAAACCCACACAAGGAGCCTTTACATTATAATTATTAATTTCGTTAAAAATATAAAAATAAATAAATTTTGTGAAAATATGATACTCAAAATCATTGTAAATTATGCAAAAAGAGAAATTATTTAAATATAATGGCAACAATCACTAAAACTAAAAGTTTGGCTTCATATTTTTTTTTTTTTTTTTTTTTAAATCACTATTAAGATTGATAGTAGGGATGAGCTTTGGTCCAAACCCGGTTGACTCACTCCTATTTTGATCCGTCCCATTGGGTCTTTGGGCCGAGTAGACTCGTGACTCGCTTTTGAAAGACCCGTGTCTAGAGCTAGGTCGGGGTAAGGCTGGCGCCCACCAACTCGACCCGCATTATAGAAATATCATGAAACTGCTAAACAACTATAATGACCAATTGTAATTTTTTTAGGTATATGTGGTTACGACTTGGAAATATATACTTTCAATCAATAAGCTATAAATTTTTCATGATAGTAAGCGGCATTACTTATACGTATACAACAACAAGTGTATATCTTTTGAATTATTATTGTATAACTCATTTTTGTTAGATTCTCTTATCATTATAGGCACATTGTTATTTGTAATTAATTTATCATTAAGTGAAAAATAATATAAATAGATAAATTTATGTACCTTAGTACACAATTTTGTTGGGTCTTGAAGTCAGTTGGGTCTACTCTGATTCGTATGGGTTTCGGGTTTGAGGCAAAAGTCCAGATCCACACCGGGTCTACGGAATGAGTTTAGTGTGGAGTTCAACCCAACCCACCCCATTTCTGAAATAGTTAAAATTAAACATAAATATTGTATACGGAAAAAGGCAGGGTGTTATTATTGACACTCCAACTATTGTTAAGGGGAGGTCATTTTTTAAAGACACTCCACACTTTGAAAAAATGTTAAGGGGCTACACAAACATATTATTTCACACTACTCAATATTCCTGGATTGCCCCTTTAAATTAGATTTTTAAAAATCTTATTTAATAAGCGAAATCAAATTTAAAATAAGCAGTTCATCACCACTACACCGAATGCAGCATGTAATTAATTATATATGTATTCGACAATGATATGTCAAAAATTAATAATCAATTCGGTGCATTGCCTCCGTAATTATAAAATTCGGCATATTTATGTCAAAAAAAAAAAAAACCAGTTCGATCCTATTCCTCCGAAAACGCTTATCCTTTAAGGGTTTAAAAAAGTTGATATATGCGAACCGAAAAAATTACTAAGGGCCTTTGCTATATTTGTTAAGGTAAACTTACATTTATATATTAAGGGCTAAATGGGTAAGAAGGTAAAATTACCTTTGTTTGTTAAGGGGTTACTTTTCTCGTTGGTACTCCCCTTAACAATTTTTTTAAGAAGAAAAAAATTGGTCTTCCCTTAACAATATTTGGAATGTCAATAACAATGCCCAAAAGGCAACTTTATCACGAAAAAAGAAATCTAATTAAAGCTAACCTCTAAGATAACTAGGTGAAGGTGATGGAAGATTCTTGATGGTTTATGTGAACACGAAAAAGATAAATACAGTTGTCACCTATAAGCATAATCAAAACTTTTGTAATTCCTTATAGTAAACCCGCTTTCATGATAAGGGACTAAGATGGGAATATTTAAGAAAAGCAATGCAAATGAAAAATTAAAGGGACCTGACTTGCTTGGAAATGAGACATGAATTAAAGAATTTTAATTAAATAAATAAATTACGTTGATGACTAAAGATTTATTTAAGCATTAAACAATAGGTTGTTGAAATACAATAGTAACTGAAGGTGAAAAGATCAAAATAGTTCTGGAACTGAGGAGAGACTTTTTCTGAAACTAGTAAAAAAAAAAAAAAAAAAAAAAAAAAAAAAGGTTCAGGCCTAAGACCAATTACAATACCCGAACAAACAAAGGATAAAGCAAAGCGGGTAAAGATACGAAACCCAAACAAATGTATATATTCCAAACCTTAGCAGCTCTTCAGTTAATATCAATAAGCGTTTCGTTGGTTTGGTTTATCCGATGATAAATTTGTCAAATCAAACTTAAACCATAAAAATGAAAACTAAACAAATTAAGTTTGGTTGGTTCGGTTGGTTATCCGATTAAATCGAACTAAAAATATTTTACACTTTGTATTTGAAATATTCACTATAATTTAAAATAAATCATAAATATATGATTACAGTATTATTATCTTTTATTTTTATGCTTTTTAATATTAATTTTGATACATAGGTGACGATTAATATATATTTAAATAACCAAACTAACCTAAAATATTTATTATAATACCGGTAATTTGGAAAATATAGTAAAAATTCGGTTAATTTGGTTAATCCGATAACCGAACTTAATAATTTTTTGGATCGATTATAAACCGATTTAATTTCAAAACCGAACCAAACCGACCAAAATAAATTGGTTTGAATGGTTTATTTGGTTTAACTAGGGCTGGAAATTTTTACCATATTACCACTTACTAGCCATTACCAACCGCTACCAACGAAAGTGGTACCGAATAATCGGTAACCAATTTGATTGGTACAATATGTCAAACCACATGAAAATATGCGGTACGGGAATAGTAATTGAGCATTGTAAATGGTAATTACCATACCTACCACATATAAGTTTATTACATAACGAAGAAATTTTACTATGTAATGATTTAATAAAATACCTAGAAAAACACTATTACGATTAGGGCTGGACATTTTTACCATATTATCACTTACCAACCATTATCAACCGCTACCAACGAAAGTGGTACCAAACAATTGGTAACCGATTTGATTGGTACGGTATGTCAAACCACATGAATATATGCGGTACGATAATGGTAATTAAGCATTAACAATGGTAATTACCATACCTACCACATATCTTAAATAATACATCTTTACATTCTTATATTTCATCATATATGTTTATTACATAACAACGAATTCATAATATGTAATGATTTAACAAAATATCTAGGAAAATACTATTACGATACAAGATTGAACGCAATTTTTACCATATATCTTAGAAATAGTATATTTTTATATGATATTTTAGTTCATCTGTACTGTTTTCTTGCATGTTTGACTACGTGAATAAGATAGACAAATAACAATATAATAACAAAAAAAAATCAATTTTAATATTTAATATTTTAATGTGAAATATTGCAAACAAAAAGATCTTATACTAGTAAATGACAAAAACTTATTACCGACCTCTACCAACCATTACCAACCATAAACCGAACTATTGGTAACCGATTTCTTTGGTTGGTAATGGTATGATTTTTCTATTACCATATAAAGTCGGTACGGTAATGGTTTTGAATACGAAGTTCCGGTACCGAACCGATTCCACCCCTAATTACGATACAAGATTGAATGCAATTTTTATTATATACCTTATAAACGGTATAATTTAAATGGTATTATTGTTCATCCATAAAGTTTTCATGCATGTTTGACAACGTAAAACAAGATATATAAATAATATAATAACAAAAAAAATTACTATTTAGTATTTTAACGTGAAATATTGTAAACAGAAAGATCTCAAACTAGTGAACGGTAAAAACTTATTACCGACCTCTACCGACCATTTCCAGCCATAAACCGAACTATTGGTAACCGATTTTTTTGGCTGGTAATGGTATGATTTTTCTATTACCATATAAAGTCAGTACGGTAATGGCTTTGAGTATAAAGTTCCGGTACCGAACCAATTCCACCCCTAGGTTTAACCGAATAATGCTCACCCCTAAATATCATGTCATACGAGGACTCAAAAAGAACATTAAAAACTACGGATGCTTTTTTTTTAAAATACTAAAATTGTAGGAACAGTTCACTGCAAGCTTCCTAAACTTTCAAAGCTGGCACTAGTTCTAAGTTTATTTCTCTGAAATTGCTAGGTTTGTTGGGATTGTTCACCAACTGCATCTTGAATTATTGGCCCTTGATACTTTCACCTTTGTTTTAAACAGATAAGTGACCTATTTGATTGATGAGCTTGCTTCTATAATAATTAGCACAAAATCTCTTATTGTTAATTTATAATTGAGTTAAATCTTCATTCCATAGTAATAGGAACTTCTCGGTAACGTTTGCTATAAGAGTGGTAATTCCTCCTGGCCAGATCAGGTAAATAAAAAAGAATGATAAGACTTACTCTTTTATTATTATCTTATATCGATTTAACCATATCCTATTTGCTTCCCTTGTAGGATTTCATATGTTATTTATATTGGAACGGACGCCTTTAAGTAGATAGCCTATAAGAAGCTATCATTGCAATGCCACGCACTTTCAGAATAAATAACTAATATAATTTAATTATAAAATTGAGAAAATAAACATTTTTATAATCGTTAGAATTTGATCACGAAACTTACCATTATGTTTTGAACGATTTTCAGATCAAATTACGTATATAATGTGCTCTAAACGGATTGGCATTTGAAGTTTGATATCAGAAATTGAAGTACGTTTTATAACAACCCTTATTTTTCAACTATTTAAATTATTCGATTTAATATTATTTTTGAGTATTTAATGGTTATAAATAAATTTCAGTGATTTAGTTATGTAATTTTATGATGTAAACTTAATTTAAATGTTTATGTAATGAAATTCAACTTATTTTGATAATACTAACTTGTATTAATTGCAAATAAAATTATGATTTAGTTTATATTGAAAAACAATGAAAGTTGAAATTTAAATATTGAAATATTTGAATGAAATGGATTCGACTAATTTATAATTGAAATCCAAATTGAATTTGGCTAATAATTAAAATTTGAATTTTATATAGGTGGAATTGATTTATAAAGTAAAACTGAATTCTATTTTGATTAGAATAAAATTAACAAGTTTTGAATTTAATTAAAAATAAGTATTAGATTAAAAGAAAATTAGTTTAGAATGTTTAGTAATGTAAGTAGATTTTTTTGGTGAATTATTAAGACTTAAATTGATTTGTTTATTTTTTTAAAGTTGAATGTTCAATTGAAATTGTTGAATTATTAAATTTGAGATTTATAACATATGTAATTGATTCCTATAAGTAATATAAGTCCTATTTAGTTTTAGATTCAAGTTAGTAACCTTTGGAATTGAATTAAAGGTGAATACAAAAGTTGAATAATAGTAATAGTGAAACCGGTTAAAATAGTCATTTTATAAACAATCTCGGAATTCAATGAAATCAGTTTCATTGGATCCAGAAATTGTAAGATTTCAAGTTTCGTGTCAATCAGAGTTGTTGAGTGATTGTGTGCAACATAAACGTATACAATTAGCTATTTGAAATTTATAGTCAATTTTCAAATAATCTTCGATTCCGACGAAAGTAGTTTCATCGAATCTGGAATATTAAATTATTGTAAGGTTTCAAATTTCATACCCATTAGGTTTGTCATTTGATCATGCGATTTTATAACGTGTAGAAATTTATGTGTGCAATGTAATTAGAATAATTAGATTTTTAAGTGCAACTGCTGTAGACTTTCGAATTGGGCCTCGCCACTAATTCCATTGCATTTAGAAGGCCTTTAAACCTACAGATAGGCTGTTAACAGATGTGATTTGGACTTTGGTTCGTTTTTGGGCTTTAAAGCACGCTAATCAAGAAATATAATAATAAAATATTCACTTAATTCTAATTTCCATGGAAGTTGACCCTTATTTTCGATGGCCACGAAATTTTGAAACTTCTTTCCTTAATTTCTCTCAAAATTCGTGCAACGATTCATGAAAGTTTCAACTACAAAGTTGTAGAGAATTGTGAGAGCTTCAAATTCATGCAGATGATTGTAGTTTTCTCGATCTATATTATCTAAAATCCTTCCTTGAAGCATGTGCGGTTTCACGGTGAGTGGAGGCGGTGGGGTTGATCGAGTGGGGCTGGGTTTTAGGCATTGGGGGACGGGGCTTCGCGATGTAGCTTCAGATCGTCGAACGGTGGCCTAGGATTACATGCATAATTTTGAGATTTGAGCGATGTTGGGTTCGGGTTCTTTGCCTGTAACGTGCGAAGAAAAAGAGAAGGGGAGATAGCTATTCTGGAAAATTTTGATTATGTGAGAATATTTTATATTACTATATATATTTTAAATTTCGTACGTTTAAACGTGTATAACTTGCTCATACGAACTCGAATTGGTTCACAATTTGTTTCGCTAGGATCGTTTTGGAATTCCGAATGACATGGAGCTAGTTTGGACGAATTTGGAGTAAGTTAAATTTTGGGCTTATAATTGGATTTCAAACGCGTTCGAAATCAAATGTGAGTGATTAAACATACTCACACTTAACTAAAATATTTGATTATTAGTTAGATTAAAAACATGTTATGATATGATTGTATTGGATGTTGTCTGGAAGTTAAAAATGCGTGCTTATGTTTATTTGCACCGATGGTATAATTTAATTTAACTATCAAATTAAACTATAAACAGTTAGGGTTAAATTTGAAATTTAATTACTACTTTAAACATGATACTCAATGACTAGCAAACTAATGTTATATTGAACTGTTTGGATGGATTTATTTAGATGGATGCTTTGAATTGATATGTTTGGTATATCGATGTTTAATTATGTGAATTTACCCGTTATTCAAATTTATTTTATATGATTGTTTGTTCGTGTTGATTAGTCCTAACCTTTTACCCTATATATTACGGACATCAAATAAACTCAGGATTAATAATTAAAATGAATTAAGTACGTTGGTTAAAATGATAAATACCTATGACCGCTAATTTTGATTGAAATGATATATATTGTAATGACATGCCTTTTTGACCTTCTCAAGTCGGTAATTAAGCTAACTCAAAACATTCACAAAGACAGATTGTTATTTAGCTTATAGGGTTTCACTACTAAAATACATGGCTATTCCAATGGCTCATAGCCATTAGAGTCCGTTAGAATAGCGTTCACACGTTCCAACGGCTTCCAACGGATGCAGCGGAATATTTCCAATGACTTCAAAAAACGTAAGCCGTTGGAAACCATTTTAAAACAATGACCAAATTGCCGTTGGAAATCATTGCTGAACGTTGGAAAAACTGGGTTATTTTTTTTATAACAGCAAGCATATAACCTTCCAGCCACCCCATTTCCAATCCAATCAATTCCACATATATACAACAGGTATATACCCATAACAATATAAACAACTAAATAAATCAAAAAAACATCAATATAAACAAATCAAACCATCCAAATATCCAAATACCAACACATGCATGTTCATAAACCAAATACATCAAAGTTTCTTGTCCACAAACCATCTAAACATATCAAAAGTATCATTCTCACCCACTCCATGTCAAAATATACAACATTCAAACAAAATGTCACCATCTTCAAGTCATAGAAAACACGTACCTCAAGCATCGCTTCCGAAATCAGCAGACGACGAAGGACGGTTATCATGATTTTGCACATACTTTGCAAACTTATAATTTAGCTACTCCAACTGCATAGTCTGAAGACGACTCTGCTCATGTAGCTGCTCAATCATGATTCTAAGCTTTTTAATTTCTTCTTTGTATTGGGCCTTCTTAGGTTGTCGAGTCTGCAAATAGAATGAATAGTAAAAAAGTTATGTCAGCATATAAAATATAATAACACTGTATATTTAAACGTTAATTTATTGTATGTATGCAAAAAGATTCATTGCCATCAGGTTACCGAAGCCACTATTCTTGCTACCATGTTGTCGAGAGCCAGACATAATATACCTGCCACATTGATACATATATAATTCATAATAATTATGATATGATTAATTGTTAAAAAAGTAATACATGCTATACAGTTGTCATGTTGTGTTTGTGTTGTGCGTATGATTATACACTTATTGTCGTTAAAATTGGATAGCTTGGATAAATGCAATATTAAGCATAGGTAAATATAATGTGAATAGTTGTGAAAATTACCAAATTTTACTCAGTCTTTGTCGTTTTCTTCGTCGTTTACTGATTTAGACTCGGTTTCGTGTTCTGTCATTTTCCTCTACACTCTCAAATGCATCGACTAATACATTTGCCTCATCAATTAAAGGTCCAAAATCAGTTTGATCATCTACAATTGTTATTTCAATATTTTCCTCTAGATCTACTTGATAGGCTTGTTCATTAGGAATATTCTGTCCATCGAACGTAAATCTTGCCTTGGTTTTAAAAACCACAGAACAATCTGCTTTATTCCTTTTTAAAGACGGATAAGGGGCATAATAAGCTTCTAGGGCTTACTGGCAAGTACAAAAGGGTCTTACTTTTGGTAACGTGAGGTATGCTTAATTTCTATAAGATTATACTTTGGATGCACGTTAATACCAGAACCTGAAACATTGCCGAACAAATTGCATCTAAACAAATAAACATCCTCTACGGGCCTTGTAAAGTATGCCAATTGCAAAATCTGGGTTAATTCGCCATAAAAATCATTTATATGATTATTAGGATTTTCACTGCCTTTAACGAACGCACCAATATTGTTTGTTAATTTTTCAGCTTTGTATTCTTTGGTACTGAATTTATACCCATTAACAAAAAATATTGGATACGTTTTGACTTTTCTTTTCGGTCCAAAGGCTAAATGTTTCAGTCTTTCGTCGAGCACATGATTTGTAAGATCAAAAATGTAGTTCCTAAACCAACTACTGAAATACTTTGCTTAAATTGCCACTTGGATTTTGTGATTTAAAAATACTACAAACATAAACATTATATATTACATTATTATTAACAAATGTAACTTAAATTTAACAAAACTTGAAGAAAAAATTGATTAACTGCAAAAGCAACTTTAGGACAATTAAGAAGAATATATGTGTGTGCTACATGACAATCTATATCATTTAGCCATATTTCCACATATTTTCTAGCATGTCAGCCATGTTGTTTAAAAATAGATAGTGTTGATTCAAAAGAAGAATCTTGTTCGACCCTCTCATCGTTACTCAGAACGCTTTCAAATGATAAGTTCACATAATCATTAAAATAATGAGAGAAAAAAGAAGCTTCTTCTTTGATATATGATTTGCAAATAGAACTTTCAACTCAATCTTTTTGTCTCACTTTTTTCTTTAAATGATTTAAGTACCTAGTAAAAAGTAGTTCGGATCAATATTAAGTTCTATTTATAATTAAATTAACATTTGAATACTTAGTATAATAACATAACTTTCGAATGGATACATCCATCCATATTGCACAGGACCTTGAAGACGTGCTTCCTTTGGAAGATGAACAGGTAAATGGTCCATTACATTAAAGAAACCTTGAGGAAATATTTTCTTCAATTTGCAGAGCAATAAAGGGATTTCTTCTTCACATTTAAGTAGACGGTCAACTTTTAACGTAGTTGAACAAAGCTCCTTGTAAAATAAGCTAAGTTCTGTTATTACATTCCAAACTTTTACAGGAAACAATTCTTTGAATGCGATGGGTAACAAATTTTCCATCATTACATGACAATCATGGATTTTCATTCCACTCAGCCTTCCGTTTTTATAGTCGACACATCTGCGAAGATTAGAGGAAATTCCATTGGGAAAACGCATTTCTTCCACCCATTTTAACTGTATTTTAACTTGGTCATTTTCTAGTTCATAGCATGCTTTAGATTTTTTACTGTTACTGCGCTTCATATGAAGCCCAGGACGATTGCATATTTCCTCTATATCACGTCTAGATTTCAGATCGTCCTTAGTCTTTCCCTTCACATTCAGAACTATATTAAACACATTATCAAATACGTTTTTCTCATTATGCATCTTGTCAATGTTATGACGGATTAAGAGAAGTTTCCAATAAAGCAATTTCCAGAATATACTTTGTTTTCAACAATTATGAATCGTCGATTTATCTTGAATATCAATTTGTTTTCCAGTTTCATGTATCTTTGGATAATCTTTTACAAGTTCATATATTTCCTCGCTTGACCAAACTGTTGGTGGTCATAAAGTCTCCAACCTGAAAGCATTGCATTGCAGGAAAATCACTAATGGTCCATAACATAGAAGAAAACATTCGAAATTTTTTCTTTTTTGACACGTCATATGTTTCAACTCCTTTATACCATAATTTTTTCAATTCTTCGATTAACATGTTGGATCATCAGGGATGACAACTATAAAAAACATATATGCAGTTTTCATACACATCCATGGGCGTAGATTGTAAGGTGTTATTATTATAGGCAAAGATTAATATTTAAAACCAAACTGAGAAAATTGTGTGAAGACATCTGTACATAAACCTAGTCTAACGTTGCAGCTCTCCGCTGCGAAATCGGAATATTTCTTGTCAAAATGCTTTCATTCTTCTCCATCTGATGGTTGTGTCAACGTGCCTTCTTGAGATGCTCTCACACTGTGCCATCTCATATGATGCGCTATTACAGATGATGCATATAACCATTGAAGTCTAAGGGTGATGGGTAAATAATGAATACGCTTGTACGAAACTTCTTTTCCCTTATTTTTCCTTGGTTTATATCTTTCTTGATTACGAAACTTACATTTTTTAAGATTGTTGTCTTCTTTCCAATATAACATGCAACCCTTTAAAGATGTATCTAGTTTCTGATATGGCAAACTGAAAGATGACATAAGTTTTTTCACTTCATAATAATTTTCGCACATTAAATTATCAGATGGCATATGGCGTTTAGCCGCTTGAACAACAGTCGTAAATCCAGCTTCTGTAAGGTTGTATTTTTATTTCATTGCAATGTATTCTGCAGTTATCGATAATTGAGTGTCGCTTTCACATCCATTCCAAAGGTTTTTTTAGTGTTATTCAATAAATCGTATATTCTTTTAGCTTCAACATTTGATTCCTCTTCGGCGTTAACATCGTCGTTACCAATTTGAACAGTAGGGAACACTGATTGTGAAACATCTTCGATCATATTTTCTATGAGATTTGTGATAACTTCAACGTTATTGACCTTCGTCGACTGTTCTTGAGTATTAGGGGGCTACGATTTCTCCATGACGATCTCACAACAAGTAATTGGGTAGGAAACCGTATTGGTGCAAATGAATCTTAACCATATTTGGTATTAAATAGTTCAACAATTTGCACCTACTACATGGACAACAAATTTCTCTACTGTTTCCAATATTATTTATCGCAATTTCAATGAACACTTTTACCCCATTTTTAAAAATGTTCAATTATTGCACCACTAAATGTTCAATTATTGCACCACTAATTTCCATTCTTTGATACATTCAGCTCCGATCAATAAAGTAATTGGACATTTTTCCTATTTAAAACCTATGATGAAGTAAATAAAGTAATCCTTAATTTTATATGTTGTTTAAATTTTATTTACTGATTTAGTAAACATGTACTAATTAATTTTATATTTTTTTAACAACTTTATTTTAAATAAACAACTATTGGTTCATTGACGCTTATGTGTCTTCTTCGATGTTCTGTCATCCTAGTTCCCATTACAAACACAATAGTAATTATATTTCGTAAATCATATCATTTTAAATGATTTCACAAAATCTCGGCAGTATTTCCTCATGTTCGTTGTATCGTACACACATGCGTGTACACAAGGAACGTGAAGGAAATGTTATAGAAATTTGGTGACCTATTTAAAGTGATATGATCTACAAAATATAGTTACTTTATACTGTTTGTAACTTGTCCAATACAGGAACAAATCTGACAATTGATGTATCAGATGTATATATA
The DNA here is from genome assembly GCA_030737875.1 of Allium sativum. Classification (NCBI taxonomy): domain Eukaryota; kingdom Viridiplantae; phylum Streptophyta; class Magnoliopsida; order Asparagales; family Amaryllidaceae; genus Allium; species Allium sativum. The sequence continues at coordinate 451,721,846 of CM060920.1, read as the reverse complement.
TGTCCATTTTATAGAAAAAACGAATATCCATATGATGATCATATACAACACTTATCAGATGGGGCCAAATAATAACTAAGGGTTTAAATATTTGTCTATATTAAATTTAAATATATAATTTGTTTATATTTTACCATTTTATTACATGTGTTCTAAATTATATATTTTTGCAATTTACTAAATTCTAACTACGGCGATTTCTATTCAAATCATTTATACATCAAACCATTTCGCATAAGCATAAAACCCAATTTTGCACAAATTATCCAAAACTACAATCACTCAACATAATATATACTTCATATTTGCAAAAATTATATTATTAGCAAACTCTATCACACACATAACGTTGACTACTAACCAATGCTACCTAAATAAACATAATATACAAAATAAAAAAAAAATAAAAATTGCAAACAATTTGATGATTATGGTGATAGTAACACCAATTAGGTGGTAACATGATGTTATATACATATACAAACAACTAGGAATCAATCAAACTTCAAACTAAAACAGAAATCAATGAACATCTAAAAATTAGGTTTAGGGAAATTACCGGTTTTGGAGAGCAAAGAGGGTGGAGATGCTCTTAGATGGCGTCGGAGGTGGTCGGAATGGTGGTGGAAGCGTTGGCAGCGATTTTCAAGGGGAGAAAATGGTGATATGGGGCGAAATTTCGTGGGTTTGGGGAAGATAATGATTCTCGGCTTGCTGGTTCAGGTGATATCCTGAAAACTTCCAATGGCTATTGACGGCCCCCAACAACAATATTTTCATTGGTTTCCAACGTCTCCTTTAAAGCAGTCGGCGACCGTTGGAATAGCCCTGCATTCTAGTAGTGTTTACACAGAACAAACACACAGAATCACAACATAAAATAATAGATAACATCTCATAGCGCAATTTTATTTTTATACAAAATCAGAGTTTACAAAGTTCATTATACAGCGGAAGATTATAATACATACATAAGATTTTAATAAGATAAATTACGGAAAAACGAACCAAAGCGGGCGTCTTCACCACTCTAACTACGATAGGTGGAATCTTTATATCTACATCACTCAGGTTTGACTAGAGCATTCCATGCAAAAGATAAAACACTCGAGTTAGGATTAACTTTATTCAAGTAAGTTGACTCAATAGAACACTAAAATATAATAGTTAATCCAAACAAATTATTAAATTTCGAGTACATCAAACCCAGGAGAAACTACCAAGATATATTTTCCAGAATCATAGCAACTTGGGATAAAACAAATCAAAGGCAACATATGCATTTATGTATATATGTATGCTGATGGTATGTATATACACATACAATAGTGTGTGTATATATATATACACACACATATATGTGCATCGACCATCACATAGAATCAAAATCAAGCTTTAAATATACAAGACATGCACAAGGGAGTACGAGAAAGGATATGCAACTTGGCCAGTAAGGAATGATCTGCGCATGCAGCTAGTAGCAAAGACTTAATGCAAATCCTTGTCATAGTATCAGGCATGAAGGCCACATATGCATCTCAGCAGTGATCAAAGCAACTTGCATTATAAGGATAGCAAGTGCATCAGCATAGTAACAAGTATAACAGTGGAATCAGGCAAATGAACAAATTTCAAGTTGTAGGAAACGAGGTATAAGGCAAAATATGACAACTGCGTGAAAGATGTAACAATATAATGTGAACATGCACCCAAATAAAGGTGCCAGTAGGATGAAAGCTATATATTTCCTACTCATGCTTCAGGTATCTAGAGGGATATAGTACAAGATGCAATTATAGTGGATGCTACAAGTTATAAGTCAAGGTAAAAAATGGCAACATGTCCACAACTACAAGAGGGCATGAATAAGCATCAACATGGCAAAGGGAATTCATTTTTCCTAGACCATTACAACATAAAGAAACTGTAATAACAACAAACACTAATTATTGCACTCAGCAAAACATATACACATACTGGCGTTTATACGTGTGCGCATGGCAAGATAGAAGGTGAACATTTTAAGACCATCTAAATACAAAATCAGATGGGATATATAAACTAGGTCAGCATGTTATAGTTAATTGGCATATACAGACATCAAAGTACACAGATATATATGAATTTCGTGCATATGTAATAAATATGTAAAGATAAGATAGCAAGCAGGTTTTTCAGGTATATATATGTGTCAACTATTTAATTTACAGATTAAGTATTTGATGTCCAATAAATCAGGTTAACGAGAAAATTAAACGGCTTAAATGAAATCATGATAGTGCAGCAAGGGAGCAAATAAATGACCAAACAACAATGCAAATGCCAATACATGGGTACAAATTTTTACCATATATATGCATGTACACACACACACGCACAAACCTACATTGGTACCATATATAATTCAATATATGACCAAATACATGCATACACATACATATGTATGTACGTATTTACACGTATATGTATATAAAAATATAAGTGTAGGAGTCGGTTAACACATATACCGGTCGTGCAAGGTAACTTGCCTATATGGCAATGACATGGCAGAATCATAGTTTAGGATCAATGCAAAATGGCTACAACAATTTTGGAATAAGGCCAGCAAAACTAGGGAACAAGATACTATATACATAAGTACAAGAATATGTAGATGCAGCAGCTGAAGACATGACGACAAATGGACAATACAAATGAAATGGACAACAAGGAGGCTTGGTGCAACGACTATGAATGAGGTCAGGAAATGCGAGTATGTTTGTATGTATGTGTGCTCGCGATATGCATATACACATACAAGAGTGTATATGTGTACACACATGCGTCAGCCACCACGTATATGTATACAAGGTGTACTCCAACTAAAAGTCATATTTGAAACTCAAGACAAAAGCATAAGTGATATTGCAGTGAGTACGATCAAGGGTCAGTGCAAAAATGTTGTACTCAACAATAACCACATGCATTTCAGGAATGCAAAACATGGCACTACATGATCAGGTTTACAAAACTGGAAACGAATTTGATAAAACAAAGTATACATTAGGGTTTCTTACTACTTCATAGTTACAAAACTGCTCAAACTAATGTGACAAGGGTATATATATGTATAAGTGAACCAACCGTGGAACAATGCATCAACACAAGGATCAGACCAACCAGCAAATGAACAAAAATAGCCAAGTTCAATATTTGATTTGGATGCTTAGCACTATGCATATATACACATACGCAGATGTATGCATGTAATATATAGTGTAAAATCAGGTGGTTTAATTGAAATCAAATGAACGAATAATACTCAACATACAAGGTAGTAAGGTGAAAATCATCCAGTATTATAGTTTAGCTTTAAACTGAGGTTGAGAACTTGAAAAACAAATTGTGAGATAAAGTCACCTACATCCGGGATGAATAAAAGGTAGGGAAAGGCTTGGATACTAGTGGCTTTGATGCTCGATTTGGGTGTTAGGGGAAGAGGCAGGATGCGGTGACGAGGTAGGGCAAGCATTGATGTTAACTACTTGAGCACGCTCCAAAGAATAGAGAAGCAGCTTGCATGAAGGGGCAGTGGCGAAACAGAGTGATTCTCGGTGGCGATGGCGATTTCAATTTAGGGATGAGGATGGGATGAATCGGGGAAGACCATGGATTTAGGAACTAGGGATTCTCAGCTGAAGAAGAGGAAAGGCAAGAAAGGAATGAAAGGGGAGGTACGGGTTCGTGATTTTAAATTTAGGCAAGAAACAAATGCATGGAGAGTTCTCAGAATGATGCATACACGTGTTTAGGATGTTGTTTTTAAATTATGACAAGTGTAAAAATTTCTGCCATGCTTGAACAAGTGGCCAAGTTTTATCAAAGAAATATTTTTCAAATATGTATACTATATAGTATCATACTCTAAGTATACATACATACAAGTGTATTTCAAATACATTTCCAAATATGTCCCTTAAATTAAATTAAACCAAGTTTTCAAATTTAAATAAATAAATTATAAATTCTCAAATTAAATTTATATTTTAAAACTAACTTTACAAACTTTAAAACCAATAGATTTTGATTAGTTTGAAATATTAATAGCATTTAATTTAACCAAATCGTTTAGATTCAAAATTGAAATTAAATTTATTTTGACAAAATTAATTCACTAATTTCAATACTAAATCTAAATTATTTTAAAACGTCAAAGATTTTGGATCGTCACATATATTCATCCCGAAATACGAAAATTAAATTTTAAGTATCGCTTGGCCATAGGATAAAAAATTATATACGAACACCCGTTGGTTAAATAAAAAAATTAACCTTGAATCTTGAAATATTATTTCAAAAACAACATAAATGATGTTTTGTAAATTGATTACCTATGAAATTTAACTTTGGATTTTGGAATTTAAAGGTTAAATGAAATGACTTGATGTATAAACCAAAGCTAAAGAATTGAAATTGAACATGATTTGAATCTACTAAAATTGAATTATTTTTTAATTTAATTAATTATCCATCTTTAAACTAACTTTATTTAAATTGTGAACTCGATTTTTCCATAAATTGAAATAATTCCAAATGAGAATTCTAATTTAAAGCATTAGATATTTAAATCAAATTGTCTGAATGGAACTGAGTTTGGAATGGAAGTTGAATTGAATTAAAGTTTTGAAATTGAGTCAACTTGACGTGAAATTAAAATAAGACTTCAAGTTTAATTAAAATATGGAAGAGATAATTCTAATTCCAACTATAGTATTTTAAACCATTATACAAACTATTTTACTTTTTAAACTACTCTATTTTAACTTGTATATATATATATGTTGTAATTATCTTAAGAAACTACTTTAATAAATAATTATTTTACTTTATAAACTATCTTTCTTTATAAACTATTTCATTTTTAACATATATATATATTAACTATATACAAATTAACTATTTTAAAAATCAACTATCTATTTTATAAACTTCTTTAGTCTTTATATAATATATATAACTAAATTTAGATAAATCGTATTTTTTATTTTGAACCATTTATATAAAGTTTTTTTCCTAACTATTTATTGCCAAACTATTTCAAATAAATATATGTAAACTATTTTAATATACTTTTCAGCTATTTTAAATATTCAAACTGTTTTAAGTTGGAATTGTTTCAAGATTCTAAGCTTGGTTTAAATTGAGATTTTAATATTAAAGTATATACTATTTTGAATATGAATGACTTTAAAGAAAATCTGATATTTTGATATGAAGTGTGAACCATTTGAATGTAAATCCAACCAGTGTGAAAAGTGTAAACATTTGGTTGTTAAAGAGACAGGGATCAGATATTATCGTACTCTCTGCCAATACTGAAAACAACTTTAACAACTGTGTACGTGGTGGAGAATCCAGAATGAAGTAGGCTGATCTGGCGAAAGCTACTGGAATGAAAAAAAAAAGAACGATGATGGATATCCTTGACCTTCAAGTCATAATTAAAATGACTAAAATAAGGCCATACTATGACCAAGTGCGTTAGCTACCCTTATTGGAAACACTTCTTCATTTGTTACTATAGTCCCTTATTTTGATTTGATTTGATGCACATCTTTGATTAGGGGGTGTTATTCCGAGGTGGGCGGTAGTTGCGTCGATGCGTTACCACCAGTCCAGGCATCCAACTAGTAGATTCTTACTCTGCGAATTCCTCGTGTGCCTTGTCATATTATCTCGATCGAGCCCCCTACGATTTTGATTTGACATTGTACCTATAGAGTGCTCCCTAATGCCACCAGTTTATGGTGGGTTTACAACATTGTATTAACACATCGTTTATAAACGGCATAAGGGTAAAAATGTAATCCCGCTTACGCTATTTTAATATTTTAGATTTAATCATAGACATTATTATAATAGCGTAATTTATTATATAGTATCTAGTTTAACAGATCCTTAAGAGATGGAAAATCCTGTAATATCTCTTAAGTTATTGCACTAACGAACACATTAGATATGAGATATGAATTAACGTAAGCATTTCTGATGCCGTGACACTCATATTATTACATGGTTTTGATTTTATTGATATGAAAATATTTTAGTTCTGATCCGAGTGTTTTTATCTTTTCATTTACGCTCAGGTCAGCCTGAGTTTTTGGTTATCGAAGATACCGTTATGAAGATGAAGATGGATGTCGACAGACATAATTATTATGATTATTCCGCTGCATATATTGGTAAGTTTTGGTGATAGTTTAACTCTGATAATTCATGTAATGTATAATCAAATGTATAATTTAACAACTTCATGAACTATTATTTGATCATTATATTTTTCCTTCCACTGTGAGATTCTGTGATCGTTTTTCCTCTTTCTTCCTTTTCTTTTATTAATCTAAATGATTATATGTATTTTTCTGTTTGTTTGAGTCAAGATTTGGGGATTTTGTGATTTAAACAGTCAAAAATCCAGGTTGTAACACATTTAAATTTCAAATTCAAATGATTGTTACAATGGAAAGAAATCGATAATAATAAACGTTATAAGAATTTAACGTTTGTTGTAACATTATGTATAATAAATACGAAATTAAATATGCATCTTTATACACGTTTTTGACCTAGATAGGTCAATTTCCCTTGGGCTAGGTCAACCTAATGGTTGACTATCCAAGGGAGATGATCGACCCATGCATGGGTCACAACTGTGTATATAAATAAATATGCAAGGATGGCCTACAAACTCAATTTATTATAAATGGACGCGGAAGCCCTATCACATTTCTTCCTCCTCCTAGACTTTTGAAATAATAAAACACAAACTTAGGTTTTCTATATCAAATGAAGGAAGAAGATTATAGAAATCTAGGATGTGGTTCATAACAGAAGGTCGTTCATATGAGAGATTTGGTTTTCTATTTGGTTTATTTAGATCTGAAGTTATAGATTTGTACATATTTCAATTTGAGATTCCAAATTGGAATTACAGAGGAAATGATATGTATAATAGGACTGGATTAGGATCAAATCTAAAAATTTGGAGTGCTTTAAGGAGAGAGGTCTAAATATATATTATCTTATAGATATCTTTGGATTCTCATTCAGTTTATCTGATAAAAATTGCTATGTTTTAAGTTTATTATAGAAATTGTTTCATTTGAAGTTATTCAGACTAAACTAGTTTAAAGTAATTTGTACTTATGTACAAAAGTGTTGAGATGGAGATCGATAAAATGAATCCATAAGAAAATTCGGACTTAAATGTAAAAGAAAAGCATAAGCTTCAATAAGAAAATGCAGAGAGAATTTGCAAGAATTATGTTGAAATTATAAAGTGAACCAATTTTTTTACCTATAACCTAATGTAGGAAACTTGTAATATTTTGATTGGTTAGGAATGATAGATTTCCATATTCCAGTTTTAAAAGATTGTGATGAACATAATTATAAGAATACAAATAGAACATAAAAAGAAAGAGGATAAGTACAATATATAGGTGGTTACTATATTTTGTACTACCTACTAAAGAAAAAATAAAAAATATCTCCTAATTGCTGATCTTTGCACAAAAACATATTTTTATAGTAAATAGGGAAATATATTTTTGTTAAATCCCAACTTCCAACGTATTAAAATATGACTGGCCCAAGACAAATAATATTAAGAGAAGTGGAGAACATAACAATCAAGAAAAGATAAAAAGAAAAGATGGTAACCAAATTTAATACTTGGTGAATGAAAGAAAAGACCGAGTAAGAATAGTACAAGATATAAAGATAGATAAAAAGAAGAGAAATAAATTATTACATATCGAAATAAAGAAAGAAAAACAAAAAATGAGTATCATGTTAAGTAAAGGATTAAGTATACACTTTTATGGTACATAGTAGGCAGTGACTATCTTTATGATAGATAGATAGATAAAGGCCTAATAGTAGACTGATACAGTCTTAGTGATAGATAGAGGCATAAGAGAAAGGTAATACCAGAAAAAAGTAAGTACAAGAGAGAGATATATTAAATGCAAAAAGAAAAGAGCTAGATGAAGGGTCTAATAAAGAATGAGATTACGATGGTAACCTCATAAGACGCATTTAAGAGTGGTCAAAAAGGATAGGCAGTCATGGATATGCCATCACAGATTTAATAAAATAGTGGGAAGCCCATTCTAACGGATTTGCGGATAATACCAAAGTAGGAAATAATTTAGCATAGCAGGGAGACCCGTCTTAATGGATTGTTCAACAAATACCGACGATAGAAATAAGCGACTTCATACGAGATGAATAGAAGCATATCCTAATGGATTTGGGGACAATACTAGAGTAGAAAATAATTGACCACTGCAGGGTGATCCATCCTAACGGGATCGTTCAACAAATATTGGTACGAAATATGTAACACCCCGAAATTTTAACAACATTAAGGTGCATAAATTAAAGAACAATTACTTTAATATTCAGAACTAAGGGAAACGGACTGCGCCGTTTGCGTCCATCTCGAAATTCTGGTCAAGATAGACACCTGGTTTGCGTAAAATGGATAACATATGAAGAAGTTATGGATGATAGAAGTTTGGCAGAAAAAGCAGAAATTCCTGGCGCACTGGACAAGTGCGGCCATGTATTTTTACACCGGTGCACCTGTAAAGTGCGCCCATGTATGTTTTTGGGCATCCAGACCGAATTGTGTGTCGGCCCGTGGCCCGATTCACTCTAGGCCCGAGGTAGCATCCGAATTCTGTAGCCTAGCAGCTATAAATATACCTCAATTCCTTTGTTTTCTTCACAAAGAAACAATGGCGGCTAAACTATGCCGGAGTCTGAACTGAACTAGGGTCTCTCATCTTCTTCTATCAACTAAAGCAAATCAAATTCTGAGATTCAAGCATAAACTCAACACCAACTTCTTTTCTATCATCTTAGCAATCCAATCACAATGAGTTCTGTAGGATCTAAATTAACCCTAGAGGGGAGTGAATAGGGTTTATCGCAGATTTTCACAGAGTAATTAAATAATCATAGCACAGATAATAATCAGAATAAATGCGGAAAATAAATAACACACAGATATACCCGGCTTCAGCAAAATCCTGCCTACTGCTGCAATCCCCAAGGTTTCTACTAAGAGTTAAAACAATCTCTACGCTTACAATCCCCTGTAAACTCGCGACACTCGCTCCCAACTGGTCTTAACCCTACGCTCAAAAACCTGCACTGGTTAATATCCATGAAACCAGATTTCCCCGAATTACAAATCCGTAATTCGTCTCCTTAGTTTTAGAGACAAACTAGAAAACTCTAAAGTTGATTACAAATTTAAAAACTAAAAACAATTTAAAATAAAACCCTTAACTAAAACCAAACCCTAGTTTCTTTTTAAAGTAATAAATTCCTTTTAACTCCTTTGAATCTTGTTTCTTTAATTCAAACTTGGCTTCCTTTAAAAAACTAGGGTTAAGTGGGCCAACCCTCTTCCATATGTGCTTCACCCCTCTCCATTTTAATTGGCCCGATCACTTTTGTTACTCTCTAAAAAATGGCGGTGGCGACGGCGGCTTTGCTCCTAGGGTTTTTCCGAATCCAAATCGATTCGATGATGAAGTTGATACTGTGATGCCTTGAATAGTTGGATTCTTTGAGTGCTTTGATAGCTTTGCTTAATCGAATTGGGATTGCCCTCTGACGATCGAAACCCTAAAAATTGTGAGTGATTTTCTCTTGAATTCTTCGAATTGTTTTTGTTGGATTTCGATAATAATAGCCGATGATGAAACAGATGTATTGATAGGATCAAAAATCCTAAAAATTTTGCTCTGATTTCGATGTTTGATTTGGCCATGATATATGCGAGAATTTTGGGCTTGAAATCTTCGTGGTGTCTAGAATTGCTTCCGGATATTTCTTCGATTTCTGGAATTTGATTAAGTTTGAAAAATTCAAACTTTGTGGAGTAACTTGCGTTGTGATTTCCGGACTTGTGAATTGATCTATTACTTCCTTCTAGAAATAAAAACTGATTCACTTGATTTTCTATAACACCCAGTATTTTCTGTTAACGTTACAATAACAAATTAAACAATACTTAATTTCAAATGTGAGAATTAAGGGAAACGAGTTACGCCATTGCATTCGTTTCGGAATTGTGCTTGAGATAGAATCTGAGTTTGCGTGAATTGGACTTCGTATGAAGAAGTTATGGCCTTCAGAAATTCCAGAAATTCAAATAAATTAAAAACAGATGTCAGAAGAGGGCTGGGCGGGAAAATTCCCGCCTAGGACCTAGGTCGACCAGGGGGTCGACCCTAGTGTCGACTTCCCCCCTACAGGTTGACCTAGGGGTCGATCTGGGGGTCGACCTCCCCCCCGACCAGATCTGAATTTTGATGACTTATGACTTGTTGCTTAGTCACTAGGTTTTCTGGATAGTTCTGATCTGGTCTGAATGGTTGAAGTTAACTCTAGGTTCATCCGACGGCTCTAATTAAATTGAAATTCTATATAAACAACCTAATACTCAACCTAAAATCACACAAAAGTAATCTTGGAACTGTCATGCCGTCAATAGAGAACTTGGAGTAGCCGTCACCGCTTTCAATTCAAAGACGAGATAAAAGCCTACATCAAAATCAAATTAAAACTAATCTAATTCAACGATCTACATCAAAGGCGAGCATTTCAACTTCAGAATTCAGATTCCAGAAATCAGGAAATCCTTTTAGTTTGTAAGTTGGTTATTACGTAGATTTAAACATTCTTTTAAATTAAATCATGACATGTTGTAACTCGAATATAGAATGATGCTTGTGTATAAGATAAATAAAGTATGATTCTCATTTATCTTAAATTACCGTTGCGATTGATCATGCCTATATGTTTGTGGTGATGAACGTACCATATTGTATGTTATTGGAATCTATTATGATTGGGTAATGAACTTATTATGCCAACTTAGTGAAGAACATGTCATGTTATAATTTGGTGATTACTTGCAAGTTTATGATCTAAATCACATGCCTACATGTAGATCAACATTTATGTATATTTAAAACTATGTTAACTTGAACCTATTTATGTTGCTAGATCGGATTTGTGGCCCTCTTATGTTTTAACACACATAAGTTATCATGCTAAGTTGTGATTTAAATATGTTTATAGTAGCTTTATTATGTTTCCACATACATAAGTTAATATGCTATTGTGGTTTAAAAAGTTATGTTTATATGATAAACCTCCATGTTAGACCTATATCAAGTTTACATAATAATTATATCTGACTTAGTCATAAGTTCACCCTTACCTGTTTAATTAAGTTAGTGAAGCTTCTATACCAAGTTACACATGATAAGTTAAAATATGGTATTGTATGCTTATTTCATGTCCCTTGTTTGTTACCCTTTTTGTTTATGGGTTTGGGCTAATTTACTAGCCCAACATTTTATGTAATTTATGCGAACATACCACGGGGGTAGCGTTGGAAAACATGAAAATTTCATGGCATAAATTGGTTCATGAAATGGTATATTTGGTACACCATTTATTGTGAGCATAATCAAAAGGATAATTATGGCATAATTAAATTAAGATTAATTTACATATAAAATTAGACGTATATGGAAAATATGTGAATTTAGAAAAGATGAATATGCCTAACCCGAGGTTAGACTGAGTTGTGGTGTAAAACTACCCGGAACCGAACGACACATCTAGTGATCACAACAAGACCTGTCTAATGTGGGTGGTTAGTGCATCAAGCCCAAAAAGGACCCGAGGTTAGACTGAGTTGTGGTGTAAAACTTCCTGGAACCAACCGGCACATCTAGTGACCACAACAAGACCTGTCTAATGTGAGTGGTTGCTGCTTTAATGAATAAATTAAAGCTAATTCAAGATTGGCTGGGTTAAGTCAATTAAGGAAACACTTAACCGATTCAACATGTTAACTAAACTAATGGGTGGGGTTAGGTAAACTTGGACACTTAACCAAATAAACATGTTGATTAGAAAACCCTAGTAACGGGGACCCATTTCAGCAGTAACCCACATAGATGTATCATGGTACCCTGAACTAGGCAGGGTGGGGCACGATTACTGGGCTTATTATAAGAGATCAAAAATGTCGGCGGTTGGTGCGTCAGTGTAGGTTCCGACGGAGAACGGGCGTGCACGTACTCCGAAATGGAAAAAGCAGGCACTAGGCATCAGTATTATACACTGTGCATCTTGAAACGTGTCGAGTTGCCACCAGAGGGACTGATACACCCCATGGTGGGACCAACACAGGTATCTACAGTCAAGTGGGGCTCAATGACACAGGATATGAATGCATGCGAGTAGGAGCCGATCATTAAGGGGATCGTTCGTTATGAACACGTGAGGCTGGTTGAACCAATGGTTAGTAGGTGCAGAGACTATAGTAATGGGTGCGATCACATGTTTATCTTATCTTATATTAGGGTATTGTCCTATGTTCTGTTATTACTGTCATAATCCCTTTCCTTGTTTAAATACTAGTAATCACTGAAATTAGCAGACTTAATGTCTGACCCGTTTTCTTTCGTCCTCTTTTCTTCTGTTCCCCCCAGGTCCACAGGGAGGGAATACTCCAGCTTAGTCAGACTCTTTGCAAGCTTCAAGAAAGTAGATGTATGATTGGGACTCTCTTACCTTGGCTATGGCTTTTGGACACACTTGGGGATTTATGCAGTTTTATTTATGGTTTATGCTTCTTTATTAAATAATCAAGACAAAAATTATGATGTAATGTTTTGGAAGTTATTTTGAGACAATTTGCTGTAATGCTTTTGTATTAAACCACATATGCAATAAATGTTTGATTTCCGCTGCTTATATTTATCTGGCTTGTAAATTTTTCCATGTCTTGTACCTATAACCCTCCACCAAAGTTAAGGCATTCCCTTTGTGAGTGACCTTAACGGAGGTGGGTGTTTCACTTGGTATCAGAGCAAAGGTTTACCTGATCAGATAAGAGTTTCTGAAAACTATTTTCAAAAGAAATATAAAGAAGCAATTTGCAAGAAAAAGTGTTATTTTGTTTTAAAGGCATAATCCCACAAAGCCATATGCCCTATCTTTCTATCCTTTGTTTTGAATCTTTTCTTTTTCGTTTCAGCATGTCTGGGAATCTTAACCTTCCAGAGGGTGTGCCAATACCTGGTTGGTTCAGGAGGTACTTAGAGGTTAGGGCCAACGATGCGGGCCCAGTAGATATTCCTCCTCCATTGCCGCGGTTCCTCCTCCTCCTCGTGCAAACGCTTTCTCAAATATTTGTAGAGACTTTAGGGCCATGGGTGGAAAGGATTTCAAGGGAACTGAATCATTCGTAGAAGCAAGGAACTGCCTCAAAAAAACTGAGGATCTCTTCGTTATCTTCGAGGTGGACGATAGACAGAAGGTACAGTTGGCTGTATGGTTACTCAAAGACGAAGCTTCCTATTGGTGGGAAGTCACTAACGCTGAAAGACCAGTTGAAACATGGATGGATTTCAGAATGAGGTTTGAGATGAAATTCCTCTCACAAGTTGAACGAAGCTTACAAGTGGAGAAGTTCTTATCTCTTAAGCAAGGAAGTATGACGGTCAAGGAGTACGTCAACCAATTCAATCAGCTGGCCCGATTTGGACTAGACTTAGTGAATACTCTTCATAAGAAGGCTCTCCGTTTTGTCAAGGGAGTGAGTGAGCCACTTCACAGCCTGTCTATGACCTATATACCTATGGGGGCTACTTACGAGAGGTTAGTGGACATGACTCTCTTACATAAGGAAGACAAGGGCAAGAAAGAGGCAAAAGTGGAAGTGCCTCAAGATAAGAAGGTGGAGGGTTCACAGAACAAGAAGGCTGATTCAAAGAAAGGTGGGAAGAACAACAAACCCCGTGACAAGAGAAAGTGTAATTTTTGTGGCATTCCTGGACATCTGGTCAAAGACTGCAGGAAGAAGAAAAGGAAGATGGGTGGTTGTTTCCATTGTGGAGAAACAAGACACATGGCTAAGGACTGCCCAAGAAAGCAAGGGCAGAGAGATGGACCTTCTTTTGGAGGACAAGTTCACGCTCTCACAGCGCCTCCGCAAGAACGAGGTAGAAATATTTCTGTCGAAAGTTTAGTCTATCTTTTTGATCATCCTGTTCGTACACTATTTGATTCCGGAGCATCGCACTCATTTGTATCTGTTGCTTTGGTTGAATCTATGCACCTAGACACTAGGTTAGTAGAGGATCCCTTGGTTGTTTCAAATCCAATTGGAGGTTCAACTTATTTGTCAATTATTTGTTTGGATTTGAAAATTTCTATTCTAAGCATTGGCTTTAGATGTAATGCCTTTTTTTTGGGCTTCACGGGCTATGGGTTGATTCTAGGCATGGACTGGCTATCCAGTAATGGTGCCATCCTCGATTGTGAAAAGAGAGTGGTTAGACTCATGACTCGCCTCGGTAACACTCTCGAAATCTCTTGTAATCCCATGAATTATGTTATGCTAAGTTATCTAGAATCTCTTGATGCATCTGTTGAGAACTTGCAGTCTGTAAAGGTAGTCTGTGAAAACTCGGATGTGTTTGAAGAGGTAAAGGGCTTACCTCCGAAGCGGGAGATAGACTTCCGCATATACCTCGTTGACAATGTAAAACCCGTTGCCTTACCCGTTAGGCACATGGCTCCAAGGGAGCGGAAAGAGCTCAGCAAGCAAGTTAAAGAGCTCCTAGAAAAGGGGTTTATTAGGCGGAGTATTTCTGAATGGGGTGCTCCAGTAGTGTTTTCAACTAAAGCGGACGGTTCGCTTCGCCTATGCATTGATTATAGGGAGCTAAACAAGCTAACCAAGAAGAATAGGCACCCACTCCCGAGAATAGATGATTTGTTCGACCAGCTTGTAGGTGCATCAGTTTTCTCCCAATTAGATTTAGCTACCGGGTTTCATCAGCTAAGAGTGGCTGAAGACAGCATTGATAAGACCACATTCAGAACTCCAGATGGTTTCTTCGAGTGGCTTGTCATGCCTTTCGGCTTGACGAATGCACATGCTTACTTCGTTGATTTGATGAGCAGAGTGTTCAGGGAATTCCTCAATAAGTTTGTGGTGGTCTTCGTGGACGATATTTTGATCTTCTCAAAGAGTGAGGAAGAGCATGCTCAACACTTAAGGGAAGTCATGGATACTCTCCGTGCACATCAGTTGAAAGTCAAATTCTCTAAATGCCATTTCTGGAGAGAAGAAGTTAGGTTCCTTGGACATGTGGTGTCCAAAGAGGGGTTAGCTGTGGATCCCGCAAAAGTGGTGTTGTGCAAGATTGGAAGGTTCCGCGGAACGCAACCGAAGTCCGAAGCTTTCTCGGGATGGCAGGCTTTTATCGAAAGTTCAACAAAGATTTTGCAAAAATCTCAGCTCCACTTACAAGGTTAACAAAGAAGAACCTAGCTTTCAATTGGGATTTGGATTGCGATATTGCTTTCCAACGATTAAAGAGGGTTCTGACAACAACCCCAGTTCTGACATTTCCAGATGGGAGCAAGATGTTTACCGTATACACGGACGCCTGTGGTACGGAACTGGGTGCTGTCTTGATGCAAAAAGGAAAGGTAGTAGCTTATGGAGGCAGACAGTTGAAAGTACATGAGAAAAACTACCCAACCCACGATCTAGAGTTCGCTGCCATCGTCTTTGCACTTAAGTCTTGGCGCCATTATCTCCTAGGTGAGAAATTTGAATTGTATACTAACCATAAATCGTTGAAGTATCTTTTCTCGCAGAAAGTCGTATGATTTATTGATTTTCTACACTCCGGCCAAGGGCAATGCAGTAGCAGATGCCTTGAGTAGAATGAAACTGACCTTAAGCCCTCTTTTTGTAGAAAGGAAAAGCTTGGAGTACATAGCCAACTTTGACTTCAGGCCCTCCTCTGAATTTGTACCTGGCTTATTAGCAACGTTGGAAGTGCGACCTACGCTTTTGGACTCAATAGGGACCGCGCAACATGAAGACCCTCAGCTAGTTGATATAATAGATAAGCTGGTTAGGGGTGAGACTTCGAGTCACCTCAATAGATACTCCATCGATGATAAGGGATGGTTGAGACGGGATGGAAGACTATGCATCCCACAAGCAAGGGATTTGGTGAAGAAGGTTCTCGAAGAGGCACACCATTCCAAGTTGACCATACACCCCGGTGGAGACAAAATGTACAAAGACATAAAAAGGGTTTTCTTTTGGAGTGGCATGAAAAGAGATGTAGCTGAATTCGTCTCCAAGTGCATGATATGCAAGCAAGTCAAGGTGGAACAGAAGAAGCCTGGAGGTTTGCTTCATCCTCTAGAGGTCCCACAGTGGAAATGGGATAGCATTTCAATGGACTTTGTTGATGGGTTGCCTAGGTCAAGGAGGGGCAATACCAGTATTTGGGTAAAAGTGGACAGGCTCACAAAAAGTGCCCACTTTATACCCGTCAAGAGTAGAAGGACTGCCTCATCTCTAGCTTCCGTATATCTTAAAGAGATAGTTCGACTCCATGGGACACCCTCCAGCATAGTGAGTGATCGAGATCCTATCTTCACGAGCGAGTTTTGGAAGAGTTTACAAGAGGTTGTAGGCACACAGTTATGCTTAAGCACGGCCTATCACCCCAAAATCGATGGCCAGATGGAAAGAGTCAACAGTATTAGAAGACCTCTTGAGACTATGCATTCTTGACTTCGGAGGTACATGGGAGGATCATTTACCTTTGGTGGAATTCGCTTACAACAATAGCTACCAAGCCACCATAGGCATGGCGCCTTTCGAAGCGTTATATGGAAGACCGTGCCGGTCACCAACTTGCTGGTGGGAGTCCACAGACAAACTCATAATTGGACCAGACATGATTAGAGAAACTTCAGAGAAAGTGGACTTGATACGAAGAAGAATGAAAACTGCCCAAGATAGACAGAAGTCCTACGCAGACAAAAGAAGAACCGACCTTGAGTTCAAAGTTGGAGACAAGGTCTTCCTTAAAGTATCTCCTTTGAGAAACGTCGTTCGCTTTGGATCTGCAAGAAAGTTAGCACCAAGATTTGTGGGGCAGTTTCCTATCATTGAGAAGATTGGGAAGAATGCTTATAGGGTACAGCTGCCCGAAAGATTGGCTGGGGTTCATAATGTCTTTCATGTCTCTCACCTACAGAAGTGCTTACATGAGTCTGCAGAAGTGGTAGAACCAAGCATGCTAGAGGAAGTGGAAGTTGAACGAGAAGCAACTGTGAGGAGAGTTCCAACCCGTATCTTAGGTACAAAAGTCAAAAAGCTAAGCAACCGTGAAGTCAAGCTCGTCAAAGTTCAATGGAGCGACGCCGAGGAAGACGCGACTTGGGAAATTGAGAACAGAATACGTGCAACCTACCCTTTTCTTTTTGAGGGTACATCTTTGACCTCTTTTTCCTTAAGTTTATGCTTCTACCTATCTATTTAGATATATCTCCTCGACCTTATCCTTATCTGTATCCTTAGGTAGAAACCTATTTGGATGTAAACATGTGACTGAAACATGTTATGGTTGATGGCTACAAGTGGATTGCTAGTGGTTGCTCGTGGATGCCTATACACATATATTAGGTATTAGATCGGCTCAGTCACTTTCATATTGCGTATGCATATATGTATTTGTATATGGATTGAAACTTGATGTGTTATCATATGGACGTTGCATTTGTATGAACGATTGTGCACTCATGCTGGAAACTTTGAGTAGGAATAATTGCATACATAATGGACTCATGGCACTGAAATAATTTGCATTAAGGAGGTCAACTGAATCAGTAGACCGCCTGATCTTGCATTAGATAAGGACATGTACACACACTATGCATATGATCATGAAGCATTAGAAGTCTTATAAGGACAATGGACGCCTGCGTTTGATGGTTGAGTAGATAGGTGATTGGATGGTAGGATATAAGTTCTTCCCTACTTGAAGATTTCGGGGACGAAATCCTAAAAGGAGGGGAGAATGTAACACCCCGTATTTTCTGTTAACGTTATAATAACGAATTAAACAATACTTAATTTCAAATGTGAGAATTAAGGGAAACGGGTTACGCCATTGCGTTCGTCTCAGAATTCTGCTTGAGATAGAGTTCGAGTTTGCGTGAATTGGACTTCGTATAAAGAAGTTATGGCCTTCAGAAATTTTAGAAATTCAAATAAGAAGTCAGAAGTGGATTGTGCGGGAAAATTCCCGCCCAGGACCCAGGTCGACCAGGGGGTCGACCCTAGTGTCGACCTCCCCCCTACAGGTCGTCCTGGGGGTCGACCTTCCCCCTCCCCCCTCCCCCGGGCCAGATCTGAATTTTGACGACTTATGACTTGTTGCTGAGTCACTAGGGTTTTTGGATAGTTTTGATCTGGTCTGAATGGTTGCGGTTAACTCTAGGTTCATACGACGGCTCTAATTAAACTGAAATTCTATATAAACAACCTAATACTCAACCAAAAATCACACAAAAATAATCTTGGAACTGTCATGCCGTCAATAGAGAACTTGGAGTAGTCGTCACCGCTTTCAATTCAAAGACGAGATAAAAGTCTACATCAAAATCAAATTAAAACTAATCTAATTCAACGATCTACATCAAAGGCGAGCATTTCAACTTCAGAATTCAGATTCCAAAAATCAAGAATTCCTTTTAGTTTGTAAGTTGGTTATTACGTAGATTTAAACGTTCTTTTAAATGTAATCATGACATGTTGTAACTCGAATATATAATGATGCTTGTGTATAAGATAAATGAAGTATGATTCTCATTTATCTTAAATTACCGTTGCGATTGATCATGCCTATATGTTTGTGGTGATGAACGTACCATATTGTATGTTATTGGAATCTATTATGATTGGGTAATGAACTTATTATGCCAACTTAGTGATGAACATGCCATGTTACTATTTGGCGATTACTTGCAAGTTTATGATCTAAATCACATGCCTACATGTTAGATCAACATTTATGTATATTTAGAACTATGTAAAGTTGAACCTATTTATGTTGTTAGATTGGATTTGTGGCCCTCTTAAGTTTTAACACACATAATTTATCATGCTAAGTTGTGATTTAAATATGTTTATAGTAGCTTTCTTATGTTTTCACATACATAAGTTAATATGCGAAGTTGTGGTTTAAAAAGTTATATTTATACGATAAACCTCCATGTTAGACCTATATCAAGTTTACATAATAATTAGATCCAACTTAGTCACAAGTTCACCATTACCTATTTAATTAATTTAGTGATGCATCAATGCCAAGTTACACATGATAAGTTAAAAGTATGTTATTATATGCTTATTTCATGTCTCTTGTTTGTTACCCTTTTTGTTTATGGGTTTGGGCTAATTTACTAGCCCAACATTTTATGTAATTTATGTGAACATACCACGGGGGTAGCGTTGGAAAACATGAAAATTTCATGGCATAGGTTGGTTCATGAAATGGTATATTTGGTACACCATTTATTGTGAGCATAATCAAAAGGATAATTATGGCATAATTAAATTAAGATTAATTTACATATAAAATTAGACATATATGGAAAATATGTGAATTTAGAAAAGACGAATATGCCTAACCCGAGGTTAGACTGAGTTGTGGTGTAAAACTGCTCGGAACCGACCGGCACATCCAGTGACCACAACAAGACATGTCTAATGCGGGTGGTTAGTGCATCAAGCCCAAAAAGTCCCGAGGTTAGACTGAGTTGTGGTGTAAAACTGCATGGAACCAACCGGCACATCCAGTGACCACAACAAGACCTGTCTAATGTGAGTGGCTAGTGCTTTAATGAATAAATTAAAGCTAAGTCAAGATTGGTAGGGTTAATTCAATTAAGGAAACACTTAACCGATTCAACATGTTAACTAAACTAATGGGTGGGGTTAGGTAAACTTGGACACTTAACCAAATAAACATGTTGATTAGAAAACCCTAGTAACGGGAACCCATTTCAGCAGTAACCCACATAGATTATCATGGTACCATGAACTAGGTAGGGTGGTGCAAAATTACTGAGCCGATTATAAGCGATCAAAAACATCGGCGTTTGGTGCGTCAGTGTAGGTTCCGACGGAGTACGGGCGTGCACGTACTCTGAAATGGAAAAAGCAGGCACTGGGCATCAGTAGTATACATTGTGCATCTTGAATCATGTCGGGTTGCCACCAGAGGGACTGATACACCCCATGGTGGGACCAACACAGGTATCTACAGTCAAGTTGGGCCGAATGACACAGGATATGAATGCATGCGAGTAGGAGCCGATCATTAAGGGGATCGTTCGTTATGAACACGTGAGGCTGGTTGAACCAATGGTTAGTAGGTGTAGAGACTATAGTAATGGGTGCGATCACATGTTCATCTTATCTTATACTAGGGTATTGTCCTATGTTCTGTTATTACTGTCATGATCCCTTTCCTTGTTTAAATACTAGTAATCACTGAACTTACCAGACTTAATGTCTGACCCGTTTTCTTTCGTCCTCTTTTCTTCCGTTCCCCCCAGGTCCACAGGGAGGGAATACTCCAGCTTAGTCAGACTCTTTGCAAGCTTCAAGAAAGTAGATGTATGATTGGGACTCTCTTACCTTGGCTATGGATTTGGACACACTTGGGGATTTATGCAGTTTTATTTATGGTTTATGCTTCTTTATTAAATAATAAATTATGATGTAATGTTTTGGAAGTTATTTTGAGATAATTTGCCGTGATGCTTTTGTATTGAACCGTGTATGCAATAAATGTTTGATTTCCGCTGCTTATATTTATCTGTCTTGTAAATTTTTCCGTGTCTTGTACCTATAACCCTCCACCAAACTTAAGGCATTCCCTTTGTGAGTGACCATAACAGAGGTGGGGTGTTTC
This sequence comes from Allium sativum, assembly GCA_030737875.1. Classification (NCBI taxonomy): domain Eukaryota; kingdom Viridiplantae; phylum Streptophyta; class Magnoliopsida; order Asparagales; family Amaryllidaceae; genus Allium; species Allium sativum. The sequence continues at coordinate 451,700,961 of CM060920.1, read as the reverse complement.
ATTTTCTCTTTACAAAAATAATAACTGATGCTTATCTTAAAAATTTAAACTGATTAGAACTCATTCCACTCTATTTCCCTTTGAACAAATTAAAAATAAATACTGCTCTTTGACCTTTGCCGTGTCCACCACAGATGATGTTGTACAGATGTTTTTCTTGATCATTTCTGAACTTTTAATATTTCTTTTGACAAAGATAACACTTGACCTTGCAAAAACCGCTCGACCAAAAACAGTTAATATTGTTATGTATATGTGGTCAACCTTGTTTGTGCAGTCACATTGTATATACTACTTTATTAAGCTTGTATATGCCGCTGTGCCATTTTGCTTAAGACATTTTGTCCTGCTTGTACCTATAGCTCCGGCAACTTGTTTTTGTGTACATATGTTCTATTTTCCACTGTTGAGTTCATGCTGTTATATTGAATTTTGGCCACTTGAACTCTGACTTGTGCTGAACCATCCGAATTTTCAGAACTGAGTCCTTTCTTACTCTTGACAAAAAATTGGTTTTTTAACAACATATTCAACGATTCATCACCTTTAGAAAACTTAACCAATATTGATTCAAGTTGTTGAATTTTAGATTTAAGATCACTATTTTCTTTTATTAAATTCAAACAACGATTTATAGTGATCTTCCTCTTTTCAGAATCATTTTGTTTCAAAACCATATTTTCGTTTTCAAGCATTTTAATTTTCGCATTGGACTCAAAAATCTCACTTTCAAATTGTTTATGCTTTTTAATTTCAAGTTTTTCAAAATCCTTGAAATTTTCAATTTCTTTTTCAAAATTGTGATTTATACGAGTAATTTCAAATTCATTATTTTTCAAAATCACATTTTCTTTTTCAAGGGCTGTGAAATTTTCTTTTATTTCAAATAATTCTTTTTGAAAAGTTGTACAATTATTGCACTTGAGATTTTTGATTTTCTCGGTTTCAATTTCAAGTTCATTCAAAATCGATTCAGTTTTCAATAAACTCTCTTTCTCTAAAATTTCTTATTTGGAATTTTTAGCCGTCTTAAACTTATCCAACTCTTTTTGCAAAAAATAATTTTTTGTTTTTAGTTCAATCTCGTTTATTTTTAAATGCACAATTCCTTTTTCAAGCTTTTGAAATTTTTCATTAAGATGAACTAAATCATTTTCCAAATCTAAACATTTTTTGCAATTCGAGCTTTCAATATTTTTAACGTTTTCAAGTTTTAATTCCAAATCATGATTTTTATTGCTCAACTCAACATTTTCAGATTTTAAATTTTTATTTGTCAGTTTGAGATTCTCAACGGTTTTAGTTAATTTATCACAAAGAAAAATTAACTTTTTAAAAGGAAATTCACCGTGGTCGTCATCTGTTGAGTCATCATCACTGTCATCATCCGATCCATCTTCTGTAAATCCTGTTAAGCATATTTTTGAAACTGAGTTGACAATCGGGGGTTTTGAGCTATTGTTGTCTTTCCTTCCATACAACGCGTCGAGAGTTTTCCAGATTTCATATGCAGTTAAACAATGAGAGATATGGTTATACTGATCATCGTTAATATAAGAATATAAAATGTGAGTAGCACGAGAGTTAATTATAATATCATTCTTATCTACCATATCAGACCAATTTTTAATAATATCCCAACATTTAGTATTAAAAGATTTCAAATAAAATTCCATTTTTAATTTCCAATTTAAAAAATATGTTCCATCAAAAATAGCTAAGGTTATATTGGAAAAATCTCGCATTAACCCTAGAGGGGGGAGGTGAATAGGGTTTATCGCAGATTTTCACAGAGTAATTAAATAATCACAGCACAGATAATAATCAGAATAAATGCGGAAAATAAATAACACACAGATATACCCAGCTTCGGCAAAACCCTGCCTACTGCTGCATTGCCTAAGGTTTCTACTAGGAGTTAAAACAATCTCTACGCTTACAATCCCCTGTAAACTCGCGGCACTTGCTCCCAACTGTTCCTAACCCTACGCTCAAAACCCTACACTGGTTTCTATCCCCGAAACCAGATCTCCCCGAATTACAAATCCCGTAATTCGTCTCCCCAGTTTAAGTGATAAACTAGAAAACTCTAAAGTCGATTGCAAATTTAAAAACTAAAAACAATTTAAAATAAAACCCTTAACTAAAACCAAACCCTAGTTTCTTTTTAAAGTAATAAATCACTTTTAACTCCTTTGAATCTTGTTCCTTTAATTCAAACTTGGCTTCCTTTAAAAAAACTAGGGTTAAGTAGGCCGACCCTCTTCCATATGTGCTTCACCCCTCTTCATTTCAATTAGCCCAATCACTTTTGTTACTCTCTAAAAAATGGCGGCGGCGGCTTTGCTCCTAGGGTTTTTCCAAATCCAAATCGATTCGATGATGAAGTTGATTCTGTGATTCCTTGAATTGTTGGATTCTTTGAGTGCTTTGATAGCTTTGCTTGATCGAATTGGGATTGCCCTCTGACGATCGAAACCCTAAAAATTGTGAGTGATATTCTCTTGAATTCTTCAAATTGTTTTTGTTGGATTTCGATAATAATAGCTGACGATGAAATAGGTGAATTTATAGGATTAAAAATCCTAAATTTTTGCTCTGATTTCGATGTTTGATTTGGCCATGATATATGCGAGAATTTTGGGCTTGAAATCTTCATGGTTTCTAGAATTGCTTCTGAATATTTATTCGATTTCTGGAATTTGATTAAGTTTGAAAAATTCAAACTTTGTGGAGTAACTTGCGTTGTGATTTCTGGACTTTTGAATTGATCTGTTACTTCCTTTTAGAAATAAAAACCGATTCACTTGATTTTCTCTTTACAAAAATAATAACTGATGCTTATCTTAAAAATTTAAACTGATTAGAACTCATTCCACTCTATTTCCCTTTGAACAAATTAAAAATAAATACTGCTCTTTGACCTTTGCCGTGTGCACCACAGATGATGTTGTACAGATGTTTTTCTTGATCATTTCTGAACTTTTAATATTGCTTTTGACAGAGATAACACTTGACCTTGCCAAAATCGCTCGACCAAAAACAGTTAATATTGTTATGTATATGTGGTTGACCTTGTTTGTGCAGTCACATTGTATATACTACTTTATTAAGCTTGTATATGCCGCTGTGCCATTTTGCTTAAGACATTTTGTCCTGCTTGTACCTTTAGCTCATGCAACTTGTTTTTGTGTACATATGTTCTATTTTCCACTGTTGAGTTCATGCTGTTATAGTGAATTTTGGCCACTTGAACTCTGACTTGTGCTGAACCATATCTAGACATTGTTGTATCATTTAAGTATCCTGACTTCACTTTTGTTACTGCTTAGGCTTGCTATCATGTATCACCAATGCTTTACACTCTCATGTAACCTGATTTGCTTCACCATGTCATGCTGAAATGCTGTTGCATCTTCACATGTTGACAGTGGACATTTTTGTATTCCTTTGACCATTTGTGCATATATTTCCAAGTATTCGTGTTGATGACATTTACTGCCATATCATACTTGCAATTTGCCATTCCATGCATTGCTAGTCCGTGTTTGTCTCATATGTATATATATACACACATTTGCACTTGCATGTGCATTGACGAGTACTGTCTTGTGTTTTTGTGGCCTTGTGCACTTGTAGTTGTTTGCATTAGCTACCCTGTATTATCCATATACCTGAACTCTTGCTTGTATGTGCATTAGAGGAATATTTGTGTATTTCCACTTTGTCCACACTTGCCTGCATTATGTTGGTGATCACTTGTACTCCACTGACCATGCATGCTTGCTGAACCAATGTGCTCTTCAGCCTTGTGCTCGACCCTTGAGCCTGTATTTGCTCGTCAACTTGAAATGTTGTTCCATACTGCTGCCATCATGTATTGTGCACACATACACCCCTATACTAGCCAGCTTTTACTTGATTTTGCTGCTTATGTAGTTGATCATTCTCCACACCCTTTTGTATATACATTTGTGTTTGAACATGGTTCGACCACTACATGAACTGATCCACTTTTGATGCTTGCATACAATCACCAATCATGCACGAACACTTGCTCGACACTTGCTCGTTGTGCTATTCACTTCCCTGCTTCACCATGCCTGAGCACTTTACCGTGCCATTTTGTACATGCTTGCATTACCATTCATGCACACCCCGATTTTCTGTTACAATGCTTTGTGTCACCATACATGTTGAATTTTCCTTGTTGCTCGATCATTCTAGCTTTTTATTTTTATTTTTATTTCCACTTTTGGCTCGACACTTTGCACACTGATTTGCACTGGGTCGAGAAGGTCCTTGTGGCTAATCCTCAGATGCATACTGATTGGCGTGGCAGTGCACACGTGTATATCTATACATGTGTGTATATGCAACCATCAGACTGATTTTCTGTCCCTGCATATCGGACCATGTCTAGAAAAATGATGAGAAACACACTGTAATTCTGAGGCAAATAAAATTTAAAAATAATTTTTTATTTGCTTTTATTTAATTTTATTTTTGTTGCAGTCTGCTGTGTGTGTTCTTCTGTATGTGACAGGTATGAAGATGGCTGGACTGACAGAAGAATGCTGTGAAAATAGAAGATTGAAGATGAAGACAAGAACAGTGTTAGTGTGTGTATATATTTGTGAGTGCAAGTGTTGTAGAGAAATATTATGAGAATTCTGTGTATATGAGAGTGGTTGTAGACATGATTGAATAGAATTGTACTATTAGGATCAATATTGATTGAAATAAAAATATATTTTTGCTGTTCAATTCAATCTGTTTCATTTTGTTTGAATCCCTTTAATATTACAATTTCATGTATGATGTGTCATGTCAGAAATATTCAAACATATTCAAGTGAATGTAAATAGTGGAGTTATATATAGTCGTACTGTTTGAAAGATTGAAATATAATATTTAATTTAAACAAAATACTGTATGAATATATGAATGTCTGTACAGTCGTATTCTATTTAAATATAAATATTATATTCCTGTCTATGATGTATATATATAGAACAATACAGTAACAAACACATTTAAAATAATATTTATTTGGTTGTTATCATCAAACAAAAATCATATAATTGTGTATACAACTACGTCATATACATGCCCCCCCTACAACTGAACTCCCCCTATACATGTGGAAAATATGAATGATGAAATCCAATTGACCATTCTTCCTCTAGATATGTAATTTCCAACTTTAAAATATTTTTGAATAAAATACTCATCAATTCTCCCCCTTTCGTTATCATCAAAAGGATAATAAAGATCGAAATAGTGACAAATTTAGACCATAAATATAAATTCAAATTCAGAGAGAGAATATATATTGTAAAACCCATTTAATCAAACAAAAATCATAATAATCTTTAAATCAGAAGCAGATTTCACTTTCAGAATGAATGGATTTATGATGGATTTTACAGAATGAGGAGAGTTCAATAAAAATTGAATATTTGAATATGAATTTTAAAGATTTTAAATATGCTTAAAAAAATTTGTTAAGCACTTCCAAACCGTGCATAGCCCAAAGGTCTTTTAAATGGGGTTAGTAGTAACTTAACTTTATCCTCTCTAATGAGTTCCATCCATGCACAGCACAAAGGTCTTTTAAGTGAGAATGGAAGCACATAGAAATTAAGGTAATTCACCCATGCATAACCCCGAGGACTTTTAAATGGGAGTGAATACCATGGATAAATTATTTATTTAATTATTTTTATTTTATTTTTTAATTCCAAGAGTAATTAGAACTCCCCAAATTAAATAAAACCATGATGAATGATAGAAATATGGTAGATATAGAAGATGGTCATGAAATAAGCTCTAATTCAAAGATATTATAAAATTTGTCCAATCATCATGAGATTTAAAATAACATCTCCTCTAGTTATGAATTATATCATAGTCACAACTCATCACAATTTCATAAATCTATTAATAATTTTGATGAGTTACAAAACGGTTCAAATCAATCAATAATTTCAATTTTTGAATAAATAATTAAAAATAATTTTAAAATCGAAAATATCAATTCCAAGAGGAGTTTTTGAAAATATCAATTCCAAGAGGAGTTTTTGAAAATATCAATGCAAGTTTCAAAATCATTCAGTAAAATATGAAATTGTCTAATATTTCTAATGGTGATTGCTCCTAGACAATTTTAAAACCACTTATTTAATTTAAATTGCCTATGGAATTTAACTATATTTAATCATTGATTTTTCAATTTATCGTCCAGTCACCAAGATATTCAAACGAATCAAATCAATTTCCTTATCAGAGCAGCACAAAATCATTTTCAAAGCAAGAATCACAAGTGAATTTTTCAGAGAATTTTTAAACAAGCACTAGAAACATTCAATGATCAAATTTGAAGATAATTATTTAAAATTATTTGAAAAAATAAAAAATTTATAATCCAAGAATTTCAACAATCAATAACGAATGATTTCAAAATCAGCCAAGTAAAAAAGAAAGGAAAATAAACTAAACAGAAATAAAAATATGAGTTTGGAGATCATACTTGACTTACCATAATTGATGTGATCCAATGAATCTCCATCTCAAAATCTATGGCTAAGGAACTCCAAAAAAAAATTGATTATATGAAACAATTTGAATTTTATCTCCCTTAAGCACAGTTGTTCCTTAGCCTCCCTCTGTACCTAAATGTTTATAGGATCGAGTGGTTTAACAAAAAATGTTTTACCACTCTTATCTTTGTTTACACATTTTGGTACCCAAACCCGTTTATATAACAATCCATCACTGTCCACTAACGTACCCTATGGAACCCAAATTCGTTTAATTTTAATCGAATTCATTTTCTTATCTTTTGGGATCCAAACACGTTTAACTGAATTGTTTTTAAACGAGTTTTCATTTTGTTTATGATTTGAAAACCTTTTGAAATTATTAGAATTCAAAATTCCAATTTGACCATTTTCAAAGATATTTGTAGGATTTTCAAAATCATTAAAATTTGGCTTTTCAAAAAGATCAATTTTTCCAAAGCAGTTTGAAGAATTTTTAAAATCATGAAAATCCCGCTTTTTAATTTGATCAGAATTTTCAGAACCGAGTCCTTTCTTACTCTTAATAAAAAATTGGTTTTTTTAACAACATATTCAATGATTCTTCACCTTTAGAAAACTTAACCAATATTGATTCAAGTCGTTGAATTTTATATTTAAGATCACTATTTTCTTTTACTAAATTCAAACAACGATTTATAGTGATCTTCCTCTTTTCAGAATCATTTTGTTTCAAAACCATATTTTCGTTTTCAAGCATTTTAATTTTCGCATTGGACTCAAAAATCTCACTTTCAAATTGTTTACGCTTTTTAATTTCAAAATTTTCAAAATCCTTGAATTTTTCAATTTCTTTTTCAAAATCGTGATTTATATGAGTAATTACAAATTCGTTATTTTTCAAAATCACATTTTCCTTTTCAAGGGCTATGAAATTTTCTTTTATTTCAAATAATTCTTTTTGAAAAGTTGTACAATTATTGCACTTGAGATTTTTGATTTTCTCAGTTTCAATTTCAAGCTCATTCAAAATCGATTCAGTTTTCAATAAACTCTCTTTCTCTAAAATTTCATATTTGGAATTTTTAGCCGTCTTAAACTTATCGAACTCTTTTTGCAAAAAATCATTTTTTGTTTTTAGTTCAATCTCGTTTATTTTTAAAATCATAGTTCCTTTTTCAAGCTTTTGAAATTTTTCATTAAGATGAACTAAATCATTTTCCAAATCTAAACATTTTTCGCAATTCGATCTTTCAATATTTTTAACGTTTTCAAGTTTTAATTCCAAATCGTGATTTTTATTGCTCAACTCAACATTTTCATATTTTAAATTTTTATTTGTCAGTTTGAGATTCTCAACAGTTTTAGTTAATTTATCACAAAGAAAAATTAACTTTTTAAAAGGAAATTCACCGTGGTAGTCATCTGTTGAGTCTTCATCACTGTCATCATCCGATCCATCTTCTGTAAATCCTGTTAAGCATATTTTTGAAACTGAGTTGACAATCGGGGGTTTTGAGCTATTGTTGTCTTTTCTTCCATACAACGCGTCGAGAGTTTTCCAGATTTCCTGTGTAGTTAAACAATGATAGATATGGTTATACTGATCATCGTTAATATAAGAATATAAAATGTGAGTAGCACGAGAGTTAATTATAATATCATTCTTATCTACCATATCAGACCCATTTTTAATAATATCCCAACATCTAGTATTAAAAGATTTCAAATAAAATTCCATTTTTAATTTCTAATTTAAAAAATCTGTTCCATCAAAAATAGTTAAGGTTATACTGGAAAAAATCTCGCATTAACCCTAGAAGGGGGGATGTATAGGGTTTATCGCAGATTTTCACAGAGTAATTAAATAATCACAGCACAGATAATAATCAGAATAAATGCAGAAAATAAATAATACACAGATATACCTAGCTTCGGCAAAACCCTGCCTACTGCTGCATTCCCTAAGGTTTCTACTAGGAGTTAAAACAATCTCTACGCTTACATTCCCGTGTAAACTCACGACACTCGCTCTCAATTGTTCTTAACCCTAAGCTCAAAACCCTACACTGGTTTCTATCCCCGAAACCAGATTTCCCCGAATTACAAATCCCGTAGTTCGTCCCCCTAGTTTTAGAGACAAACTATGTAACAACTTGTATTTTGATAACGTGTTATAACTATAAATCAAGGCAGAAATAATTTTTAAAATAAGAATCAAGGGCAATGGGTTACGCCATTGCGTTTGTCTCGAAATTCTGCTTGGAAACGAGTCCGAGTTTTCGAAAATCGGAGTCCGTATGACCAAGTTATGACCCTTCGAAGTTTTCAGAAAATTTCAAGTTCAAAACAGCTCAGAATTCGAATTCAAATTTCGAATTCAAACCACAGAACAGACTGGGCGGGAAATTTCCCGCCCAGGACCAGGTCGACCTGGGGGTCGACCATAGAGTCGACCTGCCCAGGACCAGGTCGACCATAGTGTCGACCTGGGTGTCGACCTGGGGGTCGGCCTGGTGGCCAAGCCTACTTTTGAAGCTGGATTCACTTTGATGTTTCTGGCCTCGTTTCTGTCTACATTCGTTAAGCTGACACTATATAAACCGCCCCTAACACTAGTCTCTCTACACAAAATTCTCTCTGACCTTATGCTGCTCTAATTCTGGTTGAAAAGTTAGGGAAAGGGACTACTTCTTCTACGTCGAAACTACGTTAAGAGAATTGCTGTTAGGACTTGACTAAGCATATAAAGATTCAACATCGACTTTCTTTTTCTAATTCTCGAACCATGATCTGTAAGCCCCGGTTACTTTTAGATTTAAACTGTAAATGTAATATGGATATGTTGTAAATTGAAATTGGACCTGTGTATGATGACTGTTTTACATCCATTCTTGTTCATCTTGGATCTTAACTTTTGGGTATATTACTATGACATTGATTTGGGGCCTATTCATGTTGTAAATCAAAAAGAAAAACCCCTCATATTATCATGCCTACAATGTTGAATCTGGTATTAGTCACAAGTTTATGACTATCATCTTATGTCAACCGTTACCATGACTATACTATCACCTTATATCAACTGTTATCTTGACTAGTACCTTATTTTGCTAGATTTGGAATCTTTATGTTTGAGGCCGATATTCCATATGCTAGTAATGTTATAATCATTTATCTCAAGTCATACCATGCTATGCTAGTAATCACTTTTGCCACCTTATACCCGTCCCTTTTTATGTTATTCCCTAATTAGATTTATTTGTATCGATTCGAGTCTATGTGCGGTGGGAATACGATTTGGGTAGACTATGTAAAACATGAATTGGTTTTGAACATGAACGTTATTATAACTTGAACCTGTATATGGACAAAAACTTGACATGAAATTTACATGAAACCTGACATGAAAACTCGACATGAATTTTGACATGAAAACTTGGACATGGGAATGACACTTAGATAAACTTGAAAATGGCCAACTCGAGGTTGGGTTGAGTTTGCAGTGTAAATCTGCCCGGAACCGCCCGGCGAATCCAGTGACTGCAAAAAATAGGATCCAATGTGGGTAGTTGGTCATATCGCACGTAAAACCCGAGGTTAGACTATATTGTGGTGTAAATCTGCCCGGAACCGCCCGGCAAATCCAGTGATCACAACAATTAGTCTAATGTGAGAGGTTGGGGTGCATTAATGAATTAATGCCACATGATAGGGTTAAATCATGAACCACTTGAATATACTTAACCAACTGGACACGATGATTTGATCGGGTTAAGTCATGAACTGCTTGAACACACTTAACCAACTTAATACATGGTCTAGATAGGGTTAAGTCACAAATTTGAATGACAACACTTAACCCATTAGAAACCCTAGTTACGCGGTCCTTTTCAGCAGTAACCCACTTAGATGTATCACGATACCCTGGGACTAGGCAGGGTGGGGCACGATTACTGGGCTGATTGTAAGCGACCAGAACGACGGCTGAGTAGGTGCGCCATTGTAGGTTCAGGCGAACTATGGTCGTGCACGTAGTCCGGAGTTGAAAAAGTAGGCATTGGGCACCAGTAGGTTTACACTGTGCGTGCTTGATTCGTGTCAGAGGTTGGCACCATAGGGCTTGATACACCCTATGGTGGACCTAGCACATGTGACTACATTTCAGGATAGGCCCATATGACACAGACACATGACGAGTTAGAACTTGTAGGGAGCCGATCTATTAATAGATCGTACCGTGGGACCCCGTAATGGGTCACTTCATGATATTGGGCCTAGGGATCATTTCATGATTAATACTTGACATGGTTTAGAACACTAGTACAGTTGGTGCAGCGAACCTTGAATATGCAATGCTAGACTTGACTTTTCTTGTTATCTTAATTATCATACCAGTCTTGTTTTCATCCTTATGTTTAGTTCCAGTTTTCACATGTCATGTTACCTTTACTAGTTTTTATACTGAAAGTCACTAGGGCTTACCAGTCTTATGACTGACCCTTTTTCTTTCGTCCCCCCCCCCAGGTTCTCAGGGAGGAAACACTAGCTCTTAGCTTGGATTTAGCTTGCTTTCTGTCAGCTCATGTACGGTTTGGTCTTGAGCTATGCTATAGCTGCACTTCTGCTATTTATGGGGAATAAGTTACTTTTGTTATCTTAAGTTTATGCTTCTTTATTTGGAACTCGATGTAATGGAATAATTTGTACCTTGGATATATGAGGTTTTGACTCTTTCCTTGAAAGAAATAAAAATTTGGTTTTTAATTTCTACCGCTGCTTTATTTATGCTCCGCCTTGTGATATCTCTGTGTATGTTTACCTAGATAATACTCCACCAAAACTAGTGCATTCCCTTTTGTGAGTGACCCTAGCGGAGGTGGGTTGTTACAAACTAGAAAACTCTAAAGTCGATTACAAATTTAAAAACTAAAACAATTTAAAATAAAACCCTTAACTAAAACCAAACCCTAGTTTCATTTTAAAGTAATAAATCCCTTTTAATTCCTTTGAATCTTGTTCCTTTAATTCAAACTTGGCTTCCTTTAAAAAACTAGGGTTAAGTAGGCCGGCCCTCTTCCATATATGCTTCACCCCTCTTCATTTCAATTAGCCCGATCACTTTTGTTACTCTCTAAAAAATGGCGGCGGCGGCTTTGCTCCTAGGGTTTTTCCAAATCCAAATCGATTTGATGATGAAGTTGATTCTGTGATGCCTTGAATTGTTGCATTCTTTGAGTGCTTTGATAGCTTTGCTTGATCGAATTGGGATTGCCCTCTGACGATCGAAACCCTAAAAATTGTGAGTGATTTTCTCTTGAATTCTTCGAATTGTTTTTGTTGGATTTTGATAATAATATCCAATGATGAAATAAGTGAATTTATAGGATTAAAAATCCTAAATTTTTTTTCTGATTTCGATGTTTGATTTGGCCATGATATATGCGAGAATTTTGGGCTTGAAATCTTCTTGGTTTCTAGAATTGCTTCTGGATATTTCTTCGATTTCTGGAATTTGATTAAGTTTGAAAAATTCAAACTTTGTGGAGTAACTTGCATTGTGATTTCTGGACTTTTGAATTGATCTGTTACTTCCTTATAGAAACAAAAACAGATTCACTTGATTTTCTCTTTACAAAAATAATAACTGATGCTTATCTTAAAAATTTAAACTGATTAGAACTCATTCCACTCTATTTCCCTTTGAACAAATTAAAAATAAATACTGCTCTTTGACCTTTGCCGTGTGCACCACAGATGATGTTGTACATATGTTTTTCTTGATCATTTCTGAACCTTTAATATTGCTTTTGACAGAGATAACACTTGACCTTGCCAAAATCGCTCGACCAAAAACAGTTAATATTGTTATGTATATGTGGTCGACCTTGTTTGTGCAATCAAATTGTATATACTACTTTATTAAGCTTGTATATGCTGCCGTGCCATTTTGCTTAAGAAATTTTGTCCTGCTTGTACCTATAGCTCATGCAACTTGTTTTTGTGTACATATGTTCTATTTTCCACTATTGAGTTCATGTTGTTATATTGAATTTTGGCCACTTGAACTCTGACTTGTGCTGTACCATATCTAGACATTGTTGTATCATTTGAGTATCCTAACTTCACTTTTTTTATTGCTTAGGCTTGCTATCATGTATCACCAATGCTTTACACTCTCATGTAACCTGATTTGCTTCACCATGTCATGCTGAAATGCTGTTGCATCTTCCCATGTTGACAATGGACATTTTTGTATTCCTTTGACCATTTGTGTAACACCCCATGTATTCTATAACAGTAAAATTCACAAAATAAAATATAACTAATTTCAAATCAAAGAATTAAGGCAAACGTTTTACCGGGGGGCACGGTAACGGTACTACTTCGCTATCGGTCACCCAGGAGTATTTAGCCTTGCAAGGTGGTCCTTGCTGATTCACACGGGATTCCACGTGCCCCATGCTACTCGGGTCAGAGCGTAAGCTAGTGATGCTTTCGGCTACTGGACGGAAACAGGATATGCCATTGCGTTCGTCTCGGAATTCTGCTTGAAATAGAGTCCGAGTTTGCGTAAAACGGACTCCGTATGAGGGAGATATGGCCTTTGGAAGATTCAGAATTCAGTTTAAAATTCAAACAGACCAAAACAACTTAGAAAACAAGTTTAAATTTCAAAAATCGGGCCAGATTGGCCAAGGTGGGAATTTTCCCGCCCAAGGTACCCAGGTCGACTGGGTATCGACCTGGGCTACCCAGGTCGACTGGGTAGTCGACCTGGGGCACCCAGGTCGACTACATAGTCGACCTGGGGGTCGACTAGGGGGTCGACCTGGCCCCTGAGCCAAGTCGAACCCAGCCCCCCTGGCTGGCCTGGTCTGTGCTTGGTCGATTTTCTGAGCCTTGCCTTATCACTAGGGCTAGGTGTCAGCTCCTGATTGGTCTCTCCTTCAAATGAACGGCTAATATTAATCCAAGCTCCATCGACGGTCCTAATCAATTCACAAACTCTATAAAAAGGACCTAAGACTCACCCTAATTCATACAAACAAAAATGGAGATGAGACCGTCATGCTGCTGAGGAAGGACTAGGAATAGCCATCAGAAATTGATAGACAATTAGAAGACAATTCGAAAGCTTAAAGCAACGTCAATTAAAAATCAAAACAACGCCTACAACAAAGGATAGCATCTCCAAATTCAGAATTCAGATTCCTGAATTGAAGATTCGTCATACGTTGTAAGTAGAGTGCTATTCCGATGTGAATAACTAATTGTGTTTTGATTTGTGTAAAATGAGAAATAGAATTGTATTCGGTTTGTGGAGATAATAATCTATATTTGTATGTTGCTTTGATTCAAAACGATTTGGAAATGTTGTGGTATAACGATTGGATATTTGCAAGTATGTGATTTATGTTGGAAATTAACAACTACATGTTTGTGGTGGTTTAATTTAGATTCATGCAAGTATATGATTCATGTTAACGACCATATGTTGTGGTAGTTTATTTGAGATTCATGCAAGTATATGATTCACCATTATGCCAATATGATGTACATACTTTTATGATCACTTTTAGTGTGAAATTGGATTCAACTAAGTACTAGGGTTTATATGAATTTATGTTGGAATTGGCATCGTGATTCAAGTGTAAAACCATACTTTTGTATTAGAGACAAAAGTAAGCATCTTTATGAGCATGACTAAACTATGTTTGGTGTTATGCCTAGTTGAAAACATGTTTTAGGCCTATGTTGTTATCAAAATCATATGGTGATATATGTGACACATAATTAAGTTAGATTTACATTCCAATTGCAAGTTTACATGAATAGATTAAAAACCATGATTCATGTTTAGGTATGTTTATGCCATGATTATATGAATAGAATGGTTCATGTTTAGGGATGTTTATGCCATGATTATATGAATAGAATGATTCATGTTTAAGTATGTTTATGCTATGATTATATGCTATTACAATGCAAGTTCACATGTGCCTAATTCATGTTAATTTGATCGTTATGTTGCAAGTTCATGCGTTCACACTCCCCTTTTTATGTTACTTAGAATATATAAACACCATGTTCTAAGCCTCCCCTTTTTCATGTGGCTAAGTTGGGTTTAAATGTTAAACCCAACATATGTTATATTTTAGTGAGCGTATAAAACGGGGGTAATAACGATGGGGTTAAAATATAGAACATATGTGTTGGCATGTTTGACGCATGCCAACAACCTTGAAAAACAATTAAGTGGTATAAATTAATTTTACCCAATAAAGATGAATTTGAATAATGGGCCGCAAATATTTACATATAAAAAGGAAAGAGACAAAATATGTAAATGTAGAAAATACGATGTGTTTAACCCGAGGTTGGATTGAGTTGTGATGTAAACCTGCTCGGAACCGCCCGGCTGTCCAGTAGTCACAACAATATCTATCTAATGTGGGTGGTTAAACACGGGGGCCCAACAAAGACCCGAGGTTAGACTGAGTTGTGGCGTAAGACTGCCCGGACCCAACCGGCAACAGGCAGCCACAACAATACCTGTCTAATGTGAGAGGTCGAGGCTTTAATAAGACAATTAAGGCTGAGTCAGGATTGATAGGATTAAGTAAATTGAATTAATACTTAATCAAAATGGAACATGCTAAACTATATGGACTGATTGGGGGTTAGGTTTACAAAACACTTAACCAACTTAGCATGTTGGCTAGAAATAGAAAACCTAGTAGCGGGGGACCCTTTTCAGCAGTAACCCTATAAGGTGTATCAGGATACCCTGAACTAGGCAGGGTGGGGCACGATTACTGGGCTGACTGTAAGAGGTCAAATCGACGGCGGTGGTGCAGCAGTGTAGGTTCTAACGGGGTGCGGGCGTGCATACACTCCGGCACAGAAAAATAAGGCACTGGGCACCAGTAGCATACCTGTGCATTCTAGGATTGTGTCGGGCCGCCACCATGGGACTTGATACACCCCATGGTGGGACCAGCATAGGTAACTACAACATCGGGGGCCGTAAGACACATGTAACTATGTGAGTAGGAGCCGATCATTAGAAACGAATCACTTCACCCTGATAATGGGGTGCCTGTTGGGAACTAGTTAATATGGATGCAGAGATTAATATGGGGTACGATAAGTACATTCGACTCTAGATAACTTAACCTAGTTTATAGTGTTTTCCTATTTCCAGTTTATACTTATCATGCCCAATTATTTATTCATAGACTGAATAGTCCTAGACCTACTCAGGCTTTATGTCTGACTCTACTTTTCTTTCGTTTCCCCCCCAGGTCCATAGGGAGGGAATACCGCAGCTTGACCAGTTTTCACATCCAACTTGAAGAGAAAGAATGTATAGCTTGGATCTTTTTCGTTTTGGACTATGGCTTTGGACAGCAATTGTTGGACTTATGCAATTTACTTATGTTTTTATGCTTCTTTAAATAATGTAATCAAGACAGTTATGATGATGTTATGTTTTTGGAAGGGTTGTAAGACAAATTATGACATGGTTTATGTAACACGTATTTTGTTGAAACAAAAATTTCTGTTGTTTTCCGTTGTTCAAAAATATGTGTTCTTATATCTGTCTTGTGTATCTGTGACTTATACTTATAAACCTCCACCAAAATTAGGGCATTCCTGTTGAGAGTGACCCTAACGGAGGTGGGGTGTTTCACTTGGTATCAGAGCATAGGTTTACCAAATAAGATGAAAAGTTTTGAAAATTTATTTTCAAAAGAAAATTTAAAGAAGCATTTTTAAAGATAAAATATTATTTTATTTTAAAGGCATAGTCCCCCAAAGCCATAGGTACTATCTTTTATCCTTGTTTTGAATCTATCCTTTTTGTTTCAGCATGTCCGAAGAACTTAACTTGCCAGAGGGTGTACCAATACCCGGTTGGTTTAGACGATTTTTAGAGGCACGGGCCACTCAGCCAGGTCCTACCGTTCCTCCTCCCCCAGCTGCAGGAAATCATCCAGCTGCAGCAGCACCTCTTCCTCCACCTCCTCCACGGGGAAATACTTTTGGTAAGATATGTAAAGATTTTAAATCTATGGGAGGAAAGGACTTTCATGGAACCGAGTCCTTCGTGGTAGCCAGGAATTGGCTGAAAGAAACCGAGGACTTATTCGTCATCTTTGAGGTAGAAGATAGGCAGAAGGTACAACTGGCAGTATGGCTACTTAAAGGCGAGGCTTCCTACTGGTCGGAAGTCACTAATGCAAAAAGGCTGGTGGAAACCCGGGAGGACTTTAGGGCACGGTTTGAGGCTAAATTTCTCTCAGAAGCTGAAAGGAGTCTTCAGTTGGAAAAATTCTTATTTCTTAAGCAACGGAATATGACAGTCAAAGAGTATGTTAATCAGTTCGATCAGCTGGCTAGGTTCGGACTGGACCTAGTCAACACCCCGCACAAGAAGGCTCTCCGCTTTGTCAAGGGGTTGAATGAGCCATTACACAGTTTGGCCATGACCCATATACCCATGGGAGCTACGTATGAAAGGTTGGTGCAAATTGCATTGCTGAACGAAGAGGATAAGGGCATGAAGGAGACAAAGGCAGAAAGCTCTCAAGGGAAGAAAGAGGGTTTACAGCCTAAGAAGACAGACTTTAAGAAGGGCGGGAAATACAACAAAGAGAAGAGGAAGTGTAATTTCTGTGGCAAAGTGGGGCACTTGGTGAAAGATTACCGGAAAAAGAAGGCCAAGATGAATGGTGGGTGCTTTTCTTGCGGTGAAACAGGCCACCTGGCTAAGGATTGCCCAAAGAAACGAGGGAAGGGGCAGGGGCAGAGGGCTAGATCCACCTCAGGGGCACAAGTTCATGCGCTAGAAGCGCCACCTCTGCAGCAGCGAGGTATAAATACTTCCGTAGAAAGTGTAGTTTATCTTTATGATCACCCAGTTCGCACTTTATTTGATTCTGGCGCATCACACTCCTTTATCTCATCTGCTTTAGTAGAATCTCTGCACCTAGAAACTAGAATGGTAGAGGACCCCTTAATTGTTTCAAATCCAATTGGGGGCCCAGCTCATTTGTCTATGATCTGTGTGGGATTGAAAATTTCTATTCTAAGCGTAGAATTTAAATGTAGTGCCTTTGTTTTGGGCTTTTCGGGATATGGTTCGATTTTGGGCATGGATTGGCTATCCAGTAATGGTGCCATCCTAGATTATGAGAAAAGGGTGGTTAGGCTTCTGACCCAACTCGGTAACACTCTGGAAATTACTTGTAATCCCTCGTACGCGGTTATGCTTAGTTATCTTGAATCGCTAGATGCCTCTGTTGAAAATTTGCAATCGGTTAGCGTGGTCCGGGAATATCCGGATGTCTTCGAAGAGGTGAAGGGCTTGCCTCCGAAGCGGGAGATAGACTTCCGCATATATCTTGTAGATAATGCAAAGCCCGTTGCGTTGCCCGTTAGACACATGGCTCCACGGGAAAAAAAGGAGCTCAGTAAACATATTAAAGAGCTTCTAGAGAAGGGGTTCATTAGAAGGAGCATTTCAGAATGGGGCGCTCCAGTGGTGTTCGCTACAAAGGCGGATGGTTCACTCCGTCTATGTGTTGACTATAGGGAACTCAACAAGCTAACGAAAAAGAATAGGCACCCTCTCCCCAGAATTGACGATCTGTTTGATCAGCTTCTAGGAGCGTCTGTTTTCTCCCAACTCGATTTGGCGACCGGTTTTCATCAGCAAAGGGTGACTGAAGATAGTATCGATAAGACAGCATTCAGAACCCCAGACGACTTCTTTGAATGGCTTGTCATGCCTTTTGGCCTGACAAACGCACCCGCTTACTTCGTGGACCTGATGAGTAGGGTGTTCAGAGATTTCCTCAATAAGTTCGTAGTGGTTTTTGTAGACGATATCTTGATCTTCTCAAAGAGTGAAGAAGAGCATGCTCAGAACCTAAGGGCAATCATGGAAACTCTGTGAGTCCATCAGCTAAAATCCAAATTCTCCAAATGCCACTTTTGGAGAGAAGAAGTGAGGTTCCTTGGGCACATAGTATCCAAAGAAGGGTTAGCGGTAGACCCGGCTAAGGTAGTAGCAGTGCAGGACTGGAAGACACCAAAGAACGCAACAGAAGTTCGAAGCTTTCTTGGGCTAGCAGGTTTCTATCGGAAATTCATCAGAGACTTTGCAAAGATATCAGCTCCGCTCACAAAGCTGACCAAGAAGAATCTAGTGTTCAATTGGGACTTGGATTGCGAGTTTGCTTTCCAACGACTAAAAGGGCTCTTACAACAGCCCCAGTTTTGACGTTGCCAGATGGAAGCAAGATGTTCACAGTTTATACAGATGCATGTAGGACTGGGCTAGGCGCTGTCTTAATGCAAGAAGGAAGGGTAGTAGCTTATGGTGGAAGACAGTTGAAAGTGCACGAAAAGAACTACCCGACCCACGATCTTGAGTTAGCTGCCATCGTCTTTGCACTCAAGTCTTAGCGACACTATCTCCTAGGTGAGAAGTTCGAACTTTACACTGACCATAAATCGTTGAAATATCTTTTCTCGCAGAAAGACCTTAACTTGAGGCAACAGAGACGGATGGAGTTTCTTGCCTCGTACGATTTCGAGATCTCCTACACTCCGGGCAAAGGCAACGTAGTGGCAGACGCGTTGAGCCGAAAGAAACTGACCCTAAGCCTGCTGTTTGTTGAAAGACAAAGCCTAGAATTTATAGCCAGTTTTGACTTTAGGCCCTCCTCCGATTTTGTACCGGGCATGCTAGCATCTCTCGAGGCACGCCCGACTTTAGTGGTCTCAATAGGGACAACACAACGCGAAGACCCTCAGCTTGTGGAGACGATTGATAGGCTAATTAGGGGTGAGACTTCAAGTCACCTCAGCAGATACTCCATCGACGACAAGGGTTGGCTAAGGCGAGACGGAAGACTATGCGTCCCACAGATAAGGGATTTAGTAAAGAAGGTTCTCGAGGAAGCACATCACTCCAAGATGACGATACATCCAGGCGGAGATAAAATGTACAAGGACATAAAGAGAACTTTCTTTTGGAACGGCATGAAGAAGGACGTGACATATTTCGTTTCTAAGTGTATGGTGTGCCAACAGGTTAAGGCGGAACAGAAAAAGCCTGGCGGTCTGCTCCATCCTCTAGAGGTCCCGCAGTGGAAGTGGGATAGCATATCAATGGACTTCATTGATGGGCTGCCTAGGTCTAGAAGAGGCAACACTAGCATTTGGGTAATAGTGGATAGGCTTACTAAAAGCGCCCACTTTTTACCTGTCAAAAGTAAAAGAACTGCCTCATCCCTAGCATCTCTTTACCTCAAGGAAATTGTTCGACTCCATGGAATACCATCCAGCATTGTTAGTGACCGAGACCCTATCTTCACAAGTGAGTTTTGGAGGAGTCTGCAAGAAACGGTAGGCACATAGTTATGCTGGAGCACAGCCTATCATCCCCAAACCGACGGCCAGACAGAAAGAGTGAACAGAGTTTTGGAGGACCTTTTAAGACTGTGCGTCCTTGACTTCGGAGGGACATGGGAAGACCATCTTCCTTTGTTAGAATTTGCCTACAACAACAGCTACCAAGCAACCATCGGAATGGCGCTCTTCGAAGCTTTATATGGAAGACCGTGCCGATCGTCCACTTGTTGGTGGGAGTCTACTGACAAGCTCATACTTGGACCAGATATGATCCGAGAGACTTCAGAAAAAGTAGACTTAATACGGAGAAGAATGAAGACAGCCCAAGACAAACAAAAATCCTACGCCGACAAAAGGAGGACCGACCTTGAATTTGAGGTTGGGGACAGAGTTTTTCTTAAGGTATCTCCGTTAAGGAACGTTGTTCGTTTTGGAACCACAGGAAAGCTAGCACCAAGGTTCGTAGAACCGTTTCCCGTTATTGAGAAAATTGGGAAAATGGCCTATAGATTAGAGCTACCCGAAAAGCTGGCCGGAGTTCACAAGGTCTTTCATGTTTCGCACCTCCAAAAATGTCTACATGAATCCGCTGAAGTGGTAGAGCCAAATATCCTAGAAGAAGCTGAAGTGGAACGCGAAGCAACCGTGAGGAAAGTTCCAACCTGCATATTAGGAACGGAAGTGAAGAAGCTACGCAACCGCGAAGTCAAGCTCGTCAAAGTTCAGTGGAGCGACACCGAGGGAGATGCAACTTGGGAAACTGAAGCTAGAATACGCGCAGCCTACCCTTTTCTTTTCAAGGGTACATCTTTGATCTTTCTTTTTCCTTAAGTTGCGCTTTTATCTATCTTTTTAGGTATATCTCCTCGACCTTATCTTTTAGGTAGAAACTCTTTGGATGAAAACATGTAATTGAAACATGTTATGGATGATGGTTGCAAGTGGTTGCAAGTGATTGCTAGTGGTTGCTCGTGGTTGCATATACACACAATCTAGGTTTTAGATCGGCTCAGTCACTTCATACTGCATATGCATATATGTATTTATATTTGTATATGGTTGAAGTTTAATGTGCTGTCATATGGATGTTGCATTTATATGAGTGATTGTGCACTCATATAGAATCATGAATAGGAAAATTTGCATACATAATGGATTCATGGCACTTACATAATTTGCATTAAGGAGGTCAACTGAATCAGTAGACCGACTGATTTTGCATTAGATAAGTACATGTACACACACGTCGCATATGATCATGATGCATTAGAAGTCTTTTAAGGACAATGGATGCTCGTGTTTGATGGATGAGTAGATGGATGTTTGGATGTTAGGACGTACATTCTTCCTGAACTTGAAGATTTCGGGGACGAAATCATTTTAAGTGGGGGAGAATGTAACACCCCGTGTATTCTATAACAGTAAAATTCACAAAATAAAGTATAACTAATTTCAAATCAAAGAATTAAGGGAAACAGGATACGCCATTGCGTTCGTCTCGGAATTCTGCTTGAAATAGAGTCCGAGTTTGCGTAAAACGGACTCCGTATGAGGGAGATATGGCCTCCGGAAGATTCAGAATTCAGTTTAAAATTCAAACAGACCAAAACAGCTTAGAAAACAAGTTTAAATTTCAAAAATGGGGCCAGATTGGCCAAGACGGGAATTTTCCCGCCCAAGGTACCCAGGTCGACTGGGTAGTCGACCTGGGGCACCCAGGTCGACTACATAGTTGACCTGGGGGTCGACTAGGGGGTCGACCTGGCCCCTGAGCCAGGTCGAACCCAGCCCCCCCTGGCTGGCCTGGTCTGTGCTTGGTCGATTTTCTGAGCCTTGCCTTGTCACTAGGGCTAGGTGTCAGCTCCTGATTGGTCTCTCCTTCAAATGAACGGCTAATATTAATCCAAGCTCCATCGACGGTCCTAATCAATTCACAAACTCTATAAAAAGGACCTAAGACTCACCCTAATTCATACAAACAAAAATGGAGATGAGACCGTCATGCTGCTGAGGAAGGACTAGGAATAGCCGTCAGAAATTGATAGACAATTAGGAGACAATTCGAAAGCTTAAAGCAACGTCAATTAAAAATCAAAACAACGCCTGCAACAAAGGATAGCATCTCCAAATTCAGAATTCAGATTCCTGAATTGAAGATTCGTAATACGTTGTAAGTAGAGTGCTATTCCGATGTGAATAACTAATTGTGTTTTGATTTGTGTAAAATGAGAAATAGAATTGTATTCGGTTTGTGGAGATAATAATCTATATTTGTATGTTGCTTTGATTCAAAACGATTTGGAAATGTTGTGGTATAACGATTGGATATTTGCAAGTATGTGATTTATGTTGGAAATTAACAACTACATGTTTGTGGTAGTTTAATTTAGATTCATGCAAGTATATGATTCATGTTAACGACCATATGTTGTTAGTTTATTTGAGATTCATGCAAGTATATGATTCACCATTATGCCAATATGATGTACATACTTTTATGATCACTTTTAGTGTGAAATTGGATTCAACTAAGTAATAGGGTTTATATGAATTTATGTTAGAATTGGCATCGTGATTCAAGTGTAAAACCATACTTTTGTATTAGAGACAAAAGTAAGCATCTTTATGAACATGACTAAACTATGTTTGGTGTTATGCCTAGTTGAAAACATGTTTTAGGCCTATGTTGTTATCAAAATCATATGGTGATATATGTGACACATAATTAAGTTAGATTTACATTCCAATTGCAAGTTTACATGAATAGATTAAAAACCATGATTCATGTTTAGGTATGTTTATGCCATGATTATATGAATAGAATGGTTCATGTTTAGGGATGTTTATGCCATGATTATATGAATAGAATGATTCATGTTTAAGTATGTTTATGCCATGATTATATGCTATTACAATGCAAGTTCAAATGTGCCTAATTCATGTTAATTTGATCGTTATGTTGCAAGTTCATGCGTTCACACTCCCCTTTTTATGTTACTTAGAATATATAAACACCATGTTCTAGGTCTCCCCTTTTTCATGTGGCTAAGTTGGGTTTAAATGTTAAACCTAACATATGTTATATTTTAGTGAGCGTATAAAACGGGGGTAATAACGATGGGGTTAAAAATATAGAACATATGTGTTGGCATGTTTGACGCATGCCAACAACCTTGAAAAACAATTAAGTGGTATAAATTAATTTTACCCAATAAAGATGAATTTGAATAATGGGCCGCAAATATTTACATATAAAAAGGAAAGAGACAAAATATGTAAATGTAGAAAATACGATGTGTTTAACCCGAGGTTGGATTGAGTTGTGATGTAAACCTGCCCGGAACCGCCCGGCTGTCCAGTAGTCACAACAATATTTATCCAATGTGGGTGGTTAAACACGGGGGCCCAACAAAGACCCGAGGTTAGACTGAGTTGTGGCGTAAGACTGCCCGGACCCAACCGGCAACAGGCAGCCACAACAATACCTGTCTAATGTGAGAGGTCGAGGCTTTAATAAGACAATTAAGGCTGAGTCAGGATTGGTAGGATTAAGTAAATTGAATTAATACTTAATCAAAATGGAACATGCTAAACTATATAGACTGATGGGGGGTTAGGTTTACAAAACACTTAACCAACTTAGCATGTTGGCTAGAAATAGAAAACCTAGTAGTGGGGGACCCTTTTCAGCAGTAACCCTATAAGGTGTATCAGGATACCCTGAACTAGGCAGGGTGGGGCACGATTACTGGGCTGACTGTAAGAGGTCAAATCGACAGCGGTGGTGCAGCAGTGTAGGTTCTAACGGGGTGCGGGCTTGCACACACTCCGGCGCAGAAAAATAAAGACTGGGCACCAGTAGCATACCTGTGCATTCTAGGATTGTGTCGGGCCGCCACCATGGGACTTGATACACCCTATGGTGGGACCAACATAGGTAACTACAACATCGGGGGCCGTAAGACACATGTAACTATGTGAGTAGGAGCCGATCATTAGAAACAAATCACTTCACCCTGATAATGGGGTGCCTGTTGGGAACTAGTTAATATGGATGCAGAGATTAATATGGGGTACGATAAGTACATTCGACTCTAGATAACTTAACCTAGTTTATAGTGTTTTCCCATTTCCAGTTTATACTTATCATGCCCAATTCTTTATTCATAGACTGAATAGTCCTAGACTTACTCCGGCTTTATGTCTGACTCTACTTTTCTTTCGTCTTCTTTTCTTTCGTCCCCCCAGGTCCACAGGGAGGGAATACCGCAGCTTGACCAGTTTTCACATCCATCTTGAAGAGAAAGAATGTATAGCTTGGATCTTTTTCGTTTTGGACTATTGCTTTGGACAGCATTTGTTGGACTTATGCAGTTTACTTATGTTTTTATGCTTCTTTAAATAATGTAATCAAGACAGTTATGATGATGTTATGTTTTTGGAAGGGTTGTAAGACAAATTATGACATGGTTTATGTAACACGTATTTTGTTGAAATAAAAATTGCTGTTGTTTTCCGCTGTTCAAAAATATGTGTTCTTATATCTGTCTTGTGTATCTGTGACTTATACTTATAAACCTCCACCAAAATTAGGGCATTCCCGTTGAGAGTGACCCTAACGGAGGTGGGGTGTTTCAATTTGTGTATATATTTCCAAGTATTCATGTTGATGACATTTACTGCCATATCATACTTGCAATTTGCCATTCCATGCATTGCTAATCTGTGTTTGTCTCATATGTATATATATATATATACACACATTTGCACTTGCATGTGCATTGACGAGTACTGTCTTGTGTTTTTGTGGCCTTGTGCATTTGTAGTTGTTTGTATTAGCTACCTTGTATTATCCATATACCTGAACTCTTGCTTGTATGTGCATTAGAGCAATACTTGTGTATTTCCACTTTGTCCACACTTGCCTGCATTATATTGGTGATCACTTGTACTCCACTGACCATGCATGCTTGCTGAACCAATGTGCTCTTCTGCCTTATGCTCGACCCTTGAACCTGTATTTGCTCGTCAACCTGAAATGTTGTTCCATACTGCTGCTATCATGAATTGTGCACACACATACACTCCATACTAGTCCGCTTTTACTTGATCTTGCTGCTTATGTAGTTGATCATTCTCCACACCCTCTTGTATATACATTTGTGTTTGAACATGGTTCGACCACTACATGAACTGATCCACTTTTGATGCTTGCATAAAATCACCAATCATGCACGAACACTTGCTCAACACTTGCTTGTTGTGCTATTCACTTCCCTGCTTCACCATGCCTGAGCACTTTGCCATACCAGTTTGTACATGCTTGCATTACCATTCATGCACACCCCGATTTTCTGTTACAATGCTTTGTGTCACCATACATGTTGAATTTCCTTGTTGCTCAATCATTCTGGCTTTTTATTTTTATTTGCACTTTTGGCTCGACCATTTGCACACTGATTTGCACTGAGTCCAGAAGGTCCTTGTGGCTACTCCTCAGATGCATACTGATTGGCGTGGCAGTGCACACGTGTATATCTATACACGTGTGTATATGTAGCCATCAGATTGATTTTCTGTCCCTGCATATCAAACCATATCTAGAAAATTGATGAGAAACACACTGTAATTTTGAGGCAAATAAAATTTAAACATAATTTTTTATTTGCTTTTATTTAATTTTATTTTTGTTGCAGTCTACTGTGTGTGTTCTTCTGTATATGACAGGTATGAAGATGACTGGACTGATAGAAGAACACTGTGAAAATAGAAGATTGAAGATGAAGACAAGAACAGTGTTAGTGTGTGTATGTATTTGTGAGTGCAAGTGCTGTAGAGAAATGTTATGAGAATTATGTGTATATGAGAGTGGTTGTAGACACGACTGAATAGAATTGTACTATCATGATCAATATTGATTGAAATAAAAATATATTTTTGCTATTCAATTCAGTTTGCTTCATTTTGTTTGAATCCCTTTAATATTACAATTTCATGTGTGATGTGTCATGTCAGAAATATTCAAACATATTCAAGTGAATGTAAATAGTGGAGTTATAAATAGTTGTACTGTTTGAAAGATTGAAATATAATATTTAATTTAAATAAAATACTGTATGAATATACGAATGTCTGTACAGTCGTATTCTATTTAAATATAAATATTATATTCCTGTCTGTGATGTATATATATAGAACAATACAGTAACAAACACATTTAAAATAATATTTATTTGTTTGTTATCATCAAACAAAAATCATATAATTGTGTATACAACTACGTCATATACAACAAGTTCTCGTTTCTTTTAGGTTTAGATAAATAAAAGTAAATTATGAAAGACTGTGATTTGGACATGTGTAAACCATGAATCTATGGTATTATCATATTATGTTATGTCATGACAGATCTATTTCTCTAGATCCAATTCAATTGTGATTATTCTACTATGTTATTATTATGGATCTTGGTTTGTAACTATATTGTGGTTAATATAAATCTGTTAATTTGGATAGTTATATCATGAGATAAATCTGTTAATTTGGTTAGGATTGGATCTAAATCTTTGTCTTAATTATAACTTCTATGACATGCTATGATTTGGATTTGTGTAGATCTATTTCTAAACTAGTAGATCTAATTTATGTGGACACTGAAACTGTTAGTCAGATCTAGATTATCACCTTGTGTTATCATGTTAGAACTATTTTTTGTGATCTAATTTATCACCTCGCGTTATCATGTTAGATCTATTTTATCACCTTGTGTTATCATATTAGATCTATTTTATGTGATCTAATTTATCACCTTGCATTATCATGTTAGATCTATTTTATGTGATCTAATTTATCACTTTATGTTATCGTGTTAGATCTATTTTAACCTCAAGATTTGAGTTATGTGATCTAATTTATCACCTTGTGTTATCATGTTAGATCTAAACCGATTGGACATCTAAATTGCTAATTTAGATCTTACTATGCTTATTGTGACATCATAGTTATGTTATAATCAATTGACTGCCAAACGTTCAACAGTTTTATGTCCGCCTTGTTATGATGACAATTTCATGTCTATGCCACTATCTATGTTCACCTTCTTATCATGCTAGTTTATATTTATGCCAAGATGATAATTTTAGTTATATTCCCATTATTTTCCCTATTATCGTTTATGACTAGGCTATTGTCTACCCTAGGCATGTTGCAAATTTTGTGAGGGCGCTAGTTAACGAACGGGGGAAAAGGGTTAAAAATGGCATGATTTGAATATGAACATTTTTGGACATGTAATTCAAATTATTGGGTAAAATAGGTATTGACACCTATAAAAGGAAAGGATTAATTAATTGGTTAATTAATTAAAAATGGAATGTTTAGTAATTACAATTAGGAATTGTAATTGTACTTATGACACGAGGTTAGGTTGCGTTAGTGGTGGAAGTCTGCCCGGACCCGACCGACATTTCCAGCAGCCACTAATGTTGAACCTAATGTGGATGGTCTAAGTACGTAAATATGAATCGGGCTATGACACGAGGTGAGATGACCTGAACTTCCCCGTAAAGGAAAGCCTAGATTGACTTTGAGAACACGACAAATCAGAACACAAACAGAAGAACATTTCATTACTTATTACAACAATTTCATCAGAATACAAGAATATACAGAGTATGAATAAATATTACATATTTACTAAATATCAGATATTTACAAGTTACAGTGCAGCGGAAAAATAATACAAAACATAACTGGAAAGAATATACAGATACAGAGCTTTCCGAGTATCGTTCCAGCTGTAAACCATGATCCTGTGAATATAAATCTGCAAAACCAAACTACTAGCTCCCCATGTGGAAGATAAGGGCACCCAGAGTTTAGGTTAAAACAATAAACTCCAGGTCAGTCATGTGACTGGTGTGAGAACTAAAACAGTTATTTAAAACTTTACTTCAAAATCAGATATATTAAGGGACCACGCCGTATAACACGGAACGGGGTTCCTCCGAAGAATACCAGTGCATATAACAAAACATCGCAATGCTTTTTGAAAAAATGAAGCTATTATAAGACACAGGTCCTATCACACAATGCAACACAAGACGGGGGATAGAGTTTTCCCTTATAATAGCCAAACATGCTTGGTACGTTAAATCAAATCATTTGATACTATTATAAATGCATAGTGTATAAAACAACTTCAGATATAAATGTATCAATCCTAGACGGCATGGGTACCATATATCGTGTCGCTATACTAGTTCTACAATTAAAACCGCAAATGTCACGTATTGGAAGTTGGATTCCATCTGTGAACCAAGGCAAGGGATCGTCCTTACCGCTCAAGACGCTCTAGCCCATGTCTCAGGACCCAGACTCAGGTGAACCCTTGGATCGTCAGGGCCGGTCCACTCGATGTGGATTAAAATGCCTGAACACTGCGTTTCCCTGCCCTATGGGGCGTCAATGAGCCAAATGACTCCATCGGTCCCAGATCGACTGATATAACCGAGGCGCCTCTATCCATCATCCACATAAGTAAAATGCCAGGGCGTGCAAAACGCTGACACCACTCCTAGCTAGAAGGAAACACATGTCCTCCCTGAAGTCCTCTCCCGTTTCTGGTCCACAATGGGGTGTGAGGCTCGCGAATTAACACTACACAAAGCTACGCTATATTAAAGCCATGCTTTGATCATCAACCACAAGACTCTTCTTTTCAACAGAAGCCTTGATCATTTGCATCTCAGCATGCCACACAGGCAGTTAATGCTATGCAACCGATGTATATCAATCATACAGAATGAAATCCGATGTCAGACACACATCCATTTACAAGTTCGTCCTGGGTCTAAACGAAACCAGAGGCACCTAATTCCTCTCTCATATGTCCAATACAGGGGAGAGGCCCTCGCATATCCGTCGATCTCCAACTACGTCTGGACGATCACCACTTATTGCCTCGTCTTGGATGTACCGCCCAATCAAAACATCAGTAATCATCCAAACGATGTGAAGACCTCCGGTCTTCGACCACCGTCTTCATTATCGACATATCGTCAAATCAGTTATTCAGAATGGTATAAACCCGGTCTTTACGAATAACTCGTGTATATAATAAACAAGTGCTATAAAAACACAACATACGCCTCATTCCAATCCAGAATATTCCTTTATTCAAATATTATTATACTTAAGGAAAGGTTTCCATTAATTTTATCAAAGATAAATTCTTTAAATTTATTCTTTGATCTTTCTTTGGATATCACTTCAATCTATTTAAAGATGCGTTAAAACTCCACTTGGTTTTAATCTCCTCAAAAATCAATATTAACGATTGTTTAACTTGGGAAATCATATCCTGTCTTTAACTGGGTTAAAGAACCAATGTCATTTAAAACATGGTTCACGATAAACCCAAAATCACATTCCATTCCATCAGCCTTTAACCGTAAATTAGCAAGTGAACAATTCCCTAATTATTAACCCCAAAGGCCGAAACCAACATCAGATCAATACCTAGGAAACTATTCAACTTAACTAATCTCCAGTTAGTTTCTGATTTTCTTAACTCCATTGGGTCTAAGAATAGTATTATTAAAGATACCATTCACGACAACCCAAATCACATTCCATTAATTATGGAATCTTCACAGAAAAAAATCAATATATAATCGATATCAATTTCCATATCCGACCAATAATATAAATGGAATAACGGCAACGCCTCTTAAATTCCATATGTATTAACAGTCTTCCTCCACAAAAGTTCACTTTGATTATTGTCAAATCGAATTCCATTCAATTCCAATTTAATATATTAAATTGGAAAACGTTGCCTTGGAAAATTCCCGTTAAATCTAAATAAAAAGATTTATAATTCCCAAATCACATTTCACTGTAAATCGGGTTAAAGAACGAATGCCGTTAAAAACATAGTTCACAATAAACCCAATTCACATTAGCCTCTAACCGTAAATTAGTAAGAGAACAATCCCCTAAGTATTAACCCCGAAGGCCGAAACCAACATCAGATCAATACCCAGGAAACCATTCAACTTAACTAATCTCCAGTCAGTTTCTAATTTTCTTAACTTGATTCGGTTCAAGAATAGTATTATTAAAGATACCACTCATGACGAACCCAAAATCCAATTTGTTATTAAATACAAGGCTCTGAATAGAAAATATATCGACTTATATTCAATCTCAAATTCTGAAACCAACAAATATCCTATTGGAATAATGATATATATCTTCCAAATTCCTCCACAATCTCCGTACAATCACGAAATCCAATATCGAAATATTCTGAGCATAATTTCGATTCAAATCCATTCCAATTCATATATAGGAAATCCTGGTTATTTTTAAAACCATTTCAAGTCCAATTTATTTATTTTTAAAATATTGGATTTATTATTCTAATTTAAAACTAGTTCATTTCGATAAAAATCTATTTTTATCTTTTCAAATATGGAATTTTCAATCCCAATTCTTTCCAAATCATTTCTTATGATTTTACACTAATTATTGATATTTTTAATAATTTTATCAAGGCCAGTACAGTCGATTTCCATAAACGGCCATCGAACTGCACTTACAATGACCTTTTCCAAATTAGATTTGGACATAATTCCAAATCCAACCGTTAGATTTCAAATCTCTAATAATCGTTAGAAAGGTCTTTTTGATACGAGCCCAACGGTTCTGGTTTTAGGAGAATCCGACGGTCGGATCTCCCGCAATGTCCGTTTGAAGTCAATGGTCGAAATTCGCGAACTACCGCAGCGTGGCACGTTTTATTCAGGCCATTATAAATATAATATATATATATATATTATATATTTCGTCGATTTCCATTTAAAACATATTTTATAAATCATTTTAAATTCGTTTTAAAAACGATTTCAACTTCATATTCAATTTCTAATCAAAATTGAATATTCCATATCATAGATATATAAATGATAATATTTTCAAAATATTGGATTTTGAAATCAATTCTTTTTCGATATTCATTATAAAAATGAATAAATTCGATATAAATATCATCCACATCCAAATGGCGTTAATATAATCAACACGGCTTTATATATTTAAATATATTCGTGTCCAACCCAAATCGGACATCAAAATCAGATTTTGATTCTTTTCTGAATATTATTTGAAAATATTCGTTATTTTAAAATATTCATTATTTCTGAAATGGAATCAGACACAGTCAATTACCATTTAATTTGATTAATGTGGATTTCATACACACATGTATACAACAACAATCAAACACAGCCAACCATCATCCAAAGTGCATTCTACACTGTATAAGCATCAAATATAAATATTTAATGCTTACACAGTCTGTCAATCAATCGATCGACATACAACTAATTATTGTGACTAGTGTATGTCATATATCATCCCAATACCCGTGTGGGGTTTCAAACAATCAAACACAGGTTTTATTTGTGCAGTCGGGCGATGTGTAAAATTTATCATCCCAATCAATATCCGTCAAATGAGTGTACATAAACTAATCGTCTGATTTGTTTATAAATATTTATTTATTCATATACATGTTAAAAATTATATTTTTAACTACAAAATATTTTATTCCATTCCACAACACATAATCAATTTTCACAACACAATCAATCAAACAAACAAGTCGTCCATGGTCTATGGACGACGGGTGTCGGGTGCTGCTAAGCACCGTCTGCATCCTAGTATATATTTTAACTAGAAAATAAAATAAAAGTGAGAAGTTCTCACCTTTGGGTTCCACTCCACCATTCTTTCCTTCTGAATGGTATGGATTCCGTTTTGATTTCCGTCGATACCATCGCTATCTTTTCTCGCTGTTCACATTAAAAATCACATTTTTACAATGGCATTTCATATATAAAAATCATATGTTTTTATCGCTTCACTCCAATAAATAAAAATCATATTTTAATTTTTACTTCGTATATTTTTACAACGCTTCTTTCTATATAAAAATTAAATTTTTATATTTCTACTTCTTATATAAACATCAAATTTTTATTTCACTTTATATATAATAAAAATCAATTTTTTATCTTAACGATATCCATATAAAGATAGTGTCTTTATCATAATGAAAGCATTATAAAAATCGTATTTTTATTTATAAAAATCACATTTTTATAATTCTTCCTACAAAATAAAAATTATATTTTTATCGCCATTCTACATATCTAAAAATCGAATCTTTATATTAATACATACGTACCATAAAATTTATATTTCCATATCGTTATTCATATTATAAAAATCATATTTATTATCTCTATAATATAAAAATCATATTTTTATTATCTCTACAATATAAAAAACATATTTTTAACTCATCTTTCATTTTATAAAAATCTATTCTTTTTCATTTTCAAACCCATGTGTGTTTATATTTTTGAAACCATATGTATTTTGCTATATTATAAAGGATAAAACTGATTTCATAATA
Organism: Allium sativum; assembly: GCA_030737875.1. NCBI lineage: Eukaryota > Viridiplantae > Streptophyta > Magnoliopsida > Asparagales > Amaryllidaceae > Allium > Allium sativum. The sequence goes on along the minus strand of CM060920.1, from coordinate 451,668,507 downwards.
AAATAAAATAAAAAGAAATAAAAGAAATGAATAAATAAGATCTTACAGTGTCTCGGAGGAGGAGGGGGTTTAGGGCACGTTGAGATGGTCAGACCGTTGGGGGAGAAGCGCCATTGTCGAGGCGGTGGGCCAGGGCGGTTTCCGGTGAAGTGGCGACCTAGGGTTTAAGGGAACAACTCGATTTGGGGGGGTAGGCTTGAACGGAGAAGGGGAACGAGGAGCGGAGGTCTGGAGCGGTGGTGGTCGGACTTCGGTGGGGCAGCGTGGGCGTGGAGGAGCGCAGCGACGAGGGTGGGGGTAGCGGCGGTCTAAGATTCATCGCGATGGTTTTTTTTCATTTTTTGTGTTCTGAGTCAACTGGAGGGGAGAGAGAGAGTGTGAGGGGCCATATATATATTTTATTATTTTTATTTTCTAAAAAGAAACTTTTTATTTTGACCTCCAAACGAGACCCACCGACTGTTGTCAATAACTAATTACCCCCATTCCAAACGCAATGGAATATGTATCATAAGCTGATTCGATCGTTTCGATCAGTTTCCGTCAAAATCAAAATATAAATCTATATATTGAATTTGAACACACATTTCAAATTTACTGGGGTCACATACGGGCTTTGAAAACTCCAGAAAAAATATTTCTAGCTTCATATTGATGATACGGTCTTAACAAAACTAATTTCGTCAAATTTGGAGACCATTTGAAAAATGGTCATTTTTTGGTAGATCCAAATTGACTAAAACTGTTAAAACACGTTTTACTTCGCCACGCTCACATATTGATTCAGAAAATTATGAATTTTGGAATCTAGCAATAAATTGATATCGTGGATCCAACAAAAGTGGTTTCGTCGAAAACGGAGGTCTTTTACAAAATTTCCACTTTTAAGGGCCAAAATTCTGTAGCGACTATTCTAAATTTTCAACTGGGCATAACTTTTTATTCTTGCTATGAAAATTCAATTTTTCGGATTCGTTGGAAAGATATTCTCAAATAGATTCTAATATTTTTGGTTTCGCTAAAATCCGGTTTATTTTGAATCCTGTACATTCATTTGAAATTTGAAATCGAATTATCAAACTTCCGCGCCATTTTCAATTCCTTTTATAATTAAAAATAAATATTTATATTCTAACTTCGATTCAAATAAATATGTACGTTCTAATTCTATTCAAAATAAATTTCTCGTCATTATTATTTAAAATACATCATTTTAAATGTTCAAAATTCACTAAAATAGCCAAAATAAAAATTTTAAATTGGTTCGGATTTTTCGGGTTATTACACGAGGTTAGTCCCAACTGTGGAATAAGACTGCACGGACCCGACTGGCATATCCAGCATCCACACGTTGTAGGCCTAATGTGGGAGGTCTAGCCCATTATAAACCACAAATGGACATGGTAATAAATTGGACTACTTAACCTAAACTAATCCATAAGGGATTGCATGAATAAGAACAGAAGTTAGGGTTAAGTAAAATTGATTGGATCAGTGGGAGTGTTAAGTAAATCTTGGGTAGTTGGATAATATTACTATATATAGGCCCATAAACTTAACCATTAAATAAACATGCTTGGATCAGTGGGAGGGTTAAGTAAATCTTGGGTAGGTGGGTAGTATTAGTATGTATAGGCCCACCCGATAAGGACACCTAGTGGTATACATAACCGGTGGAAAAAAATAAAGTTATGTAATTAAAGACACCTTTTAAGGTAAACATAACTTGTAGAAATGATAGAGTTACGTATTAAAGACACCTATAGGTAAGCATAACTGTAACACCCCGTAATTCTGTTAGTATTAATATTTACAAATTAAAGAATAACTAATCTCAGACGTGAGAATTGTGGGAAACGGGTTGCGCCATTGTGTTCGTCTCGGAATTCTAGTGGAGAAAGAGTCCGAGTTTGCGGGAAACGAGTACCGGATGAAAAAGTTATGGACGAACGAAGTTTGGTGGCAAAGAAAGAGAAAAAAAATGCACTGGCGCACTTGGGAAGTGCGCCAGTACATATTTACACTGGCGCACCTGCCAAGTGCGCCCAGGCCGAGGCTGGAGCCTGCACAGCTTTCTGGTTTAGGCTGACCCGTGTTGTTGAGTCCATTCTGACTCCTTGCTGAGTCATTAGGGATGACTCATCACCCTATCATAATTAAATGGTTTTGATTAACCCTAAGAACATCCGACGACTTGAATTAATTTATAACTCTATAAAAAGACCCCTATACACAAACCCTAAATCAGAAAATAAACAAAGACCATGGCCGTCATGCTGATATTTTGAGACCTAGAGCAGCCGCCATCAAATTAAAGATAAAGAACAGCAACCAAATCAGAACTATCCAACCCTAACAGCGATTCTTCATCAAAAGAGCGCTAATTCGACTCTCTTTCTTCTATAATTGTGAGTATGATAGTCTTAACAAGATTATTATCATTTTAATTAGGTTAAGTCATGAATGGATTGTGAGTGGATGATGTGAATTGTCATATGCTATCATGTATGTTATTAATCCTATGCTATGTGGTGATGATATACTATATGTTGTAAATCATGCTATGTATGTTGAAAGTTTCTATGCTAAGTTGTGATGAATCATACGTGTTAGATAGCCATCTATGCTAGTTAGTTCATATTAATTAAATCATCATGTTTGGGCTATGTTGGTCTATATGACAAGTTACATATGTTGATTAGAAAAGTTATGAACATATGCCATGACACCTATTATGACATCTAGAATTATGCTATGACATATGTGATATCCTATGCTAGTTCACACCATCATTATGTTGCTTAAAAACCCCATGTGCAAGTTTATGTATAGATTTGGGCTATGATCATATCATGTAAATTGTGACATTTAACAAGTTGACACCTTTTGATCCTTAACATGCGTAGTTTATGCAAGTTTCACCCCTATTATGATTAGATTTATTTTTATTGTCTATATGTTGTGTTAATTTGTCTTTGTGCTATGCGTTAGACTATTCAATTCTAGCCTATATTATGCGTTGAATAAGCGAACGTATAAACGTGGGGTAGGGGTAATATTAAGGATTTAATAATAAGATGTTAGGTGCAATTGATATGATTTTGCATACCATCAGTGGATGACCATAATTGAGTCAATTATGGACATCAATAAAAGTGGACTTAATTAATAATTTTGATAGGGAATTATTAAAACTGGGGTAAAAGATTGAAAGTTGTCAATCAATGCTTAGGACACGAGGTTGGACTCGTTTGTGACGTAAACCTGCCCGGAACCGCCCGACAAAATCCAGTGGTCACAAATGTCAGCCCAATGTGAGAGGTCCTAGGCCTAAACTAAAGCATAACAGTTGTAAAGACACGAGGTTAGACTCTTTTATGGTGTAAGACTGCCCGGACCCGCCCGGCAAATCCAGCTGCCATAAATGCCAGTCTAATGTGAGAGGTCTTTACGAGGTTATGGCCTGAATGAATTAAGAAATACTTAACCAGATAAAACATGTAAAGTGGGACATGGGAGTTAAGTAGGTGCCTTGGGTGGCATGAGGAATCTAGTGGGTGCCCTTAGTGGCATGTGAAATACGATTAGTAAGACTTAACCAAACACACATGTAAATGAACATGACTAAGAGGGTTAAGTGGGATATATTAATGACAAGCTTAGGTGGGTAGCTTGTAGGGGCTCATTTCAACCAGTATCCCAAACGTATCTTTGTGGGCTCGACCCAAGTCGAGGACGGGACACGCATACTGGGCTTGACTATAAGAGGCCAAAACGGGGAGCGGTGGCAACGCAAGTCCAACGGGTTTCATATGCGTGTGTGGACCCGTGCTGGTAGGTAAGACGTTGTTGCATCGTGTAGGTATAAGCCGTGCATTCTCAAGTTGTATCGGGTTGCCACTTTAGGGGAGTGATACACCCCACTATGGGGCCAGCACGGGTATCTACGAGTAGGGAGCCGATCGAAAGTGGGTAGTGGTGTACACCTAGTAGAGATAGGAGCAGACGACACCTATGTAGTCGGCTAGGGGTACGTAAGGCTATTTATATTGTTTCTGTGTGAAGCAAGTGGGATCAACCTTTAGGGTGACTGGTGCGGTGCAGTGAAGTAATGTGCGGTGCAGTGTAGTAATGTGCAGTGCAGTGTAGTAATCATTCGTTAGTAATTAGGTATGCCTTTACCGTTATCTTTAACGTTATCTTAAACGCTATCTTTATCTTCCTAAGAGTTCATAGACATTTACTTGTCTTCCAGCTTATGCCTTAGTCTAGTTATTTTGATAATAGTATTGTTAGAATTATCATACTCGCCAGACTTTATGTTTGACCCCCTCTATTTCTATCCTTTTTCCCCCTCCAGGTCCTCAGGTTGGGCCCAGCTCTAGTGGAGTTTGATTGAATTGCTTCATCTCTCTTTGGAAAGCTTGGACTGTTGAAGTAAAGTCCAGCTTGTTATCTTTTTAATGGCTATTTATGTAATGGGATTATGTATTTTGTTTTTATGAAGATGGATATTGTACTTGGTTATGATCTATGGTTTTCTGATGTAACAAACATGTTTAATTTCCTCTGCAATAAAATGAAGTTTTAGATTTCCAAGTACTATTTATTATCTGTCTTGTTGTAATTTTTCTGTTCTATATTCACTTATAACCTCCATGGAAGTTAATGCATTCCCTTTGTGAGTGACATTAATGGACGTGGGGTGTTACACGTGGTATCAGAGCTTAAGGTTACCAGAACAGATAAAAATACTTTAGAAAAATAGTTATTTTTGGAAGAAATGTTTTCAAAAACATGTTTTAATGAGAAATTTAAAGAGGAAGTTTTTATGAAAAACATAATCCCCAAATAGCCATATATCTTTATCTTTCGAATTCTCCATTTTGAATCTTTCCTTTTTCGTTTAAGCATGGCTGAAGATCTTAACCTACCTGACGGTGTAACGATACCAGGATGGTATAGGAGGCTGTTAGAGGCTAGGGCCGCCGCAGGTCCGGCCAATGTTCCTCCACCCCCAGTTGCACCTGTTCCTCCTCCTTCTCGCGTAGATACTTTTGCAAAGACGTGCACGAAATTCAAAGCTATGGGTGGAGAACCCTTTCAAGGGTCAGAAACGTTTGTGGAAGCTAGAGATTGGCTTAAGGAGGTGGAAGAATTGCTAGAAATCTTTGAAGTGGAAGAAGGGAGGAGAGTTAGATTAGCAGCTTGGTTGATGAAGGGAGAGGCTTCGTTTTGGTGGGAGGTCACTAATGGGGAGCGTCCTGTTGACTCTTGGGCGGATTTTAGACGTAGGTTCGAGGCGAAGTTTCTCTCTAGGGCGGAAGAAAATCTATATATGGAAAGGTTCTTGACATTGAAGCAAGGAAGCTTGTCAGTGAAAGAATATGTCAACAAATTTAATCAACTAGCAAGGTTTGTTTCGGACTTAGTAAACACGCCGGAGAAGAAGGCTCTGAGGTTCGTTAATGGCTTGAATGAACCGTTGCAAGGGTTGGCCATGACCCACATCCCTATGGGGGCCACCTTTGAGAAGCTAGTAGAAATGGCGCTCATGCATGAGGAGAAAAGCGCTAAAGTTGATAAGGCACCCGAGAAGAAAGGGATCAGAAGAAACCACAACAGCAAAACAAGAAGGGTGGTAAAGACAATAACGGCAAGGGAAAGAAGAAATGTTTTAACTGTGGAACCCCAGGCCATCTCAACAAGGACTATCGAAAGAAAAAGAAGACTGGCTGTTTTCATTGTGGCGATGCGGGACATTTAGTGAAGGACTTCCCAAGGAAGGGGCAGAGGGCAGGGTCTACCTCGGGAGGTCAGGTGCAGGCTCTTATAGCACCAGGGCAGGCAAGGGGACAAGTTCAGGCTCTCGCGGTCCCAACGCTGCAAGAACGAGGTAGAACCATTTCTGTTGAAAGCTTAGTTTTTCTGTTTGATCATCCTGTTCGTACCTTATTCGATTCGGGCACATCGCATTCGTCTATCTCTACATCATTAGTTGAAACACTGCACCTAGATACTAGTATTGTTACTGATCCCTTAGTAGTCTCAAATCCTATTGGTGGTTCGGCTCATCTTTCTATGATTTGTCGGGATTTGAGAGTGTTTATCTTGGGCGTTGAATTTGAATGCAACGCCTTTGTCCTTGGTTTCACGGGCTGTAGTTTGATTCTAGGGGTGGATTGGCTAGCCAAGTGGGGTGCCATCCTAGACTGTGAAAGGAGGGTAGTTAGACTATTGATTCGTTGTAGAAAAACCCTCATATTTCTTGCGACCCTAGGGGTTCAGTGATGCTTAGCTGCCTAGAATCTTCTGACGCATCTAACGATGATTAGGAACCTGTTTGTGTGGTCCGTGAGTATGGAGACGTCGTTGATAAAGCGCGGGGTTTACCCATAGGCGTGGAATAAGTTTTCGTATGTGCTTAATAGATTAAGCAAAGCCCGTTATGTAATCAGCGGTAGTTTTGGAGCAAGACTGGAAAGGACGGCCAGAGTCGGTCAAGTGCTCAATTGATTGACCATCTTACTAGTATCATCTCACGTAGGTCGTCTGAATTCGAAGGAGGTATCCCTTGGGTGTTTGTCTGATATTGGTTTAGGCCTTTAGGGCTTGCACTTGGGGGATGTCGAATTCAACTAGGATGGTCTGCATGAGAGATGGATAGTTGTGACGATTTTACATGGGATAATATCTTGGTTTTCTCTAGAAGCAGAGAAGAGCATGCCCTATGTCTTAGGGAAAGCTTAGGGACCCTACAAGTGCACTAGCTTAAAGCTAAGTTCTCCAAGATACCATTTTTGGAGGAAGGAAGTGAGGAATTTAGGGCAGGTGGTCTCAAGGGAAGGGAGATATGTTAAGGTGGATGGAGTTCTTAGCATCCTACGACTTCGAGATAGCATATACCCCAGGCAAGGGTAACGTGGTGGCGGATGCCTTAAGTAGAAAAAGGTTATCCTTAAGTCCTTTGTTTGTGGAGCGGCGAAGCTTAGAATTTATTTCGATGTTTGACTTTAGACCTTCCATTGACTTCGTACCCGATTTGCTAGCATCCTTGGAGGTCAGACCTACGCTTTTGGGACGGATTGGCAAGGCACAGCGAGACGACCCGCAGTTGGTTGAGTTAGTAGAAAAGCTCAAAGGAGGGAAGTCATCAAGCCATCTCCGTAGGTATACCCTAGATGATAAGGGTTGGTTACGTAGGGACGGTAGACTTTGTGTACCAAAAGACGATGACCTAAGGAAGACTATTCTTGACGAAGCACATCGTTCGAAGATGACCATTCATCCCGGCGGGGACAAGATGTACAAAGACCTAAAGCGAGTTTTCTTTTGGGCCGGTATGAAGAGGGACGTAGCCGAGTATGTCGCTAGATGCTTGGTGTGCCAACAAGTAAAAGCGGAGCAAAAGAAACCCGGTGGGTTACTCCACCCATTAGAGGTTCCACTATGGAAGTGGGAAAGCGTCTCGATGGACTTTATTGACGGATTACCGAGATCGAGAAAGGGTAATACAGGGATTTGGGTTATAGTAGATAGACTTACTAAGAGCGCCCATTTCATTCCCGTGAAGAGTAAGAGGACTGCTCCATGGTTAGCTTCTGTATACGTCCGAGAAATAGTTCGTTTGCACGGTGTTCCTTCTAGCATAGTGAGCGACCGCGATCCTATTTTCACTAGCGAATTTTGGAGAAGCTTACAAGAGGCGGTATGGACTCAGTTATGTTTGAGCACCGCATATCATCCTCAGACGAACGGCCAGACCGAGAGGGTGAATCGCATTCTAGAGGATCTTTTGAGGCTATGTATCCTAGACTTTGGGGGTACATGGGAAGAGCATCTTCCACTGGTGGAGTTCGCATATAATAACAGCTTTCAGTCTAGCATTGGTATGGCACCATTCGAAGCTCTTTATGGACGGTCGTGTCGTTCGCCTACATGTTGGTGGGAATCTACCGATAAGATCTTACTTGGGCCCGATATGATTAGAGAGACTTCGGAGAAGATCGACCTGATTCGGAGGAGGATGAAAGCAGCGCAAGATAGGCAGAAATCATATGCGAATAAGAGAAGGACGGATCTTGAATTTGAGGTTGGGGACATGGTCTTTGTCAAAGTGTCTCCATTACGAAACGTTGTTCGCTTTGGGTCCATTGGGAAATCAGCACCAAGGTTCGTAGGACCGTTTCCTATTAAGGAGAAGATTGGGCAAATGGCGTATAGAGTGGAGTTGCCCGAGAGACTTAGTGGTGTACACGACGTATTCCATGTATCACATTTGAGGAAGTGCTTGCACGAGACCGCGGAAGTGGTAGAGCCGAACTTGCTTAAAGAGGTGGAGATAGAGCGTGAAGCGACGATTCGACGAGCTCCTACGCGCATTCTTGGGTCAGAGATTAAGAAGCTGAGAAATCGAGAGGTCAGACTGGTCAAAGTACAATGGGGAGATGATGAGAGCAACGCTACTTGGGAGATAAAAGAGAAGATGCGTTCACGATACCCTTTCCTTTTCGAGGGTATGTCCTTTAATTTCTCCTTTATCGCTTATCTTACCTTTTGGAGTATCCTCTCGTTAGTATTCTTGACCTTTAGATAGGATAATCCTATGGTTGAAACATGTGTTTGAGACATGTTATGTATGATGGATGCAAAGTGGATGCAAGTGTTTGCTAGTGGTTGCTCGTGGACGCATATACACACACTGTTAGGCACTAGATCGGCTTAGTCACTTCATACTGCATATTGCATATAAATGGTTGTATTTAGTAAAATGGATGTATAATGAGTGTGCTATCATATGGATACCGCATTTTGGTGAATGGTTGTGCACGCATGTAGAAATAATATGTAGCATTAGGGAACTTTTGCATACATAATGGACGCATGGCACTATCATGGTTTGCATTAAGGAGGTCAACTGGATCAGTGGACCGCCTGATTTTGCATTAGATATGGACATATACACACACTGTGCATTTAAACATGAAAGCATTAGAAGTCTATAAGGACAATGGATGCCTGTGTTTGATGGTTGAGTAGATGGTTGTTTGGATGTTAGGATATACATTCTTCTTAACTTGAAGATTTCGGGGACGAAATCCTTTAAGGAGGGGAGAATGTAACACCCCGTAATTCTGTTAGTATTAATATTTACAAATTAAAGAATAACTAATCTCAGACGTGAGAATTGTAGGAAACGGGTTGCGCCATTGTGTTCGTCTTGGAATTCTAGTGGAGATAGAGTCCGAGTTTGCGTGAAACGAGTACCGGATGAAAAAGTTATGGACGAACGAAGTTTGGTGGCAAAGAAAGAGAAAAAAATGCACTGGCGCACTTGGGAAGTGCGCCAGTACATATTTACACTGGCGCACCTGCCAAGTGCGCCCAGGCCGAGGCTGGAGCCTGCACAACTTTCTGGTTCAGGCCGACCCGTGTTGTTGAGTCCATTCTGACTCCTTGCTGAGTCATTAGGGCTGACTCATCACCCTATCATAATTAAATGGTTTTGATTAACCCTAAGAACATCCGACGGCTTGAATTAATTTATAACTCTATAAAAAGACCCCTATACACAAACCCTAAATCAGAAAATAAACAAAGACCATGGCCGTCATGCTGATATTTTGAGACCTAGAGCAGCCGCCATCAAATTAAAGATAAAGAACAGCAACCAAATCAGAACTACCCAACCCTAACAGCGATTCTTCATCAAAAGAGCGCTAATTCGACTCTCTTTCTTCTATAATTGTGAGTATGATAGTCTTAACAAGATTATTATCATTTTAATTAGGTTAAGTCATGAATGGATTGTGAGTAGATGATGTGAATTGTCATATGCTATCATGTATGTTATTAATCCTATGCTATGTGGTGATGATATACTATATGTTGTAAATCATGCTATGTATGTTGAAAGTTTCTATGCTAAGTTGTGATGAATCATACATGTTAGAAAGCCATCTATGCTAGTTAGTTCATATTAATTAAATCATCATGTTTGGGCTATGTTGATCTTTATGACAAGTTACATATGTTGATTAGAAAAGTTATGAACATATGCCATGACACCTATTATGACATCTAGAACTATGCTATGACATATGTGATATCCTATGCTAGTTCACACCATCATTATGTTGCTTAAAAACCCCATATGCAAGTTTAAGTATAGATTTGGGCTATGATCATATCATGTAAATTGTGACATTTAACAAGTTGACACCTTTTGATCCTTAACATGCGTAGTTTATGCAAGTTTCACCCCTATTATGATTAGATTTATTTTTATTGTCTATATGTTGTGGTAATTTGTCTTTGTGCTATGCGTTAGACTATTCAAGTCTAGCCTATATTATGCGTTGAATAAGCGAACGTATAAACGTGGGGGTAGGGGTAATATTAAGGATTTAATAATAAGATGTTGGGTGCAATTGATATGATTTTGCATACCACGAGTGGATGACCATAATTGAGTCAATTATGGACATCAATAAAAGTGGACTTAATTAATAATTTTGATAGGGAATTATTAAAACTGGGGTAAAAGATTGAAAGTTGTCAATCAATGCTTAGGACACAAGGTTGGACTCGTTTGTGACGTAAACCTGCCCGGAACCGCCCGGCAAATCCAGTGGTCACAAATGTCAGCCCAATGTGAGAGGTCCTAGGCCTAAACTAAAGCATAACAGTTGTAAAGACACGAGGTTAGACTCTTTTATGGTGTAAGACTGCCCGGACCCGCCCGGCAAATCCAACTGCCATAAATGCCAGTCTAATGTGAGAGGTCTTTACGAGGTTATGGCTTGAATGAATTAAGAAATACTTAACCAGATAAAACATGTAAAGTGGGACATGGGGGTTAAGTAGGTGCCTTGGGTGGCATGAGGAATCTAGTGGGTGCCCTTAGTGGCATGTGAAATACGATTAGTAAGACTTAACCAAACACACATGTAAATGAACATGACTAAGAGGGTTAAGTGGGATATATCAATGACAAGCTTAGGTGGGTAGCTTATGGGGGCCCATTTCAACCAGTATCCCAAACGTATCTTTGTGGGCTCGACCCAAGTCGAGGACGGGACATGCATACTGGGCTTGACTATAAGAGGCCAAAACGGGGAGCGGTGGCAACGCAAGTCCAACGGGTTTCATATGCGTGTGTGGACCCGGGCTGGTAGGTAAGACGTTGTTGCATCGTGTAGGTATAACCCGTGCATTCTCAAGTTGTATCGGGTTGCCACTTTAGGGGAGTGATACACCCCACTGTGGGGCCAGCACGGGTATCTACGAGTAGAGAGCCGATCGAAAGTGGGTAGTGGGGTACACCTAGTGGAGATAGGGGCAGACGACACCTATTGAGTCAGCTAGGGGTACGTAAGGCTATTTATATTGTTTCTGTGTGAAGCAAGTGGGATCAACCTTTAGGGTGACTAGTGCGGTGCAGTGAAGTAATGTGCGGTGCAGTGTAGTAATGTGCGGTGCAGTGTAGTAATTATTCGTTAGTAATTAGGTATGCCTTTACCGTTATCTTTAATGTTATCTTAAACGTTATCTTTATCTTCCTAAGAGTTCATAGACATTTACTTGTCTTCCAGCTTATGCCTTAGTCTAGTTATTTTGATAATAGTATTGTTAGAATTATCATACTCGCCAGACTTTATGTCTGACCCCCTCTATTTCTATCCTTTTTCCCCCTCCAGGTCCTCAGGTTGGGCCCAGCTCTAATGGAGTTTGATTGAATTGCTTCATCTCTCTTTGGAAAGCTTGGACCGTTGAAGTAAAGTCCGGCTTGTTATCTTTTTAATGGCTATTTATGTAATGGGATTATGTATTTTGTTTTTATGAAGATGGATATTGTACTTGGTTATGATATATGGTTTTATGATGTAACAAACATGTTTAATTTCCGCTGCAATAAAATGAAGTTTTAGATTTCCAAGTACTATTTATTATTTGTCTTGTTGTAATTTTTCTGTTCTATATTCACTTATAACCTCCATGGAAGTTAATGCATTCCCTCTGTGAGTGACATTAATGGACGTGGGGTGTTACAATAACCAGTTGGAAGATTGGGGGTTATGTATTAAAGACACCTGTAGGTAAGCATAACCAGTAGAAAGATTGGAGTTATGTAATTAAAGACACCCTTTAGGGTAAGCAAAACTGGTAGAAATAAATAAGGCTATGTAATTAAAGACACCTAGTGGTATACATAGTCAGTGAAAACCTAGTGGGGGATACAAGACAAGGGGAGAGCTTGTATCATATTGAGTGGGACCCATTTCAGTCATAACCCAGAGTACGTATCAAACAAAGTACTCCGTACTAGGTGGAGAAGGGGCATGCTTACTGACTGGTTGTAAGAGATCAAAACGTGGAGGACGGTGTGGGCGGCGCAAACCGACCAGGTCATGTGCGTGCATGAGCTGCACAGAAGGGGATAGGACGACCGTGACACCTGTAGATATGGTTGTGCACATTATTACGATGAGGGGTTGCCACTTTAGGAAGTGATACCTCCTACTGTGGGGCCAACACAAGGTATATACGAGGGTTAGGGAACCGATCAATCAGGGTAATAGTTAGGATACATTAGGACGTATACCTAAGTCTACCACCTTGTAGTTGAAGGGATCATCTCTTTCTGGATATACTAGTAACAGTGCAGAGTAATCATTAGAAGAATATACACCTTATCTTGTCTACCTTGTCACACCTGCCATTTATGTAGTGATCTCTCTTATCCACTTTATATGCCTATCATGTTACTTTTATTTATTTACTAGCTAAAAGTAACTAGACTCGCTAGACTTTATGTCTGCCCCTTTTTGTTTTTCCTTCTTTCTTCCATTTCCCCCTAGGTTCTCAGGGAGGAAACACTCAGGCTTGACCGTGATTCTGCTTATTTTATTGGGGAGCTACTGATATGTATGGCTCAAGCTCCTATCCTTATTGCTATGGCTATATTTTGTTCTTGAGGAATTTTATTTCTTTTATGTACTCTAATATTTCTGAAGTACAAGACAATGGTTTTTATGTTGTAATGGACTTTTATATTTCAAACAAATGATGTTTTGGACCACGATATCTTATGATTAATAAAGTTGTTTTATTCCGTTGCAAAATTTTATATCTATCTTGTAATATTCCTTGTATGTTTACCTAAAACGCTTCACAAAACTTAATGCATTCCCTTAGTGAGTGACATTAACGGACGTGGGGTGTCACACTTGGTATCAGAGCTGAAGGTTACCAGATTAGATAAAAGTTTTTGAAAGTTATTTTCAAATTGATTTTTAGAAGAAAATATTTTCAAAAAGAAAAGTCTGTTTTGAAAAACATTCCCCAAAAAGCCATATGTAATACCCTTGGGTCCTTTATCTAAATCTCTTCCTTTTTCTTTTTAGCATGTCTAGAGAACCAAATATTCCCGAGGGCGTTCAAGTACCGGATTGGTTCCATAGGTATCTTAAGGTTACGACACCAACCGGGAGCCAAGGAGACATCCCTCCCCTAGCAGCAGCCGTTGTTCCTCCACAATCGCAAGTAGGTGATCTTTCTAAGAAGAAATGTAATGGTTGTAGACGTAAGGGTCAGTTGCCCAAAGATTGCAAAACTCGAGAAAAGAGGAAGTGTCATAGTTGTGGGCGCACGGGCCATTTGGTAAAAGATTGCCGGAAAAGGAAGAATGCTTGCTTCAACTGTGGTGAGGTCGGATACTATACGAGGGAATGACCGAAGAAACATGGACAGGACCAAAGGGCAGGATCTTCTGAAGGGAAGGTGTATGTTCTCATGGTCAGTGTACCAGATAGAGGTAGTAAAGTTTCCGTTGAATTTTTAATTTCCCCTTCTCAATTTATCCAAATAGAACTCTTCTCGATTCTGGTGCTTCGCACTCGTTTATATCAAGTTCTATAGTTTAATCTCTGCACTAAATTACTAGTATTGTAGTGAATCCCGTAGTTGTTTCAAACCCCATTGGTGGTTTGACTCATTTATCTATGATTTGTCGGGGCTTGAGAATATATGTGTTAGGCGTCGAGTTTAAGTGCGATGCACATCTTGTTTCATGGGCTATGGTTTGATTTTAGGGATATATTGGTTAGTCATGTATGGTGCCATTCTAGATTGTAAGAGGAGGGTCGTTAGACTGATGACTTGCCAAGGGAGGACCCTTGAGATTTCTTTTCACTCCAAGGGGTCTGTTAGGTTGAGTTTCCTAGAGTCACTTGACGCATTTATCGATGATCTAAAATCTGTTCCAGTAGTCCGTGAGTATCCTAATGCCTTTAATGAGGTTTGGGGTTTATCCCCAAGGCACGAGATCAATTTCCGCATATATTTGGTGGACAATGCAAAGCCAGTTGCATTGCCCGTGCACCATATGGGTTCAAGAGAAAGAAGGGAGCTCAGTAAACAAATAGGGAGCTATTTGAGAAAGGATTTTCTTTTGGGATAGGATGAAGAAAGATGTAGTAGAGTTTGTTTCTTAATGTCTGTTTTTCCAGCAACTTAAAGTTGGGTAAAGGAAGCCTGGTGGCTTACTGCATCCGTCAGAGGGCCCACATTGGAAGTGGGAGAACGTTTCCATGGATTTCGTAGATGGTTTGCCTAGATCAACGATGGGCAACACCAGCATTTGGGTGGTAGTAGATAGACTTACTAAGAGCACCCATTTTATTTCCAGTTAAGGGTAAGAGGATGGCACCATGGTTGGAAGCAATTTATGTCCGAGAGATAGTTCGTCTTCATAGAGTACCTTCCAGCATCGTAAGCGATCGTGACCCCATCTCCACCAGTGAATTTTTGAGGAGCTTGCAAGAAGCATTAGGTACATAGTTGTGTTTAAGCACCACTTGTCATCCCTAGACCGAGGGACAGACCGAGAGGGTGAATGGAATTCTTGAAGATCTTTTAAGCCTGGGTATCCTAGACTTCGAAGGGACTTGGGAAGATCATCTTCCCTTAGTAGAGTTTGCCTATAACAATAGTTATCAAGCTAGCATTGGCATGGAACCCTTCAAAGCATTATATGGATGACCCTGTAAACCACCGACTCGTTGGTGGGGATCTACATAAAGACTTTTACTTGGATCGGGGGTTTAGAAGCTATGCAAATGAGAAGTCAAGTTGGTAAAGGTACAGTGGGGAGACAACCAAGAAGATGCAACTTGGGAGACCAAAGAAAAGATTTTTTTCGCTTCGTACCCATTTATTTTCAAGGGAATGTTCTTAACTTCTCTTCCAAAAGCTTTTATCCACACTTGTTTTTATCATTTGAGTATATCCTATCCATAGTATTTTCGACCTTTAGATAGGAATCCTATGGATGTAAAAATGTGTTTGAAACATGTAATGTTTGATGGATGCAAGTAGATGCAAGTGTTTGCTAGTGCTTTCCTGTGGATGCATATACACACACATTAGGCACTAGATTGGCTCAATCACTCTCGTACAACATATGGATGTGTGTGCATTTTCTTTTCTTTCATGGATGGAAATGGATGTACTAGCATATGGATGTTGCATTTGGACGAATGAATGTTCACACATATAGAACTTACATGTTATAATAGGATTATTTGCATACATATTGGATTCATGGCACTAACATACATTGCATTAAGGAGGTCAAATGAATCAGTAGACCGCCTAATCTTCGCATTAGTATTGGGACATATACACACACCTTTACATATACTTATATAAGCGTTAGAAATCTTTAAGGGAAATGGATTCCAGTGTTTGGTGGATGAGTAGATGGATGATGGATGGCAGGATACATTCTTTTCAACTTGAACATTTCGGGGACGAAATCCTTTTAGTAGGGGAGAATGTAACACCCCGAAATTTTAACAACATTAAAGTGGATAAATTAAAGAGTAATTAATTTAATATTCAGAATTAAGGGAAACGGACTATGCCATTGCGTCCATCTCGAAATTCTGGTCAATATAGACACCTGGTTTGCGTAAAATGGATAACGTATGAAGAAGTTATGAACGATAGAAGTTTGGCAGAAAAAGCAGAAACTCCCGGCGCACTTGACAAGTGCGCCCATGTATTTTTACACTTGCGCACCTTGGAAGTGTGCCCATGTATGTTTTTGGGCATCCGGACCCAATTGGGTGTCGGCCCGTGGCCCGATTCACTCTAGGGCCGAGGTGGCATCCGAATTCTGTAATCTCGCAGCTATAAATATACCTCAATTCCTTTGTTTTCTTCACAAAGAAACAATGGTGGCTAAACTCTTCCGGAGTCTGAACTGAACTAGGGTCTCTCATCGTCTTCTATCAACTAAAGCAAATCAAATTCTGAGACTCAAGCATAGACTCAGCACCAACTTCTTTTCTATCACCTTAGCAGTCAAATCATAGTGAGTTGTAGTTGCTTTTAGGTTTAGATAAATAAAAGTAAATTATGAAAGAATGTGATTTGGACATGTGTAAACCATGGATCTATGCTATTATCATATCTTATGCTATGTGATGATAGATCTATTTCTCTAGATCCAATTCAATTGTGATTATTCTACTATATTATTATTGTGGATCTAGGTTTGTAACTATATTGTGGTTAATATAAATCTGTTAATTTGGACATTTATAGCATTGGATATATCTAATCATTTATGTAAATCATGAACATAAGTCACCTTGGATTTGGTTAGGATTGGATCTAAATCTTTGTCTTAATTATAACTTCTATGACATGCTATGATGTGGATTTGTGTAAATCTATTTCTAAACTAGTAAATCTAATTTTATATGGACACCGAAACTGTTAGTCAAATCTAGATTATCACCTTGTGTTATCATGTTAGATCTATTTTACGTGATCTAATTTATCACCCTGCGTTATCATGTTCGATCTATTTTATGTGATCTAATTTATCACCTTGCGTTATCATGTTAGATCTATTTTATGTGATCTAATTTATCACCTTGCGTTATCATGTTAGATCTATTTTAACCTCTAGACCTGAATTATGTGATCTAATTTATCACCTTGTGTTATCATGTTAGATCTAAACCGATTGGACATCTAAATTGCTAATTTATATCTTACTATGCTTGTTGTGACATCATAGTTATGTTAGAATCAATTGACTGCCAACCGTTCATCGGTTTTATGTCCACCTTGTTATGATGACAATTTCGTGTCCATGCCAGTATGTATGCCCACCTTATTATCATGCTATTTTATGTTTATGCCAAGATGATCATTTTAGTTATTTTCCCTATTATCGTTTATGACTAGGCTATTGTCTAGCCTAGGCATGTTGCCAATTTTATGTGGGCGCTAGTTAAAGAACAGGGAAAAAGGTTTAAAAATGGCATGATTTGAATATGAACAGTTTTGGACATGTAATTCAAATTATTGGGTAAAATAGGTATTGACACCTATAAAAGGAATTAATTGGTTAACTAATTAAAAATGGAATGTTTAGTAATTACAATTAGAAATTATAATTGTACTTATGACATGAGGTTAGGTTGCACTAGTGGTGGAATCTGCCTGGACCCGACCGGCATATCCAGCAGCCACTAATATTGAACCTAATGTGGGAGGTCTAAGTACGTAAATACGGATCGGGCTAAGACACGAGGTTAGGCCCAACTGTGGAATAAGTCTGTCCGGACCCAACCGGCATATCCAACATCCACACGTTGTATGCCTAATGTGGGAGGTCTAGCCCATTATAAACCATAAATGGACATGGTAATAAATTGGACTACTTAACCTAAACTAATCCATAAGGGATTGTATGAATAAGAACTGAAGTTAGGGTTAAGTAAAATTGATTGGATCAGCGGGAGGGTTAAGTAAATTTTGGGTAGGTGGGTAATATTAGTATATATAGGACCACAAACTTAACCATTAGATAAACATGCTTGGATCAATAGGAGGGTTAAGTAAATCTTGGGTAAGTGGGTAGTATTAGTATGTATAGGCCCACCCGATGAGGACACCTAGTGATATACATAATCGATGGAAAAAAATAAAGTTATGTAATTAAAGACACCTTTTAGGGTAAACATAACTTGTAGAAATGATAGGGTTATGTATTAAAGACACCTATAGGTAAGCATAACCGGTTGGAAGATTGGGGGTTATGTATTAAAGACGCCTGTAGGTAAACATAACCGGTAGAAAGATTGGAGTTAGGTAATTAAAGACACCCTTTAGGGTAAGCATAACTGGTAGAAATAAATAAGGCTATTTAATTAAAGACACCTAGTGGTGTACATAGTCAGTGAAAGCCTAGTGAGGGATACAAGAAAAGGGGAGAGCTTGTATCATACTGTGTGGGACCCATTTTAATCAGTAACCCGGAGTAGGTATCAAACAAAGTACTCCGTACTAGGCGGAGAAGGGGGAACGCTTACTGACTGATTGTAAAAGATCAAAACGTGGAGGATGGTGTGGGTGGCGCAAACCGACCGGCCCATATGTGTGCATGAACCGGGCGGAAGGGGATAAGACGACCGTGACACCTGTAGATATGGTTGTGCACATTATTATGACGAGGGGTTGCCACTTTAGGAAGTGATACCTTCTACTGTGGGGCCGACACAGGGTATCTACGAGGGTTAGGGAGCTGATCGATCAGGGTAGTAATTAGGATACATTAGGACGTATATCTAAGTTTACCACCTTATAGTTGAAGGGATCATCTCTTCTGGATATGCTAGTAACAGTGCAGAGTAATCATTAGAAGCATATACATCTTATCCTATCTACCTTGTCACATATGCCATTTATGTAGTGATCTCTCTTATCCACTTTATATGCCTATCATGTTACTTTTACTTATTTACTGGCTAAAAGTAACTAGACTAGCCAGACTTTATATATGACCCTTTTTGTTTCTCCTTCTTTCTTCCGTCCCCCCCCCCCCCCCCCCCCAGGTTCTCTGGGAGGAAACACTTAGACTTGACCGTGATTCTGCTTATTTTGTTGGTGCTGCTGATATGTTTGGCTCGAGATCCTATCCTTGTTGCTATGGCTATATTTTGTTCTTGGGGAATCTTATTCCTTTTATGTACCCTGATATTTTTGAAGTATAAGACAGTGGTTTTTATGTTGTAATGGCCTTTTATTTTCCAGACAAATGATGTTTTGGACCACGATATCTTATGATTAATAAAGTTGTTTTATTCCGCTGCAAAATTTTATATCTATCTTGTAACATTCCATGTTTTTTTTACCTAAAATGCTTCACGAAACTTAATGCATTCCCTTAGTGAGTGACATTAACGGACGTGGAGTGTCACAAAATAAGCGACTTCAAACGAGACATAGAAACGATACTCTAGGATGGCCCTTAGATATAGGCACGGAGAGGCGATCCATCAAAGGCAAGGACTGTAAGCGTTCATCAAGGGTATATTGCCTTGACTGCTTTAGGGAGTCTAAAGGTCAATGGATGGCTAGTAAATCGTGTATTCCACATTCAATGGCATCTAGCAGTGGAAAAATCCATAAGGACAGTGGTCGTATAAATATAGGTTATCGTCGATCAGTACCAAGAACGGGGAAGGACATGGGTTAGACCTCTATGAGCCAAGTGATCCTTCACTATCGTGCACCTGGAAGGGATTATGCAACACCACATGATTTATTTATATTGTTTATTTAGGGCAAGGCTATTAACCCTAAAAGATGCCCTCTACCTTGAATGGGTGGTTGTGTGGAGCCTAACCACGATAGAAGAGACAGATCGTAGTATATAGTAAATCTCCAATTGAGTTCTGCATAGGGTAGGCGCAAGGCCCTCTATGAGCTGAATTCAGAAGTATAGGAAGAACGTTTACGTTCATGTCGACAATGTAGGCATGGTAAGGCAGTCCATTGTTAAAATTTGCAATGTAGGCAGAGGGAGGAGACCCATCATGGATGCACTCTACATGTTTAAATAGTTGACGACGAAGGCCATTGTATGTGGTCCACTACAGATATAGTTCAACACTCTCGTAGCGAAATGGTGGAATTTTAGCGAGGATTAAGATATGAATGATACTATGGGTATTATTTAGGAGTGAGGTAATCCAAGGGTATAAAACTACATTTATTTGTGAGTATTTCTTACTAGGTTAAATATACTAGGGAGTAGTTGGTTACGCACAGAGTTGAGAGTTTGGAAAATTTAATAAACCTAATAAAACAAAGATAGTAATAGAACAATTTATGTAGTATTGTGTTTGAAAGTATATAACCAACCAATCACTGGAATATTAGTTTCGACCCCTTCCTCAAAACAACCCGCAAGTTAGATAGAAGGCAAAAACTGTTCATTTTGGAGATACTTGATCTTGAAAGTTACAGTATCTAGGTGATTATTTACCTATGATTATAATTTAGATTACTTCTCTTATGTGTTATCTAGGTGATTATTTGTAGGATACCAAAGATGCTACTCATGATTTAGTGGACTTGGGTTATAACTTTTCATGAAAAATCCGGGACTGTTGGGGCATATGTTGTCATTTTTGGTATCAGATCTTAGGTTTAGTAGGTCCTATAAAAATAAAGAGTGAACATATTTGTATTTTTAAAATATAAATATGTTATATACCAAGATCGTAGAAAGCCCACTAATAGAGGAATAACGTATTGAAAGTTTTTTTAGAATGGATTTGTGCATAAAGGTGGGATTAAGAGATTCCAAGTGGTAGGCCCTTGAGTGACAGTTAAGATATAGTGTACATAAGACTAGTTATAAAGTTGGATGTTTGTATGTTAAGCAGCAGTAATATAGAAATTCCAAATGAATAGTGGGAAAGACGACTGTGCTTCAGTGGAGAGGAATGAATTTGGTGTGTGTGTGTGCATATATATATATATTAATTTTCAAATATATATTTTATAGATAGTCCCAAGAGAGAAAGATTTTAGTATAGAAAATATTAGCAGTCTTGGGAGAGAATTTTCAAAGAGAATAGCTGGATTTGGAAAACAAACTTTTAGGGTGAAAAAAGAGTCAAGTAAGAGAGAAAAAATTAAGATCCCACTTTGAGTTTGACCCATAAATGGATTTTTTAAAAAAGAAAGAAATTAGATTATTGAATTTCAGATTTAAAATCCATGATTTCAAAGTATTTGAAATCCAAATCCAGTCCTATTATCCACATCATTTCCTTTGTAATCCTTAAAGGTGAGTGGGCGAAGTTATTGTCTTTTATCATAATAACATATGATATCTTTTGGATTTCATTTAGTTTATCTAATAAAGATCGTTGCCTTACAAATTGATTATAGAAAGTGGTTCATTTGATGTTATTCGGACAAAAATCTAAATGTAAAGTTATTTGTACTTACTGCAAAAGTATTAAAATGGAGATAAAATGAATCTATGAGTAAATCTGGGCTGAAATACAAAATAAAGGTAAGCTTTAATAAGAAACCGCAGAGATAAATTACGTTAATTATGTTGAAATTATTGAGTGAACCAAAATAAATTTACCTATAATTTAAATCAGCAAACTTCTAATATTTTAACTAGCTGGGAATAATAGATTTTTGTATTAAAGTTTTAGAGGAATGTGATGAACGTAATTTCAAGGATATAAATAAAATATAGAAAAAAATAGGATAATTACAAGATAGAGGTGGTTACTGTATTTTGTACTACATATTGAAGGGAAAAGAAAAGATATTTTGTAACTATGAATCATTGTGCAAAAGCTTATTTTTATAGCTAACATGGAAATAGATTACAGTAAAACCTTTGTTTCTTACTCACTAAAACATGACTAGCCCTAGAATAAGAATATTAAGAGAAGCGAAAAACTTAACAATTAAGATAAGATAAAAAAAGAAAGGTGGTAATCAAGTTTAATACTTGGAAAACTAGAAAAAACACTTAGTTAGAACAATAAATGATATAAAGATAGATAAAAAGAAGAGAAAGAAATTGAGTCTACATTAAGATAGGTAACTAAAGAAAGAAAAGAAAATAGAGTATCATGTTGAGTATAGGATTAAGTAGGCACTTTAATGATATATACAAGACGGTGACAATCTTTATGACAGACAGAGGCCTAATAGTTGACAGAGACCATATTTAAGATAGATAAAGGCATAAGAAAAAGGTAATAATAGAACAAAGTAAGTATAATAGAAAGATAAAATAAATGCATAAAGAAAAGATCTAGACATATGGTCTAATAAAGAATGAGATTACGATGGTAACCTCATAAGAAGCGTTTAAGACCAATCTACAGGAATCAAAATGTAGGCAGTCACACGTGAACCATCGCAAATCCTCTAGAATAGTGGGAAGCATCCTAATGGATTTGTGAATAACACCAGAGCACAAAATAATCAACCACAACAGAGTGGCCCGCCCTAACGGAATCATTCAGCAAATACTAACATTGGAAATAAGTGACTTCATACGAGATGAACAGATATTGAGAAGCCTATCCTAACGGGTTTGTAGACAGTACCGGAGAAGGAAATAATTGACCATAAAAGGGTGGTCTGTCCTAACAAGACCATTCAGCAAATACCGACGTAGGAAATAAGTGAATCTAAATGAGACGTAGAAAGGATACCTCAGGATGACCCTCAAATGAAGTTATAGAGAGGTGGTCCATCAGAGGGATGGTCTATAAGCGTTCCAAAGGGGTATTGCCTTGATTGCTTTAGGCAGTTTAATGGGTGGACAGGTAATCATACGATCTAAAGTCAACAACGCTTAGTAGTTGGAAAATCCAAAAGGATAGTAGTTGCATGCATAAATTTCATCATCGATCAGTAGCGAGAATAGGGAAGGACTTGGATTAGACCTTTATAGGTAAGGCGATTCTTCGCTATCGGGACACGTGGATGGGTGCTATGCAACACCACATGCCTGATTTAGATTGTTTATTTAGGGAAAGACTATTAACCCATTAGAGACACCCCCAACTAGAAATGGATGGCTGCGCGGAGCCTAGCAATGTTAAAAGTGACATGCCATTGTTTACAACAAATCCCTGATTGAGTTCGATACATAGTAGGAGTCAAGGCCCTCTGTGAGAAGAATTCAGAAGTATAGATAGAATGATCATGTGCATTTCTACAATGTAGGCACAGAGAGGAAGTCCATTGCGGATATTCTGTAATGTAAGCATAGAAAGGCAGACCACTATGGATGTAGTTTGCATGTTTTCGTAGCGAACAACGATTTGTAGTGTAGATCTGTCCAATTCATTTCGCAATATCTCAGAGTATGGCCTAATTTGTTTTAATTCATTTCTATTTCTACTTTTATTCCAATTTTCAGGTTTTGTTTTATGACTTGTAACATTTTATTAAATTTATATTGAACAATACCCATAAAAATTTTGTTCAAGCTATTTTTAACAATATCTATATAATTGTTCTTATAAACCCAGCAATTGACAAACCTAAAAGAAGAACTTTTCTATCACAAGCTACTTTGAGAAAACATAATTTGAATAGAACTATTATTACTGTCAGCCTAAGGCAATGTGTAACATCAGAAATCAGAAAAAGTATTTATAAAAAACTAACTTAATAATATAGTATCCAATTTGCAATGTATATTTCTAAATTTCCTAGATTTCTATGTTTATTTATTTCAAAAAAACTTTTGATTTAGCTAAATATATTTTTGGAGTAGAATTATTTGTCTTGTCTATTATTTGAAAGGAATTAAGTTTCCACCATTTTTTCAAAAGCATGCACTATGGTGTTAAAATCAACTAATAATATCCAAAGAAATCTAATATTTTTTCTTAATTGTTCAATATGATCTCAGAATAACATTCTTTCGCTTTCACTATTAAATGCATAAACAAAAGTGAATTCGAATAAAAACATCCCTTATTTTTACATTAACAGTGGTCACATTGCAAATACATGGAGAATTTGAATACATCCCATATACTGGTATCCCAAAGGAGCATAATCTTACCATTACCACATATTAGATTATTATCAAATCTAGTCAGATAACCTTCTGACTCGATGCTCGATGATTTTAGAATTAACTAAATTATGTTCTAACAGCCCGTTTATACCAGGATTATATGAGTACTTAGTAAACCAGACAAGCCTAATTTTCGTTAAAGGAATTAAGGCCCCTTATATTCCAAGAAGTTATCGATATAATGATATTAAAACTAGTTAAATTAGTAAATTATACTCAAAGGATATGTTATATCTACATGGATGCCTTATATCTTTTTTCATCATCTTTCACTCCCATCTTCTTTCCTTTTCTGTGGCAAGCTTTCCTACCTTTAGCTTCTTGGTTGATCATTACATTTTGCGCTTTTGATAATATATTTCTTTTTCTAAATTCCATACCTTCAATATCCTCAATATTATTCGTAGATATTATATCATTCAACTTGCTCTTCTTCCTCTTGCTTTTGTTTTTGGTACAATATGAAGATGCCACTAGGTTGACAACACTTTGGATGGCCATTTTATAGATAGGTTTCCTAACATAAGGAGCTAGATGGTTTAGTAAAATGGAAAGTTATGTTCCTCCATACTAACGATAAATCAATTTTAGTTTTTGTGCAAGAGATATTATCGATATTCATATTATTTGTAATTGTGATTAAACGTGGAATTTCCTTAGATGGGGAATATCTTAATGACCTATGACTTGTAACCTTGCACCTTCGATATGAGGTACAGGAAAGTGAGAACTAATGTAACGCCCCACTCCGAGACCCACCCTAATAAAGAGTATTACAAAGTAATACTGTCGATTAGAGCGGAAAATAAGGCTAGCTAAGAGCGACCATCTATAGTCTAATATTAGACGAGTATCGAATACTTCGATTGGGTGTATAAACCACAAGTAAATCAACGTACTCAATTCATGTCTAATACAAACTTACGGTGGTTAAGGATCGAATTTAGAACAAACTACAACACATCAAGATAGAAGAACATAGAATAGAATACATATAGATATAACAGTTAAATATAACTTATACATGTGCTGCATACTCCGATGGTTTTACGTAAACCATATACATAGACAACATGTCCCAAAAGAATAAATATACAATAACATGAACACACAACTACACATCTTAGGTAATATCTTCAAGAGAAGTAGTCCAATGTGAAATAGCTAAACACGAATCATGTGACGGCAAGGGATTTCGCTCGGTCCGAACCAGTCGCTAAACCGATCCAGGCCGTTCGAAACGCCCTATCGTTTGGGAACAGGACAAAACAGAACGCAAACAGAAGAACATTTCATTGTTAATTAAAAACAATGCATCAGATTACAAGAATATACAAAGTATATGAATAAATATTACACAGAATTAACAGAGATTTAAATTACATTTAAATACATCGCAGCGGAAAATAATACAATACACAACTAGAAGAGATATACGGATACAAAGCTTTCCGGATATCGTTCCAGCTGTAAACCAGGATCCTGTGAATATAAATCTGCAAAACCAAAACTACTAGCTGCCCGTGTCAAAATAGGGGCACCCAGAGTTTAGGTTAAAACAATAAACTCCAGGTCAGTCATGTGACTGGTGTGAGAACTAAAACAGTTATTAATCTTTATTTTAAATCATTAGGTAAATCAAGGGACCACGCCGTATAACACGGAACGGGTTTCCTCCCAAGAATACCAGTGCATAAAACAAACAGCGCAATGCTAAATAAAGAAAAATGAAGCTGTTATAAGACCCAGGTCCCATCACACAATGCAACGCAGCCGAGGATAGGGTTTTCCCTTATAACAGCCAAAGAATGCTTGATACGTTTAAAACAAATCATTTGATACTATTATAAGTGCATAGTGTATAAAACAACTTCAAATCATAAGTATCAATCATAGGCGGCATGAATACCATATATCATGTCGCCATATATAGGTTTACAAATAAAACCGCAAATGTCACGTATTTGGAAATTGGGTTTCCATCTATGAACCGAGGCAAAAGATAGTCCTCAACCGATTCGAGACGCTCTAGCCCGCCCCTCAGGAACAGCCGCAACTGCCCCCTGGATCCTCAGGGCCGGTCCACCGATGTGGATTATTATGCCTGAACACTACGTCTCCCCACCCTATGGGGTGTAAGTGAGCCAACTAAATGACTCCATCGGTTCGAGAACGACCGATCAATCCGAGGCGCCTCGCAACAGCAACAACCACATAAGTCAAACTCGTCAGGGCGTGTAAAACCACTGACGCCACTTTTTAGCTAGAAAGAAACGCATGCCCTCCCTGACGTCCTCTCCCGTTTTTGGTTCATACCGGGTGTGAAACACGCGAAGTAAACGTTACACAAAGCTACGCCACAAAGGCCTTCCTTTGATCATCACCACAAGGCTTTGCTTTTCAACAGAAGCCTCGATCAATTGCCACTTAGGCATGCCACACAGGCAATTCACTCCATGCGTTTGATATCCATCAATATATAACCCCTGAGCTCGTACGTCTCAGAGAAGGGCGTTAAGCAAGAGAATAAATTCTCCGCCGCCAAACAGATATATATTTAATAGAGATCAACCACACGGACTAAAATCCAATGTCAGACACACAGTCCATTTACAAGTCCGTTCTGGGTCTGAACGAAACCGGAGGCACCTAGTACCCCGCATATCCATCGATCTCCAAGTACGTCTGGACGATCACTAACTGTTTCCATCTTCTTGGGTGTACAGCCCAATCAAGATCATCAGTAATCACCCAAACGACGTGAAGACCTCTGGTCTTCGACCATCGTCTTCATCTTCGACTTATCGTCGTATCGGTTATTCAGAATGGGATAAACCCGGTCTTTCCGAATAACTCGCGTATAGTTTAAATAAGTGTTACACAAACACAACATACGCCTCATTCCAATTCATCAGTCACTAACCGTAAATTAATCAAGAGAATAATTCTCCAAATATTAACCCCGAAGGCCGAAACCAACATCAGATCAATATCCGGAAAATCATTCTGCTTGGCTAACCGACAGTTAGTTTCTAAATTTCACATTCATAGGGAAAGGTTCCCATTAATTTTATCCAAGATAAATTCCTTGAATTTATTCTTTTATTCTATTTTTGAATCTCAATTCAAACTAGTCGGGATTAGCGAACCTTACCGAAGTAATCATTTATTTTAATTTCCCCGTCCCAACCTATTCATCCCATGAAGTAAAACTGGTAATACTTCATATCTAACACCACAGTGTTATCGGTAAATTCAATTACCATTTCACGTTCAAATCTAATTAAAGATTTAACTATCGCCTGGAGCAAAACTGGTGATACTCCATTTTCGATCATTTCAATCTAATTAAAGATTCATTAAAACTCCACTTAGTTTTAATCTGTGACTGGGTTAAAGAATCAGTGTCATTTAAAACACGGTTCACGATAAACCCAAAATCACATTTCCATTAATTATCGGGTTAAAGAACGAGTGTTATTTAAAACACCATTCACGATAAACCCAAGAATCAATATCAATTCAATTCCAATTAAATATTGTTTAATTGGTACACTTCATTAAATCTAAATGAAAAGATTTAATCTTTTCTCAACTGGGTTCAAGAACAGTGTTAGTGAAGACACCATTCACGACAAACCCAAATCACATTTGATATTCAATACAAGGCTCTGAATAGAAAATATATCGGCTTATATTCAATATCAAATTCTACGATTAACAAATGTCATATTGGAAATAACGATATAAATATATATCTTTCAAATTTCCATAACAACATCTGTATATTCCCGAATTCCAACATCGAAATATTCCGAAGACAATTTCGATTCAAATCCACTCCAATGCAATCATTGGAAATTCTGGTTATTTTTAAAACCCTTTTCAAATTCAATTTATTTATTTAAAAATAAATAGAATTATAATTCTAGTTCAAAAACTAGTTCATTTCGATAAAAATCTATTTTTATCTTTTCAAATATGGAGTTTTTCATCCCCATTCTTTCTAAATCATTTCTTATGATTTTACACAAATTATTACTATTTTTAATAATTTTATCGAGGCCTGTATAGTCGATTTCCATCAACGGTCATCGAACTGCACTTACAGCGACCTTTTTCAAATTTGATTTAGACATAATTCCAAATCCAACCGTTAGATTTCAAATTTCTAATATTCGTTAGAAAGCTCTTTTCGATACGAACCCAACGGTTCCAGTTTTAGGAGAATCCGACGGTCGGATCTCCCGTAATGTCCGTTTGAAATAAATGGTCGAAATTCACGAACTGCCGCAGCGCGGCGCGTTCTATTCAGGCCATTATATTATTTATATAATATATGTAATATATATTTCGTCGATTTCTATTTAAAACGAATTATATAAATAGTTTTAAATTCGTTTCAAAAGCAACCTCAACTTCCATTTCAATTCAAATCAAAATTGAATTCTTCTTTATAAATTCGTTTTAAAATTCATTTCAATTCGCTTTCAATTCAATTCGAAATCGTTTTCAATCCAATTCATTTCGAAATCGTTTTCAATTCAATTCATTTCGAAATCGTTTTCAATTCAATTCATTTCGAAATCGTTTTCAATTCAATTCATTTCGAAATCGTTTTCAATTCAATTCATTTCGAAATCGTTTTCAATTCAATTCGATATAAATATCGTTCACGTCAAAATGGCGTCAATCTTATCAACACGGCTTCATAAATTTCTTTTTCAAAATAGTTGTTATTATCAAAATATTTCGTTCAACACATGACCAATCTCAATGGATGAGTACTGTCAACACATGAACCTTTATTTTATATTGATAAAGATGTAAATTTTATTACTAAAATATTTCGTTCAACACATGACCAATCTCAACGGATGAGTACTGTCAACACATGAACCTTTATTTTATATTATTCTTTAATTTTCAAATTGGAATGAGGCCCAATCAATTACCATATAAAGTTAATTATATGGATTTTCATACATTACACACATATAATAGCATTGAAAAATAATCAACCATCAACCAAAGTGCACTACACTGTATAAGCATCAAATATAGATATCTAACGCTTATAACAGCCTGTCAATCAATCGATCGACATATTTAATCAATCAGGATGAGTGAACTTCAAATTTCATCCCAACACCCGTGTGGGGTTTCAAACAATCAAACACAGATTTTATTTGTGCAGTTGGGCGATGTGTAAAATTTATCGTCCCAATCAATATCAGTCAAATCAGTGTATATAAACAAATCGGCCGATTTGTTTATAAATATTTATTTATTCACTTTCACGTTAAAAATTATATTTTTAACGATAAAACATTTTATTCAACCTATGAATATTCTATTCGGTTCATTTATTCAATAAAATGATATTTTTATTTTTCTAACTTATTTTAGAAAATTTCGGCGGCATAACGGCACGATACTAGAAACGGGACGAGGCCTAGCCTTATCCCCGGTCTAGTGAAGGCCCACGCCATTCACACATCAATCCAATCCATTCATTTCACCAAACAATTCAATTTCAATCAAATAATCTAACTAATTTGCAATCAAACAAACAAGTCCATGGTCTGTGGACGATTGTGTCGGGTGCTACTAAGCACCGTCTGCATCCTAGTATATATATATATAACTAGAAAAATAAATTGAAAGGTGAGAAATTCTCACCGAAAGCTATCCAAACATCTTGACTCTTCTTTTATAGAAATCTTCTTCATTCTCGACTTTTTATCATCTTCGTTGCCCGTAGTCACTACATATATAAAAATCACACCTTTTTATACTTCGATGACTTTAAAATAAAAATCACATTTTTATTTATTCACTTTCAATTTAAAAATCATATTTCTATAATCACTTCATATATTTAAAAATCGAATTTTCACTTCGCTGTTCAATATATAAAAATAAGCATATTTTTACAACGCTACTATATAGATAAAAATTATATTTTTATCACCTTATTCTTCATATAAAAATTTCACCCTTTCAAAAATAAAGTTTTCGCCTTTATAAAAATAAAGTTTTCGCCTTTCTAAAAATAAAGTTTTCGCCTTTGTAAAAATAAAGTTTTCGCCTTTATAAAAATAAAGTTTTCACCTTTATAAAAATAAAGTTTTCGCCTTTATAAAAATAAAGTTTATATTTTTCTCGAAGTAAAAATCATATTTTTAACTTGCTCTTCGTATGACAAAAATTATATTTTTAAATTGCTTTTCATATGACCAAATTATATTTTTAAATTGCTTTTCATATGACCAAATTATATTTTTAAATTGCTTTTCATATGACCAAATTATATTTTTAAATTGCTTTTCATATGACCAAATTATATTTTTAAATTGCTTTTCATATGACCAAATTATATTTTTAAATTGCTTTTCATATGACCAAATTATATTTTTAAATTGCTTTTCATATAAAGAAAATCAAATATTTACTATATTTATAAAATCAAAGCTTTACACTTGTTTTAAAAAAAAATAACCTTTCTTTGTTATTCATAAAAAAAAATCGCTTCCTTATCAAAATAAAAATCGTAGCTTTATCAAAATAAAAATCGCAGCTTTATACTGTTAAGGTATAAATAAAAAGAACTCATTTTCATACGCTATACATATATTATAAACTGATATAAAAATCTATTTTTAAAAGCTCACCTTTTCGCTGTTGGAGAAGGGTATGGGGATGGCCGCGCTTCTTGAAGAGGAGGAGATCGAAGGGGCGTCTCAGCGGTCAGCGCGGTGATGGTGTTTGGTCGGAGCAGGCGGGAAGTGGCGGTCGTTGGTGCTGCGAGGCCACGGGTTCTTCGATTTAGGGGTATTGGGAGGGTTTCGAACTGGGGAGAGCGACGAGGTCAGAGGTGAAAAGGAGGTAGGGGTCGGCGAGCGTCGGCGGGGCAAGGGAGGCTAGGCTCGAGCACGTCGACATTGGTTTTTTTTTTTTTTTTTTTTTACTTTCGATCTGAATGAGAGGAGAGAGAGTGTGTAAAGAGGGGTAAGGTTATATAGTTTAATTATTTAATTATTTTATTTATCTCCGAAAAGCAATTTTTTCCTTCGAACTCGAAACGAGACCCACCGCCTGTCGTCCCTAGCGTTTTACCCCCATTCTGAACACAATGGGATATGTATCGTAGGCTGATTTGATCGTTTCGATCTGTTTCCGTTGAATTTACATTTAAATCACTATATTGAATTTTTAACGTATATTTCAAATTACCGGGGCCACATACTAACTCTAAAAATTCCCGAAAAATATTTTCTAGCTTCGTATTGACTATACGGTCCTAACAAAACTAGTTTCGTCGAATTCTGAGACCGTTTGAAAAATGGCCATTTTCCAGTCGATTAAAAATCAACTGAAACAGGTCAAACGCGTTTTCCTTTGCCACGCTCACATATTGATTCAAAAAATTATGAAATTTAAAACCTAGCAATAACTTCACATCCCGGACCTAACAAAACTGGTTTCGTCGAAATCCGAGGTCGTTTGCAAAATGTCCATTTTTAAGGGCCTGAATTCCATAGCGACTATTCAGAATTTTCAACTGGACATATCTTTTGATTCCCGATATGAAATCTTGATTTTTCGGATTCGCTGGAAAGATATTCACAATTAGATCCTAATGTTTTTGGTTTCACTAAAATCCGGATTGTTTTGCACCTGGTACATTCAATTGAAGTTTGAAATCGAATTATCGAACTATCGCGCCATTTTCAATTCTATTTATAATTATATATAAATATTTATATTCTAACGACGACGCGTATAATATATACGTCGAATTATATTCTAAATATATTTCTCGACGATTTTTATTTAAAATAATTCATTTTAAATAATCAAAATTCGCTAAAATGGCCAAAATAAAAATTTTAAACTGGCCCAGATTTTCGGGTTGTTACAATCTCCCCCACTTAAAACTTTTCGTCCCCGAAAAGGAACAAAGTCGAAAGTGGTTTGACTAATCAACTCTACGTTCGATCTGGCTTCCATTCTCCAACTCTTTAGTTTCTGAGAATTTTCAAAATTTCAAAAATTTGGCTAACACCCTAAATTTTTGAAAAATTTCGCCATAACCTCCCCCGCACCGGGAGCATCGGGGAATTTCAAATAGCTTCCCCGGTCCTTCAGATCTCAAAAAGAAAAAGAAAAAGCCAAGCGGCTAGCCAATAGGCTCATAAAATCATCATCACCCAAACAAAACAGTAAATTATGTAGTAAACATGTACCTATTTGTCGGGCAAACAAATTTTATTCTCTGCTCTAGCCTCCTTGCTATGACCTGTTCAATATAAGTATATGTATATGCAAGCAAATGCGACCAATTTCCAATATAATTCAATACGTGATTCAGTTAGGCTAATTGGCTAAAAATTAGCAAACAAATAACCAAACAACACAAACATCAATCAATTAGTGAATTAGAGTTTCAAATTCAGAATTTTGATACATATACAAAAATCAGATTTTTGATGCCAAATCACAACAATAAGCCCTATCTAATTTTGGTTCTCACACCAGTCAATAGGAAGTATATAGATATTACACGTTCGTCACTCGAATATAAATTCTAATGATGGAGCTCCATCATCAAAATCATCTCCGGGCGATTAGAGTGTAATTCTATATCTATCCAATATATCAAAACTTCGAATACACGCTAGCTAGGCGCATACGCAAAAATCTTTATATTTTGGATTGTCCTAATCAATATAAAATAAATAATCAAATACGAATAATTGATTTAAATTTTCAAAACAAAATTTGTTTTCATTTTTAAAAATATACTCTCTACACTCGTCCTAGGATACTACTGATCCTATCTCTAACGAGTCATTCCCATTGGATATTACTAATCCAATATCTGATGAATTCTTTCATATGGTTCTAATGTGTCTTGTTCTCTGAGCTTTGTAAACCAAAGCTCTGATACCAACAGTGACGGCAAGGGATTTCGCTCGGTCCGAACCAGTCGCTAAACCGATCCAGGCCGTTCGAAACGCCCTATCGTTTGAGAACAGGACAAAACAGAACGCAAACAGAAGAACATTTCATTGTTAATTAAAAACAATGCATCAGATTACAAGAATATACAGAGTATATGAATAAATATTACACAGAATTAACAGAGATTTAAATTACATTTAAATACATCGCAGCGGAAAATAATACAATACACAACTAGAAGAGATATACGGATACAAAGCTTTCCGGATATCGTTCCAGCTGTAAACCAGGATCCTGTGAATATAAATATGCAAAACCAAAACTACTAGCTGCCCGTGTCAAAATAGGGGCACCCAGAGTTTAGGTTAAAACAATAAACTCCAGGTCAGTCATGTGACTGGTGTGAGAACTAAAACAGTTATTAATCTTTATTTTAAATCATTAGGTAAATCAAGGGACCACGCCGTATAACACGGAACGGGTTTCCTCCCAAGAATACCAGTGCATAAAACAAACAGCACAATGCTAAATAAAGAAAAATGAAGTTGTTATAAGACCCAGGTCCCATCACACAATGCAACGCAGCCGAGGATAGGGTTTTCCCTTATAACAGCCAAAGAATGCTTAATACGTTTAAAACAAATCATTTGATACTATTATAAGTGCATAGTGTATAAAACAACTTCAAATTATAAGTATCAATCATAGGCGGCATGAATACCATATATCATGTCGCCATATATAGGTTTACAAATAAAACCGCAAATGTCACGTATTTGGAAATTGGGTTTCCATCTATGAACCGAGGCAAAAGATAGTCCTCAACCGATTCGAGACGCTCTAGCCCGCCCCTCAGGAACAGCCGCAACTGCCCCCTGGATCCTCAGGGCCGGTCCACCGATGTGGATTATTATGCCTGAACACTACGTCTCCCCACCCTATGGGGTGTAAGTGAGCCAACTAAATGACTCCATCGGTTCGAGAACGACCGATCAATCCGAGGCGCCTCGCAACAGCAACAACCACATAAGTCAAACTCGTCAGGGCGTGTAAAACCACTGACGCCACTTTTTAGCTAGAAAGAAACGCATGCCCTCCCTGACGTCCTTTCCCGTTTTTGGTTCATACCGGGTGTGAAACACGCGAAGTAAACGTTACACAAAGCTACGCCACAAAGGCCTTGCTTTGATCATCACCATAAGGCTTTGCTTTTCAACAGAAGCCTCGATCAATTGCCACTTAGGCATGCCACACAGGCAATTCACTCCATGCGTTTGATATCCATCAATATATAACCCCTGAGCTCGTACGTCTCAGAGAAGGGCGTTAAGCAAGAGAATAAATTCTCCGCCGCCAAACAGATATATATTTAATAGAGATCAACCACACGGACTAAAATCCAATGTCAGACACACAGTCCATTTACAAGTCCGTTCAGGGTCTGAACGAAACCGGAGGCACCTAGTACCCCGCATATCCATCGATCTCCAAGTACGTCTGGACGATCACTAACTGTTTCCATCTTCTTGGGTGTACAGCCCAATCAAGATCATCAGTAATCACCCAAACGACGTGAAGACCTCTGGTCTTCGACCATCGTCTTCATCTTCGACTTATCGTCGTATCGGTTATTCAGAATGGGATAAACCCGGTCTTTCCGAATAACTCGCGTATAGTTTAAATAAGTGTTACACAAACACAACATACGCCTCATTCCAATTCATCAGTCACTAACCGTAAATTAATCAAGAGAATAATTCTCCAAATATTAACCCCGAAGGCCGAAACCAACATCAGATCAATATCCGGAAAATCATTCTGCTTGGCTAACCGACAGTTAGTTTCTAAATTTCACATTCATAGGGAAAGGTTCCCATTAATTTTATCCAAGATAAATTCCTTGAATTTATTCTTTTATTCTATTTTTGAATCTCAATTCAAACTAGTCGGGATTAGCGAACCTTACCGAAGTAATCATTTATTTTAATTTCCCCGTCCCAATCTATTCATCCCATGAAGTAAAACTGGTAATACTTCATATCTAACACCACAGTGTTATCGGTAAATTCAATTACCATTTTACGTTCAAATCTAATTAAAGATTTAACTATCGCCTGGAGCAAAACTGGTGATACTCCATTTTCGATCATTTCAATCTAATTAAAGATTCATTAAAACTCCACTTAGTTTTAATCTGTGACTGGGTTAAAGAATCAGTGTCATTTAAAACACGGTTCACGATAAACCCAAAATCACATTTCCATTAATTATCGGGTTAAAGAACGAGTGTTATTTAAAACACCATTCACGATAAACCCAAGAATCAATATCAATTCAATTCCAATTAAATATTGTTTAATTGGTACACTTCATTAAATCTAAATGAAAAGATTTAATCTTTTCTCAACTGGGTTCAAGAACAGTGTTAGTGAAGACACCATTCACGACAAACCCAAATCACATTTGATATTCAATACAAGGCTCTGAATAGAAAATATATCGGCTTATATTCAATATCAAATTCTACGATTAACAAATGTCATATTGGAAATAACGATATAAATATATATCTTTCAAATTTCCATAACAACATCTGTATAATCACGAATTCCAACATCGAAATATTCCGAAGACAATTTCGATTCAAATCCACTCCAATGCAATCATTGGAAATTCTGGTTATTTTTAAAACCCTTTTCAAATTCAATTTATTTATTTAAAAATAAATAGAATTATAATTCTAGTTCAAAAACTAGTTCATTTCGATAAAAATCTATTTTTATCTTTTCAAATATGGAGTTTTTCATCCCCATTCTTTCTAAATCATTTCTTATGATTTTACACAAATTATTACTATTTTTAATAATTTTATCGAGGCCTGTACAGTCGATTTCCATCAACGATCATCGAACTGCACTTACAGCGACCTTTTTCAAATTTGATTTGGACATAATTCCAAATCCAACCGTTAGATTTCAAATTTCTAATATTCTTTAGAAAGCTCTTTTCGAGACGAACCGAACGGTTCCGGTTTTAGGAGAATCCGACGGTCGGATCTCCCGTAATGTCCGTTTGAAATAAATGGTCGAAATTCACGAACTGCCGCAGCGCGGCGCGTTCTATTCAGGCCATTATATTATTTATATAATATATGTAATATATATTTCGTCGATTTCTATTTAAAACGAATTATATAAATAGTTTTAATTTCGTTTCAAAAGCAACCTCAACTTCCATTTCAATTCAAATCAAAATTGAATTCTTCTTTATAAATTCGTTTTAAAATTCATTTCAATTCGCTTTCAATTCGAAATCGTTTTCAATCCAATTCATTTCGAAATCGTTTTCAATTCAATTCATTTCGAAATCGTTTTCAATTCAATTCATTTCGAAATCGTTTTCAATTCAATTCATTTCGAAATCGTTTTCAATTCAATTCATTTCGAAATCGTTTTCAATTCAATTCATTTCGAAATCGTTTTCAATTCAATTCATTTCGAAATCGTTTTCAATTCAATTCGATATAAATATCGTTCACGTCAAAATGGCGTCAATCTAATCAACACGGCTTCATAAATTTCTTTTTCAAAATAGTTGTTATTATCAAAATATTTCGTTCAACACATGACCAATCTCAATGGATGAGTACTGTCAACACATGAACCTTTATTTTATATTGATAAAGATGTAAATTTTATTACTAAAATATTTCGTTCAACACATTTCCAATCTCAACGGATGAGTACTGTCAACACATGAACCTTTATTTTATATTATTCTTTAATTTTCAAATTGGAATGAGGCCCAATCAATTACCATATAAAGTTAATTATATGGATTTTCATACATTACACACATATAATAGCATTGAAAAATAATCAACCATCAACCAAAGTGCACTACACTGTATAAGCATCAAATATAGATATCTAACGCTTATAACAGCCTGTCAATCAATCGATCGACATATTTAATCAATCAGGATGAGTGAACTTCAAATTTCATCCCAACACCCGTGTGGGGTTTCAAACAATCAAACACAGATTTTATTTGTGCAGTTGGGCGATGTGTAAAATTTATCGTCCCAATCAATATCAGTCAAATCAGTGTATATAAACAAATCGGCCGATTTGTTTATAAATATTTATTTATTCACTTTCACGTTAAAAATTATATTTTTAACGATAAAACATTTTATTCAACCTATGAATATTCTATTCGGTTCATTTATTCAATAAAATGATATTTTTATTTTTCTAACTTATTTTAGAAAATTTCGGCGGCATAACGGCACGATACTAGAAACGGGACGAGGCCTAGCCTTATCCCCGGTCTAGTGAAGGCCCACGCCATTCACACATCAATCCAATCCATTCATTTCACCAAACAATTCAATTTATATCAAATAATCTAACTAATTTGCAATCAAACAAACAAGTCCATGGTCTGTGGACGATTGTGTCGGGTGCTACTAAGCACCATCTGCATCCTAGTATATATATATATAACTAGAAAAATAAATTGAAAGGTGAGAAATTCTCACCGAAAGCTATCCAAACATCTTGACTCTTCTTTTATAGAAATCTTCTTCATTCTCGCCTTTTTATCATCTTCGTTGCCCGTAGTCACTACATATATAAAAATCACACCTTTTTATACTTCGATGACTTTAAAATAAAAATCACATTTTTATTTATTCACTTTCAATTTAAAAATCATATTTCTATAATCACTTCATATATTTAAAAATCGAATTTTCACTTCGCTGTTCAATATATAAAAATAAGCATATTTTTACAACGCTACTATATAGATAAAAATTATATTTTTATCACCTTATTCTTCATATAAAAATTTCACCCTTTCAAAAATAAAGTTTTCGCCTTTATAAAAATAAAGTTTTCGCCTTTATAAAAATAAAGTTTATATTTTTCTCGAAGTAAAAATCATATTTTTAACTTGCTCTTCGTATGACAAAAATTATATTTTTAAATTGCTTTTCATATGACCAAATTATATTTTTAAATTGCTTTTCATATGACCAAATTACATTTTTAAATTGCTTTTCATATGACCAAATTATATTTTTAAATTGCTTTTCATATGACCAAATTATATTTTTAAATTGCTTTTCATATGACCAAATTATATTTTTAAATTGCTTTTCATATGACCAAATTATATTTTTAAATTGCTTTTCATATGACCAAATTATATTTTTAAATTGCTTTTCATATAAAGAAAATCAAATATTTACTATATTTATAAAATCAAAGCTTTACACTTGTTTTAAAAAAAAATATAACCTTTCTTTGTTATTCATAAAAAAAAATTCGCTTCCTTATCAAAATAAAAATCGTAGCTTTATCAAAATAAAAATCGCAGCTTTATACTGTTAAGGTATAAATAAAAAGAACTCATTTTCATACGCTATACATATATTATAAACTGATATAAAAATCTATTTTTAAAAGCTCACCTTTTCGCTGTTGGAGAAGGGTATGGGGATGGCCGCACTTCTTGAAGAGGAGGAGATCGAAGGGGGGTCTCAGCGGTCAGCGCGGTGATGGTGTTTGGTCGGAGCAGGCGGGAAGTGGCGGTCGTTGGTGCTGCGAGGCCACGGGTTCTTCGATTTAGGGGTATTGGGAGGGTTTCGAACTGGGGAGAGCGACGAGGTCAGAGGTGAAAAGGAGGTAGGGGTCGGCGAGCGTCGGCGGGGCAAGGGAGGCTAGGCTCGAGCACGTCGACATTGGGTTTTTTTTTGTTTTTTTATTTTACTTTCGATCTGAATGAGAGGAGAGAGAGTGTGTAAAGAGGGGTAAGGTTATATAGTTTAATTATTTAATTATTTTATTTATCTCCGAAAAGCAATTTTTTCCTTCGAACTCGAAACGAGACCCACCGCCTGTCGTCCCTAGCGTTTTACCCCCATTCTGAACACAATGGGATATGTATCGTAGGCTGATTTGATCGTTTCAATCTATTTCCGTTGAATTTACATTTAAATCACTATATTGAATTTTAAACGTATATTTCAAATTACCGGGGCCACATACTAACTCTAAAAATTCCCGAAAAATATTTTCTAGCTTCGTATTGACGATACGGTCCTAACAAAACTAGTTTCGTCGAATTCTGAGACCGTTTGAAAAATGGCCATTTTTCAGTCGATTAAAAATCAACTAAAACTGGTCAAACGCGTTTTCCTTTGCCACGCTCACATATTGATTCGAAAAATTATGAAATTTAAAACCTAGCAATAACTTCACATCCCGGACCCAACAAAACTGGTTTCGTCGAAATCCGAGGTCGTTTGCAAAATGTCCATTTTTAAGGGCCTGAATTCCATAGCGACTATTCAGAATTTTCAACTGGACATATCTTTTGATTCCCGATATGAAATCTTGATTTTTCGGATTCGCTGGAAAGATATTCACAATTAGATCCTAATGTTTTTGGTTTCATTAAAATCCGGATTGTTTTGCACCCGGTACATTCAATTGAAGTTTGAAATCGAATTATCGAACTACCGCGCCATTTTCAATTCTATTTATAATTATATATAAATATTTATATTCTAACGACGACGCGTATAATATATACGTCGAATTATATTCTAAATATATTTCTCGACGATTTTTATTTAAAATAATTCATTTTAAATAATCAAAATTCGCTAAAATGGCCAAAATAAAAATTTTAAACTGGCCCAGATTTTCGGGTTGTTACAAATCAACAACAAGCTAAGAACCTGAAACAACCAAGTCTGACCCGAGTATAAAATACATGGGTCAGTCTAGCTTAAGCATGTCAGTTAACACAGGATAAATGGAAGACTATATCACATAAAGGGAATAAGATAAATACATAAATATCATAAAATACATGAGATAGGATCACTAGCTCATACTCATGGTCTCATGTAAATGTAATTCACACAACACGAAAAAACTATAACCATCGTCTAAAAGACCAAAGCCTGAGGCTGTGATGGTCTAAAGAAATCTCAATTAAATAGAAAATATGATAGAACATAAATACATCATGCCAAACTCGACTAAGAGTTTGCCATACAATGATATATTCATCATGAAATAAACATCAAAGAGCACATAGTTATGCATAAAACAGAATATGCATAAGATGACGAAACATTATAAATATCATAGAATTCTAGAAATCATTGACACTTGAAATCATGAAAATATAGCACCACAAATTCGTCATACCATACAGTTCTCGGGGAAATAGATAACATCAAATCACACATTCGTCATACCACACAATGAGACTCAGCTATGCCTGCAATGCACCACACAATTGGCCGAAGTAAAATGGTAATAACCACGTAGTTTTGGCACCCCCACACAGTTCTCTACATAAGTATATTTGGCTTGCAAGCCCCCATACAGTCACCCATACACAAGTAGACTCTCACGTCTACATAATTTGCCCATCTCGGCCTAGTACTGGTAAACATCAAACACCAAGAATTGACCCAAAGGTCCCATATAGTTCCACGAGGATGTGTCACAGACTCCCTTATAGTAACTCAAATAATGGTAATAATATGTCACATACCATAAGTTTTCACTTATCGGTTTTGTAACAATATGAATTTTGACATACCGATTTTTTTCCAAAAATCCCAATCTATCGAAACTTGACTCGGCTTGTCTGGTATCTTGCAGAAATGACAGAGATAATAAAAATATCAGTGCTCAGTAAACATCTCATAGCGGAATGGGTAAAATATAACATAATCAAATATAGCCTTACCAAGGTAATAGTAATACTGCCTAACTAGTATCCAAAGCTATCATATCTCCGCCGCAAATCTAACTGTGAGTGTGTTATGAGGATGGGGTCAGAACACAATGTTCTGGTGACTGGATAAATTATACATTCTGAAATAACCCTACATATACTATGACACCCCACGTCCGTTAATGCCACTCACTAAGGGAATGCATTGAGTTTCGTGAAGCGTTAAAGGTAAACAGACACAGAATACTGCAAGACAGATAGAAATAAGATAGCAGTGGAAATTTAAATTTTTATTTCAAACATAAATCATAACGTCATGGTCCAAAATACCATAAGTCACAAAAATCATTACAATAATATAACTTTTGTCTTGTACCATCAGAGTACATAAATATATAAAAAGCGTAATTCCCCAAAAAAGAGTTAAGCCATAGTAGAGATAAGAACTTAAGCTATACTTCAAAAGCAGCTCCAACAAGATGATAATCGAGTCTTGACTAAGCCTGAGAACTCCCTCCTTGCGAACCTGGGGGGGGGGGAGGAGCGGAAGAAAGAAGAGGAAATAAAAAGGTCAGACATAAAGCCCGGCGAGTCCAGTTACTTTTAGAAAGTAAGTAAATTTATAAAAGTAGCATGATAGGCATATACAGTGGATAAGATAGATAGAGAAAATTACATAAAAGACAGGTACGACAAGATAAACAGGATGAGTTGTATAGGCTTCTAATGATTACTCTGCACTATTACTAGTATAACCAGAATGAGATGATCCCAACAATTATCAAACGGTAGGCTTAGGCATACGTCTAGATGTACCCTAACTACTACCCCAATCGATCGGCTCCCTAATCCGCTTAGATACCTTGTGCCAGCCCCACAATAGGAGGTATCACTTCCTAAAGTGGCACCCCCTCGTCTTAATAATGTGCACAACCATATTTACAGCTGTCACGATCGTCTTATCCTCTTCTGTCCGGCTCATGCACGCACATGGCCTGGTCAGTTTGCGCCGCCCACACCGTCCTCCACATTTGGATCCCTTACAATCAGTCCAGTAAGCGTGCCCCTTCTCCAACCTAGTTCGGAGTACATATTTGATACCAACTCCAGGTTACTGGCTGTAATGGGTCCCACACAATATGATACAAGCTCTTCCCTTTGTCTTGTATCCCCCACTAGGTTTTCATTGGCTATGTATACCACTAGGTGTCTTTAATTACATAACCCCATTATTTCTACAAGTTATGCTTATCCTAAAAGTTGTCTTTAATTACATAACTTTATTATTTCCTCCGGTTATGTATACTACTAGGTGTTTTTAATTACATAACCTTATTGGGTTAAGTTTGTGGGCCTATATGTAAATATTACCCACCCCCTCAGATTTACTTAACCCACCCCCCGTTCAACCAAATTTACTTAACCCCAATTTTAGTCCATATTCATATAATCCCTACAGATTCAACTAGGTTAAGTATTACAATTTGTTACCATGTCCATATATGGTTATAATAGGCTAGACCTCCCACATTAGGCCTACAGCTTGTGGATGCTGGATATGTAGGTCGGGTCCGGGCAGACTTCTTCCACAAGTTGGGCTTAATCTCGTGTCTTAGCCCGTCTCGTATTTGTGCACTTAGACCCCTCACATTAGATTCAACATTTGCGGTTGTTGGATATGCCGATCGGGTCCGGGCAGACTTCCACCGCAAATGCAATCTAACCTCGTGTCATAAGTGCAGTTACAGTTTCTAATTATTGTAATCCTATGCATTTTAATTATTATCCAATTTTACCTATTCCCTTATACGTATCCATGCCCTTTTTCCCCATATTGAATTATATGTCCTATTCATGTTTATAAGCGTTATTCAAATTATGCCAATACTAATCTTTTTTTCCCTGTCCCCAAACTAGCGCATTCACATAATTCGCGGCGTGCCTAGGCTAGATAATAGCCTAGTCATAAACGATAAAAAAGGAAGGTGACGGGAATATGACAAAAATGATTGTCCTAATATAACTGTGACACCCCACGTCCGTTAATGTCACTCATTAAGGGAATGCATTAAGTTCTGTGAAGTATTGCAGATAGACAAACACAAATAATTACAAGACAGATATAAATAAAGATAGTAGCAGAAGTTTTAAATTTTTTATTTCAGACATAAATCTTAATCCCGTGGTTTATAATACCATAATTCATAAAACCACTACAACTAAATACTTCAGTCTTGCATAATAACAGTACATTGGAATTAAAAGAAAACATTATTCCCCAATAAAAGAGTAAGCCATAGCAGAGACAAAGACTCGAGCCATATTCCAACAGTAGCTCCTAGCAAGATGATATCCAAATCCTGGCTAAGCCTGCGTGTTTCCTCCCTAAGAACCTAAAGGGGGGAGGGGGGAAACGGAAGAGAGAAGGAAAAACAAAAAGGGGTCAGACATAAAGTCTGGCGAGTCTAGTGACTTTTAGCTAGTAAATAAATAAAGGTGAACTTGACAGCATAAAGTGGATAAGAGAGATCTGAAACGACCCCAAACCCCGTACTGACGGAGGCAAGGGTAATCCGTGGAATATAACACAGAAACAGGTAATATCAGAACAAAATAAAATAAATACACCAGATAATGAACAAAACAATATACTGGATAAAAGTAATCATCAGAGTTATACAGTATACAGGATCTTACTTAGTACCAATACAGTTCAGCCATATATATATGTCTACAGCGGAAACAAACAAAATATGTACAATAGGAGCTGAAACAGCATAAAAAGAGATAAAAGATAGAATCCATCTTCAGCTCCAGCTATCCAGAGAAAGCCAGCTAAACCTGAATACAAGGCTGCCCGTGTAGAAAAAGGGGCACCCGAGTTTGAAAGTGAAACAAACTACGAGTCAGTCATGGGACTGGTATGAGAAATCTACTCAACACATATATAATTTGGCCAATCACAGGACCACGCCACTTTCGTGGAACGGGTTTACTCCATTGGATTGCCAGTGCTTTAAAACAAATCTTTCTTTTAAACATCACTATGCTTTTTGTAAAAATGAAGCCGTTATAAGACTCAGCTCCCATCACACAATGCAACGCAAACCGGAGGATAGAATTTTTACC
This sequence comes from Allium sativum, assembly GCA_030737875.1. NCBI lineage: Eukaryota > Viridiplantae > Streptophyta > Magnoliopsida > Asparagales > Amaryllidaceae > Allium > Allium sativum. The sequence continues at coordinate 451,624,700 of CM060920.1, read as the reverse complement.
TTATAACGGCCAAAATATGCTTGATACGAATAAAACAAAGGCATTTGATATTATTGCTAGTGTCTATGTGTTTCGAAAACAATTTCAAATCATAACTATCAATCATATACAACATGAGCGTCCCATGCCACTATGTCGCCAAATATATATATACAATCGAAACCGCATCGTCACGTATTTGGAAATCGGATTTCCGTCATGAACCAAGGCAAAAGATAGTCCTTACCGAATTCGAGACGCTCTAGCCCGCCCCTCAGGAACAGCCGCAACTGCCCCTTGGATCGTCAGGGCCGGTCCACTGATGTGGATTATTATGCCTGAACACTACGTCTCCCCGCCCTTTGGGGCGTAAACGAGCCAACGAATGACTCCATCGGACCCGGATCGTCCGATCAAACCGAGGCGCCTCGCAACAGCAACAACCACATAGGTGAAAAGTATATAAATGTCAGGGCTGGTAGGTCACTGACACCACCCTAGCTAGAAAGAAACGCAGGCCCTCCCTGATGTCCTCTCCCGTTTCTGGTTCATACCGGGGTGTGAGGCTCGCGAATTCACGTTATACACAAAGCTACGCCACACAGGCGGTGCTTTGATCATCACCACAAGACTTTGCTTTTCAACAGAAGCCCCGATCACAGCATCTTAGCATGCCACACAGGCAATTCATGCCATGCGACTGATGTCCATCGATACACAACCTCTGAGCTCGCGCGTTTCAGAGAAGGGCGTTAAGCAAAAGAATAAATTCTTCGCCGCCAAACAGATGTATATTTAATAGAGATCAATCAACACAGAATAAAATCCAATGTCAGACACACAGTCCATTTACAAGTCCGTTCTGGGTCTGAACGAAACCGGAGGCACTAAATACCTCGCAAACCCATCGATCACCACGTACGTCTGGACGATCACCACTCATTATCCATATTTCGGGATGCCTCCCAATCAGGACCTCGGTTACCATCCAAACGAGGTGAAGATCTCCGGTCTTCGACCATCATCTTCATCTTCGATTTGCTATCGTCGATTCAGTTATTCAGAATGGGAAAAACCCGGTCTTTCTGAGCAACTCGCGTATATAATGAACAAGTGCAACACTAACATATACACGCATCATTTCAATTTATTAGTCACTAACCGTTAATCAGTAAGAGAACGATTTCCCAAATATTAACCCTGAAGGCCGAAACCAACATCAGATCAACACCCAAGAAACCATTCGACTTATCCAACCTTCAGTTAATTTCTAAATTTACATCCATATTGTTTATAATATTTTATAACAATTTATCGCTATTTTTATTTATTTTAAAATAGCCAATTATTCAAAACGACGCTTCGGGGCATAACGCGACCGTGGCGCTGTTTTTCTTCAGATTTGATTTACACATATTTGAAAATCTAACCGTTGGATCTTCATAAAATTTACATCATTAGAAAGATGTTTTCAAAACGAACCCAACGGTTCCAGTTTCGGGAAAATTCGACGGTCGGATCTCCCGGTACAATCATTTGAAGTTTCGATTTCAAAATACGAACTGCAGCGTCGTTATTCGATTAAATATAATTATATTTATATATATATAAATATAATCGTTTCTGGCGCTGTTTTTCTTCAGATTTGAATTAAACATTCTAGACAATCCAACCGTTGGATTTTTACAAAGTTGGTGCCGTTGGAAAGATTTCTCCATGGCGAACCCAACGGTTGCGGTTTCGGGAAAATCCAATGGTCGGATTTCCCGTACTAGTTGTTTGAAATCACGGTTTCAAAACGCGAACTGCACGGCCTCGTTTCGTTTTTAATTTTATTTATATTTATATATTTATATAAATATAGTTCATTCAACAATTTCAATATCGTTTCACTTCAATTATTTCACTAACGCCTTAAAATTTTGGAAAATTTCGCCATAACCTCCTTTGTACGGGAGGGGCTGGGAAAATTCCCAAATAGCCACACGGGCGTCTCATGTCGAAAAGAAAAAGAAAAAGCCAAGCGGTTAGCCAACAGGCTCATAAAATCATCACCCAAACAAAACAGTAAACGTGTACCTATTTGTCGGGCACAAAATTTTATTCCTCTTCTCTAGCCCCTTCGCTATAACCTGTTCAATAAATATGCATGTACATATATATAGTTCTTATCACTTATCATTTTCTATTCAACTTCATATTTGATTTCCATTTGGTTTAAAAACACCATTCATTCTAATGTTGCATGTATAGGCAAAAATCATATCATTAGCTAATTAATGAATATTTCAACTCATATATGTTTATTTGAACGAGTGGCTATTTTTAACACTTCACATTTCAACGATTCATGTATATAATAAAAATGAGATTTTTATTGTAAAACAATTCATTTCAAAACACTATTATTCTATATAGTTTATATAGGTGATAAAAATAGGATTTTTCTTACAAAACAATTTCTTTTAAAAACGAAATTACTTTTCATATTCCATATAGTTGATAAAAGGTGATTTTTGTTATGAAACAATTTATTTCAAAATATGAATACCATTCAACACATGAATTTCTAATCAACGAATGAATATCGATTCAACACATGAAGGTTTTCTATAGTTTCTATATATAGATAAAAATGTGATTTTTATATTTAAAACGCGAATACCATTCAACACATGAATTTCTAATCAACGAATGAATATCGATTAAACACATGAAGGTTTTCTATTCAACGAATAAATATAGTTTTAGAAAATGAAAATAATTCGAACACATGAATATTATTCAAAATTTCGGCAGCATAACGGCAGGGTAGTTAAAACCGGGACCGTCCCTAGTACGGCTCCTCGCTCTACCTTAAAACCTCGCGGTTTTTTACAATGGAGATCATGCATCTAGTTCGCACGCAGGCGGCATGTATATATTTATTTCATTTCCACAAACTAATCCTATGTGGTTTCAACCAAATATTTCTCAACCACAAATGGGTATTTTTCAACCACAATCAATCAATATCAACCACAAACAATCCCAAACAACCATTCGCTATCAATCAATTTTCACACCAATCACAATCAATAATTATCGTCCATGGTTTGTGGACGAGGGGCGTATATATATGTATATATATATATATATATATTTATATATAGCAATTCACTTTTATTTCAACATATATATAATTTTAACAACGCATATATAACTTATACATCGAACATACAACTTATACAACGCTTATACAAGAGGTGTACAACGCTTATATAACTCATACATCGACTATATAATTTATACATCGTCGTTTTCCATATCGTTTATAAATTAGAAATCTCACATTGGGTTCCACTCCACCAAAAATAGCAGAAGGCTCAGAAAAATATGCGGTCTCTTCTAAAATGTAGAAGGCGTCCACACGGTCACGATGCTTCCTGTTTCATCGAATTTCGTTAACATATGATAAAGATATGATTTTTATTCGAAAGACAAGATTTGCAACACTAAAAAGTGTTATTTTTCCATTCTGAAATTTAAACCCGTTTACCTCGTTAAAACTTCGAAACTAGGTTTCCATTTTGCGATCTAACGATGTAGTATGAGGCCGATCCACGAGCGCTACGCTGTTGAGCCTCGAAATCCGCGTCCATGGGTGGTGGTGGGGTCCGGTCCGATGCCACGTTGGAGGAGAAAATCGACTGGAGGCGGGCGGACTTTGTGGAGCTCGTGCTCGACGATGGAGCAACGGTGAAGGACGAGGTCGGTCTTGATTTGAAGAGGGGAGGGAGGCAGTTCGATTCTGGGTGGTGGCGCTGGTCAACGATGAACGGTGGCGCCGGATTTGAGGAGAGAAGGTGGGAAGGGTTTCCACCGTTAATCGGTCCAGCGGGAAGAGAGAAATGATGAGTTGGCCTAACAGTTTTTTTTTAAATTTATTTATTTTAAAATCTCTAAAATACCCTCTTATACAGACGAACACCAATTTAAACCTAACGACTGTCGTCCCTAGCGTTTTACCCCCATTCCGAACACCATGGGATATGTTTCGTAGGCCCATTCGACTGTTTCAGTCAGTTTCCATTCAAATTAAAATATAAAACATTCAATATTTAATTTGAACGTACATTTCAATTTGCTAGGGCCGCAAATTGATTCGAAAAATTCCAGAAAAATTAATCTAGCTATGTTTTAATGATACGGTCCCAACAAAACTAGTTTCGCCGAATTCTGAGACCGTTTGCAAAAAGGCCCATTTTTGGTCGATCCAATTTAACTGTAATTGACCAAAACACATTTTCCTTTGCCACGCTCACATACTAGCTTCGAAAATTATGAAATTTGAAACCTAGAAATAACTTCACATCCCGGTTCCAACAAAAGTGGTTTCGTCGAATTCCGAGGTCGTATGCAAAATGGCCAATTTCACGGGCTATATAAATTCCATAGCGACCGTTCTGAAAATTCATTCGGCCATAACTTTTGCTTTCCGCTATGAAAATTCGATTTTTCAGATTCGTTAGAAAGGTATTCACTAACAGATTTAAATATTCTTGGTTTCACTAAAATCCGTTTTGCTTTGCACCCGGTACAGTCCGACAAAGTTGGAATCCAAATTTTGAAACTGCAGCGCCTTTTCAAGCCTTGTTTATAATTAGAATTAATTATATTCGTTTTCAATTGTCAATTCAAACTCACTTTTCATTCCATTATTTAAAATATTTATTTTAAATATTTAAAATCCATTATTTTAGCCAATTTAAAATTTTTAAATTGGTTCAGATTTTCTGGGTCGTTACAATCTCCCCCACTTAAAACTTTTCGTCCCCGAAAAGGAACAAAGTCGAAAGTGGTTTGATAAATCTACAATCACACAACACAACAACCAATCCAATTGTTTTCTACCTTTCAAAACCTTACAAATTATTTCTATGCTCTTTTTAAAATCATTCAGAGTATAGAATAAATAGTGCACAACCATGGGCAGAAAATAGCAACAGAATAGAGAATTAAATGGTAATGCAAAGTATGGTAAATATACCTTGCACCGGAGTCAATCAGAGATATCTACTCGGCATCTAGGATAGGCTTTCTGAATGCTCTCCTCAGTTTCCCAAGTACAATCTCGCGGATCTCCACTCCATTGCACTTTGACTAAGTGAACCTTCTTGTTCCTCAGCTCTTTGGTTTCTTTGCCTATTATCTTTAGCGGCTCTCTTCTCACAGCTAATTCGGGAGTAATTTCAATATCCTGCTGATCTGCTTCTTCCACGATCAAGTCTGGATCATGAACGTGCTTTCGAAGTTGAGATATGTGGAATACATCATGAACTCCAGGCAACCAGTCAGGCAGTTTGACCCTATAAGCGAGAGTTCCGATCCGTTCCAGAATAGGAAACGGACCTATGAATTTGGGCGCCAACTTTCCAGTTTTACCGAACCGGATAACTCCTCTCATCAGCGATACTTTCAAATACACGTAGTCGCCAACAGTAAAGGATATATCTCTTCTTCTTTTATCGACATAGCTCTTTTGTCGGCTTTGAGCGGCGAGTAATCGCTTCTTAATAAAATCGACTTTGTCGGCGGCTTCTCGAATTATGTCAGGCCCTAACACAAGTCTATTTCCAGGTTCGACCCAACAAGTAGGAGATCGGCACAGTCTACCATACAATGCTTCGAATGGCGACATTGTCAGGCTCGCCTGGTAGCTGTTGTTATAAGAGAATTCAGCCAAATGTAGATGGTCTTCCCATGATCCCCCGAAATCTATAACACAAGCCCGCAATAGGTCGTCTAAAATACGATTCACCCTCTCAGTCTGACCGTCTGTCTGAGGATGATAAGCGGTGCTTAAGTTCAACTTCGTTCCCAGTTCGACTTGAAATGCTTCCCAGAATTTGCTAGTGAATATTGTATCTCTATCACTGACTATACTGAGCGGCACTCCATGTAGTCTAACTATTTCCTTGAAGTATATCTGCGCCAGACTCTGAGCAGTTCTATTTGATCTTACATGTATGAAATGGGCGGTCTTCGAGAAGCGATCTACGATCACCCAAATACTGTCATTTCCTTTCCTGGTTCTGGGAAAACCATCAATGAAATCCATGGAAATATGTTCCCACTTCCAGCCTGGAACATCTAGCGGTTGTAATAATCCAGCTAGTTTCTGTTGGTCGCTCTTGACTAGTTGGCAAGTAGGGCATCGGCTAACGTATATTGAAACGTCCCTTTTCATAGCCTTCCACCAGAATGTTCGTTTGAGATCGTTATACATTTTGGCCACACCAGGATGGATACTCAGGTTGGACTTGTGACACTCGTCTAACACTTCCCTTTTTAACTCTGGGATGTCAGGAACACAAATCCTTCCTTTCAACCTCAGGGTCTCGTCGTTATCTATCTGAAAACACGAGGGTTCGCCTTTCTGAATCCTTTTAATCATATCCTTAATAAAGTTATCCTCCTTCTGAAGAATAGATATTTTGTCAATCAAGGAAGTCGTGATAATAAAGCTGGCGATCATTACATTCTTTCGGCTCAGCGCATCGGCCACGACATTGGCTTTCCCTGGAGTGTATATAATCTCAAAGTCGTATGCTGCAAGGAACTCCAGCCAACGTTGCTGCCTTAAATTCAGGTCTTTCTGAGTGAACAGATACTTTAACGATTGATGATCTGTAAACAGTTCAAATCTCTCACCCAGAAGATAGTGTCTCCAGATTTTCAAAGCGAATACTATAGCCAATAACTCAAGATCATGAGTTACATAGTTCTTCTCGTGTGGCTTCAGTTGACGGCTAGCATAAGCAATCACTTGGCCTCTTTGCATTAACACTGCGCCAAGGCCTTCTCTAGAAGCATCAGTCCAGACTTTCAAATCTTGGTTGCCATCGATGATGGTTAACACTGGAGCAGTCGTTAGTCTTAACTTTAGCTCTTCAAAAGCCTCCTCACTTTCTGGAGTCCATTTGAATTTAGAATGCTTCTTCGTAAGCTTTGTTAAATGACCAGATATCTTCGAAAAGTTTTTAACGAACTTTCGGTAATAGCTAGCCAATCCCAGAAAACTGCGGACTTCAGTGGGGGTACTGGGCTGTTTCCAATTCTGAATAGCTGTGATTTTGCTTGGATCCACAGCAATTCCTTCTTTCGATACTACATGGCCCAGAAATTTCACTTCATCTTGCCAGAATATACATTTGGAAAATTTTGCTTTCAACACATTCCTTCTGAGAATTTCCAGAACCTGTTCCAAATGCTTTTCATGTTCGGCCTTCGATTTAGAGAAGATTAGAATATCGTCAATGAAAACCAGAACAAATTTGTTCAAAACCCCTCTGAACACTCTATTCATCAGATCGACGAAGTTAGCGGGAGCGTTACACAAGCCGAATGACATTACTAACCATTCGTAGAATAAGTCGGGACCTCTGAATGCTGTCATTAGAACACACTCTTCGGCAATTCGAAGTTGATGGAAGCCTGTAGCTAGGTCCATTCGTGAAAATACTTGTGCGCCATTTAATCGATCCAACAAATCATCAATCCGCGGCAAGGGATATTTGTTCTTTATTGTCTGTTTGTTCAAATCACGATAATCCACACATAGACGTAGAGTACCGTCAGATTTTGGGACAAATACCACTGCTGCACCCCAATCAGAGAAACTAGGTCTGATCAGACCCTTCCATACTAGCTGTCTTATTTGATTGTCTAATTCCTCCTTCTCTATCAAGGACATTCTTCGAATAGTGTTAACTACCGGCCTTGCATTGGGAATCAAAGCAATCTTGAAGTCTATTTCTCTCTGCGGAGGTAAGCGAACAACTTCTTCGAACACATCCGCATAGTTCTCGAAGACAGGAATGTCTTTCACTAGGTCAGGAATATTCTCTGTGGTTTCTGGGATATTTTCTATTTGGGCTGGAGAAACATTCAAAGCTGCCCAGAAGTCTTTTCTATTAGCATTCTGACCTTCACAGGGAATGGTTATATAATCACCTGATTTAATCCTCGCCTTTACGACTCTATCGGCGCATTTAACTTCAGCTTCATATTTGGTCAACCAGTCTAACCCCAAGATAAGACCAAACTCTTTAAAATTCATGACGACTGCGATGGTAGGAAACCGATAACGAGAGAAAGAAACCGGCACCCCACAAATCCAACTGAGATCAATGGAACCCCCAACCGGATTCTGGACAGTCATTGGTTCCTTGAGCTTTTTCAAATTTAAATCCAGTTTCTTAGCTGCATCTTTGGCAATGAAACTTCGTGACGCGCCTGTGTCAAACAGTACTTTGACTGGAATGTTTTTGACAGTAAGCGTTCCTTCTAAAACATCAGCCCTTTCTTGACTAGCTGAGGGCTCGGAAGTTTCTGCTACTTCATTCACTTGAACTACTTTAGGCTTCTTCAACTGCCAGCAATCTTTCTTTACATGACCAGCCTGATGGCAGAGATTGCATTTTCTATTCGCTTGAAATCCTTCTTTGGATCGAAGTCCACCTTTTAATCGCTTCATTAAAGGTCCGCAGTTTATCGACAAATGCCCTTTCAGATGGCAGTTATTGCATACGGTGGTCGTTACCGGTTCTTTTCCTGATCTGGCCCTTTTTCGATTGACTTTGGGTTCCTTACTGACCTCAGACATGGTACTGGCCTCAGGACGATCAGTTTCTGATTCAACCTTATCGCTAGAACTGACTTCTTCTTCATCTCGCAACATGCCTTTCCTATGGAGATCTTCATACTGATAAGCCATATAAATCATTTCTGAGAAAGGAAGCTTCACATTCCTCATTACACTATTCTGATATCTCCTTTGCAGGCCATGAATAAATCTCAGATTTTTCCTCTTTGGATCTTGAATCAGATGAGGAGCAAAGTGAGCAAGTTCGTTGAATTTCTTATGATATTCTGGGATGGTCATATCACCTTGTATTAGATAAGAAAATTCATCACATAATCTCTCAGTTGCTTCGGGAGGAGTAAATCTTTCCAGGAAAATCACTTTGAATCTGTCCCAGGTGATATCACCTTCTGGATTATTTTTTATGATTGTTTCCCACCAGATTAAAGCTTCTTCTTTGAGCGCCCAAGATGCTACTAACCGTTTCTGGTCATCTCTCAACTGGATACGCTCAAAAATTCTTTCGACAGAGCTCACCCAAGCTTGAGTTTGAATTATAGATTCTTTGCCCGAGAACTGTGCTCCATTCAGATTTCGATATCTCTTTAATAGAGCCTCTAGATCGGGTTCTGTATTTCTCCTGTTTCTGACACTCATTTTTCTAGTACTTCTGCAAATGGCAGATCAAGTGTCAGGTCACAGAAAAGATAATTTTTTAAATATAGAACCACATACTTCAAATGTAAATGTGTCTATCGAGGTGTAATTTCATTCTGCTTTACTCATACTAGGATATTACTGATCCTATCTGTAATGAGCTACCCGTCCTAGAACACTACTGGTTCTATTTCTGACGAGTTCGTTCAAATGTTATATTCTAGAACTAAGCTTAACCAAAGCTCTGATACCAAAATGAAACGACCCCAAACCCCGTACTGACGGAGGCAAGGGTAATCCGTGGAATATAACACAGAAACAGGTAATATCAGAACAAAATAAAATAAATACACCAGATAATGAACAAAACAATATACTGGATAAAAGTAATCATCAGAGTTATACAGTATACAGGATCTTACTTAGTACCAATACAGTTCAGCCATACATATATGTCTACAGCGGAAACAAACAAAATATGTACAATAGGAGCTGAAACAGCATAAAAAGAGATAAATGATAGAATCCATCTTCAGCTCCAGCTATCCAGAGAAAGCAAGCTAAACCTGAATACAAGGCTGCCCGTGTAGAAAAAGGGGCACCCGAGTTTGAAAGTGAAACAAACTACGAGTCAGTCATGGGACTGGTATGAGAAATCTACTCAACACATATATAATTTGGCCAATCACAGGACCACGCCACTTTCGTGGAACGGGTTTACTCCATTGGATTGCCAGTGCTTTAAAACAAATCTTTCTTTTAAACAACGCTATGCTTTTTGTAAAAATGAAGTCGTTATAAGACTCAGTTCCCATCACACAATGCAACGCAAACCGGAGGATAGAGTTTTTACCTTATAACGGCCAAAATATGCTTGATACGAATAAAACAAAGGCATTTGAAATTATTGCTAGTGTCTATATGTTTTGAAAACAATTTCAAATTATAACTATCAATCATAGATGACATGAGCGTCCCATGCCACTATGTCGCTAAATATTTATATACAATCGAAACCGCATCGTCACGTATTTGGAAATCGGATTTCCGTCATGAACCAAGGCAAAAGATAGTCCTTACCGAATTTGAGACGCTCTAGCCCGCCCCTCAGGAACAGCCGCAACTGCCCCTTGGATCGTCAGGGTCGGTCCACTGATGTGGATTATTATGCCTGAACACTACGTCTCCCCGCCCTTTGGGGCGTAAACGAGCCAACGAATGACTCCATCGGACCCGGATCGTCCGATCAAACCGAGGCGCCTCGCAACAGCAACAACCACATAGGTGAAAAGTATATAAATGTCAGGGTTGGTAGGTCACTGACACCACCCTAGCTAGAAAGAAACGCAGGCCCTCCCTGATGTCCTCTCCCGTTTCTGGTTCATACCGGGGTGTGAGGCTCGCGAATTCACGTTATACACAAAGCTACGCCACACAGGCGGTGCTTTGATCATCACCACAAGACTTTGCTTTTCAACAGAAGCCCTGATCACTGCATCTTAGCATGCCACACAGGCAATTCATGCCATGCGACTGATGTCCATCGATACATAACCTCTGAGCTCGCGCGTTTCAGAGAAGGGCGTTAAGCAAAAGAATAAATTCTCCGCCGCCAAACAGATGTATATTTAATAGAGATCAATCAACACAGAATAAAATCCAATGTCAGACACACAGTCCATTTACAAGTCCGTTCTGGGTCTGAACGAAACCGGAGGCACTAAATACCTCGCAAACCCATCGATCACCACGTACGTCTGGACGATCACCACTCATTATCCATATTTCGGGATGCCTCCCAATCAGGACCTCGGTTACCATCCAAACGAGGTGAAGATCTCCAGTCTTCGACCATCGTCTTCATCTTCGATTTGCTATTGTCGATTCAGTTATTCAGAATGGGAAAAACCCGGTCTTTCTGAGCAACTCGCGTATATAATGAACAAGTGCAACACTAACATATACACGCATCATTTCAATTTATTAGTCACTAACCGTCAATCAGTAAGAGAACGATTTCCCAAATATTAACCCCGTAGGCCGAAACCAACATCAGATCAACACCCAAGAAACCATTCGACTTATCCAACCTTCAGTTAATTTCTAAATTTACATCCATATTGTTTATAATATTTTATAACAATTTATCGCTATTTTTATTTATTTTAAAATAGCCAATTATTCAAAACGACGCTTCGGGCCATAACGCGACCGTGGCGCTGTTTTTCTTCAGATTTGATTTACACATATCTGAAAATCTAACCGTTGGATCTTCATAAAATTTACATCATTAGAAAGATCTTTTCAAAACGAACCCAACGGTTCCAGTTTCGGGAAAATCCGACGGTCGGATCTCCCGGTACAATCGTTTGAAGTTTCGATTTCAAAATACGAACTACAGCGTCGTTATTCGATTAAATATAATTATATTTATATATATATATATAAATATAATCGTTTCTGGCGCTGTTTTTCTTTAGATTTGAATTAAACATTCCAGACAATCCAACCGTTGGATTTTTACAAAGTTGGTGCCGTTGGAAAGATTTCTCCAAGGCGAACCCAACGGTTGCGGTTTCGGGAAAATCCAATGGTCGGATTTCCCGTACTAGTTGTTTGAAATCACGGTTTCAAAACGCGAACTGCACGGCCACGTTTCGTTTTTAATTTTATTTATATTTATATATTTATATAAATATAGTTCATTCAACAATTTCAATATCGTTTCACTTTAATTATTTCACTAATGCCTTAAAATTTTGGAAAATTTCGCCATAACCTCCTTTGTACGGGAGGGGCTGGGAAAATTCCCAAATAGCCACACGGGCGTCTCATGTCGAAAAGAAAAAGAAAAAGCCAAGCGGCTAGCCAACAGGCTCATAAAATCATCACCCAAACAAAACAGTAAATGTGTACCTATTTGTCGGGCACAAAATTTTATTCCTCTTCTCTAGCCCCTTCGCTATAACCTGTTCAATAAATATGCATGTACATATATATAGTTCTTATCACTTATCATTTTCTATTCAACTTCATATTTGATTTCCATTTGGTTTAAAAACACCATTCATTCTAATGTTGCATGTATAGGCAAAATCATATCATTAGCTAATTAATGAATATTTCAACTCATATATGTTTATTTGAACGAGTGACTATTTTTAACACTTCACATTTCAACGATTCATGTATATAATAAAAATGAGATTTTTATTGTAAAACAATTCATTTCAAAACACTATTATTCTATATAGTTTATATAGGTGATAAAAATAGGATTTTTCTTACAAAACAATTTCTTTTAAAAACGAGATTATTTTTCATATTCATATAGTTGATAAAAGGTGATTTTTGTTATGAAACAATTTATTTCAAAATATGAATACCATTCAACACATGAATTTCTAATCAACGAATGAATATCGATTCAACACATGAAGGTTTTCTATAGTTTCTATATATAGGTAAAAATGTGATTTTTATATTTAAAACGCGAATACCATTCAACACATGAATTTCTAATTAACGAATGAATATCGATTCAACACATGAAGGTTTTCTATTCAACGAATAAATATAGTTTTAGAAAATGAAAATAATTCAAACACATGAATATTATTCAAAATTTCGGCAGCATAACGGCAGGGTAGTTAAAACCGGGACCGTCCCTAGTACGGCTCCTCGCTTTACCTTAAAACCTCGCGGTTTTTGACAATGGGGATCATGCATCTAGTTCGCATGCAGGCGGCATGTATATATTTATTTCATTTCCACAAACTAATCCTATGTGGTTTCAACCAAATATTTCTCAACCACAAATGGGTATTTTTCAACCACAATCAATCAATATCAACCACAAACAATCCCAAACAACCATTCGCTATCAATCAATTTTCACACCAATCACAATCAATAATTATCGTCCACGGTTTGTGGACGAGGGGCGTATATATATATATATATATATATATATATATATATATATAGCAATTCACTTTTATTTCAACACATATATAATTTTTACAACGCATATATAACTTATACATCGAACATACAACTTATACAACGCTTATACAAGAGGTGTACAACGCTTATATAACTCATACATCGACTATATAATTTATACATCGTCGTTTTCCATATCGTTTATAAATTAGAAATCTCACATTGGGTTCCACTCCACCAAAAATAGCAGAAGGCTCAGAAAAATATGCGGTCTCTTCTAAAATGTAGAAGGCGTCCACACGGTCACGATGCTTCCTGTTTCATCGAATTTCGTTAACATATGATAAAGATATGATTTTTATTCGAAAGACAAGATTTGCAACACTAAAAAGTGTTATTTTTCCATTCTGAAATTTAAACCCGTTTACCTCGTTAAAACTTCGAAACTAGGTTTCCATTTTGCGATCGAACGATGTAGTATGAGGCCGATCCACGAGCGCTCGCTGTTGAGCCTCGAAATCCGCGTCCAAGGGTGGTGGTGGGGTCCGGTCCGATGCCACGGCGGAGGAGAAAATCGACTTGAGGCGGGCGGACTTTGTGGAGCTCGTGCTCGACGATGGAGCAACGGTGAAGGATGAGGTCGGTCTTGATTTGAAGACGGGAGGGAGGCGGTTCGATTCTGGGTGGTGGCACTGGTCAACGATGAATGGAGGCGCCGGATTTGAGGAGAGAAGGTGGGAAGGGTTTCCGCCGTTAATCGGTCCAGCGGGGAGAGAGAAATGATGAGTTGGCCGAATAGTTTTTTTTAATTTATCTATTTTAAAATCTCTAAAATACCCTCTTATACAGACGAACACCAATTTAAACCCAACGACTGTCGTTCTTAGCATTTTACCCCCATTCCGAACACCATGGGATATGTTTCGTAGGCCCATTCGACTGTTTCAGTCAGTTTCCATTCAAATTAAAATATAAAACATTCAATATTTAATTTGAACGTACATTTCAATTTGCCAGGGCCACAAATTGATTCGAAAAATTCCAGAAAAATAAATCTAGCTATGTTTTAATGATACGGTCCCAACAAAACTAGTTTCGCCGAATTCTGAGACCGTTTGCAAAAAGGCCCATTTTTGGTCTATCCAATTTAACTGTAATTGACCAAAACACATTTTCCTTTGCCACGCTCACATACTAGCTTTGAAAATTATGAAATTTGAAACCTAGCAATAACTTCACATCCCGGTTCCAACAAAAGTGGTTTCGTCGAATTCCGAGGTCGTATGCAAAATGGCCTATTTCACCAGCTATATAAATTCCATAGCGACCGTTCTGAAAATTCATTCGGCCATAACTTTTGCTTTCCGCTATGAAAATTCGATTTTTCAGATTCGTTAGAAAGGTATTCACTAACAGATTTAAATATTTTTGGTTTCACTAAAATCCGTTTTGTTTTGCACCCGGTACAGTCCGACAAAGTTGGAATCCAATTTTTGAAACTGCAGCGCCTTTTCAAGCCTTGTTTATAATTAGAATTAATTATATTTGTTTTCAATTGTCAATTCAAACTCACTTTTCATTGCCATTATTTTAAATATTTATTTTAAATATTTAAAATCCATTATTTTAGCCAATTTAAAATTTTTAAATTGGTTCAGATTTTCTGGGTCGTTACAAGATCGCTATACAAATGGCAGGTGTGACAAGGAAGATAAGGTGAGGTATATACATGCTTCACTAATGACTACTCTGCACTATTAAAAGTATAACTGAAATGAAATGATCCCTTCTGACAAGGAAGATAAGGTGAGGTCTAAGTATGCCATGGCCGTCTTGTCCCCTTTTGCCCGGCCCATGCACGCACATGTCCTCGGTCGGTTTGCGCCGTCTACACCACCCGTCACGTTTTGGATCTCTTATAATCAATCAGTAAGCGTGCCCCTTCTCCGCCTAGTACGGAGTTCTGTACTCTGATACCAACTACGGGTTACTGACTGAAATGGGCCCCACACAATACAATACAAGATCTCCCCTTTGTCTTGTATCCCCACTAGGTTTTCCACTGATTATGCATACCCTAAAAGGGAGATCTTTAATTACATAGCCCTGTACTAGTTATGTATACCCTAAAGAGTGATCTTTAATTACATAACTCCCACACAATATGGTACAAGCTCTCCCCTTTGTCTTGTATCCCCACCAGGTTTTCCACTGACTATGTATACCCTGAAAGGGTGATCTTTAATTACATAGCCTTTATTATTTTATCTACCCGTTATGTATACCACTTAGGTGTCTTTATCTACATAACATGTATTGGGTTAAGTATGTGAGCCTATATATATATATATATATATATATATATATATATTGCCCATCCCCTCTAACTTACTTAACCCCTCCTCACTACCCATCCAATTTTACTTAACCCTAACTTAAGTCCATATTCATATTAAATTAGGTTAAGTAATCCATTTCTTTACCATGTCCAATTATGGTTATAATGGGCTAGACCTCCAACATTAGGCCTACAACGTGTGGATGCTGGATATGCCGGTCGGGTCAGGGCAGTCTTATTCCACAGTTTGGCCTAACCTCGTGTCTTAGCCTGATTCATATTTGCATACTTATACCTCCCACATTAGGTTCAACATTAGTGGCTGCTGGATATGCCGATCGGGTCCGGGCAGACTTCCGTCACTAATGTAATCTAACCTCGTGTCATAAGTACAATTAAAATTCTTAATTTTAATTACTAACATTCCATTTTTAATTAATTTACCAATTAATTAATCCTTTCCTTTTATAGGTGTCAATACCTATTTTGCAACAATAATTTGAATTACATATCCATAAATGGTCATATTCAAATTATGCCATTTTTACCCAACTTTTCCTATGTCATTATAGGTAATTAATTCTACGTTTTCCCATTTGAATTATATGCTCATTTCATATAAATATTATATAAACTATGCCAATTACAAATTCCCTTTATCCCCGTTAATAACTAACATACTCACACGTATTTTGGCGGCATCGAGGCTATAAAGTAGCCTCGTCATAACAATAAAAGGGAACATGATAAGGGTGACAGTTCAACATGTTTTGGCATAAATATTAACATAAGTGGCATAGTAACTAAGTGAATGGACATGTGATAATTATCATAATAAAGTGGACATCAAATTAATAACTTGTGTTTAGGCAAGCATAATGAGATCTAGATTCAATATTAGGTGTCCAATTACCTAAATCTAGCATAGACAGGGTGGCATAATAACAAGTTTAGATTCACATGTCAAGTTTACCATATATACCAAGGTGTCATAATATAGCAAGTGAAACGTGATTAACACCAAAATTTAGATGCAAGTAATGTAAAATTAATTGATGTACAATCATCCTAACATGGTTACAAATAAAGGTTCATATAAATGTCATATCGAATCACCACAAACAGATTTAGAAAGTTAGATCTGTATTAACAAGTTCACATGTACCACAATATAATTGTAATTCAAGATTCATATAGGAAACATAGTAGAATGTTCATATTTTAGATCTAGGGAAAACGACATAGTATGCTTGCATAAGTTCATGATTTACAGCATATACCCAATTCATAGTCTACCACAATTCACATTTATCTATTTAAACCTAAAAGTGACTAGCACTCACAGAAAAAGAACGGATCTTGAATTCTGGGATCTGATTTCTGAATTTGTTAAGCTTAACCCTTGATGTAGACTTTGATTTATATCTTCCAGCTTGAATTTGATTTGTTATGGTGGAGGCTAGGTTAGTTTAGGATGCAACAGCATATAGGCTCATGAATGAATTTAGTTTAGATTAGGGTTTTGGTTTATGTGTGCTTATATAGATGTGTAGGATTAATTAGAGCCTTTAGCTTAGCATAGGAGTCATCAGAGCCATCCAAACCAAAGAGACACATCACCCAGCCAATCACAGGGCGACACATCAGCCTTAATACTCAAAAATCGTCTTTAACCAATAAAAATGCGCCATGTATGCAACATGATGCGCAACAGCAGGGGTATTGACACCCACATGTCATATATATATTATATATATTATATATATATATATTTATTTTTCTTTTTAACTATCTTTCCAATTAACCCTTTTCACACTAAACCGCTTTTTGAACTGCGTTCACACTAAGCCACTTTTTAGCCATTCCCCTAAAACAAAAATATGACGCTGGTGGGGATTGAACTCTGTACCTCTTGTGTACAAGTCACATGTACTAACCAAATGAACTACTAAATCTTTTGTTTACAAACCTTAGAACAACGCTAAACATTATTCTTTTATCATTCCTCTTTTTCATGTTTTGTTGCAATATTTAATTTAAAGGTATCCTTTTCATCCTAAATCGGTATTCTGCAAACCATAGGTCTAAATTGACTAGAAAATGCCACGAACGCAATGACGATAATTTCGTGACCAAATTCCTAAAGCTCTTCAAATTTTCCCTTTTTATTTATATTTAATTGTTCGCATGCATTTCCTCGCATTTCATGTATTGCATTTAATTTCTTTTATTAATCTTTTTCCTTCATTTCACTGCATGAACTTATTACATGCAATTTTATTGTCATTATTTAATTTTTCTCTTAAATATATCTATGTATATAATATATATATACATATTTCCACATTTTTAATTTCATTAAAAATGCGGGGTGCTACATTCTCCTCGACTTAAAGGATTTCGTCCCCGAAATCTCTGAGTTAAGAAGAATGTATCTAACATCCAATATCCATCTACTCAACCATCAATCACAGGAATCCATTGTCCATAAAAAGATTTCTAATGCTTTCATGATTATATGCAAAGTGTGTATATGTCCTTATCTAATGCAAAATCAGGCGGTCTACTGATTTAGTTGACCTCCTTAATGTGAATTATGTCAGTGCCATGAGTCCATCATGTATGAAAATAAACCTATTATAACATATAAGCTCTATATGTGTGCACACTCATTCATCCAAATGCAACATTCATATGCTAGTTCATCCATTTCCATCCATAAAAGAAAAGAAAATGCACACACATCCATATGCAGTATGAGAGTGATTAAGCTGATATTTGTGCTAAATGTATGTGTTTATATGCGTCCACAGGCAACCACTAGCAAACACTTGCATCCACTTGCATCCATCAAACATAACATGTCTCAAACACATGTTTACAATCATGGGATTTCCTACCTAAAGGTCGAAGATTCGATTGATTGGATATACTCAGATGATAGAAGCAAATGCGAATAAATGCTTTGGAAAAAGGAGTTAAGAACATAGTCCTAAAAAGGAAAGGGTATGAAGCGTGATCTTTGTCTTCAATCTCCCAAGTTGCATCCTCGCTATCTTCAGTAGGTTTCCCCATCCTGATATGATTCACCTATCAAACCTTTTCTCACGTAGCTCCCCTACTTGCTTATCAAGTTCCCTATTTTCTTTTAGGAGTCACATGTCGTACAGGCAATGCAACTGGCTTTGCATTATCCACCAGGTATACACGGAAATCAATCTCGCGCCTCGGGGGTAATCCTCGAACCTCGTCTAAGACATCAGGATACTCACGGACTACTGGTGCCGATCACAGATCATCGATAGACGCCTCGAGATACTCTAGGAAACTAAGCATAATAGGCCCTTGTGGGTTACAAGAAATTTTGAAGGTGCTTAACGACCCTCCTCTCACCACCTAAAATGGCACCATATGTGGTAAAGCAACCTATTCCTAGAATCAACCATAGCCCATAAACCCGAGTACATATGCGTTGCATTCAAATTTGACGCATAACACAGATATTCTCAAACCCTACAAATCATAGATAAATGAGTCGAATCACCTATGGGGTTTGAGACAACTACGGGATCCACTACCATACTAGTAACTAAGTGCAGAGATTCAACAATTGAACTAGATATAAATGAATGTGAAGCACCAGAATTAAAATGTGTTTTAACTGGATGATTTGAAAGGGAAACTAAACTTTCTAACGAAATTTTTCTACCTCTTTCAGGAGCACTGATCGTGAGAGCATTGACCTGCCCTCCAGAAGTTCCGGCTCTTTGACCTTGTCCCTGCGATCCTTGTTTCTTCGGGCACTCTATATAATAGTGTCTGAGTTCTCCTCAATTAAAGCAACTGACCTTCCTTCTCTTACAATCTTTGATCAAGTGACCTTCCCGCAACCGTGACATTTTCTCTTATCCCTGCCTTTTTCATCTTTCTCTCCTTTCTTCTGCTATTGTTGTTGCTGTTGTTGCCCCTTCTTAGGCCACACCTTCTTATTCTGCGATGACTCCTCAGCTTTCACTTCCTTCTTTTCTCCCTTGTCCTCCTCATGCATTAGGGCCATATCCACAAGCCTTTCAAAGGTGGCCCCAATAGGAATATGGGACATAGCAAGACCATGCAGAGGCTCATTCAGTCCTTTAGCAAATCGTAAAGCCTTTTTGTGCTACGTATCCACCAACTCTAGACCGAACCTTTCCAACTGGTTGAACTTGTTCACATATTCCTTCACCGTCAAATTTCCTTGTTTGAGAGCTAAGAACCTCTCCATCTGAATGCTTCTCTCATCTTGGGAAAGGAATTTCATTTCGAACCTATGTCTAAAATCTCCCCAAGTTTTCATCGGACATCCAGCTTGGGCGGCTTCCCACCAAAATGAGGCTTCGTCCTTTAACAGCCAAATAGCTAATTGGATTTTTCTTCGGTCCTCTATTTCAAAGATGACGAATAAGCCCTCAGTCTCCTTAAGCCAATTCCGGGCTTCTACGAATGTCTCTTTCCCATGGAATGGCTTCCCTCCCATAGCAAGGAAGTCTTTGCAGATCTTGGAGAAGTTATCTGCTCTTGGAGGGGGAAGAGGAGGAATGATTGGTGCAGCTAGGGGGAAACGTCTCTTTGTTCTTCGGCTGTTGCTGTGGCTTCCAAATACCTACGGAACCAACCAAGTATAGTGACGCCCTCTGGGAGATTAGGGATGTTTTGTTCCCCAGACATGCTAAAAAAGGAGAAAGGATGAAATTTAGATAAGGGACCGAAGGATACTACATATGGCTTCCTAGGGGAATATTTTCAAAACAGAATTTTCTTTTTGAAAATACTTTCTTTTAAAACCTTTTTGGAAAATATTTTTCAAAACTTTTATCTAATCTGGTAACCTTCAGCTTTGATACCAAGTGTGACACCCCACATCCGTTAATGTCACTCACTAAGGGAATGCATTAAGTTCTATGAAGCATTGTAGGTAAACAGACACAGAATAAATACAAGATAGATATAAATAAAGATAGCAGCGGAAGTTTCAAAAAATTTATTTCAGACATAAATCATAATCCCGTGGTTTATAATACCATAATTTATAAAACCACTACAACAAAATACTTCTGTCTTGCATAATCAAAGTACATAGGAATTAAAAGAAAACATTATTCCCTAATAAAAGAGTAAGCCATAGCAGAGACAAAGACTCGAGTCATACTTCAATAGTAGCTCCTAGCAAGATGATATCCAAATCCTGGCTAAGCCTGCGTGTTTCCTCCTTGAGAACCTGGGTGGGGAGGGGAACGAAAGAGATAAGGAAAAACAAAAAGGGGTCAGACAAAAAGTCTGGCGAGTCTAGTGACTATTAGCCAGTAAATAAATAAAGGTGAACATGATAGGCATAAAGTGGATAAGAGAGATCGCTATACAAATGGCAAGTGTGACAAGGCAGATAAGGTGAGGTATATACATGCTTCACTAATGACTACTCAACACTATTACTAGTATAACTGAAATGAAATGATCCCTTCCACTATAAGCTGGTAGGATTAGGTCATACGTCCAAGTATACCCTAACCACTACCCTAATTTATCGGTTCCCTACTCTGTAGATATCCTGTGCTGGCCCTACAGTAGGGGGTATCACTTCCCTAAAGTGGCAACCCAAGATGTGCATAGGGATACCTACTGGTGTCACGGTCGTCTTGTCCTCCTCTGCCCGTACCATGCACGCACATGTCCCCGGTCGGTTTGCGCCGTCTACACACCCCGTCATGTTTTGGATCTCTTATAATCAATCAGTAAGCTTGCCCCTTCTCCACCTAGTACGGAGTTCTCTACTCTGATACCAACTACGGGTTACTGACTGAAATGGGTCCCACACAATATGATACAAGCTCTCCCCTTTGTCTTGTATCCCCACTAGGTTTTCCACTGACTATGCATACCCTAAAAGGGTGATCTTTAATTACATAGCCCTATACTAGTTATGTATACCCTAAAGGGTGATCTTTAATTACATAACTCCCACACAATATAATACAAGCTCTCCCCTTTGTCTTGTATCCCCACCAGGTTTTCCACTGACTATGTATACCCTGAAAGGGTGATCTTTAATTACATAGCCTTTATTATTTTATCTACCCGTTATGTATACCACTTAGGTGTCTTTAGTTACATAACATGTATTGGGTTAAGTATGTGAGCCCATATATATATATATATATATATATATATACATATTACCCATCCCCTCTAACTTACTTAACCGCTCCTCACTACCCATCCAATTTTACTTAACCCTAACTTAAGTCCATATTCATATTAAATTAGGTTAAGTAATCCATTTCTTTACCATGTCCAATTATGGTTATAACGGGCTAGACCTCCCACATTAGGCCTATAATGTGTGGATGCTGGATATGCCAGTCGGTTCCAAGCAGTCTTATTCCATAGTTGGGCCTAACCTCGTGTCTTAGCCTGATTCATATTTGCGTACTTAGACCTCCCACATTAGGTTCAACATTAGTGGCTGCTAGATATGCCGGTCTGGTCCGGGCAGACTTCCGCCACTAATGTAACCTAACCTCGTGTCATAAGTATAATTAAAATTCTTAATTTTAATTACTAACATTCCATTTTTAATTAATTTACCTATTAATTAATCCTTTCCTTTTATAGGTGTCAATACCTATTTTGCAACAATAATTTGAATTACATATCCATAAATGGTCATATTCAAATTATGCCATTTTTACCCAACTTTTCCTATGTCATTATAGGTAATTAATTCTCCGTTTCCCCATTTGAATTATATGCTCATTTCATATAAATATAATATAAACTATGCTAATTACAAATTCCCTTTATCCCTGTTCCTAACTAACGTATTCACACGTAATTTGGCGGCATTGAGGCTATAAAGTAGCCTCGTCATAACAATAAAAGGGAACAAGATAAGGGTGACAATTTAACATGTTTTGGAATAAATATCCAAGTAATGTAAAATTAATGGATGTACAATCATCCTAACATGGTTACAAATCAATATTCATATAAATGTCATATTGAATCACCATAATCAGATCTAGAAAGTTAGATCTGTATTAACAAGTTCACATGTACCACAATATAATTGTAATTCAAGATTCGCATAGGAAACATAGTAGAATGTACATATATCAGATCTAGGGAAAATGACATCATATGCTTGCATAAGTTCATGATTTACATCACATACCCAATTCATAGTCTACCACAATTCACATTTATCTTTTTAAACCTAAAAGTGACTAGCACTCACAGAAAAAGAACGGATCTCGAATTCTGGGATCCGATTTCTGAATTTGTTAAGCTTTACCCTTGGTGTAGACTTTGATTTTTATCTTCTAGCTTGAATTTGATTTGTTATGGTGGAGGCTAGGTTAGTTTAGGATGCAGCAGCATATAGGCTCATGAATGAATTTATTTTAGATTAGGGTTTTGGTTTATGTGTGCTTATATAGATGTGTAGGATTAATTAGAGCCTTTAGATTAGCATAGTAGTCATCAGAGCCATCCAAACCAAAGAGACACGTCACCCAGCCAATCACAGTGCGACACGTCAGCCTTAATACTCAAAAATCATCTTTAACCAATAAAAATGCGCCATGTATGCAACATGATGCGCAGCTGCAGGGGCGTTGACACCCACATGTCATATATATATATATATATATATATATATATATTATAATTATTATATATATTTATTTATTTAATTTTCTTTTTAACTATCTTTCCAATTAACCCTTTTCACACTAAACTGCTTTTTGAACTGTGTTCACACTAACCCACTTTTTAGCCATTCTCCTAAAATAAAAATACGACGCTAGTGGGGATCGAACTCTATACCTCTTGTGTACAAGTCACATGTGCTAACCAAATGTGCTACTAGGTCTTTTGTTTACAAACCTTAGAACAATGCTAAACATTATTCTTTTCTCATTCCTCTTTTTCATGTTTTTTTGCAATATTTAATTTATAGATATCTTTTTCATCCTAAATCAGTTTTCTGCAAACCATAAGTCTAAATTGACTGGAAAATCGCCATAAACGCAATGACACTAATTTCGTGACCAAATTCCCGAAGCTCTTCAAATTTTCCCTTTTTATTTCTATTTAATTGTTCGCATGCATTTTCTCGCATTTCATGTATTGCATTTAATTTCTTTTATTAATCTTTTCCCTTCAATTCACTGCATGAACTTATTACATGCAATTTTATTGTCATTATTTATTTTTTCTCTTAAATATATCTATGTATATAATATATATACATATTTGCACATTTTTAATTTCATTAAAAATACGGGGTGTTACAATAACTGGCATAAATATACGCTAACATGGTGATAAGGTGAACATATAAGCATAGATCCAATGAACTTGTGGCAGTTAACTAGTTTTAACATGGCAAAGATGTTAAGGTAAGCATGATAAAATCTAAATATTAATTTAGATGTCTAACAGGTTCAGACCTAATATGATAAGCACAAGGAGATTTAAATAATAAGCTATATCTAATTAATAATTTAGATGTCTACATAATTCAGATCCAATAGTTAAGAGTAGATCTTATACAAATAAGGTTTAAGATCCACATCATAGAATGTCACAGAAGTTACAATAGATCCGACTAGATAGAGATTTAGATCCAAGTAATAACCAATTCAGAATGTCATATGTTTACAATTTACAATGGATCCAGTATAATTTAGTCACAGGAACAAATCCAAACAATAGTCATATCAGTTACTTTTAAATATTTAAATCTAAAAGCAACTAAGAACTCACATTGTTTGGATTAGAAAATAGAACTAGAAGAAGAATGGATCTTGAATCTCTAACTGACTAGCTTTATTTGATTGTTGTAGAAGATAAAGAATTCAGCTCAGTTCAGGCACCAGCAGCGTTTGGCCTCCATTGAATTCCAGTGAAGAAAACAAGAGAAATGGTCCTCTATTTATAGCGCTAGCCTCCAGAAACCGACTGCCACCTCAGCCCTTGGGGGGTCAACCCCCGCTTTATGGGGTCGACCCCGGGGTCGACCTCCTCTTAAAGGGTTGACACCCCTACTATGGGGTCGACCCCCTCCCCCCACTAAGGGGTCGACATCCCTAGGGCAGTAATATTCTCGCTTCACCCAATTTTCCTGATTTTGAATTTTTGAACTGAAATTTGAATTCCTAGGCCCTATATATATATATATAATTATCTTGCGCGTATACAAACTTTAAATCCTCATAACTTCTTCATACGGTGTCCATTTTATGCAAATCAACTGTCTATCTTGATTAGAATTTCAAGACAGATGCAATGGTGCAGTCCATTTTTGTTAATTCTGAATATTACATTAATTATTATTTAATTCATCTTCTTTTAGTGTTGTTAAAATTACAGGGTGTTACATTCCCCCCTACTTAAAGGATTTCATCCCCGAAATCTCTAAGTTGAGAAGAATGTATAACCTACCATCCATCAGCCATCTACTCATCCATCAGTCACAGGCATCCATTATCCTTAAAGACTTATAATGCTTATATGAACATATGCAAAGGTGTGTGTATATGTCCCAATACTAATGTGAAGATTAGGCGGTCTACTGATTCAGTCGACCTCCTCAATGTAATGTTAGTGCCATGAATCCAATATGTATGCAAATAACCCTATTATAATATGTAAGTTCTATAGTGTGCACACTCATTTGTCCAAATGCAACATCAATTTGATAATACATCCATTTTCACCCATTAAAATAAAGGAAAATGCACACACATCCACATGCAATATGAGAGTGATTGAGTCGATCTAGTGCCTAATGTATGTGTATATGCATCCACAGGCAACGACTAGCAAAAACTTGCATCCACTTGAATCCATCAAACGTAACATGTCTCGAACACATGTTTACACCCATAGGATTTCTATCTAAAGGTCGAAAATACTATTGATAGAACATATTCAAATGAAAGAATAAAGCATAGATAAAACTTTGGAAAAGGAGTTAAGAACATACCCTCGAAAAGGAAAGGGTATGAAGCATGAATCTTGTCTTCGGTCTCCCAAGTCACATCCTCTGGGTTATCTCCCCATTGAACCTTTATCAATTTGATTTCTGTATTGAGTAGCTTCTTAACTTCTGATCCAAGAATGCGGGTAGGAACTCGTCTAACTATTACCTCCTGTTCCACTTCCTTCAATATACTTGGCTCAACAACTTCCGCGGTGTCATGCAAGCACTTCTGCAGATGAGAAACGTGGAAAACA
This sequence comes from Allium sativum, assembly GCA_030737875.1. NCBI lineage: Eukaryota > Viridiplantae > Streptophyta > Magnoliopsida > Asparagales > Amaryllidaceae > Allium > Allium sativum. The sequence continues at coordinate 451,598,877 of CM060920.1, read as the reverse complement.
TCATGAATGCCGGATAGTTTTTTTGGGAGCGTTACTCCATATGCCATTTGGCTGATCCTTTCGGTTATGGGAAATGGTCCTACAAATCTGGGTGCCAACTTCCCAACAGATACGAAGCGGACCACATTCCTCAGAGGTGATAATTTAATAAAAACTAAGTCTCCTACTTTAAATTCGATGTTAGTCCTTCTCTTGTCAGCATAGAATTTTTGTCTATCTTAAGCTATCTTCATTCATCGTCAATAAGATTAATTTTCTCTGACATTTCTCTAACCATATCAGGTCCAAGTAACAATCTTTCTGCAGATTCCCACTAGCAAGTTGGTGATCTACAGGGTCGTCTATACAATGCTTCGAAGGGTGCAATGCCGATGCTAGCTTGATAACTGTTGTTATAGGAAAACTCTACTAAAGAAAGGTGCTCTTCCCAAGTCCCTCTGAAGTCTAGGATACACAGCCTTAAAAGATCCTCTAGAACTCTGTTCACCCTCTCCATCTGTCCATTGGTCTGAGGATGATAAGGGTGCTCAAACACAACTGTGTACCTAATGCTTCTTGCAAGCTCCTCCAAAATTCACCAGTAAAGATGGGGTCACGATCACTTACGATGCTGGAAGGTATTCCATGAAGACGGACTATCTCACGAACATAAATTGTTGCCAACCATGATGCCGTCCTCTTACTCTTGACTGGAATGAAATAAGCGCCTTTAGTCAGTCTATCCACCACAACCCAAATACTGGTGTTGTGTAACGACTCGGGTTTTTGCGATCCTGGATATAGACATAAACTCAGAGTTGACTATTCAGGCATCGGAAACACCGGATAGTCCATGAAAAAAAATTAGAGGGTGAGAACAGATAAGATAGAAACTTAGAATAGAAGAAGAAGAAGAAGAACATACAACATCAGAGTAAACACGAATCTCACAGCAGAACGAACAATATATATTAGATACATAACTTTGAAATAAAATCAGTATATGTATACAGTATCATTATCAGAGTATAACACTTACAACACAGCGGAAATAACAATAGCTATATAATCATGAAGCCTCCTGCTCCAAGCTCTCCAAGTATATCTGTAAAATCCTGACTACTTGACTGCCCGTACAAAATTGGGCACCCAAGAGTTTAGGGAAAACAAAACAAAATAAACTCTGGGTCAGTCATGGGACTGGTGCGAGTAAAACAATTTAAAAACAGTTTGAGCAATAAAACGATATCTCATAAGACCACGCCGTATAACGGAACGGGTTTTCCCCTTATGAGAATCCAAAATAGTCTTTATATCAAAATTCTTTTGATATTATGATAGTGTCTATCAACCACAATATAATAATCATCTAGCAGAAATGCTTTCATCTCACGTTCTACATATATAATATACAATCAAAACCACAAGCACTTATTGGATAATGGATTACCAACTATGACAAGGTATGGAACCACCTTCCGATAGTGTACTTCTAGAGAGGAATACACTGGGTTCAACAAGAACATCTTGCAACCCGACCACACATGACTGACCACTCATTTCGCTTGAGTGTGTCGAATGTATATCACCAACGGTTGGGATCAGCAACCATTTCACGAAAGGGACATCATCAAACTGATTAAAGAAGGAAATGAACATTCTCTAGATATGTGATAATACACCCTAATTGGAAGCAACCCACTTAGCCATGCTGCCTGCCCGATTTTTGTCATTTCCCGGTTGTGAGGCTAGAGGCCACGCTTATCTTTGACCGATCACACATTTATTCACTTTGAATGTCACAACGTCATACCCACCAAATCACAAATTGATTTCCCCAAAAATACAACTGGTATACAGCTAAGAGAAACAAATTCCCCATCCACCAAACGAAATACATTTGAAGAGATCAACTTACGCGATCCATTAAATATACTCTGTCACACATTCTTCCATACAGGTCGTCCTGGAACTGGACAAACCGAAGGCACTATTCTATAAACAGGACAACCCTAGCATAACATTGTCAATTAGCTTCATCATATTCACACGTTAACGTCCATACAGAGTGGTTATAAGATAATGAATCTGATCCCGGTCTCTCCGTATTGACGATGTTAAAATGGTCAAAAACTTCAATGGTCGGTGATTTAACTATCAAAGAAAAATACGTGTGCAAATAATGATATTATTTCCAGATGGAAATTCTATCAATCAATCATCATTCATCTTTTTATCTCTTTAGTTCGTTTATCATTAATTTATCATTTTCTATTTCCTGTTTCCATTTATTCGTAATCTCTTATATTTTAAATTTAGAAAATATATTGTATTAACATTAGAAAAGGTTTCCATTTCTGATTCATGCATCACTATCTTCTCACATATATCATTCTCTAACTGTAAACTAGTAAGAGAACAACCCCCTACGTATTAACCCCGAAGGCCGAAACCAACATCAGATCAACACACATAAATCTATTCAACTCGACTAATTTCCAGTCAGTTTCTAATTCCTTTAACTCCATTTTAGTTTCTATTTCAAACCCTATTTTCTTTATAAATATTTTATTAGCAAAATATTTACTTAAATCCTTTATTCACATTAAATGTAAATAATATTTCTTCTTTGCAATCAAAACAGTTTTATTTTGTATTTAAAACAATATCCCAAATCCAATTTCTATTTATACTTCTAATTATAGAATTATTTATATAAAATCTCATTTTATTCTTCTAACACTTATAATCCCATTTATAATCACCTTTATAAATGTTGCTCAAATTCCATTTATAATATCAGTGTTAAAACCAATTCCTACTTCTCTATATAAATTCAGTCTTATATATTATGTTTATCAAATGATAAATATTTTATTTAATTTATAAAACTTTATAAATTAATCTTCTCAATCTATTTGTTAAAACAGATTTCTACTTAATATCCACTTTAAATCCATATCATGTTATACCCGTGTGAGAAGCACAGGTGTAAATCTTCCTAATGAAAAATTCTCCTTTTATAAAATTCTATTCATTTCCAAATATTTTCTTAATTATATTTTCCAGTATTTGTTTTCCAAATATTACCTATTATAATATCCTATTTATTTTATATATAAATATTTCATTTTCAGTATTCACTTTGAAAATTTCCTTTTTACATTCCAGTATCTCATATGGTATTTAAAATACCAAACAACATGACCAGTGTCATCATAATCAATCATAGATTATATATCGCATCATATATCACAATATATGAAAACAAACTGTATTAAAAATATTGAGGAATCCGGTTGGATCCCTCCAATCTGTTTCCCTGCATCACAGATGTTAAACAATATAAATAACATCAATTTCATTTCAATATGAAATATTCTGATAAACAGAATCAATATTTGGCTAACGATTTATATATATATATATATATATATCGTTATCTACAAATTCAACCAATAGATCAGCAATTCAATCAAACAATCAACACACAGCAATCAAATCATCAGTTATCAATACTAGATTATTTTATAAAAATATAAACTGTACAGAGTTAGTGAGATTTATTCACATTGGACGATCATCGTTAAATAAGGATAATTGTCAGTTGATTCAAACGGACAATTTATTTTGCTATAAATTGTAACGAACTATGATTCACTCCCAGTCAGTTCCGTTGTGTAGCCACCATCCATACGATCCCAACGGATCTCGTTTCGTGGAATTCTGATAAGGTATGATAAAGTTATACATTTTATAATTTTGATTACATAATAAAATTTAAAACTAACTAACTTGAATTAATTTTATTCTTATATGGGCCTTACCCTTCCTATCCATTGGCCCACACATATTTTGACCCACACGCTTTGCTTCATCTTCCATCTCCTGATAATCAATCATGTCCCAACCCATTCAGACAAAAAAACACAATGCCATTTTCGTTTCCTTCAATCCATCTGTTCCCCATTCTACAACCTATTAAAATTCGAATAAAAATTACCAAAATTCACCTCATCTCAAGATCCCTCTCCTCGTACCAGTTTCCTTCAACTCGGGGTCCTCAGAGAAAAACCGATGTCGAACTCAGAAGTTGTTTTTGCCATTAACGTACATATCTTCCTCCACCCCTCTTTCATTTACTTCACGATAAATCCAACTAAATTCACCAAAAATCCCCTCTTTCCTTCCTCTTCTTCCTCATATCAATATTACTCAACTCGCGCTACCCTGTTGAACGCGACTTCCCAGGTTCACGCACTGGCTCTAGTGTTTCGAGCAACACTTCTGGTTCCAGAATTTCACCAAAGTTTCACAAATGATGCTCCCCTAAACCACAAATTCGAATATAACCTCGAATCTCAACATTAGCGCACCAAATCCCTTAAATTTCTAACCCTAATACACGCTGGTTTAAAAGACACCGAATGAAAAGGCAATCGATCCCAGCAAAACATACAGGAATGGAGAGCTTCACCAAACGAACTCATATTCATTTGGTTTGGGATTTATAAATTTTACTATGAATTAATATAAATTTTTAGAGATCAGGAAATGTTTTGCAGAAGAAAACTGGTGGCGGCGCTTTCCTCGCTGACCACGGAAATGAATTTTCTAGGTTAGAAAATTTTGAGGCGTATTTATAGTTAATTATAATAATTTTATATTCGTTAATTTATTGATTTATAATGAATCACTACTTGTATTTGTATTCTAAAAATATGTATGATCACATACGATACCCAAAAATCACGAAAATGGACATACGACTAGAGTTTGACATTACTGACCCAACGAAACATGTTTCGTCGAATTCCGACTTCGTTTGCTCATACAGCGTATTTTTAAAGTCAAATTATTGACTATTTTTCACATTAAAATCCTGTATGGCCACATACTGACTTCAAAAATCATGAAAATTGAAATCTAGCAAAAATTTAACCGTCCGGATCTAACGAAATTAGTTTCGTCGAAAACGGAGATCGTTTGCAAAACTGGTTATTTTTATAGCTCTAAATAAACTCATTTAAATATTAATATATTTAAAATTAATTAAATTAAATATAAATAAATTTATATTATCTTATATATTCACAATAAAATATCATATAGCTCCAATTGGATTTATAACTCGATATTCAAATCCCGGTTGAATCGATATTCAATTTATATTGAAAAATCCATTTATAATATAAATAAATCACTATAAATTATAAAGGAATTCCATAGCGACTTTTCAGAAATTTGATTTGGACATAAATCAAAATCTACGTGATGAAATCTCGATTTTTCTCTTTCATTAGAAAAATATACTTCACCAGCTTCGAACGTTTCTTGTTTCATAGAAATCCGACTTAAAACGAATTTTGTATATTCATTTAAAGTTCGAATCGCCAAATTATGAACTGCCGCGCCATTTTGAGCTCGATTATAATTATAATATTAATTATACATTCAACTGGCATTTATAAATAAATTCGTTAATATAATTCAATTATAAACTGAATTAAATATTTTAAATTGTCCAATTCACACAATATTGTGAATTCTGTTATTTTCGACTATTTCGGGTTTAAATATATTATTCTATTATATATATATATATTAATTAAATATTCAATATTATTTAATTAAATGACCATTTAAATCTCTAAACACTATTTTAAATAATTAAATTAATTAATTATTATGCCGTAAAAATACGGGACGTTACATTCTTCCCCCTTAAAATAATTTCATCCTCGAAATTGTTAAGGTAGAAAACAAACCTTATTGACTGGGTTAAAATTTATTTTTACTTCTTTAACTTCAGTTTCATTGTACCAATTAATTTCAACTAAATTATTAATTTTTTCATACTAACGAAAATTTCCATAAACTCTGAAAATTTTCTAACACCCAAAATTTCTGAAAAATTTCGCCAGCACCTCCTTTGTTCTGGTCAATAGCTCAAACTCCAACTCGCCTCTCTAGGCCTTCTCCAACCCAAAAGAAAATCAAAACGCCAAGCGGCTTGCCAATTCAGCTCGTAAACCTCATACCCATATAAATATAAACTGGTACCTTTTTGTTGGCCATATCATTATATCCTTTCCACCTGTTATCAATTCAGCATATATCAATATTAGTCCAGTCAAATTCCAACCAGTTTTATCCTCAAACCCGAACATTCACTTATATCCAAATCGATTTTCATTTCAAACTTGAGTTCCATTCTTGATTCCAACTCTTAACTTACCCATCCAATACCATTCCAGACTATCTCCAATCAATCCAAACCAAATTTTATTTAATTTAGTTTAAGTTAAATTCTAATTCGATTTTTTTACTATTACCATCTCATCCTATTTAACTTCACAAGTTAAATTTAAATTCTAGAATTTAAATTCCTGGGTTTTTATTTCAAATCAATTTGAAATCACAATAACAATTCAAAACCTTTGAATTTCTGAATAACTTGTTTTTCCAAAACAATTTAAAAACAAAATCTTTGGTAGTAATCCGTCACTTAGAAACTCGAAAATGAACACCGATGATGCAGTTGTCATCATCGGAATATATTTTCCAACGATCGAAGTGAGTTCAATACTATATCACTTTTCAAAACCATTTCTAAACATTTCCGCTTTGAAGTATATTTCAAAATTCCATTCACAATGTTTGTAAACAATTTAAAATCTCCCAGGATTTTAAAATTCTCATATATTTAATTCCAAGTCCATTTACAAACACTTTTCCAACCTTTAGGAATTTTAATTCCAATTTTGATTTAAATTCAGATTTAATTCATTTTATAACACTTATACGAATTCTGATTGGTTATTTATTTAACCATTTCACTTTTTATAATCCTACTCGATTATAATAACAACCAATATATCCAATATATTATAATCATTTCAATATCAATCTTTTATATCAAAATATAATTTGGGGTAAATTATTTCATTTACCCTCTTTTCAAAACATACTGTGTCGGTTCATCATATTCGAGTGTTTAGAATCTCTTACCGATACAGTGGATCAAACTGATCGACCAGAACTCATAAACAACTCAATCAATAAATCTCCATAATATAAAACTATTTTATATTGAATAACAAATACGTTCACTCATATAATATACACTCATACCCAATCTAGGGTATTGCTAACCCTATCTTTACTGAGTCACGCCACAGAGCCAAGGTAATTACTTAACTTTATGCTCTGATACCACTGTAATGACCCGGGTTTTCGCGATCCTAGATATCGACATAAACTCAATGTTGACTATTCAAGCATCGGAAACACATGATAGTCCATGAAAGAAATTAAAGGGTGAGAATAGGTAAGGTAAAAACTTAGAATAGAAGAAGAAGAAGAACATACAACATCAGAGTAAACACGAATCTCACATCGGAACGAATAATATATAATAGATACATAACTTTGAAATAAAATCAGTATATGTATACAGTAACATTATCAGAGTATAACACTTACAACACAGCGGTAATAACGATAGCTATATAATCATGAAGCCTCCTACTCCAAGTTCTCCAAGTATATCTGTAAAATCCTGACTACTTGACTGCCCATACAAAATTGGGCACCCAAGAGTTTAGGGAAAACAAAACAAAATAAACTCTGGGTCAGTCATGGGACTGGTGTGTGTAAAAAAATTTAAAAACAGTTTGAGCAACAAAACGATATCTCATAAGACCACGCCGTATAACGGAACGGGTTTTCCCCTTAAGAGAATCCAAAATAGTCTTTATATCAAAATTCTTTTGATATTATGATAGTGTCTATCAACCACAATATAATAATCACCATCTAGTAGAAACGCTTTCATCTCACATTCTACATATATAGTATACAATCAAAATCGCAAGCACTTATTGGATAATGGATTACCAACTATGACAAGGTATGGAACCACCTTCCGATAGTGTACCTCTATAGAGGAATACACTGGGTTCAACAAGAACATCTTGCAACCCGACCACACATGACCGACCACTCATTTCGCTTGAGTGTATCAAATGTATATCACCAACGGTTGGGATCAGCAGCCTTTCCCGAAAGGGACAGCATCGAATTGATTAAAGAAGGAAATGAATATTCTCTAGATAGGTGACAATACACCCTAATTGGAAGCAATCCACTTAGCCATGCTGCCTGCTCGATTTTGTCATTTCCTGGTTGTGAGGCTAGAGGCCACGCTTATCTCTGATAGATCACACATTTATTCCTTTAAATGTCACATCGTCATGCCCACCAAATCACAAATTGATTTCCCCAAAAATACAACGGGTATACAGCTAAGAGAAATGAATTCCCCCGCCACTAAACGTAAATACGTTTGAAGAGATCAACTTACGCGATCCATTAAATATACTCTATCAGACATTCTTCCATACAAGTCGTCCTGGGACTGGACAAACCGAAGGCACTATTCGGTAAACAGGACAGTCCTTGCATAACACCGTCTTCAATTATCTTCATCATATTCGCACGTTAACGTCCATACAGAGTGATTTTCAGTTAATGAATTTGATCCCGGTCTCTCTGTATTGATGACGTTAAAATGGTCAAAAACTTCGATAGTCGGTGATTTAACTATCAAAGAAAAACACGTGTGCGAACACGATATTATTTCCAGATGGAAATTCTATCGATCAATCATCATTCATATTTTTATCTCTTTAGTTCGTTTATCATTAATTTATCATTTTCTATTTCCTGTTTCCATATATTCGTAATCTCTTATTTTCTAAATTTAGAAAATATATTGTATTAACATTGGAAAACGTTGCCATTTATGATTCACGCATCACTATCTTCTCACATATATCAGTCTCTAACTGTAAACTAGTAAGAGAACAACCCCCTACGTATTAACCCCGAAGGCCGAAACCAACATCAGATTAACACACAAAAAGCTATTCAACTCGACTAATTTCCAGTCAGTTTCTAATTCCTTTAACTCCATTTTAGTTCCTATTTCAAACCCTATTTTCTATATAAATATTTTATTAGCAAAATATTTACTTAAATCCTTTATTCACATTAAATGTAAATAATATATTTTTTTGCAATCAAAACAATTTGATTTTGTATTTAAAACAATATCCCAAATCCAATTTCTATTTATACTTCTAACTATAAAATAATTTATATAAAATCTCATTTTATTCTTCTAACACTTATAATCCCATTTATAATCACCTTTATAAATGCTGCTCAAATTCCATTTAAAATATCGGTGTTAAAACCGATTTCTACTTCTCTATATAAATTGAGTCTTATATATTCCGTTTATCAAATGATAGATATTTTATTTAATTTATAAAACATTATTTATAAATTAATCTTCTCAATCTATTTATTAAAACAGATTTCTATTTAATATCCACTTTAAATCCATATCATGTTATTCCCGTGTGCGAAGCACGTGTGTAAATCTTCCTAATGTAAAATTCTCCTTTTATAAAATTCTATTCGTTTCCAAATATTTTCTTAATTATATTTTACATTATTTGTTTTCCAAATATTAACTATTATAATATCCTATATATTTTTTATATAAATATTCCATTTTTAGTATTCACTTTGAAATTTTCCTTTTTACATTCCAGTATTTCATATGGTATTTAAAATACCAAACAACATGACCAGTGTCATCATAATCAATCACAGATTATATATCACATCATATATCACAATATATGAAAAGAAACTGTATAATAAATATTGAGGAATCCAGTTGGACCCTCTAACCTGTTTCCCTGCATCACAGATGTTAAACAATATAAATAACATCGATTTCATTTCAATATGAAATATTTTGATAAACAGAATCAATATTTGACTAACGATTTATATATATATATATATATCGTTATCTACAAATTCAACCAATAGATCAGCAATTCAACCAAACAATCAACACACAGCAATCAAATCATCATTTATCAATACTAGATTATATTTATAAAAATATAAACTATACAGAGTTAGTGAGATTTACTCACATTGGACGATCATCGTTAAATAACGATAATTATTGATTGATTCAAACAGACAATTTATTTTGCTATAAATTGTAACGAGCTCTGATTCACTCCTAGTCAGTTCCATTGTGTAGCCACCATCCAAATGGTCCTAACGAATCTCATTTCGTGGAATTCTGATAAGGTATGATAAAGTTATACATTTTATAAGTTTAATTATATAATAAAATTTAAAACTAACTAACTTAAATTAATTTTATTCTTATATGGGCCTTACCCTTCCTATCCATTGGCCCATACATATTTTGACCCGCACGCTTTGCTTCATCTTCCATCTCCTGATAATCAATCATATCCCAACCAATTCAGACAAATAAACCCAATGCCATTTTCGTTTCCTTCAATCCATCTATTCCCCCTTCTACAACCTATTAAAATTCGAAAAAATAATTACCAAAATTCATCTCATCTCAAGATCCCTCTCCTCGTACCACTTTCCTTCAACTCGCGGTCCTCAGAGAAAAACTGACGTCGAACTCAGAAGTTGTTTCTGCCATTAACGTACATATCTTCCTCCACCCCTCTTTCATTTACTTCATGATAAATCCAACTAAATTCACCAAAAATCCCCTCTTTTCTTCCTCTTCTTCCTCATATCAATATTACTCAACTCACGCTACCCTGTTGAACGCGACTTCCCAGGTTCACGCATTGGCTCCAGTGTTTCGAGCGACACTTCTGGTTCTAGAATTTCACCAAAGTTTCACAAATGATGCTCCTCTAACCACAAATTCGAATATAACCTCGAATCTCAACATCAGCACACCAAATCCCTTAAATTTCCAACCCTAATACACTCTGGTTTAAAAGACACCAAATGAAAAGGCAATCGATCCCAGCAAAACATATACTGGAACGGAGAGCTTCACCAAACGAACTCATATTCATTTGGTTTAGGATTTATAAATTTTACTATGAATTAAAATAAATTTTTAGAGATCAGGAAATGTTTTGCGGAAGAAATCTGGTTGCGACACCTTCCTCGCTGACCACAGAAATGAATTTTCTTAGGTTAGAAAATTTTGAGGCGTATTTATAGGTAATTATAATAATTTTATGTTCATTAATTTATTGATTTATAATGAATCGTTACTTGTATTTGTATTCTAAAAATCTGTACGATTACATATGATACCCAAAAATCACAAAAATGGACATACAACTAGAGTTTGACATTACGGACCCAACGAAACTTGTTTCGTCGAATTCCGATTTCGTTTGCTCACACAGCGTATTTTTAAAGTCAAATTATTGACTATTTTTCACATTAAAAACCCGTACGGCCACATAGTGATTTCAAAATTCATGAAAATTGAAATCTAGCAAAAATTTAACATTCTGGGTCTAACAAAATTAGTTTTGTCCAAAACGGAGATCGTTTGCAAAACTGGTTATTTTAAAGCTCTAAATAAACCCATTTAAATTTTAATATATTTAAAAATAATTAAATTAAATATAAATAAATTTATATTATCGTATATATTCACAATAGAATATCATATAGCTCCAATTGGATTTATAACTCGATATTCAAATCCCGGTTGAATCGATATTCAATTTATATTGAAAAATCCATTTATAATATAAATAAATCGCTATAAATTATAAAGGAATTCCATAGCGACTTTTCGGAAATTTGATATGGACATAAATCAAAATTTACATGACAAAATCTCGATTTCTCTCTTTCATTAGAAAAATATACTTCACCAGCTTCGAATGTTTCTTGTTTCACAGAAATTCGACTTAAAACGAATTCTGTATATTCATTTAAAGTTCGAATCGCCAAATTATGAACTACCGTGCCATTTTCGATCTCGATTATAATTATAATATAAATTATACGTTCAACTGGCATTTATAAATAAATTCGTTAATATAATTCAATTCTAAACTGAATTAAATATTTTAAATTGTCCAATTCACACAATATTGTGAATTATGTTATTTCCTACTATTTCGGGTTTAAATATATTATTCTATTATTTATATTAATTAAATATTCAATATTATTTAATTAAATGACCATTTATATCTCTAAACACTATTTTGAATAATTAAATTAATTAATTATTATACCGTAAAAATACGGGACGTTACATGTTGCCTTTCTTTGTTCTGGCCAAACCATCTATGAAGTCCATGGAGACGCTCTCCCATTTCCACTATGGAACCTCCAAAGGATGAAGTAAACCACCGGGCTTCTTTTGCTCAGCTTTAACTTGCTGGCAAACTAAACATTGAGAATTCGGCTACATCTTTCTTCATTCCAGCCCAAAAGAAAACCCTCTTCATGTCTCCGTACATCTTATCACTGCCCGGATGAATAGTCATCTTAGAATGGTGGGCTTCTTCTAGGACTGCCTTTATCAAGCTTCCAGTTTAAGGAACACAAAACCTTCCATCTTGTCACAACTACCCCTTTTCATCTATGCAATATCTACTAAGGTAAGTAGAAGCCTCCCCTTTTCTGAGCTTACCCGTGATGTCTAAAATCTGTGGGTCACCTTGCTGCGAAGCTCCTATCTGATCCATAAGAGTTGGTTGTATTTCTAGCGATGCAAATAAATCAGGAAAAATCTTGATGGAGGGTCTGAAGTCAAAAGTTGATATGAACTCCAAGCTCTTCGTCTCCACAAACAGAGGACTTAAGGCCATCCTCTGCCTACTTTGTGCATCAGCCACCACATTACCCTTGCCAGGGGTATAAGCGATTCCAATATCATAAGAAGCTAAGAATTCTATCCACCTTTGTTGCCTTAAATTAAGATCCTTCTGTGAAAATAGATACTTGAGAGATTTATGATCGGTGTATAACTCGAACTTCTCTTCAAGTAAATAATGACGCAACGTCTTTAGCATGAATACTATGGCAGCTAGCTCTAAATCATGGGTGGGGTAGTTCTTCTCATGAACTCTCAACTGTCTACCCCCATAACACACTACCTTTCCTTCTTGCATCAGAACCGCACCAAGCCCTGTACCACATACATCGGTGTAAACCGTAAACACTTTGTTCCCATCGGGCAAAGCCAAGACTGGGGTTGTTGTCAGAGCCCTCTTCAAACGTTGGAAAGCAACATCACAATCTATATCCCATGAAAATGCCAAGTTCTTCTTTGTCAGCCTAGTAAGAGGGGATGATATCTTTGCGAAGTCCTTAATGAACTTCCTATAATAACCTGCCAATCCCTGAAAGCTTATCACCTCTGTTGCATTTTTTGGAATCTGCCAGTCCTTTACTGCAACTACCATTGCGGGATCCACAGCTATCCCTTCTTTTGAGATTGCATGCCCTGAGAATCTCACCTCTTTTCTCCAAAAATGGCATTTGGAGAACTTTACCTTAAGCTAATGCTCACGGAGAGTTTTCAAAACTTCTCTCAAATGTTAGGCATGCTGACAAATTTATTTAGAAACTCCCGAAACACCCTACTCATTAGATCGACAAAATAAGCGGGTGCATTTGTCAGCCCAAAAGGCATGACTAGCCATTCAAAGAAACCATCTGGAGTCCTAAAAGCAGTCTTGTCTATACTTCCTCAGCCACCCTCAACTGATGAAACGCCGTGGCTAAGTCTAACTGAGAGAATACCGAGGCACCAACAAGCTGGTCAAATAAGTCGTCTATCCTTAGAAGTGGGTGCCTGTTCTTCTTGGTGAGTTTATTCAACTCTCTATAGTCTACACACAAACGAAGCGAACCATCTGCCTTAGTCACGAATACAACTGGAGCATCCCATTCAGATATGTTTTGTTTGATAAACCCATTTTCAAGTAGCTCCCCTACTTGTTTGCTGAGCGCCCTCCTTTCCCTTGGATCCATATGGCACACTGGTAATGCAACTGGCTTTGCATTGTCCACCAGATATACATGAAAGCCTATCTCGTGCCTCGGAGGTAAACCACGTACCTCATTAAAAACATCAGAATAATATCGGACTACTGGAACAGATTGCAAATCATCTATAGATGCATCAAGAGACTCTAGGAAACTAAGCATAACAGACCCTTGGGGGTCACAAGAAATCTCTAGGGTCCTCCCATGACAGGTCAGAAGCCTAACGACCCTCCTCTCACAATCTAGAACGACATCGTACGTGGCTAGCTAGTCCATTCTAGAATCAACCCATAGCTCATGAAACTGAGCACATACGCATCCCATTCAAATTCAACGCCTAACACAGATATTCTGAAACCCCTACAAATCATAGATAAATGAGCCGAACCACCAATGGGGTTTGAGATAACTACTGGATCCACTACCATATTAGTATTTAAGTGCAAAGATTCAACCACAAAACTAGATATAAATGAATGTGAAGCGCCCGAATCAAAAAGTGTTCTAATAGGATGATTTGAAAGAGAAATTAAACCTTCCACAGAAAATTTTCTACCTCTTTCAGGAGCACTGATCGCGAGAGCATGCACCTGCCCTCCAAAAGTTCCAACCCTCTGACCTTGTCCCTGTTTCTTCGGGCATTCCCTAGCAAAGTGTCCGACCTCTCCATAGTTGAATCAAGAATTCTTCCTTCTTTTGTAGTCTTTTTCCAAATGACCCTCACATCCACAGCTGTGACACTTCCTCTTATCCTTACCCTTGTCATTCTTTCCACTTCTTCTGTTGCTAGTGTTGTTGTTGTCCTTTCTTGGGCCATATCTTCTTGTTTTGCGTTGCTTCCTCAGCTTTAACCTCCTTCTTTTCTCCTTTCTCTTCCTCATACATCAAGGCCATATCAACAAGTCTTTCAAAGGTAGCTCCCATTGGAATATGGGACATGGCTAACCCATGAAGGGGTTCGTTTAGCCCTTTAACAAACCGCAAAGCCTTCATATGCGGAGTGTCTACCTGTTTCAGTCTAAATCTTGCCAGCTGGTCGAATTTGTTCACATACTCTCTAATCTTAAGTTTCCTTGTTTTAGTGCTAAGAACCTCCCCATTTGTATGCTTTTCTCAGCTTGGGAAAGAAATTTTATTTCAAACCTCTATCTAAAGTCATCCCATGTTTCCATTGGACGGCCTGCTTGGGTTACCTCCCACCAAAACGAAGCTTCATCCTTCAGTAGCCAAGCAATTAACTGAATCTTCCTTCAATCCTCTACTTCAAAGATTACAAACAAGTCCTCAGTCTCCTTGAGCTAATTCCTTGCCTCCACAAATGTCTCGGTTCCATGGAATGGCTTCCCTCCCATAGCACGGAAATCTTTGCAGATCTTATAAAAGTTGTCTACACGTGGAGGAGGAGGAACAACGGGTGCAGCTGGGGGAGGAACGTTTCCTTGGCCTTCGGCAGGCGCTGTGGCCTCCAGATACTTACAGAACCAGCCTGGTATCGTAACGCCCTCTGGAATGTCAGGTTCCTTAGACATGTTGAAAAAGAAAGGGAAAGAGATTCAGACGAAGGATCGAAAGAAATTACTTTTGGCTTTTTGGGGAATGTTTTTCAAAACAAACTTTCTTTTTGAAAAATGTTTTCTTTTAAAACCTTTTTGATAATAGTTTTCAAAAACTTTTATCTAATCTGGTAACCTTCAGCTCTGATAACAAGTGTGACACCCCACATCCGTTAATGTCACTCAGTAAGGGAATGCATTAAGTTTCATGAAGCGTTAAAGGTAACAAGACACAGAATATTGCAAGACAGATATAAATAAGATAGCAGTGGAAATTTAAATTTTTATTTCAAACATAAATCATAACATCGTGGTTCAAAATACCATAAGTCATAAAAACAATTACAATAATATAACTTCTGTCTTGTACCATCAGAGTACATAAATATATAAAAGCATAATTCCCCCCAAAAAAGAGCTAAGCCATAGTAGAGATAAGAACTTGAGCTATACTTCAAAAGCAGCTCCAACAAGATGATAACCGAGTCTTGACTAAGCTTGAGAATTCCCTCCCTACGAACCTGGGGGGAACGGAAGAAAGAAGAGGAAACAAAAAGGGTCAGACACAAAGCCTGGTGAGTCCAGTTACTTTTAGCAAGTAAATAAATAAAAGTAGCATGGCAGGAATATAAAGTGGATAAGAGAGAGAGAGACAACTACATAAAAGGTAGGTATGACAAGAAAAAACATGATAGGGTGTATACGCTTCTAATGATAACTCTGCACAATTACTAGAATAACCAGAATGAGATGATCCCAACAACTATCAAACGGTAGGCTTAGGCATACGTCCAGATGAACCCTAACTACTACCCCAATCGATTAGCTCCCTAATCCGTGTAGATACCTTGTGTCGGCCCCACAGTAAGAGGTATCACTTCCTAAAGTGGCAACCCGTCGTCTTAATAATGTGAACAACCATATCAATAGGTGTCACGGTTGTCTTATCCCATTCTCCCCGGCTCCTGCACGCAGAAGGACTGGTCGGTTTGCGCCGCCCACACCGTCCTCCACATTTGGATCTTTACAATCAATCCAATAAGCGTGCCCCTTCTCCGACCTAGTTCGGAGTACATGTTTGATAGCAACTCTGGGTTACTGGCTGTAATGGGTCCCACACAATATGATACAAGCTATTCCCTTTGCCTTGTATCCCCCACTAGGTTTTCATTGGCTATGTATACCACTAGGTGTCTTTAATTACATAACCCTATTATTTCTACAAGTTATGCTTACCCTAAAAGTTGTCTTTAATTACATAACTTTATTATTTCCTCCGGTTGTGTATACCACTAGGTGTTTTTAATTACATAGCCTTATTGGGTTAAGTTTGAGGGCCTATATGAAAATATAACCCACGCCCACAGATATACTTAACCCACCCCCTGTTCAACCAAATATACTTAACCACAATTTTAGTTCATATTCATATAATCCCTATGGATTCAACTAGGTTAAGTATTACAATTTGTTACCATGTCCATTTATGGTTATAATGGGCTAGACCTCCCACATTAAGCCTACAACTTGTGGATGCTGGATATGCCGGTACGGTCCGGGAAGACTTCTTCCCCAAGTTGGGCCTAACCTCTTATCTTAGCCTGTCTCGTATTTGTGCACTTAGACCCCTCACATTAGATTCAACATTTGTGGTTGCGGGATATGTCGGTCGAGTCCGTGCAGACTTCCACCGTAAATCTAAACTTACCTCATGTCATAATTGTAGTTACAGTTTCTGATTACTGTGATCCTAGGCATTTTAATTATTATCCAATTTTACCTATTTCCTTATAGGTATCCATGCCCTTTTTCCCTATATTGAATTATATGTCCTATTCATGTTTATAAGCATTATTCAAGTTATGCCAATACTAATCTTTTTTTCCCCGTTCCCTAACTAGCGCATTCACATAATTCGCGGCGTGCCTAGGCTAGATAATAGCCTAGTCATAAACGATAATAAGGGAAAGGTGATGGGAATATGACAAAAATGATTGTCCTAACATAACTGGCATAAACATATACTAACATGGTGATAAGGTGAACATGTAAGCATAGATCCAATGAACTTATGGCAGTTAACTAGTGGCAAAGATGTTAAGATAAGCATGACAAGATCTAAATATTAATTTAGATGTCTAATAGGTTCAGATCTAATATGATAAGCACAAGGAGATATAAATAATAAGCTAGATCTGATTAACAATTTAGATGCCTACATAATTCAGATCCAATAGTTAAGAGTAAATCTGATACAAATAAGGTTTAAGATCCACATCATAGAATGTCACAGAAGTTACAATAGAAATGACTAGATAGAGATTTAGATCCAAGTAATAACCAATTTGGAATGTCATATGTTTACAATTTACAATGGATCTAGTATAATTTAGTCACAAGAACAAATCTAAACTATAGTCATATCAGGATTACTTTTAAATATTTAAATCTAAAAGCAACTAAGAACTCACAGTGTTTGGATTAGAAAATAGAACTAGAAGAAGATAAAGAATTCAGTTCAGTTCAGACACCAACAGCGTTTGGCCTCTATTGAATTCAAGTGAAGAAAACAAGAGAAATGGTCCTGTATTTATAGCTGCCAGTCTCAAGAAAATGACTGCCACCTCAGCCCTAGGGGGGTCGACTCCGGGGTCGACCCCCCTTAAGGAGTTGACACCCCTACTATGGGGTCGACCCCTCCACTAAGGGGTCGACACCCCTGGGACGGGAATTTTCGCTTCTCTCAGTTTTCGTGATTTTGAATTTTCGAACTTAAATTTGAATTCCTAGGCCCTATATATATATATATATAATATTGCGTGTATACAAACTTCAAATCCTCATAACTTCTTCACACAGTGTCCGTTTTACGCAAACCAAATGTCTATCTAGACCAGAATTTCGAGACAGATGCAATGGCGCAGTCTGATTCCCTTAATTCCTAATATTAAATTAATTATTATTTAATTTATATTCTTTTAGTGTTGTTAAAATTATGGGGTGTTACATATACCGTTCGTTATGTTTTCTTATTTATTAGGTTACTTTAGGTTAACAACACTCAGGGCTTTGTACTCATGTCGAACCCATCTACTCCTCGGTAGATTAACCTAATATATTACATATGTAATTATACCCCCATCTCAAGGTTCTCCCCATAGTATCCTCCCCGTATTGTCTCCGTCGTCACTCTGCGAAAGCACATGCAACTCTCATCCTACGCCGAACGACGTACGTGAATTCATATTACTACACCACGTTACCACATAAAACCACCATCGCTATGCCACGCAAGTGTACGGATTGCCGCATCCGAAATCCTCGGGTGAATCGAGCCTCAACACAGAATAATTCCCTAACAATACACCACCTGGTGCGTGTATCTAGACACTCTCATGTGCGTACTGTCTACTGTACCTCCGAAATAGGGCTGCATCTAATGCATGGAGCTCGGTCGGGAGCTTTCCATATTTGTATAGGTCCACTCAAAGGACCCATAGTACATATATCTAAGTATGGTCTTTATTTTCATGGTGGCTATGGCCCCACCCAGGCCCCTCCCTCAACTAGTGAAAGACTACATCAAGAGCTAAGTGACGTGTTCCTTGCAAGCAATCTATCATCCAATTTGGCGTGTCCCTCAACCAACATCTCGATAGTGAAAGATTGATGGTCTCTTGGTTTATCTCGTCATTCCGCATCCCACTGACTACTGATGAAAGGTACCCAACGATTACTATCCTTGATTTAGTCCTGATCAACCTCACCCAAGGCCAATAGCTGAATCACCCAACGCCATCCGCCACAACCTTTTGATTGCCAACTATCGTTGCAGCCAAGGTGGGTGGTAAGGCGCAGACCAAACCTCTGTGCGTATAGCCTAAGCATTGTACCGCAACAGAGGACTACCATGGAGTATTGTACCCCGATGATCTACAGTCCTACCAAGCCAGCAAGCAGAATATTAGGCAGAATAATCAGATGAACGTGCTCCTCTCGTGTGTCTGCAGACCCCATGATGATCAACCGCCGTTGGGTTCTTCCCCTTCGTACGTGCAGACTGGTGCAAGCACATTACACCAACATGTTATTAGATCCTACGTCTAATATTTTAATCAAGCAATTGTCGTATCTCATCATGTTGCTAATTAACTTAGTTATTCACTTTTTCACATGTTACCTTAAGTTACTAGACTTATTAGCACACAATTGATTGTCTACTTTATTCAATCATATGCCGCCGGAGCAGGCTTCCTCTTATCATTGATTTTCTTTATTAGACTTCATATTTCTCATTTATAAGTCTACTACTAATAATAAGCATATTTCATTCCTTTTTATTTAATCATATCCTCGGTATCAAAGCTACTTATTTTTATTTACTTATTAACTTAGTTCTCTTAACTAACGTATATTAATAAGTTTCCTTTTCATTTGTTATAACATATTTTAAAATTCCTGCTTGTCCTTAGGACAAGCCTACCCATTATATTACGTTCTTATCCTCATAATTAATCATAATAGGTTATATTCCCCGTTAATTCCAATTCGTTACTGTTGCAATGTTTCTTCACTTATCGTCATGTACATCCCTATTACTTTAAGGAAAACGTTTCACGCACCTTATTAGTTTGATTTGCAAAAAGATACAATGATTTATTTCCATCACATACCAACTTAGATCTAGTTGCAAGTTATTTCTTTTATTTTCATTGAAGCCTCTCTTGCAACTATGTTCTTAGAAATTTGTCGCTATGGAAATATATCTTCTTTTCCAAATCTAACTAACTCAGTCCACTACATACCATCCTTTCTTATTTTCTGATTTAGACATTGAATTTTTGTTTCATATGTTATTCTTAATTATTGAAATTCATCTTTAGCCAAAAAAAGGCATAACAATTCTTAGGATTATGTTCACATTTTTAACCCAAGTTCCATAATTTCAGTATTGTAGTAATTTCACAATTCAAGTAGAAGACCTAGCAAAAATTAGGTTTTATACAACAGTAATGTTCTAAACTCAATCTGAACTGGTTTAAAGTCAATTTCCGAAATTTCCAATTTTTTGACACGTTAAGGATTATGGGGAATGCAAATGATAAATATACTGTTACCAAAAGGTGTAATTCAAATCCACTCACCTAATAGCTTTGTAATACTTGATTCTGATCCAGTTCTGTTATTTCTTGGCTTTCCTAACTGAATCTATTATTAAAATAACCATGGATTCACAAATCCAATGCTAAAAAGAAGGGAAAGAAAGAGAGAAGCCTAAATAAATCAAACTGAAGAACTTACCTTACATTGATCAGAACATGAACACCTATGTTGTAGATTTACATTCTTTATCTTCAAATCTTAAATAAGTATTTCATAAATCTATTTTTTCTAATTTCTAACAGATTTGGAGAGAAAAGAAAATGGCAGAGCCTTGGCGTCATCTCAGAAAGTATGAGTTAAAGGCGAGGCCCTGCAAGTTTATTTATAGGCGTGCAAGTGTTTTTGGTCCATCGGATTCTATAAAATAAAATCTAAACCGTATAATTCAGAAAGACACATCACAAACCAGAGAAGATCTGGCTCTAGTGGGTCGACCCTGTGTCGACCGACCTTAGAGGTGGGTCGGTCCCTGGGTCAACACAATGGTTGACCCACGTGAGCCTGAGTCGGCCCATTTCTAGGTCTGTACATTAGTTTCTGCCTTTTTAAAAATTTTGATTAACGTTTATCAATAACGTTTTATTCTATTCTTAATATAACCCATCTGAATTATAATTTCCATTTGTAACTTACGTTTGAGTTTGAATTTCGAATATGTGCATGTATATTTGCATAAAATCTTTTGATTTATTAATTCATTAATATCTTTTTAATATATGCTTTGTTTTGGACATGTCATATACCAAAACGAGTCATAAAATTGCCACAAACACAATTGTACATATTTCGGGGACAAAATCTGAAATTATAAATTATCGATATTTTATTATTAATAGAAAATATGGGGGTTACAAGTTTACTCCAAGCCAGCTAATTCCATAAAATAGCTTCAATCTTCGGGTCGCGGATTAACCGACATAGTATAACTTCGTGTCACATACCGTGAGGTGTACGACTTTGTTTAAGTCACATTCTCATTTTTTTCAAAGAGAGCATAAACGTGTATTTTTATATAAGAAAATATTTACATTGGGAAAACAAGTTTAAAAGATATTTTCAGAAATCACTTTAAAAGTTGTTTATTATTTAAGAACACATATACATATATATAACTTGAAAATATTTATTTTAAAAATAATAGATTTATATATCAAATATGTCTTTGAAAATGATTTACAATAACAGCACCATTGTAGAAAAACCACACAACTTTCATAAAAACTTAATCCAATAAATCACATGAAAACTACAAAATCTAAGATTTGGAATCTTAAAACGTTAGCTTGTTCATTGACACTTCAAGCGTATGAAACAACACCAAATTCACTTCATAAATCATCAAATAACTGTCAAGAAATCTCTTAGGTATTAGCATTAGAAGAAAAGAACAAGCCATTGGAAATCACAAAACAATGGACTACACACAACAAAAAGGCCGACTAATGGACCAGGTGCCTCACGCACCTGTCTAACCTTGAATTTACTCTGGTTGACCCTACGATCGACCATCACCATGCCTAGGTCGACCAAACTTGAGGCAAGGTCGACCTGAGGACGTGATTTTCCATAATTTTCCTTATGCTCCGTGTCCGACTTCGAGCACATAAGCTCCTAGACCAGAAATAAATAGAAATTGAGCATCGATGGAGTACAAATATTAGGCTAGGGATTAAAAAAGAGTTACACAATTATAACATGAATTAAGGGATAAACAGAACCCCAAAGGTCAACACAGACATGCATTTACACTCGAACTTCTGAAACTCGGTTTTTAAATTGATTTCCATGTATAAATCAAGCAAATCAGCACAAAATCTATTCCTAGCTAAAAGAGTAAACAAAAACTCACCTTGACTGGATTAGGAGATAAATCAATTGATTTAGTTTGGAAAAACGATTTATTTAGACCTATGGAATCTACCGCTCTGAATTTCTTTGACATGCAAACATTGAAAGTTGTTACTGTACATTCTCCCAGTTTCTGATTTGAGGAATAACTCGGGTTTTGGAAATTTCTTTTTAAAAGAAGGAAGAAGGGGGCCATGTTTTAGTTGAAACTAATATTAGAGAGAAAAGGAAAAAAACAAAAGATGTGTACTGGAAATTATTACGTTTCCAAAATTTTCTCCCATTAATCCAAGTTAATGGACCGTCTAAGCTCAATTTTGAGAATGATAGATAAATTAGGCCCCAAATACACAATTACAGGCTTAACAAAAGACCAACACTTATCTTACATTATAAAAACCCCACTTTCACAAATCCAACATTCCTTAGCATTTTAAATGTTGCAACAATGTTTAAAACCCCTTTGTAAACCCATTTAACACATTAGTATTACTTATTTGTTAAAATACTTGTTTTCCATGTCTTTATTGTTAAACTCATATATATATATATATATATAATAACGAAATTACACAACTTCGTTATAGAAAAAAATCTACAAACTCTATATAAAATATTTTTAATACTCAAATATTGGTTCTCAATCAATATTTAACTTTTATATTTTGATTGAAACCCAAATAAATTTACAAACATGGTTTTATTATCAAAATTCTCCATCACTTATTATTTACAATTATTACATTCTCAACTCAACAAAATATTATGTAACCCTTCAATAATCTTATTTTATCAATTTCAACCATTATCTTTAATTGTAACAACAACTTTTCATTTCACATTTTCAATTTCTTTAAAACTTCACATTTCAACAACAAAATTGTCCAATACATATTGTCTTATTTTACACAACTTAATTAATCATATATTAAAATATGCTACATTTTAAATACTGATTTCTAATCAATATTTCATATTTTAGATATCCAGATTTATAACCAAAATTATTGTTTAGCAATAATATACAAATATTATTGCATTTGCTAAAATAACACATTTTGTAAAATTTCCAGCTCCATTTCCTACATATTTAAATTTATTCAACAGACACATGTTGAATTAAATTTTCTTATTACATTATTTAAATTCAATGTATTCGCAATTCACACAATCACTTATAAATCCTCAATCTTCTTCGTACTTTTCTGATTATCCACCCAAGCTTGGATCTTGCGTGGAGATGATGGTTTTCCACGTCTTTATCATTCCATCCTCCCTCCCTGTGTATCCTCTCATTGAGACTGTATTACAGCTGAATGAGATTCGCCTTCTAGGAGGGTTTGGCTCTGGTTTTAATGGTGAGTCTTTTTTTGTTTGTGAGTTTTGGTGTCTTGTTTGGTTTGCGTCTCATGTTGTTAAAGTACTAAACTTGAAGTTGGTTCTTGGACCAGTTTTTCATTGGTTATTTAGAGTTATGGAGACCTAGATTGTGCTATTTTTATTGGAGCAATCCTTCCTTTTGTTATCATCGTCCATGGTGAAAGCCTTATGCTTCGTTGGTATGATGTATAAATAGGTAAGTGTTGCTCCATCCTCTTTGTCCTTGTCTTCCCATTGTCAGATTGATGAAGCAAGTATGTTGGTAGTTGTGAAATGTTTTGTGATGGCCCTCGGGTTGGATGTTGGTAGTTGCTCCATCCTCTTTGTTTTGTGATGTATAACACATGTTGGTTGCGATTTGTCAAGGTCAGTATGTATCTAAGTCTGTTGTATTCTTCTAGCCAAGCAATGCCAAAGATTATGTAATAGTGGTGATGGCCTCTATGGTGTCTTGGTTGCCTGCTTCTTGGTGTCAGCTTTGTTATTGGGGTTGTTTGGTCGATATGCTGGTGCAGGGGTATTGCTGCCCCCATGCCAAATTTTCTAAGTGATTAGTTGATGCAGCAACTTGGAGCTCTGTGCCTTGACAAGTCATGTCTGGTTAAGGTCATACTGTATTGTCTGTACATGTTATCTTATACTGTCATTGTACTCTATACTTTGTTATTTCGAGTAATGTAACTTTTGCTGACGTATGAAACTGTATTTGCAAGTCTTTGGCCTTTCACTTCATGCACTGAGTTTTATAGTCAATTTATAGTCTAGCTCCAATGTTATAATCTAGTTAGGAAAGTGGTGGACGATCCACCTTAAAAACAGAATTTAGTAGCTAGACAATTTGTCTACTCTTGTAATAATTTGTTTATTATTTGTTATAATAAAAAGTGTTACGAACCACTATAAAAACTGGTCGGTTCTGCAAAGCATATCTTTCCCATAACATATAATTAAAATACACCCTGCTCTTTTACCAACTTTGAATAGCAGTTGATGATGCCTTGCCATTAAGTTAGTATTTATTATCCAAACCATGGTTGTTATCTTGATTATAATATCAAATAGCCATGTCGTTCTTCGTTTCTTATTATCGACTTGATGGTTGCAATCGTCTTTTAGGATCATGTATGGGGTTGTGTTTCAAAAATATTTCTAATGCT
Organism: Allium sativum; assembly: GCA_030737875.1. Taxonomy (NCBI): domain Eukaryota; kingdom Viridiplantae; phylum Streptophyta; class Magnoliopsida; order Asparagales; family Amaryllidaceae; genus Allium; species Allium sativum. The sequence goes on along the minus strand of CM060920.1, from coordinate 451,573,898 downwards.
CAAGATAATTACTTATTTAAAACAACTCTTTATACAGGAAACTCCTTATATTTATTATATCATTTTTTCTTAAAACACACTTTTCACTTAACAATTACCAATTCGTTTCAGATAGCATTAAACCACCGAATTTATAACGATTCTCCTTATTATTTGGCTGCAAAGTTGATGTAATATCATTATTGCCTCCCTAATTTTTCCATAATTCTCATCCCATATAGTGGTTTAATACTATTCTCGCACGAATATTTTATTCTCTTTTCCAAAATTTATTTTGTTAATCAAAATAATATGCTCGATCGTGTTGTATAAGCGTTTAAGAAATTCTTATCGATAACATTGATTAGAGTACCAACCAGAAATATTAAAATTTCCCAACGGACAATTCAACACAAAAGATAATCACAACTTATTAGTTCATACATGGTTGTATTTATTATTTCATTATCACAAATACTCTTGATTTATTTTCAAATAAGTACAACCCAATACTAAGTCTTACTAATTATTCATCCGCTTTATTTCCGTCCCTTTAATCCCATATATAAATTCATTAATTTTAGATTAGTCGAAATTCGCTTGTTTCCGCTTCGCGCTCTGATTAATCTCAAATTAGTACACATTTCACCCAAAATGAATTTCGATTTTATTATCTTGGATTTAATTTATTTTCCCATCCCATTTTATTTTAGTAAATTCAACCATGAACTATACTCAAATGATAGAATTCAAGTTCATCAAAATTTAAAACCCAGGATTTCGAATACCGAAAGGATTTAAAGGGATGGATATATCTACCAAGATAAACTATAAATAATCGGGATCTACCCATGGAATACTATGGAATGAAATACATTCCAAGATGTATTACCGAAGCTAAGAGTTACTCAGGATTCAAATGATCTAGGACATGGATTAAGGATAACAATGTAGACACGGATGTTATCCTTTCGTGTTGTAACACATGTACTATTCAGGTTTTATACTATGTTTATCGTACTTTGTATAGAATTTCGTTATGATACCATTTGTAATGTTCCATCCCAAGACCCAACCTAATAAAGAGCATTAATGAGTGATAGTGTCTATTAAAGAGAAGTATATGGTTGGTTAGGAGCAACCATCGATAACAAATTATAGACAGTAGATCACAAAACAGAATATATATAGACACAATAGTCGAATACAACATATACATGTGCTACAAACTCCAATAATGATAGCTTTAAGAGAATATGGTTTCACATAAACCATATACATATACAACTTGTCCAAAAAGAATAAACATATAATGATATGTACACAACTACATATCTTAGGTGAGCTTCAAGAGAGGTAGTCAAGGGTGAAACAGCTAAACATGAATCAATAGCAAGCTATGAACCTGAAACAACTCAATCTGATCCGAGTATAAAATATATGGGTCGGTCTAGCTTAAGCATGTCAATTAACACAGGATAAATGGACGATAATACACACAAAGGTGGAACACAAAAACATACATAAACCCCATAAAATACATGAGATAGGATCACTAGCTCATAATCACGGATCTCATGTAAGGTAACACACACAACACGAAGTAGCTATTTCCATCGTCTAAAGGTGTAACACCCCATAATTTTAAATATTAAAACAAACAAATTAAAGAATACTTAATTTTTAGAAGAAGAATTAAGGTAAATGGGTTGCGCCATTGCGTTTGTCTCAGAATTTTACTTGAGATAGAGTCTGAGTTTGCGTAAAACGGATACAGTATGAAGAAGTTATGGAGGTTAGAAGATTTCAGTTTAAAACCAGAATTAAAATATTCAAACAGCGAAGGCGGGAAGAGGAAACACGGAACCGACCACGTTTGGGGTGTTGACCTGAGACCCTCTGGGTCGACACTAGTGTCGACCCCTGCTGACTGTTCTGGACAGTGGCGATTTTCTGAGTTTTAGGGCTGCGTGGCGACATTTGATTAGCTTGATGACGCATTTTCTTGGACTGGATGGTTTGGATGGATCCTATGTTGATCTAAAGGCTCTAATTAATCCTACACATCTATATAAGCACACATAAACCTAAACCCTGACCTCATAACCCTATTCTATGATATCACCATGTTGTCCATCTCTAAACTAGCCTAGCCTCCTTCTTCTCCAAACTAGAAATAAAATTGGAGAGCTTCAAATTAAAGTAAAGGTTTTCCGCTTCAATCAACAAAGAGAGATTAGAATCACTACAATGTCAACTAATTCACTTTTTCTAATCCTATCACTGTAAGTTCAGTTATTATTCATATATGAACACATAATAGAAATCATGACTATGATGAATCGAATCTAGAACTATGCCTAATTGTAATGATAACCAATTCTGATTCATTCTTAATCTTTTGTCAAATCTGAGATTACCTATGCCTATGAGACTATTACTAGTGATACAATTGAATCTATCTTGTTGTACATAAAATTGGTGATTCTTTTATGTTCAATTCTATCGGATCTTTATGCCTATGATGTAACTTGCTCAGTTTGCTCATATTTATTGTTAATGTACAACAAATCTATTGGAACCATGATTCTTGTGTTTGGTACACCTTTACATGCTTATTCTCTTGTCAATTTTTGTGTTTCTTCTCTATTCCCCTTTTCGTTTTTATTTTATGAATACTAAGTTCATTTGGAAACCTAATTTGAATCTTGTTGTACGTGCGATTGTAACGTGGGGAATTAGGTATAACTTATTGGAGTAATTTTGGACATAACAAGTAAATGAGGCATAACTTGAATTGACTACAATTGTGGATAATTGGCATACAAAAATCTAGACTTGGACATGTATGGTAAATATGTAAATTGACTAAAAGATGAACATGCCTAACCCGAGGTTAGATTGATTTGCAGTGTAAAGCTGCCCAGAACTGCCTAGCGACCGTTACAACAGATCTAATGTGAGAGGTTAGAGCATTAAGCCCAAAACCCGAGGTTAGAATGAGTTTGCGGTAAAAGTCATCCCGGAACCGCCTGGCACATCCAGCAACCGCAAACAACAGTTCTAATGTGAGAGATTGGTGCATTAATGAATGAATTAATGCTAATGAATAGACATGCTAAGAATGGTAGGGTAAATTTAACGTAAGAAACACTTAACCAATGCAACATGTTAATTAAATAAATGGGTGGGGTTAGGTTAAATTGAGAACACTTAACCGTTATAACATGTTTGTTAGGAAACCCTAGTAATGGGGACCCATTTCAGCAGTAACCCACATAGATGTATCACAGTACCCTGAACTAGGCAGGGTGGGGCACGATTACTGGACTGATTATAAGCGGTCAAAATAGTGGCAGGTGGTGCGTCAGTGTAGGTTCCGATGGAGTACAGGCGTGCACGTGCTCCGAAGTGGAAAAATCAGGCACTGGGCATCTGTAGTTATACGCTGTGCATCTTGAATTGTGTAGGGTTGCCATCATAGGGATTGATACACCCCATGATGGGACCAGCAATGGTATCTACAAACAAGCGAGGCCGAATGACACAAGTAATAAATACACACGAGTTAGGGAGCCGATCGAATGGGGAGGGTAGTGGGTACAACTAGTGGAGATAGGGGCAGGCGGCACCTATGACAGCAGCTAGCGGTACACGAAACTACTACTATTATTCTTATTATTATCATTATGATTAGTAAGAGGGGTCAACTTTTAGAGTAAATAGGGTTGGTGCAGTGTAGTAATTATCCTATAGTGATTAGAAGCGCAATCAACGTTTATCTTACTCATCTTGCTTACCTTGTCATACATGCTTATGTTACAGCCATTTCTTACTTTCCAGTTTATGTTCTTATCCTATTACTTTAATAATTATATTGTTAAAGTTACTGGACTCGCCAGACTTTATGTCTGACCTCGTTTGTTTTGCCTCTTTTCTTTCCGTTCCCCCCTCCGAGTTTTCACGGTGGGCCTAGTGGAGCTTGATCTGGATCTCTTTCTCTGTCTTTTGGAAGTGCTTGGATTGCTGAAAGTAAAAGTTCAGCTTATCTCTTTTTATGGCTATTTATGTTGGGGTTATGCTTTTTGTTTTATGTACTCAGAAAATAATTTGCCAAGATGGATATTAAGTGTACTTGGTTTTATTGTTGGTTTTGGTGTTGTAACCAAATTATTTTTCCGCTGCAATGAAGTTGTTTTAAAATTTTAAAGTACTAATATCTGTCTCGTTATATTATGTTCTATACACTTATAATATTCCATGAAAGTTAATGCATTCCCTTTGTGAGTGACCTTAATGGAGGTGGAGTGTTTCACGTGGTATCAGAGCTGAAGGTTACCAGAACAAATAAAAGATTTTGAAAACCGTTTTCAAAAGCATTTTTTATATAGAAGTATTTTCAAAAACATGTTTTAAAGAAGGAGTTTTCAAGAGAAAGGTTTATTATGAAAAACATTATCCCTAAAAGCCATATATCTTTCTTTTGATTCTTTGTTTCGAATCTCTTCCTTTTCGTTCTTGAGTCTCTTTTCCCGCGTGTATATGCTTTTTCTAAGATATGTAAGGACTTTCGTGTGATGGGAAAAAACCGTTTCATATGACTGAGACGTTTGTCGAAGCTAGAATTGGCTCAAGGAAGTGGAGGATTCGTTTAGTATCTTTGAGATAGACGATGGAAGGAAGGTTCAGCTAGCTGCTTGGTCGATAAGGGAGTTTAGGCTAAGGATCACAACCCAAGGATGAGGAATTTGTTGATATGCCTTTAATCCACGAAGAAGGTAATGGAGAGAGTGGAAAGAATAATTAACCCCATGACAAAAGAAGGTGTCTTTATTGTGGTATAACGAGCCATGTAATTAAGAAGAAGAAGAAGCCTGGTTGTTTTCATTGTGGTGAGGCAGGACATCTGATTAAAGACTGCCCGAGGAGGCAAGGACAAGGGCAGAGGACATGACCTACTTCTGGAGGACAGGTTCATGCTCTCATGGCACCAGGATAGGAGAGAAATAAAAACGTTTTTGATGAAAGTTTGATTTTCCTTTTTAATCATCATGTTCGAACTTTGTTTGACTCTGGCGCTTAGCATTCATTCATATCTGCTTCGTTAGTTGAAACACTACACGTAAATACTAGTTTATTTATGGATCCCATTGTAGTCTCAAATCCTATTGATGGTTCGGCTCATTTATCTATGCTTTGTCGAGATTTGAGAGTGTCTATCTTGGGCGTTGGGTTTGAATGCAATGCCTACGTTCTTGGTTTCATGGGCTACGGCTTGATTCTAGGGATGGATTGGCTAGCTAGGTATGGTGTCATCCTAGACTGTGAAAGGTGGGTAGTTAGATTGTTGATTCGTTGTGGAAGAACCCTTGATATTTCTTGTGACCCTAGAGGTCCGGTGATTCTTAGCCTCCTAGAATCTCTTGCGCATCCATCAATGATTTGGAATCTGTTCATGTAGTCTGTGAGTATGGTGACGTCTTTGATGTGGTTCGGGGTTTACCCCCGAGGCGCGAGATAGACCTCCGTATATACTTAGTAGATAATGCAAAGCCAGTTGCATTACCAGTGCGCCACATGGCTCCGAGAGAGGGAGAAGGGAACTCGGTAAGCAAGTGAAAGAGCTGCTTGAAAAAGGGTTCATAAGAAGAAGCATTTTGGAATGGGGTGCTCCAGTTGTTTTTGCTACGAAGGCTGATGGTTCGCTTAGATTGTGCGTGGACTATAGAGAGCTGAATAAGCTCACGAAGAAGAACAGACACCCAATGCCGAGGATAGACGATTTGTTCGATCAGTTGGTTGATGCTTCGATTTTCTCGCTGTTGGATTTAGCTACATGATTTCATCAGCTAAGGGTGGCTGAGGACAGCATAGATAAGGCTGATTTTAGGGCTCCTGATGGTTTTTTCGAGTGGCTCGTCATGCCTTTTGGTTTGACGAATTCACCCGCATATTTCTTAGACTGGATGAGTAGGGTGTTTAGGGAGTTTCTAAACAAGTTTGTGGTAGTCTTTGTGGATGGTGTTTTGATTTTCTCTAGAAGCGAGGAAGAGCATGCCCTACATCTCAGGGAAGTCTTAGAGACCCTACAAACGCATCAACTCAAAGCTAAGTTCTCTAAATGTCATTTTTGGAGGAAAGAAGTGAGGTCCTTAGGACACGTGGTCTCTAAGGAAGGGACAGCAGTGGATCCCGCGAAGGTGGTAGCAATCCAAGATTGGAAGATTCCAAAGAATGCAACGGAAGTAAGAAGTTTTCTAGGATTGGCGGGCTACTATAGGAAGTTCGTTAAGGACTTTGCGAAGATGTCAGCCCCAGTTTTGACTTTTCTAGATAGGAGCAAACCATTCACAGTATATATCAGTGCTTGCGGGACAGGGCTTGGAGAAGTTTTCGATGCAAGAGGAAAAGGTGATATGCAAAAGGAGGTAGGTAAGCAGTTATGTTTGAGCATCGCGTATAGTCCACAGATGGATGGATAGACAGAAAGGGTGAATAGAATCCTTGAAGATCTTTTGAGGTTATGTATCCTAGATTTTGGAGGGACATGAGAAGAGCACCTTCCATTGGTGGAGTTCGCTTATAACAATAGTTATTAAGCTAGTATTAGGGTTTTTATGGACAATTGTGTCGATCACCAACTTTTTGGTAGGAGTCTACAGATAATATTTTGCTTGGACCAGAGCTGATTAGAGAGAAACTTCGGAGAAGATGGACTTGATTTGAAGATGAATGAAGACAGCACAGGACCGACAAAAGTCAAACGCTGACAAGAGACGAACCGATCTAGAGTTCGATGTTGGAGACATCGTTTTTATTAAAGTGTCACCGTTGAGGAACGTAGTTCGCTTTGGGGATTGTGGGGAAATTAGCACCAAGATTCGTAGGACCCTTTCCCATTACAAAGAGGATTGGATAGATGGCGTACAGAGTGAAGTTGCCGGAGAAGCTTAGTGGTGTTCATGACGTGTTTCACGTGTCACATTTGCGGAAGTGTTTACATGATACTGCGGAAGTAGTGGAGCCAAACATTCTTAGGGAAGTGGAAATGGAGCGAGATGCCACGATTAGAAGAGCTCCTACATGCATCCTTGGATCGGAGGTCAAGAAATTACGCAACCTAGAGGTCAAGTTGGTCAAAGTGCAATGGGGAGATGATCAAGGAAACGTGACTTGGGAGGCGGAAGACAAGATGTATGCATTGTACCCTTTCCTTTTTTAGGGTATGTTCTTAATTTCTCCTTTTTCTACCGCTTTGTTTGTACTTGTTCTATCGTTTAGTATGTCCTCTCGCTTACATCTTCGATCTTTCGGTAGGAAATCCTATGGTTGTAAACATGTGTTTGAGACATGTTATGTTTGGTGGATGCAAGTGTTTGCTAGTGGTTGCTCGTGGATGCATTTACACACACATTAGGCATTAGATCGGCTCAATCACTTTCATATTGCATATGAATAAGTGTGCATATTTAAATTAATGGATGTATATTGATTGTGTTATCATATGATTGTTGCACTTGAATGAAATGATTATGTACTCATGTAGAAATAATATGTATCATTAGGATTCTTTTGCATACATAATGGACACATGGCACTATCATGATTTGCATTAAGGAGGTCAACTGAATCAGTAGACAGCCTGATTTTGCATTGGATAAGGAACATATACACACACTTTTCCATATGTTCATATGGCATTAGAAATCTTTTAAGGACCACGGATGCCTGTGATTGATAGTTGAGTAGATGGATGATTGGATGGTAGGATATACATTCTTCTTGACTTGAAGATTTCAGGGACGAAATCCTTTAAGGAGGGGAGAATGTAACACCCCGTAATTTTAAATATTAAAACTAAAAAATTAAAGAATACTTAATTTTTAGAAGAAGAATTAAGGGAAATAGGTTGCTCCATTGCGTTCGTCTCGGAATTTTACTTGAGATAGAGTCCGAGTTTGCGTGAAACGGATACAGTATGAAGAAGTTATGGAGATTAGAAGATTTCAGTTTAAAACCAGAATTAAAATAAAATATTCAAACAGCGAAGGCGGGAAGAGGAAATGCAAAACCAACCACGTTTGGGGTGTCGACCCGAGCACCACTGGGTCGACACCAGTGTCGACCCCTGCTGACTATTCTGGATAATGATGATTTTCTGAGTTTTAGGCCTACGTGGCGACTTCTGATTGGCCTGATGACGCATTTTCTTGGACTGAATGGTTTGGATGGATCCTATGTTGATCTAAAGGCTCTAACTAATCTGACACATCTATATAAGCACACACAAACCTAAACCCTGATCTCATAACCCTATTCTATGATGCCACCATGTTGTCCATCTCTAAACTAGCCTACCCTCCTTCTTCTCCAAACTAGAAATAAAATTGGAGAGCTTCAAATTAAAGTAAAGGTTTTCCGCTTCAATCAACAAAGAGAGATTAGAATTGCTACAATGTAAACTAATTCACTTTTTCAAATCCAATCACTGTAAGTTCAGTTATTTTCCAGATTTGAACACATAATAGAAACCATGATTGTAATGAATCGAATCTAGAACTATGCCTAATGGTAATGATAACCAATTCTGATTCATTCTTATTCTTTTGTCAAATCTGAGATTACCTATGCCTATGAGACTGTTGCTAGTGATACAATTGAATCTATCTTGTTGTACATCAAATTGGTGATTCTTTTATGTTCAGTTCTATCGAATCTTTATGCCTATGATGTAACTTGCTCAGTTTGCTCATATTTATTGTTAATGTACAACAAATCTATTGGAACCATGATTCTTGTGTTTGGTACACCTTTACATGCTTATTCTCTTATGTCAATTCTTGCGTTTCTTTCCTATTCCCCTTTCCGTTTTATTTTATGAATACTAGGTTCATTAGGAAACCTAGTTTGAATCTTGTTGTACGTGCGATTGTAACGCGGGGAATTGGGTATAACTTATTGGAGTAATTTTGTACATAACAAGTAAATGAGGCATAACTTGAATTGACTATAATTGTGGATAATTGGCATACAAAAATCTAGACTTGGAAATGTATGGTATATATGTAAATTGACTAACAGATGAACATGCCTTACCCGAGGTTAGATTGAGTTGCGGTGTAAGGCTGACTGGAACCGCCTGGCACATCTAGCGACCGCAATAACAGATCTAATGTGAGAGGTTAGCGCATTAAGCCCAAAATCCGAGGTTAGAATGAGTTTGCAGTAGAAGTTTGCTCGGAACCGCCCGGCACATCCAGCAACCGCAAACAACAGTTCTAATGTGAGAGGTTGGTGCATTAATGAATGAATTAATGCTAATAAATAAACATGCTAAGAATGGTAAGGTTAAGTTAACATAGGCAACACTTAACCAATGCAACATGTTAATTAAACAAATGGGTGGGGTTAGGTTAAATTGAGAACACTTAACCGTTATAACATGTTGGCTAGGTAACCCTAGTAACGGGGACCCATTTCAGTAGTAACCCATATAGATGTATCACGGTACCCTGAACTAGGCAGGGTGAGGCATGATTGTTGGGCTGATTATAAGCGGTCAAAATAGCGGCAGGTGGTGCGTCAGTGTAGGTTCCGACAGAGTACGGGCGTGCACGTGGTCCAGAGTAGAAAAATCAGGCACTGGGCATCAGTAGTTATACACTGTGCATCTTGAATTGTGTCGAGTTTCCATCATAGGGATAGATACACCCCATGGTGGGACCAGCACAGGTATCTACAAACAAGCGAGGCCGAATGACACAAGTAATAAATACACATGAGTTAGGGTGCCGATCGATTGGGGAGGGTAGTGGGTACGTCTAGTGGAGATAGGGGTAGGCGGCACCTATGACAGCAGCTACTGGTACACGAAACTACCATTATTATTATTATTATTATTATCATTATGATTAGTAAGAGGGATCAACTTTCAGAGCAAATAGGGTTGGTGCAGTGTAGTAATTATCCTATAGTGATTAGAAGCGCAATCAACGTTTATATTATTCATCTTGCTTACCTTGTCATACTTGCCTATGTTACAGTTATTTCTTAATTTCCAATTTATGTTCTTATCCTATTACTTGAATAATTATACTGGACTCGCCAGACTTTATGTCTGACCTCGTTTGTTTCACCTCGTTTCTTTCCGTCCCTCCCTCCCCCCCCCCCTCCCCCCTGGGTTCTCAGGGTGGGCCTAGTGGAGCATGATTTGGATCTCTTTCTCCCTCTTTTGGAAGTGCTTGGATTGTTGAAAGTAAAAGTTCATCTTATCTCTTTTTATGGCTATTTATGTTGGGGTTATGCTTTTTGTTTTATGTATTCAGAAAATAATTTGTCAAGATGGATATTAAATGTACTTGGTTTTATTGTTGGTTTTGGTGTTGTAACCAAACTATTTTTCCGCTGCAAAGAAGTTGTTTTAAATTTTTAAAGTACCAATATATGCATCTGTCTCGTTATATTCTGTTCTATACACTTATAATACTCCATGAAAGTTAATGCGTTCCCTTTGTGACTGACATTAATGGACATGTGGAGTTACAAAAGGGCCAAAGCCTAAGGCCATGATGGTCTAAAAAATATCAATCAAATATAAATACGATGGAAATAACGTGAATACATCACATCGAACTCAACTAAAAATTCACCACGTAATGGTATACTGACCATGAAATAAACGTTAAAGAGCACACAATTATGTATAAAACACAATATACATAAGATGGTAAAACACCATAAATATCATAAAATTTTAGAAATCAAAGACACTTGAAATCTAGAAAAATAGCACCATACAGTCATCATACCACACGGTTCTCGAGGAAATTAGAGAATAATGAACCATATAGTTTTGGATCTAAAAAGGCAAGACTCTGCTACGCCTCTAACGCACCACACAGTATGTCAAAGCAAACTAGTACTAACCTCACAATTTTTGTGCCCTCACCTAGTTCTCCACATAAGTATATTTGTCTTGTAAGCCGCACACGGTCACCCCCACACAGGTAGACTCTTAAGTATGCGTAATTGGCCCATCTCGGCCTAGTACTGGTAAACATCAACCACCAAGAATTGACCTAAAATTCCCACAAAGTTCCCCAAGGATGTGTCATAGACTTCCCAACATCAACCTGAATAGTGGTAACAATAAGTCCAATATTGTATGTGATTACTTATCAGTTTACTCCAAGTCAGCGAATTCCACAGAATAGCTTCAATCGACAAATCTGTTATTAACCGATATAATATAGCTTCTTCTCTCATACCACTAGGTGTACTACGTTGTTTAATTTACATTCTCGTTTTCTCGAAGAGTGCGAAAACGTGTAGTTTTATATAAGAAAATATTTATATTGAGAAAACAAGTTTAAAAAATATGTTTGGAAATCACTTTAGAAATCATTTATTATTTAAGAATACACACACATATATGTGTATGTGTGTGTATATATAATATATATATATATAATTTGAAAATATTTATTTTAAAAATGATAGATTTACATATAAAAATCTCTTTGAAAACGATTTATAACAATGTGCACCAGTGTAGCAAAACCACACAACTTTCACAAAAACTTCATCCAATAAACCACATGAAAACTACAAAATTCGTGATTCGAAATTGTAAAACGTTAGCTTGTGCATTGATACTTCAAGCCTACGAAAACAACCCAAATTCACTTCATCGGTCATCAAATAATTATCAAGAGATCACTTAGGTATTAGCATTACAAGCAAAGAACAAGCCACTAAAAAGCACAAAACAAAGGACAACACACACTGAGAAGCCTGAGTAGTGGCCTACGTTCCTCATGCACCCGGGTAGACCTTGAATTAACTTGGGTGAACCCAACTTGAAGCAAGGTCGACCTGGGGACGATTTTCCCGAAGTTTGCAAAAATGGTCTATTTAGGCCTTTGGAGCCTACAACAATGAATTTCTATGACATGCAAACACTGAAAGGTTCTGTTGTAATTTCTCTTGGTTTTTTATTTGAGGAATAAATCACGTTCTGAAAAATTCTTTTTAGGAAGAAGAAGGCAGGAGGCTATTGTTTCGGTTAAAGCTAATTTTAGAGAGAAAAACGAAAATAAAAGATATGTATTGTAAATTGTTAAGTTTCCAGATTTTTTTTCCAAATTAATCCAAGTAAAAGGACTATCTAAGCCCAATTAGGCTAATGATAGATAAATTAGACCTCAATTATACAATGGCTCACTTAACACAAGATCAACACTTATATTACATTATATAAAAACCATGTTCACAAATTCAATATTGCTTAGCTTTATAAAATTATGCAACCATGTTTAAACCAATTTAACACATTAATATTACTTATTTGTTAAAATACTTGTTTTCTATTCCCTTATAGTTAAACTCGTATTTTATTTTTTAATAATGAAATTACACATCTTCGTTGTAGTCAAAATAAAACTACAAACTCTTTTTAAAATATTTTTAACACTCAAGTATTAGTTCTCAATCAATATTTAATCTTTTATATTTAAATTGCAATCCAAATAAATTTATGTAACAGATTTATTATCAAAATCCACCATCACTTATTATTTACACTTATTACATTCTCAACTCAACAAAATATTATGCAACCTTTAAATAAACTTATTTAACCAATTTCAACCATGGTATTTAATTGTAACCATTACTTTTCATTTCACATTTTCAATTTCTTTAGAACTTCACAGTTCAACAATGAAATTGTCCAACATTTATTGTTTTATTTTACACAACTTAATAAATCATATATTAAAATATGCTACATTTTAAAAATTAATTTCTAATCAATATTTCATATTTTAATTATTCGCATTTATAATTAAATTTTTATTTAGTAGTAATATACAAATATTATTGCATTTGTTAAAATAACACACTTTATAAGATTTCCAACTTCTTTTTCTGCATATTTAAGTATATTCAACAAATGCATGTTGAATTAAATCTTCTTAATACATTATTTAAATTCAACTATTCACAATTTAAATAGTCACCTGTAAATCCTCAATCTTCTTTGTTTTAATATTACAAATCACACTAGAATTTGTTTACCCAAGTACCCAAAAACCCGAGGTGTTAAAATTTACTTATGGAAATGTGGTGGGGTTACATTTGTTGTAGTCCCCTTGTATTTCAATTATCACCGGATCTTACAGATTCATTTTAGAATTTGTAATTTCTTCATTACTATTAACCGAGTTAATTCTGCCCTTGCTGAGTTATCCAAACTTGCATTATTCACCATGGAAGACTAAATATTTTCACTTTCTTTACTTTGAAATAAAAAATCTATTTACTATAAATCTACCCAAAGAGATTTTTTCCAACAAAAAAGATAATGCATGAATTCAAATTTTTTTTGTCAATATGCATGTTTTCCGCTGCAGTACAATTTTCTTGCTCTGGTTGTGTGTTATCCCTATTCTCTTTCTTCTTTACTTTTTAGTAACACAATTTTCTATAGTATGATCAAAACAGACACATGTTTTGCATATTGGAGAGACCCATATGTATCATGTTTCAACGTTATGTTTACTTTATCATGCATTGATATATATATATGCTTATTTAGGTAACTCAGCATAGGCTTTAATCTGCACAAAAATTCTTGCCTAACAACGTTTGGCATCCTGGTTTGTCTAGCTTCAAAGGAATACCAACTACACTAACAGTTGTGCTAAAAGCATCATTATCCCATAATTATAGACTGAGTTCAGACGGTCTAATCCACATTGGCACTGTAACACCCCAAAATTTTAATGAGACTAAAGATGATAAATTAAAGAATAATTAAATAAATATGCAGAATCTAGGGAAATGAACTGTGTCATTGCGTACGTCTCGGAATTCTGGTCAAAATAGACACTTGGTTTGCGTAAAACGGACATCGTATGAAGAAGTTATTAAGGTTTGAAGTTTGTATACGCATAAGAAGAATATATATGAATAAAATAAGTCCATAAATTCAAAATAGTTCAAATTCACGTGGAAAAGGGGAGCGGGAAAATTCCTGCCCAGGGGTGTCGATCCTATCAGGGAAGTATCGACCCCTAGGTCGACCCTATCAAGGAGGGGTCGACCCCTCACGGCAGATCTAGGAAGTTCTTTTGGCTGATTGTGGACTCCTTTCTTGACTTTGTTCATTGGCTTTAAGCTATAAATAAGGCCCCATTTCTCTTGTTTCTCCACACCTAAAATAATGGAGAACTAGATGCTGCCTCTGCTCAGATTAAATCAAGCCTTTTCTTCTTCAGCAATCAACTAGAGTTATTTAAGTTTAGAGATGTGTGATTCAACATCTGCAATCCCTCTTCTATATCTTAGATCTAATCATAGTGAGTCTACATCATTTTTAGATCTAGATATTTAAAAGTTAATCTTGACATGACTATAACTTGGATCTAAGCCTGTGACTATTTGAATCATATCAGATCTGTTATAACCTATGCATCTAAGTTATTCTGACATGACTATGAACTAGATCTAAGTCTATACCTATTGAATCATGTCAGATCTTTCATTATTTATAAACCTAATTCACTATTTAGATCTCATCATGCCTGGTTATGATGTCCCTATTATGTTAGAATTAGTTCTACTATCACATGTTCATTAAATCTACTCCTATATGCCTATATTGCCATTATGCCCAATTTTGTCACCGTTTATTTATTAGTTGATATGCCTATTTTCTGCCATTTATGTCAACCTTGTTATTATTTTTATTTATGTCCTCTTCCCTTCTTCTTTTTATAGTCAGGCTACCTTCAAGTCTAGGCATGTCGCTGATTATGCGAACGCGTAAAATTGGGAACTAGGGGAAAATGTTAAATTTGGGGCATAACTTGTATTGAGAAATTGGGCATAACTTGAATGTAATACATGAATATGGATTTGGGGCATAACCAAACTTTGATTAAAGACCTTAATTTGAGTCATATGATTCATTATGAACATGACTTGGGAAAGGAGCATGAAAACATTAACAGCCCAGAAAATGCGATCCAATTTAAAATTTTAAATTGGTTATTTTCAAAGAATTTAAACAATTGAAATAGAATATTTCAATGAAATAATGAACTGGAAATAGTGTGGCAGTTTGAAAATTTGAATTCAAACTTTGATTGACTGTACCGGGTGTAAAATATAACGGATTTTAGTGAAACCAAAAATATTTAAATCTGTTTATGAATACCTTTCTAACGAATCTGAAAAATCGAAGTTTCGTAGCGGGAATCAAAAGTTATCGCCAAATGAATTTTTAGAAAGGTCACTATAGGGAATATATATCCCTTTAAAATAGACATCTTGCAAACGACCTCGGAATTCGACGAAACCACTTTTGTTGGATCCAGGATGTCAAACTATTGCTAGGTTTCAAATTTCATAATTTTTGAAGCTAGTATGTGAGCGTGGCAAAAGAAAATGTGATTGGTCAATTTCTGTTAAATTGGATCGACCAGAAAATGGCCATTTTTCAAACGATCTCAGAATTCGACGAAACTAGTTTTGTTGGGGCCGTAGCGTCAAAACATAACTAGATTTATTTTTCTGAAATTTTTTCGAATCATTTTGTGGCCCTGGCAAATAGAAATGTACGTTCAAATTGAATGTTTTATACTTTGATTTGAAAAATAACTGACTGTAACAGTCGAATTGGCCTGCGAAACATATCACATTGTGTTCGGGATGGGGGTATTTAGCTAGGGGCGACCGTTGTTGGGTTTGAATCGGTGTTCGTTTGGAGAAACACTGCTTTAAAATTTAATAAAACCATGGGCCAATAGGATTTCTCCATTCAATAAAATAAAAAATAAAAACAGAAAACCCCGCCCCCCACCCCTCGATTTCAACGGCGACGCAGCTTCCCCCTTTCCCGACCATTTTCCAATCGCCACGTTCATCTTCAGCCCCACTCCCAGTTGAACTTTTTGAAGAGCGTCCTCCACTCTTCAAATCCATACCAGAAGTTTCCCCTATCATCGCACGGTTCTCGAGATCTGCCACCAGGAAGTTGCGTCGCCTCGGAGCCTGTCGTTCCTTGACCGCCGCACCGAGTGGTACCCTCCATACCTCGTTTTGCGCGCCTCCCCAAGCACTACAACGTGGTGCCATCTGATTTTGGTAACGAGCAACGGATTTCAAGAAATTGCTAAACCTAGTTTTGAACCCCAACCTGAAAGGTGCGGCTTTGCTAATTTAAAACAGTTTTAACACTTTAAAATCGTTGCAAACTTTGAAAAATCATATCTTTATGATGTGATAACGAAATTCGATGAAACAGGAAACATCGTGACCGCAAGGAGGCTCTCTACAGTTTAGAAGAGACCGCGGATGTTTCTGAGCTAGCTACGATTTTTAGCATCTCGAAAACCAATGTGAGATTTCTAAACTGAAATGTGAATGGAAATGTGATGTATAGATTATATAAGCGAAATATAAATTATACACGTGTCGTATACCTCATGTACATGCATTGTGTAAGCTATATGAGCGAAGTATGAATTATGCATGCACTGTGTAAAGGATATGTGTAAGCTATATGAGCGAACTAGATGCATGAAATCCCCATTGTCAAAAACCGCGAGGTTTTAAGGTAGAGCGAGGAGCCGTACATCGGGACGGTGCCGGTTTTAACTACCCTGCCGTTATGCTGTCGAAATTTTCTGAAATATTCATGTGTTAGAATAATTTTCATTTGTTGAAATTATTTTCATATATAGAAAACATTCATGTGTTGAATAGAAATTCATTCGTTGAATAGAAATACATGTGTTGAATGGCATTCGTGTTTTAAATAAATTGCTTTAACAATAAAAATCACATTTTTATTATATATACAAACTATAGAGAACATTCATGTGTTGAATAGAAATTCATCCGTTGAATAGATATTCATGTGTTGAATGGTATTCGTGTTTTAAATAAATTGCTTTAACAATAAAAATCACATTTTTAATATATATACAAACTATAGAAAACATTCATGTGTTGAATAGAAATTCATTCGTTGAATAGAAATTCATGTGTTGGATGGTATTCGTGTTTTAAATAAACTGCTTTAACAATAAAATTTACATTTTTTTGTGAATATGAAGTGCTAAAAACATTCATTTGTT
The DNA here is from genome assembly GCA_030737875.1 of Allium sativum. Classification (NCBI taxonomy): domain Eukaryota; kingdom Viridiplantae; phylum Streptophyta; class Magnoliopsida; order Asparagales; family Amaryllidaceae; genus Allium; species Allium sativum. The sequence continues at coordinate 451,556,775 of CM060920.1, read as the reverse complement.
GAATAAATATTTCTGATGATAAAAATGTTACTTTTATCATGTATACGCCTCGCTAAAAATACAAATGTGTTGAAATAAAGGTTCGGGGGTTATAAATATTATTCTTAACATGTTTAGGATCTAAATAAAATAGCCAAGAGTTGAAATATATATTTTTGTTCGTCAAAAATATCATTTTATCCTATTTATAAGAAAAATAATAATAACGGTGTTGAAATAAATATTTGTTCGCTAGAAATATTATTATTAGCTTTGTTCTGCATATATATACATGTGTTGAACAGAGAAAATGGATTAGCTGTTGAGTAAAGAATTTATTTGCGTGCCCACAAATAGGTAAGCCTTAATGAGTTGGCTGCACAATTTTATTTTTATATCAACTCCTGTGAATGCCATTGGATGCGGAGTGCTGGTTATTCTGTGTGTAATAATAAACATCGCCATAGGATAGTAACAATTAATTTTGAACTACGCTATATGGCATACTTCTTGACGATAGGCATACTTCATCATATACCACATAAGCATTTGGAGCTTGTGTGACGAGGTTGAAGATTTACCATACGAGCGAGAGGCTTGTATGGCGATGACTATATATTACAGGTTGAACTGATGACTGATCTGGACTATATAAATTGTAACGGTAAACTGCCATATTAATAAAAAAACCACACGAGTCTGGAGATGACAATAAACACGTCTCTCTAGTCATTAAGGCACAAAAACCATTTATAGGGTTACGAGAATTTATTCTCTGGAGTTATGATCTATACACACTCCCCTGTGGACACCGGAATATATCACTATAAATATGTGTATGCTTATTAGGATTTATTGGGTACCTAATACGGCCCAATAAATTTCCAAACCCCTTCCCGTACAAAGGAGGTTATGGCAAAAAAATTCAAAATCTAAAGGCGTTAATGAAATATTTGAAGTGAAAACGATGTTGAAATCGCAGAATGAACTATATTTATATATATAAATAAATAAAATTGAAACGAATCGAGGCCTTGCAGTTCGTGTTTTGAAATCGTAACTTCAATCGATTAGTACGAGAAATCCGACCACCGGATTTTCCCGAAACCGCAACCGTTGGGTTCGCCTAGGAATTATCTTTCCAACGGCACCAACTTTGTAAAGATCCAACGGTTGGATTGTCTGGAATGTTTAATTCAAATCTGAAGAAAAACAACGTCAGAATCCATTATATTTATATATAAATATAATTAAATTAATTCGAATAACGACGTTGCAGTTCCTATTTTGAAAACGTAACTTCAAACGACTATAACGAAAGATACGACCGTCGGATTTTCACGAAACTGGAACCATTGGGTTCGCTTTGGAAATATATTCCCAGTGATATAAACTTTGTAGAAATCCAACGGTTAGATTTCCCGATATGCATAAAACAAATTTGGGGGAAAACAGCGCCAGTGCCACGGCACGACCTAAAACGTCGTTTAATTAAATATGGCCATTTATAAATAAATAAAAATGGCGAAAAATCATTATAAAATATTATAAGCAACATGGAATGGAAATAAACCAATTTTCCTTGGTTTGCTTGATATTTGATGGTTGAATGTGTTTGACATGAAAATTGTACTAAAGAACTAAAATGTGAATGTCGAATAATTTAACCATGCAAAGAATTAATTTGAATTCTAAATTTACGTGAATTATTTGAAAAGGCCGAGCTAACCCTCATTTCAAATAATTGATCGAACGATTCGAAGTCGAAAATATGAAGATGGTTCAAGACCGACGATCTTCGTATCGGATGGATGGGCGCTGCTGAGGTTCCTGATAGGAGTAGCTACCTTGAAGGGACGGAAGTAGAAGCCATCTGGACGTATGTGTTGATTGTACGGATATGCGAGGAATATGGTGCCTCCGGTTTCGTTCAGACCCAGAACGGACTTGTAAATGGACTGTGTGTCTGACATTAGATTTCGTTCTGTGCTGATTGATCTCTGTTAAATATATATCTGTTTGGCGGCGGAGAATTTATTCTCTTGCTTGATGCCCTTCTTTGAGACGTACGAGATCAGAGGTTATATATCGATAGAAATCAGTCGTATGGAGTGGATTGTCTGTGTGGCATGCTAAGATGTAGTGATCAAGGCTTCTGTTGCAAAGCAAAGTCTTGTGTTCGATGATCAAAGTACGATCTACGTGGCCTGACTTTGTGTATAGCGTGGATTCGCAAGCCTCACACCTCGGTATGAGTCAAAAACGGGATAAGGACCCAAGGAGTGCACGACGTTTCTTTCTAGCTATGGGTGGTGTCCGTGCTTAAACTGGCTGACATTTATATTACTTTTACCTATGTGGTTGTTGGAATGCGAGGCGCCTTGATTTTAGGTCTGTTAGGACCGAGAAACGTGTGTTCTGGAATTTCCAATCCTTAAACGTAAGAGAGGACCAGCCTTGGAGGATCCAAGGGTTACCCAGAGTGTGTAGTCCGGAGGCATTTGCTAGAATGTCTCGAAGCGGAGAGGAGCTTGCCCATACGAGATTACAGATTCGATTATAACTTATATACGGCGACATAGTGGCATGGGACGCTCATGTCATGTATGATTGATATTTATGATGATATTCGTTTTTGAAACATATATGCACTAGTAATAATATCAAGTGATTTTGCTTTGCATGTATTAAGCATATTTTGGCCATTATAAGGTAAAACTCTATCCTCCGGTTTGCGTTGCATTGTGTGATGGGACTTGAGTCTTATAATGGCTTCATTCTTTTCAAAAGCATTGCGTTGTTTAAAAAATTTACTTTGTTTTAAATGCACTGGCAATCACTGGAGTAAACCCGTTCCGCGAAAGTGGCGTGGTCCTATGATTTTCCTTATTACTGTTGTTTAACCAGTTAAATAGATTTCTCATATCAGTCCCACGACTGACTCGTTGTTTGTTTCACTTTGCAAACTCGGGTGCCCTTATTTTCACATGGGCAGCCTAGTTGACAGATGACAGGTTATTTTGGCTTAGCACTGCAGTACGGAGTGCGTTTTTGGCTTGATGGCGAGGATTAGATTTACTTGTATTTTGGCTATTAAATTTCCGCTTTCCTTATCTTATGTATATGATTCCGCCTATGGCGATGTAGACTGATTTACTTCCAGCATGTATTTCCTTATGTATATGTACCGCCTCAGGCGATGTTGACTGATATCTTTATTATGTCCCACTGTATGTATATATTCCGCTTATGGCGATGTTGACTGATCATTCCCTTTTTATGCACTAAGTTATATCCTACACTGTGCTAATCTGATGTTGTTACATGTTATGATTCCACTGTCATATTTATGAAAAATTATTCTACTTGTTGTTTATGCTTCTATCTGTACTCTGCTAATGATGATTAATGAGTTAAATTCCAATGATTATCCTTAACACCGTCGTGCGGGTTTTGGGATCGTCACAGTTGGTATCAGAACTTTGGTTAACCTTAGTTCTGGAATTTAACACATTAAACACCTCGTCAGAATAGAATCAGTAGTGTTCTAAGGCGAGTGGCTCATTAGAGATGGGATCAGTGATATCCTAGAATGAGCTAGGCAAAATTGCAAAACAATTTGATCAGTACAACATTACCTTTCCATATGTTCTTCTGGTTTATCATATATGAAAGTTATCATTTCTGTAAGCTTGACTCTTTTCTTGCTTATACAGAACTTGACTTAATGGCTACACGAGCAGCTGCAGCCAGAGGCGGCCGAGGAGGCCGAGCTGGAGGACGGGGGAATATCCCCGTAGCAGAAGAAGGGCCCATGATACATCCACCAACACCTCAGGACTTCGACCTCGACCGAGTAGCGAAGAGGTACAGAAACCTCGGGGGCAAACCCTTTTCTGGCATTGGCACCGTGACAGAGGCTTTAGCATGGTTGAAGACATGCGAGAAGATTTTTGGTGGCATGAGACTTGGTACCCACGACAAAGCGCTTATGGGCGCTTGGCTTTTACAGCAGGAGGCCGAATTGTGGTGGGATGCCATCACCTCTGAGGATGAGGAAGATACAGTAAGGACTTGGGAGGAGTTCAAGACATTGTTCAAGGGGAAGTTCATTCATGAGCAAGCATTAGAGCGTATGCGTGATGAGTTTGCTAATATCCAGCAGGGAGACCGATCTATTCAAGACTATCTCAACAAATTCACATAGCTATCACGTTATGCTCCAGAGCTTATCTTGACATCAAAAGCAAAGAATAAGAGGTTCATATAGGGGCTAAAGCGCAAATATCAGGACCGGGCCATGAGCAACATCAAACTTCCATTTTCAGAACTGGTAGAGATGGCCAGTAACTACGAAGAGAGGAACTCCAATCTAGACCGCGCTAAGAGCCAAGCAGGAAACAAGCGCAAAGCTTCTGGAGATCAGCTCGAGTCCAGCAATGCAGCAGCCGCTACTCAGCAAGCTGGTAAGCCACCCGAAGGCAGCTGTTACAATTGCGATAAGAAGGGGCATTATTCAAATGTGTGCACCGCTCCAAAGCGGCTGAAGACAAACCCGCAAAGCTCAAATCCGAACCCCCGCAGCTTGGTTGAATGCTACAACTGCCATCAGAAAGGGCACATTAGCAAAAATTGTCCTTTGAAGAAGAATGCACAGGTAGCTCATGTTTATGACGGGGGAAACCCGCCAGTTATCACTGATGGATCAGGTAAACCCAATGTCTTAGGAGGTACACTTACTATTAAAAATATTCTTGTTTCTGTACTTTTTGATACTGGTGCATCTCAAAGTTTTATTGCAAGTAACACTGTTCACAAATTAAAATTAAAACAAAGGAAGCTTAAAGAACCAATTAGAGTTCAAAATCCGATAGGAGGTTCTATTGTTCTTAGTTCCTATTGTAGAGTGCCAGTCTCCTATTCTTTCTACAAATTTCCTTTTGATTTGATCATTATGGATTTCTCTGAATTCGACATTATTCTGGGGCTGGATTGGTTAACGAAATATGGAGCAGAAATCAAATGTGCCGAAAGAGTCATTAAAATTAAAGCAAAGCTGGGGCATATCACTATACCATGCCACAGCTCAGAAACAGATAGAAAAGAATTTTGGTTTGATTTGGAAGTTATTCCCACTGCATTAGAAAAGATTCATGTCGTTAAAAAATTATGCGGATGTGTTCGAAGAAGTCGAAAACTTACCTCCGCAAAGAGAAATTGAATTCAGAATCGATCTAATTCTGAATGCCAGACAAGTAGTACATCCAATTCAAAGAATGGCCCCGAAAGAAAAAGAAGAGTTAGGCAACCAAAATCGAGAATTGCTGTGGAAAGGTCTGATCAGGCCAAGCTTTTCTGATTGGGGTGCAGCAGTAGTGTTTGTCCCGAAATCAGACGGTAGTCTACGACTTTATGTTGATTACCAAGATCTCAATAAGCAGACACTGAAGAATAAATATCCATTACCGCGAATCGATGATTTGCTAGATCAATTAAATGGAGCGCGAGTGTTCTCTAGGATGGACCTAGCTACAGGTTTCCACCAATTACGTATAGCCGAAGACTATGTTCCTTTGACAGCCTTCAGGGGTCCCGATTTATTCTACGAATGGTTAGTAATGACGTTCGGCTTATGTAACGCTCCAGCATACTTCGTCGATCTGATGAATAGAGTGTTCCGTGGTGTCTTGAATAAATTTGTTTTGGTCTTCATCGATGACATCTTAATCTACTCTAAGTCAAAACCTGAGCATGAAAAACATTTAGAACAAGTGTTGGGAATTTTGAGAAAAAATGTCTTGAAAGCTAAATTTTCTAAGTGTATCTTCTGGCAAGATGAAGTTAAGTTCCTTGGCCATGTAGTATCAAAAGAAGGAATTGTTGTGGATCCAAGCAAAATTACAGCGATTCAGGACTGGAAACAGCCTACTACCCCCACAGAAGTTCAAAGTTTTCTTGGATTGGCTAGTTACTATCGGAAATTCGTTAAGGATTTTTCGAAGATATCCGGTGTATTAACAAAGCTTACAAAGAAGCATGAGAAATTCAAGTGGACTCCAGAATGTGAGGAAGCTTTCGAAGAACTGAAACTGAAATTGACAACTTCTCCAGTATTAACAATTATTAATGGCAATCAGGACTTGACGGTTTGGACGAATGCTTCTATTAGAGGTCTTGGCGCAGTATTAATGCAAAGAGGCCAAGTGGTCGCTTATGCTAGCCGTCAGCTGAAGCCACATGAGAGGAACTATGCAACTCATGATCTTGAGTTGTTAGCCATCGTGTTTGCCTTGAGAATCTGGAGGCATTATTTACTGGGTGAGAATTTCGAGCTGTATATTGATCATCAATCATTGAAATATCTATTCACTCAGAAAGATCTGAACTTGAGACAACAGCGTTGGTTAGAATTCCTTGCAGCATACGATTTTGAGATTCTGTACACTCCAGGGAAAGCCAATGTTGTGGCGGACGCGCTTAGCAGAAAGAATGAAATCATCGCCAGTTTTATCGTTACGTCTTCCTTGAATGATAAGATCGCCGTTCTTCAGAAAGACGATGAATTTATTAAAAGGATTAGTCAGCGGATCCGAGAAGGAGAAGGCAAAACTTCAGATTTCAGCCTAGATAGCCAAGGGGTCCTAAGATTACAAGGGCGAATTTGTGTACCAAAAATTTCTGAGCTCAGAAGGGAAGTACTTGATGAATGTCACTAGTCCAAACTGAGTATTCATCCAGGAGTTAGCAAAATGTACAATGATATTAAGCGCACGTTCTGGTGGAAGTTGTTAAAAAGGGACATTTCAATTTATGTTAGCCGGTGTCCACCTGTCAACAAGTCAAAAGCGACCAACAAAAACTGGCTGGATTATTACACTCATTTGATATTCTAGGATGGAAGTGGGAACAAATTTCCATGGACTTCATAAATGGTTTTCCTCGGACTAAAAAAGGAAACCACAGTATTTGGGTGATCGTAGATCGCTTTACGAAGACTGCCCATTTCATACCTGTCAGATCCAACAGAACAGCTCAAAGCCTAGCACAGATTTACTTCAAAGAAATAGTTAAACTGCATGGGGTGCCGCTCGGTATAGTCAGTGATAGAGATCCACTATTTACTAGCAAATTCTGGGAAGCATTCCGGACATAATTAGGAACCAAGTTGAATCTAAGCACCGCTTACCACCCTCAGACGAATGGCTAGACTGAACAGGTGAATAGAATTCTTGAAGATTTACTACGGGCTTGTATTATTGATTTTGGCAGGTCATGGGAGGATCACTTGCACTTGGCAGAATTCTCTTATAACAAAAGCTATCAGGCAAGTTTAAAAATGTCGCCATTTGAAGCATTATACGGTAGACCATGCAGATCTCCAGCATATTGGGTAGAACCTGGCAACAGACTTGTGTTGGGACCCGATATGATTAGAGAAGTATCTGCTAAAGTCGATTTCATCAAGAAACGATTGAAAGCCGCGCAAAGCCGACAGAAAAGTTATGCAGATTCTAGAAGAAGAGATTTATCATCTGCCGTTGGTGATTATGTGTATTTAAGAGTTTCTCCGATGAGGGGAGTGATCAGATTTGGCAAAACTGGGAAGTTGGCACCGAGATTTATTGGTCCCTTTCCTATACTTGAACGAATTGGAACTCTTGCTTATAGGGTTTCATTACCTGATTGGTTGCCTGGGGTACATGATGTCTTCCATGTATCTCAACTTAGAAAACATGTGCATGATCCGGATCTTGTTGTAGAAGAAGCAGCGCAACAGGACTTGGAAATTACTCCAGAATTAGCGGTCAGAAGAGAGCCATTAAAGATTGTTGGCAAAGAAACTAGAGAGCTAAGGAGCAAAAAGGTTCATTTAGTTAAAGTGCAGTGGAGTAGTGATCCTAGAGACTGTACTTGGGAGACTGAGGAAAGCATTAAGCAAGCTTACCCCAAATGCAGAGTGGACATCTCTGACTAACACCGGTGCAAGGTACCATTACAATACTTTGCATTTCCATTTCTATTTCCTATTGTACTGCTGTTTCCTTTTCGGGGACGAAAAGTTTTAAGTGGGGGAGATTGTAACAACCCGGAAAATGCAAGCCAATTTAAAATTTTTAAATTGGTTATTTTCAAAGAATTTAAACAATTGAAATAGAATATTTCAATGAAATAATGAACTGGAAATAGTGTGGCACTTTGAAAATTTGAATTCAAACTTTGACTGACTGTACCAGGTGTAAAATATAACGGATTTTAGTGAAACCAAAAATATTTAAATCTGTTTAAGAATACCTTTCTACCGAATCTGAAAAATCGAAGTTTCGTAGTGGGAATCAAAAGTTATCGCCAAATGAATTTTCAGAAAGGTCACTATAGAGAATATATAGCCCTTGAAAATAGACATTTTGCAAACGACCTCGGAATTCGACGAAGCCACTTTTGTTGGATCCGGGATGTCAAACTATTGCTAGGTTTCAAATTTCATAATTTTTGAAGCTAGTATGTGAGCGTGGTAAAAGAAAATGTGATTGGTCAATTTTTGTTAAATTGGATCGACCAGAAAAAGGCCATTTTTCAAACGATCTCAGAAATCGACGAAACTAGTTTTGTTGGGACCGTAGCGTCAAAACATAGCTAGATTTATTTTTCTGGAATTTTTTCAAATTAGTTTGTGGCCCTGGCAAATTGAAATGTACGTTCAAATTGAATATTGAATGTTTTATACTTTGATTTGAAAAATAACTGACTGTAATAGTCGAATTAGCCTGTGAAACATATCCCATTGTGTCCGGGATGGGGGTATTTAGCTAGGGGCGACAGTCGTTGGGTTTGAATCGGGGTTTGTTTGGAGAAACACTTCTTTAAAATTTAATAAAACCATGGGCCAATAGGATTTCTCCATTCATTAAAATAAAAAAAAATCAGAAAACCCCGCCCCCCCCCTCGATTTCAACGGCGACGCAGCTTTCCCCTTTCCCGACCATTTTCCAATTGCCACGTTCATCTTCAGCCCCACCCCTAGTTGAACTTTTTGAAGAGCGTCCTCCACTCTTCAAATCCATACCAGAAGCTTCCCCTATCGTCGCACGGTTCTCGAGATCTGCTACCAGGAAGTCGCGCCGCCTCGGAGCCCGCCGTGCCTCGACCGCTGCACCAAGTGGGACCCCCCATACCTCATTTTGCGCGCCTCCCCAAGCACTACAACGTGGTGCCATCTGATTTTGGTAACGAGCAACGGATTTCAAGAAATTGCTAAACCCAGTTTTGAACCCCAACCTGAAAGGTGCGGCTTTGTTAATTTAAAACAGTTTTAACACTTTAAAACCATTGCAAACTTTGAAAAATCATATCTTTATGATGTGTTAACGAAATTCGATAAAACAGGAAACATCGTGACCGCAAGGAGGTTCTCTACAATCTAGAAGAGACCACGGATTTTTCTGAGCTAGCTACGATTTTTAGCATCTCGAAAACCAATGTGAGATTTCTAAACTAAAAAGTGAATGGAAATGTGATGTATAAATTATATAAGCGAAATATAAATTATACATGTGTCGTATACCTCATGTACATGCGTTGTGTAAGCTATATGAGCGAAGTATGAATTATGCACGCACTGTGTAAAGGATGTGTGTGTTAGAATAGAAATAATATATATATATATACTCCCCTTGTCCACAAACCATGGACGATATTTATTGCTTATGATTGGCATGAAAGTATGTGGTATGACGAATGGTTGAAAATAATTGTTTGTGGTTGATATTGTTGGATTGTGGTTGAAAAATACCCTTGTGGTTGAAAAATACCCTCTTGTGGTTGAAACAGATTAGAATAGGATTGTGGAAATGGAAATAAAACATGCCGCCTGCGTGCGAACTAGATGCATGAAATCCCCATTGTCAAAAACCGTGAGGTTTTAAGGTAGAACAAGGAGCCGTACATCGGGACGGTGCCGGTTTTAACTACCCTGCCGTTATGCTGTCGAAATTTTCTGAAACATTCATGTGAGAATTATTTTCATTTGTTGAAATTATTTTCATATATAGAAAACATTCATGTGTTGAATAGAAATTCATTCGTTGAATAGAAATACATGTGTTGAATGGTATTCGTGTTTTAAATAAATTGCTTTAACAATAAAAATCACATTTTTATTATATATACAAACTATAGAGAACATTCATGTGTTGAATAGAAATTCATTCGTTGAATAGAAATTCATGTGTTGAATGGTATTCGTGTTTTAAATAAATTGCTTTAATAATAAAAATCACATTTTTATTATATATACAAACTATAGAAAACATTCATGTGTTGAATAGAAATTCATTCGTTGAATAGAAATTCATGTGTTGAATGGTATTCGTGTTTTAAATAAACTGCTTTAACAATAAAATTTACATTTTTTTGTGAATATGAAGTGCTAAAAACATTCATTTGTTGAATAAATATTTCTGATGATAAAAATGTTACTTTTATCATGTATACGCCTCGCCAAAAATACACACGTGTTAAAATAAATGTTCGGGGTTATAAATATTATTCTTAACATGTTTAGGATCTAAATAAAATAGCCAAGAGTTGAAATATATATTTTTGTTCGTCAAAAATATCATTTTATCCTATGTATAAGAAAAAAATAGTGTGTTGAAATAAATATTTGTTCGCTAGAAATATTATTATTAGTTTTGTTCTGCATATATATATACATGTGTTGAACAGAGAAAATGGATTATCTGTTGAGTAAAGAATTTATTTGCGTGCCCGACAAATAGGTAAGCCTTAATGAGTTGGCCGCGCGATTTTATTTTTATATCAACTCCTGTGAATTCCATTGGATGCGGAGTGCTGGTTATTCTGTGTGTAATAATAAACATCGCCATAGGATAGTAACAATTAATTTTGAACTACGCTATATGGCATACTTCTTGACGATAGGCATACTTCATCCTATACCACATAAGCATTTGGAGCTTGTGTGACGAGGTTGAAGATTTACCATACGAGCGAGAGGCTTGTATGGCGATGACTATATATTACAGGTTGAACTGATGACTGATCTGGACTATATAAACTGTAATGGTAAATTGCCAGATTAATAAAAACCCCACACGGGTCTGGAGATGACAACAAACACGTCTCTCTGGCCATTAAGGCACAAAAACCATTTATAGGGTTACGAGAATTTATTCTCTAGAGTTATGATCTATACACACTCCCCTGTGGACACCGGAATATATCACTATAAATATGTGTATGCTTATTAGGATTTATTGGGTACCTAATACGGCCCAATAAATTTCCAAACCCCTTCCTGTACAAAGGAGGTTATGGCAAAAAAAATTGAAATATAAAGGCGTTAGTGAAATATTTGAAGTGAAAACGATGTTGAAATCGCAGAATGAACTATATATATATATATATAATTGAAACAAATCGAGGCCGTGCAGTTCATGTTTTGAAATCGTAACTTCAATCGATTAATACGAGAGATCCGACCACCGGATTTTCCCAAAACCGCAACTGTAGGGTTCGCCTTGGAAATATCTTTCCAACGGCACCAACTTTGTAAAGATCCAACGGTCGAATTGTCTGGAATGTTTAATTCAAATCTGAAGAAAAACAACGCAGAATCGATTATCTTTATATATAAATATAAATATAATTAAATTATATCGAATAACAACGCTGCAGTTCGTATTTTGAAAACGTAACTTCAAACGACTATATCGAAAGATCCAACCACCGTATTTTCACGAAACTGAAACCGTTGGGTTTGCTTTGGAAATATCTTCCCAGTGATATAAACTTTGTAGAAATCCAACGGTTAGATTTCCCGATATGTGTAAAACAAATTTGGAGAAAAACAGCGCCAGTGCCACAGCACGACCTGAAACGTCGTTTAATTAAATATGGCCATTTTTAAATAAATAAAAATGGCGAAAAATCGTTATAAAATATTATAAGCGACATGGAATGGAAATAAACCAATTTTTCTTGGTTTGCTTGATATTTGATGGTTGAATGTGTTTGACAGGAAAATTATACTAAAGAACTGAAATGTGAATGTCGAATAATTTAACCATGGAAAGAATTGATTCGAATTCTAAATTTACGTGAATTATTTGAAAAGGCCGAGCTAACCCTCATTTCAAATAATTGATCGAATGATTCGAAGTCGAAAATACGAAGATGGTTCAAGACCGACGATCTTCGTATCGGATGGATGGGCGCTGCTGAGGTTCCTGATAGAAGTAGCTACCTTGAAGGGACATAAGTAGTAGCCGTCTGGACGTATATGTTGATTGTACGGATATGCGAGGAATATGGTGCCTCCAGTTTCGTTCAGTCCCAGAACGGACTTGTTAATGGACTGTGTGTATGACATTGGATTTCGTTCTGTGCTGATTGATCTCTGTTAAATATATATCTGTTTGGCGGCGGATAATTTATTCTCATGCTTAACGCCCTTCTCTGAGACGTACGAGCTCAGAGGTTATATATCGATAGAAATCAGTCGTATGGAGTGGATTGCCTGTGTGGAATGCCAAGATGCAGTGATCAAGGCTTCTGTTGCAAATCAAAGTCTTGTGTTCGATGATCAAAGTACGACCTACGTGACCTGACTTTGTGTATAGTGTGGATTCGCGAGCCTCACACCTCGGTATGAGTCAAAAACGGGATAAGGACCCAAGGAGTGCACGACGTTTCTTTCTAGCTATGGGTGGTGTCGGTGCTTAAATTGGCTGACATTTATATTACTTTTACCTATGTGGTTGTTGGAATGCAAGGCGCCTCGATTTTAGGTCTGTTAGGACCGGGAAACGTGTGTTCAGGAATTGTCAATCCTCAAACGTAAGAGAGGACCGGCCTTGGAGGATCCAAGGGTTACCCAGAGTGTGTAGTCCTGAGGCATTTGCTAGAATGTCTCGAAGCGGAGAGGAGCTTGCCCCTTGCCTCGACTCATGGCGGAAATCCAATTTCCAATACAAGATTACGGATTCGATTGTAACTTATATATGGCGACATAGTGGCATGGGACGCTCATGTCGTCTATGATTGATATTTATGATGATATTCATTTTTGAAACATATATGCACTAGTAATAATATCAAGTGATTTTGCTTTGCATGTATTAAGAATATTTTGGCCATTATAAGGTAAAACACTATCCTCCGATTTGTGTTGCATTGTGTGATGGGACTTGAGTCTTATAACGGCTTAATTCTTTTCAAAAGCGTTGTGTTGTTTAAAGAATTTACTTTGTTTTAAATGCACTGGCAATCTCTGGAGTAAACCCATTACGCAAAAGTGGCGTGGTCCTATGATTTGCCTTATTACTGTTGTTTAACCAGTTAAATAGATTTCTCATACCAGTCCCACGACTGACTCGTTGTTTGTTTCACTTTGCAAACTAGGGTGCCCTTATTTTCACACGGGCAGCCTAGTTGACAGATGACAAGTTATTTTGGCTTAGCACTGCAGCACGGAGTGCGTTTTTGGCTTGATGGCGAGGATTAGATTTACTTGTATTTTGGCTATTGACTTTCCGCTATCCTTATCTTATGTATATGATTCCGCCTATGGCGATGTAGACTGATTTACTTCCAGCATGTATTACCTTATGTATATGTACCACCTCAGGCGATGTAGACTGATATCTTTATTATGTCCCACTGTATGTATATTTTCCGCTTATGGCGATGTTGACTGATCATTCCCTTTTTATGCACTAAGTTATATCCTACACTGTGCTACTCTGATGTTGTTACATGTTATGATTCCGCTGCCATATTTATGTAAAATTATTCTATTTATTGTTTATGATACTATATGTGCTCTGCTAATGATGATTAATGAGTTAAATTCCAATGATTATCCTTAACAACGTCGTGCAGGTTTTAGGATCGTCACAAAAACCTATAGTGACATAGGAATAATTGGTTAATAATGATGGTGCCTAGAATTACAGTAATTGGAAACTGTAACCGTGCTTAGACATGAGGTTAGATTACACTTGTGGTGGAAGTCTTCCCGGAATAGCCCGGCATATCCAATGACCACAAGTGGAAAATCTAATGTGAGGGGTCTAAGTGCATGTACACGAGACGTGCTAAGACATGAGGTTAAGCCCGACTTATGGAAGAAGTCTGCCTGAAACCAACCGACATGTCCAGCGTCCACAAGTTGTATGCTTAATGTAGGAGGTCTAGTACATTATAACTATAAATGAATATGGTAATAAACTTGAATACTTAACCTGGTTGAATCCATAGGGATTGTATATGTTAACTTGAGTAGGGGTTAAGTAAACTTGTATGAACGGTGGGAAGGTTAAGTATATCTTGGGGTGGTGGGTAATATTTATATATATGCCCATAAACTTAACCTGTGGGGTTATGCAATCTTTTACTCTGGTATAGCATAACCTGTGGAAAAACTAGTGGGGATGCAAGCGTAGGGGGAAGCTTGTATCATCTTGTGTGTGGGACCCATTTTAGTCAGTAACCCATATATAGGTATCAAACGAGTACTCCGAACTAGGCCGGAGTCGAGGCACGCTTATTGGGCTGATTGTAAGAGATCCAAAAGTGGGGGATGGTGTGGGAGACGCATTCCGACAGAGTCATGTGCGTGCATGGGTCTGGCAGAGGAGCTTTAAACGCCGTGACACCTGTAGATATGGTTGTGCACATCCTAAAAACGAAGGGTTATCACCTTAGGAAGTGATACATCCTACTGTGGGGCCAGCACAGGGTATCTATGGAGTAGGGAGCTGATCGATTGGGGTAGTAATTAGGGTACATTTAAACTCCGGTATGTTTAGGAGCCCGTTATTATCCTTAGGGGTAACTCCGGTATGTTGGGCTGCCTATTATTGTATGAGGTTAAAACCTCTCATTAGAAGTACACCTAAGTCTACCATCTTATACATGTTGAGGATCATCTCATTCTGGTTATATTAGTATTGGTGCAGAGAGAAACAAAAAGTATTAGAGAAGCGCAATATATTCTATCATG
This sequence comes from Allium sativum, assembly GCA_030737875.1. Taxonomy (NCBI): domain Eukaryota; kingdom Viridiplantae; phylum Streptophyta; class Magnoliopsida; order Asparagales; family Amaryllidaceae; genus Allium; species Allium sativum. The sequence goes on along the minus strand of CM060920.1, from coordinate 451,541,771 downwards.
CTGGTCCTATTTACCTTGTCATACCTGCCTTTTATGATGTTATCTCTTTTATCCACTTTATATGTCTCTCATGATACTTTTACTTATTTATATGCTAAAAGTAACTAGACTCGCTAGACTTTATGTCTGACCCATTTTTTTTCCTCTTCTTTCTCTTCTGTCCCCCCCCCCCCCCCCCCCCCAGGTTCTCAGGGTGGGAACACTCAAGCTTGATCAGGATTCTGCTTTCATTTTACTTGGAGCTGCTTAGATGTACTGCTTGATTTCATCTTTCTCTACTATGGCTATGTTTTTGGGATTATCCTTCTTTTATTATTATCTTACTCTGATGGTTTAGTATAAGACAGAAATTTTAAGTTAATGTATTGGGTTTGTGGATTTTCAGACTTATGATGTTTTGGACCACGATGTTATGTTTTCTGCTTAATAAAAAGTTTTAAATTCTGCTGTTATTTTATATTAGTCTTGTAATGTTTCTGTTTCTGTTTCTGTTTATCTATAACGCTTAATGAAACTTAATGCATTCTCTTAATGGATGACATTAAAGGACGTGGGGTGTCGCATATGGTATCGGAGCTGAAGGTTACCAGAACGGATAAAAGATATTAAAAAAACTAATTTCAAAAAGGGTTTTAAAAGAAAGCATTTTCAAAAGAAAAGTCTGTTTTGAAAAACATATTCCCGAAAGCCATATGTAATATCTTTCGATTCTCTGTTTGAATGCCTTTTCCTTTTCTTTTTAGCATGTCTGGGGAAGTTAATAATCCTGAGGGCGTTACGATACCAGGCTGGTTCCGTCGGTATCTAGAGGCCCCGGTGGTCAAGCAGACATTCCTCACCCAGCTGCACCCGTTGTTCCTCATCCCCCCCTCCGCTAGCAAATAATTTCTCTAAGATCTGCAAAGATTTCTGTGCTATGGGTGTAAAGCCATTTTGGGGAACCGAAACTTTCATAGAAGCAATGAATTGGCTCAAGGAGACGGAGGACTTATTTGGAATTTTTGAAGTGGACGATCGTAGGAAGATTCAGTTAGCCGCTTAGTTGCTGAAAGATGAGGCTTCAATCTGGTGGGAAGTGACGCAAGCAGGGCGTCCGATGGGGACTTGGGATGATTTTCGGCAGAGGTTTGAAATGAAGTTTCTTTCTCAAGCTGAGAAAAGCATGCAAATGGAAAAGTTTCTGGCACTCAAGTAAGGAGGCATAACTGTTAAAGAATATGTTAACAATTTTAACCAATTGGCAAGGTTTGGGTTGGAGCTAGTAGATACCCTGCATAAGAAAGCTTTGTGATTTGCTAAAGGACTGAATGAACCCCTCAATAGGTTAGCTATGTCTCATATTCCAATGGGAGCAACTTTTGAGAGGCTCGTTGGCATGGCATTGATGCATGATGAAGATAAAGCTGAAACGAAAGAAACTAAGGTTGAGGAAACACAAAACAAGAAAGTATGGCCCAAGAAGGGACAACAACAAAAAAAAGGGCAGAAAGAATGACCAGGATAAAGATAAGAGGAAGTGCCATAATTGTGGATGCGAGGGTCATTTGATCAAGGACTGCAAAAGAAGGAAGAATGTTTTCTTCAGTTGTGGAGAGGTCGAACACTTTTCTAAGGAGTGCCCTAAGAAGCAAGGACAAGGCCAAAGGGCAGGAGCTTTTGGAGGGCAGGTGCATGCTCTCGTGACCAATGCTCCAGATAGAGGTAGAAAAGTTTCCATATAAGGTTTGATTTCTCTTTCCAATCATCCTATTAGAACTCTTTTTGATTCTGGCACTTCGCATTCATTTATATTTGATTCTGTGGTTGAGACTCTACACCTTAGTACTAGCATGGTAGTGGATATCGTTGTTGTCTCAAACCCCATTGGGGGTACGGCTCATTTGTCCATGATTTGTTGGGGTTTGAGAATATTTTTGTTAGGTGTCGAATTTGAGTGCAATGCATATGTGCTCGGTTTTATGGGCTATGGTTTGAATCTAGGGATGGATTGGCTAGCCATGTATGGTGCCATTCTGGATTGTGAGAGGACGGTCGTTAGACTTTTGACTTGCCAGGGGAAGGCCCTCGAGATTTCTTGTGACCCAAAGGGGTCTGTCATGCTTAGTTTCCTAGAGTCACTTGATGCATCTATCGTTGATCTATAATCTGTACCAGTAGTCCGTGAGTATTTTAATGTTTTTGCAGAGGTTCGGGGCTTACCTCCAAGGCCCGGGGTTGATTTTCATATATACTTAATGGACAATGCAAAGCCAGTTTCATTGCCTGTGCGCCATATGTCTCCAAGGGAAATAAGGGAGCTCAGCAAGCAAGTAGAGGGGCTACTTGAGAAAGGGTTTATTAGGCGAAGCATATCTGAATGCGGTGCTCCGATAGTATTCGCAACTAAGGCGGATGGTCCGCTTCGCTTATGTGTAGATTATAAAGAGTTGAATAAACTCACTAAAAAGAATAGGCACCCACTCTCGATGATAGATGATCTATTTGACCAACTTGTTGGTGCATCAGTTTTCTCTAAGTTAGACTTGGCCACGAGGTTTCAACAGTTGAGGGTGGCTGAGGACAGTATAGACAAGACTTGTTTTAGGACTCCAAATGGTTTCTTTGAATGGATCGTTATGCCTTTTGGGTTAACAAATGCACCCGCCTATTTTGTTGATCTAATGAGTAGGGTGTTTAGGGTGTTCCTAAATAAATTTTTTGTGATCTTTGTTAATGACATCTTGATTTTCTCGTAGAGCGAGGAAGAGCATGCCCACCATTTGAGAGAAGTTTTGAAAACCCTCTGTTCGCACCAACTTAAGGCAAAGTTCTCCAAATTCCATTTTCGGAGAAAAGATGTGATATTTCTAGGGCATGTGTTCTCTAAATATGGGATAGCAGTAGATCCCGCAAAGGTTGTTGTAGTTCAAGATTGGAAGATCCTAAAGAACGCAACGGAGGTGAGAGTTTTTTCTAGGGTTAGCAGGCTATTACAGGAAGTTCATGAAGGATTCACAAAGATATCATCCACACTCACCAGGCTGACAAAGAAGAATTTTACATTTTCATGGGATATAGATTATGATGTTGCTTTCCAATGATTGAAGAGGGATCTGACAACAGCCCCCAGTCTTGACCTTGCCCGATGGAAACAAAGTGCTTACAGTATACACTGATGCATGTGGTATAGGGCTTGGTGTAGTCCTAATGCAAGAGGGAAGGGTGGTATGTTATGGGGGTAGACAACTAAAGGTTCATGAGAAGAACTACCCTACCCATGACTTAGGATAGCTGCCATAGTATTCACACTTAAAACGTGGCGCCATTATTTGCTTGGAAAGAAGTTCGAGTTGTACACTAATCATAAATCTCTCAAGTACTTGTTCTCGCAAAAGGATCTTAATTTGAGGCAGCAAAGGTGGATGGAGTTCCTAGCATCTTATGACATTAAAATTTCTTATTCCCTTGGTAAGGGTAATGTGGTGGAGGACGCACGGCGTAGGCAGAGGATGGCCTTAAGTACTATGTTTGTGTAGAGGAAAAGCTTCGAGTTTATATCGACTTTTGACTTTAGAACCTCCATTGAGTTTTTGCCTGGCTTATTAACATCAATGGAGTTGCGACCTACTCTTATGGATCAGATAATAGCTTCGCAGCGAGAAGATCCACAGATTTCATACATCTTGGATAGACTCAGTAGAGGGGATTCTTCTAGTCACCTCAGTAGATATTCCACAGATAATAGAGGGTGGTTGCGACAAAATGGAAGGCTTTGTGTTCCCTGAGCCCGAAGTTTGTTGAAGATAGTCCTAGAGGAAGCCCATCATTCTAAGATGACTATTCATCTAGGTGGTGATAAGATGTATAGAGATATGAAGAGGGTTTTCTTTTGGCCTGGGATGAAGAAGGATGTGGTGGAGTTTGTTTATCAATGTTTGATTTGTCAACAAGTCAAAGCTGAGCAAAAGAAGCCCGGTGGTTTAATTCATCCTCTAGAAGTCCTACAGTGGAAGTGGGAGAGCATCTCTATGGATTTCATCGATGGTTTTCCTAGATCAAGGAAGGGATACACTGGTATTTGGTTGTAGTAGACAGACTTACTAAGATCACTCATTTCATTCCAGTTAAGACTAAGAGGATGGCAGCATGGTTAGCAACAGTTTACATTCATGAGATAGTCTGTCTTCATGGAGTTCCTTCTAGCATCATAAGTGATTGGACCCCATTTTCACCAGTGAATTTTGGAGGAGCTTGCTAGAAGCATTAGGTACACAGGTGCGTTTGAGCACCGCTTATCACCTCCAGACCGATGGACAAATGAAAAGGGTGAATAGAGTTCTTAAGGATCTTTTAAGGCTGTGTATCCTAGATTTCGGAGGGACTTGGGAAGAGAACCTTCCTTTAGTGGAGTTCGCCTACAACAACAGTTATCAAGCCAGCACTGGCATGGCACCCTTCGAAGCATTGTACGGACGACCCTGTAGATCACCAACTTATTGGTGGGAATCTACATAAAGACTACTACTTGGACCAGATATGGTTAGAGAAACATCCAAGAAGATTGATCTTATTAGACAACGAATGAAGACCACTCAGGATAGGAAAAAATCCTATGCTGATAGGAGAAGGACTGATATTGAGTTTGAGGTAGGAGACATGGTTTTCATTAAGGTGTCACCTTTAAGAAATGTGGTTCGCTTAGGATCTGTAGGGAAATTGGCACCAAGATTTGTAGATCCATTTCCTATAACATAGAGTAAAGCTACCAGAGAGACTATCTGTCGTTCATGATGTTTTTCACGTTTCTCATTTGCGGAAGTGTTTGCATGATACCGCAGAAGTAGTTAAGCCGAGTATATCGGAGGAAGTAGAGGTGGGATGGGAGGCGAGAGTTAGACGAGTTCCTACCCGTATTCTTGGATCAGAGGTTAAGAAGATAAGCAATCGAGAGGTCAGGTTGGTGAAAGTTCAGTGGGGAGATAACCAAGAGGATGCAACTTGGGAAACCGAAGACAAGATTCGTGCTTCGTACCCTTTTCTTTTCGAGGGTATGTTCTTAACTTCCTTTCCAAAGCTTTTATTCATGTTTGTTTATATCATTTAAAGTATATCCTATCAACCGAATCTTCGACCTTTAGGTAGGAATCCTACGGATGTAAACATATGTTTAAGACATGTTATGTTTGTACAAGTAGATGCAAATGTTTACTAGTGGTTGCTCGCGGATGCATATACACACACATTAGGCACTAGATCGGATCAATCACTCTCATACCGCTTCTTCTTTTTATAAATGGAAATGGATGTACCATTAGATGGATGTTGCATTTGGATGAATGATTGTGCACACATATAGAACTTACATGTTATAATAGGACTATTTGCATACATGTTGGATTCATGGCACTAAGATACATTGCATTAAGGAGGTCGACTGAATCAGTAGACCGCCTGATCTTTTGCATTAGTATAAGGACATACACACACACCTTTGCATATGTTCATACAAGCATTAGAAGCCTTTAATAACAATGGATGCTCGTGATTGATGGATGAGTAGATTGGTGATGGATGATGGGATATACATTCTCCTTAACTTAGAGATTTCGGGGACGAAATCCTTTAAGTAGGGGAGAATGTAACACCCTGTAATTTTAACGACACTAAATATGATAATTTAAATAATAATTTAAATGAATATTCAGAATCTAGGGAAACAAACTGCGCCATTGCATTCGTCTCAGAATTCTAGTCAAAATTGACACCTGATTTGCGTAAAACGTACACCGTATGAAGAAGTTATTAAGGTTTGAAGTTTGTATATGCATAAGAAGAATATATATGAAAAAAATAAGTCCAAAAATTCAAAATAGTTCAAATTCACATGGAAAAGGGGAGCGGGAAAATTCCCGTCCAGGGGTGTCGACCCCATCAAGGGGGTGTCGACCCCATCAAGGGGGTGTCGACCCCTGGGTTGACCCCATCAAGGGGGTGTCGACCCCTGGGTCGACACACCAAGGGAGGGTCGACCCCCTCACGACAGATCTAAGAAGAATTCTTCTGGCCGAATGTGGACTCCTTTCTTGACTTGGTTCGTTGGCTTTAGGCTATAAATAAGACCCCATTTCTCTTGTTTCTCCACGCCTAAAACAATGGAGAACTAGATGCTACCTCTTCCCAGATTAAATCAAGCCTTTTCTTTTTCAGCAATCAACTAGAGTTATTCAAGTTTAGAGATGTGTGATTCAACATCTGCAATCCCTCTTTTATTTCTTAGATCCAATCATAGTGAGTCTTCGTTATTTTTAGATATAAATATTTAAAAGTCAATCTGGAAATGACTATAACTTGGATCCAAGCCTGTGACTATTTGAATCATATCATATCTTCTATAACCTGTATATCTAAGTTATTCTGACATGACTATGAACTAGATCTAAGCCTATACCTATTGAATCATGTTAGATCTATCATTATTTGTAGATCTAATTCACTATTTAGATCTCATCATACATGTTTATGATGTCCCTATTATGTTAAAACTAGTTCTGTTATCACATGTTCATCAGATCCGTTCCTATATGCCTATATTGTCGTTATGCCCAATTTTGTCACTATGTATTTATTAGTTCCTATGCCTATTTTCTACCATTTATGTCAACCTTGTTATTATGTTCATTTATGTCCTCTTCCCTTCTTATTTTCCCTTTTTATTTTTATAGTCAGGCTACCTTCGAGCCTAGCCATGCCGCTGAAATATGCGAATGCGTAAAATTGGGAACGAGGGGAAAACGTTAAACTTGGGGCATAACTTGTATTGGGAAATTGGGCATAACTTGAATGTAATACATGAATATGGATTTGGAGAATATACCAAACTTTGATTAAAGACCTTAATTTGGGTCATATGATTCATTATGAACATGACTTGGGAAAGGGGCATGAAAACCTATAATGACATAGGAATAATTGGTTAATAATGAAGATGCCTAGAGTTACAGTAATTAGAAAGTGTAACCGTGCTTAGACACGAGGTTAGATTACACTTGTGGTGGAAGTCTGCCCGGAACCGTCCAGCATATCTAGCGACCACAAGTGGTAAATCTAATGTGAGGGGTCTAATTGCATAAACACGAGACGTGCTAAGACACGAGGTTAAGCCCGACTTATGGAAGAAGTCTGCCCGGAACCAACCGGCATGTCCAGCGTCCCCAAGTTGTAGGCTTAATGTGGGAGGTCTAGTTCATTATAACCATAAATGAATATAGTAATAAACTTGAATGCTTATCCTAGTTGAATCCATAGGGATTGTATATGTTAACTTGAGTAGGGATTAAGTAAACTTGTATGAATAGTGGGAGGATTAAGTATATCTTGGGGTGGTGGGTAATATTTATATATATATAGGCCCACAAACTTAACCTGTGGGGTTATGCAATCTTTTACTCTGGTATGGCATAACATGTGGAAAACCTAGTGGGGATGCAAGCGTAGGGGGAAGCTTGTATCATCTTGTGTGTAGGACCAGTTTCACTCAGTAACCCATATATAGGTATCAAACGAGTACTCCAAACTTGGTCGAAGTCGGGGCACACTTACTGGATTGATTGTAAGAGATCCAAAAGTGGGGGAAGGTGTGGGCGGCGCATTCCGACGGAGTTATGTGCATGCATGGGTCCAGCAGAGGAGGTTTAGACGCCGTGACACCTATAGATATGGTTGTGCACATCCTGAAAACGAAGGGTTGCCACTTTAGGAAGTGATACATCCTACTATGGGGCCAGCATAGGGTATCTACGGATTAGGGAGCCGATCGATTGGGGTAGTAATTAGGGCACATCTAGACTCCGGTATGTTTAGAAGCCCATTATTATCCTCAGGGGTAACTCCGGTATGTTGGGATGCCTGTTATTGTATTGGGTTAAAACCTCTCACTAGAAGTACACCTAATTCTACCATCTTATACATGTCGGGGATCATCTCATTCTGGTTATACTAGTATTGGTGCAGAGAGAAAGGGAAAGTATTAGAGAAGCACAATATATCCTATTATGCTTATCCAGTTTACCTTGTCATTCCTGCCTTTTATGATGTTCTTTTTTATCCACGCTATATGTCTGTCATGATACTTTTACTTATTTATATGATAAAAGTAACTGGAATCACCAGACTTTATGTCTGACCCATTTTGTTTTCTCTTCTTTCTCTTCCGTTCCCCTTCCCTCAGGTTCTCAGGGTGGGAATACTCAAGCTTGATCAGGATTCTGCATTCATTTTGCTTGAAGCTGCTTAGATGTACTGCTTGATTTCATAACTCTCTCTACTATGACTATGTTTTGGGGTTTATACTTCTTTTATTATTATTGTACTCTGATGGTTTATACAAAACAGAAATTTTAAGTTGATGTACTGGGTTTATTATTTTCAGACTTATGATGTTTTGAACCACGATGTTATGTTTTCTGCTTAATAAAAAGTTTTAAATTCCGCTGCTATTTTATATCTGTCTTGTAATATTTATGTTTCTGTTTACCTATAACGCTTCATGAAACTTAATGCATTCTCTTAATGAGTGACATTAACGGACGTGGGGTGTCATAGGCACTGTAAATCTCTATCAGGATTCAATATCTTGCTCCATCTTTTTAATATAATAAACTTGTCATTGATGAAGTAAAGACCACTTTTTAAAGTTTTTTCATACTCAACAACATTTGAGATCCTGATAATAAAAAAAGTATTATTACGAGTGTAAACATTAAGTTTACTAGTATGGTTCTAATTACGGAGGATAAAAACCATGATGTGATGATAAAGGAGGGTTATTACCAAAAGCATATGCTACCATTAGGGCTGTCAATGGATAGTTTCGGATACAGATAGTGTCATTTCCGTATCCGAAATTATTTTGAGATATCGAATATTTGTATCTGTTTAATTTTTGGATATCGGATATCTGTATCTGCTTAATTTTCAGATACATACGGATATCGGATATTTATATGCTCCGCCTGTAATTAATAAATTTAAGAGTACAAATAAAAAAGTTTGGATCAACATAAAATAATTTTTATACTAGTGTTCGTAAAAAACCAGAAATTAAAGAAATGTGATGATGAAACATTGTTTTGTACTAATATCCATAAGCATATCAAAAAAAATTCCAAAACTAAACAATAAAACTACAATTTTTCACTAAAAATGGACAAAAATTTATATCATGGTAATATCCAACAGTTACAAAATAATTATTAACTCTATTTTTCTGCTTTGTGTTATATATATTACATCAACTAGTCGGACAGATATTTTTCAGATACGGATACCACTATAACCATATCCATATATGAAAAGCTTTTCAGATATCAGATAACGAATATTTTTCATATTTTTGGATTAGGATCCAAACGAATATTGGATTTTTTAGGTATTCATTGACAACCCTAGCTACCAATAAAAAACTCCACTTATTCTCTATTCTTTTGTTGACCTCTTCATTCACAATGAGTATTTTCTTTTTATTGATGAAGATTGGAGCAACAAATTTAAGATCAAAATCGAAATGCAATCCTCCTTACGTAATCATCTCAACCCATGATGGTGCCTTGTTTTAATTAGCCGGATTGGTTTCTAGGAAAGTTCAGTTACTTCCCAAAGCATTTCTTACATCAAGTGCCATTGGAACATTTTGTGAATTTATTAAAAATAAGAATAAATACAAATTGAGCCGTTGTAAGTTAATAATGGTAACATATTTTTCGCCATTATTATTTTGAGGTGTTGCAATTTTATTACAGACAACATATTTAAGATCCATTAATGCATAGAGCTATTGGAAGCTATAAACGATATTATATTTTGTATCAATAATTTTCTTTTGGGAGCTGTTACATTTGCATAACAATTTTTTTTACACACACACACACACATACACACACACACACACACACACACACATATATATATATATACATACTTGTATAAGATTGAGTTGTAACAAAATATAAATGGCATTGACATATTACCATGAATGGTAACAAATTTAATAAATTTACTATCTTTTGTTATTTTTGGAATATATACAATTTACATTGTATAAGTTATAATCTTTTGTCCGTTTTATTTATTTTAATACATGGTATTAAAATATTGCTATGAATGGTAATAAATAATATTTATTAACATTCATCTCTTTTGAAACATATGTAATTTACACGTAAAAAATTGCAATTTTTTTGAACGTTTCTTTTATTTAATATGGCGTTATTTGCGGTCCCAGTATCCTCCTACTAACATAATTACTATTTCTTCTATATAAGAAATTGGTCATAGATAAGAAAGAGGATTTCCTTTTAAAGGACAAACTTTGGGGGAAAAATTGGTGAAAAGTATGGGAAGTTTCAAAATTAGGGAGAAGAATACATTTACACTAAAGGTGGAATTCGGGGGGCCTACTAACCTTTTCCCATTTACATTATCATTTGGCCTTCTCACTAAATTCTAAACTTTCCATACTTTTCACCAAATTTTTTGTAAATCTTGTCCTTCTCCCCATTTTCCTCGATAATGAAATATATAGAATACAAAAGAAAAATCCTCTTCTTCTTCTTCCTTAGAAAGAAAGAAAAACATATATTTTTTATCTTCTTGTCCAACATTCTTTTACAAATGAAAAAAGAAAAAACTTGAGCAATACTATTTTAGAGTGTATACAAAATCGGCTTCATATGTGCAAATGATCTGATATAGAAAAAACAAGGAAGAGGTTGTTTTATCCCAAAGGCGGTGGCGCACAGTACGACCTACTTTGCACCTAGAGTAGATCGCCGAAACGTCTTCAAGAAAGAGACCTAGTCCACGACTCAGCTGAACCATTGTTTCCAACAATTTGAAGATGTTACCAAAAAACAATGGCTTCAACTGAAAATCTGGATGATGCTGCTCCATCATCCAAGTTTTAACTTTCAGTGGGCAGCGCCGCGCTTTCCAAATTTAAAAGACAGCACTTCAAACACTAGCATTAAAAAAAATTGATGAATGACAGGTCAGTAGAGATGCATCACATGAGCTTCAAAAAAAAAAATTAGATTATCTCTAAAGGTATGGCTTTAGATGAATAGTTTTTGCTGTTATAATTAACAAACTGCTCCCAGTTTGGAAAGAATTTGTCTATTATTATTTTGGATTTTGCATTAGTTTTCTAATTAAAGAAATCAATTAAGAGACTATTGGAAAACAATAGCAAATCTTATAAGTCTTGAAATTGATTTTGAATGGAATAAATTTGTTCTAAGAATGATTAAGATTAAAAAAAAATAAGTACGGTTATATTGTTAACTAGAGATTATAATTTTATATTTCATTCATGTTAAGCTAAAATAATTGTTTCAGAGATCTGTTTGAAAGTGCTTGTATGATTTATTAAAGTCAATATTAACAATTTACTAATATAAGAAATTTGTAAAAGGAAACCTTTTACGGGAAGCATATATTTAGAAATTTGCCCTTCTTGCTTAGAGAATTTTAAATGAGACAATATTGTAATTGAATAATTAATTGCATGATAAATGTTATTAAACAACATTTAATGATATAGTAAATGAGATAGTAATCCCATTTGATGGACCATAAATATTATAGTACAATTCAATCAGTGAATTTAAAGTTGTAATAGACTTTAAATATTGGTATAAGATTAGCTATTTACTTTTTGATTATATGTGATGATTTTGAAAGTTACTTTTTATTAGAGAATTTGAATTTCAGATTTGTTTCATATGAGCCAATTGAAGTAATAAGTTTTATTTACATATGCACAAAATAGTAATATATTACAATTATTGATAATTATTTCAATGTTGCTATTTACAACTTATGAACAATAATAATTGAAGGGAATATGTTTTTTGAAAGTGTCATTAGAATAAGTACTAATTGAATGCAAATTTTGGAGATGTCTCTAATAAAAGTTGACATTAATTAAATGCAAATTTAGAAAATGTTATAGAAAATAACATTAATTAAATGACATTTATTTAACAATAAATGCATATATTTTTAAGATGTTAGTAAATGTCAATTATTAAATAAATAATGAACATTCATTAAGTAGTCATGTAATCAAATGAAATTGGTTGAATGTATAGATGGAGAACATTTATTGAATAATAAATGAGTATCTTTTGGAAATAAGTGACATTGATCGAGTGTATAAGTAAAGAAAATAGATTGAATAATCATGTGCATATTTTTGTTATGGAATCAATAAAAAAGGTAATTTTCTATGATCTAATACATACACAGTTGAAGAATCATATAGTGTCATTTTTAATTTGAGAAAAATAGTGGGAGTTACTTTTAATAATGGGGGTTGCTTTCAGCTATTCGAAAATAACATTTATTTGACTTGCTTCTTTCCATGCTTTTGTAACGCCCTAAATAGATGTTAATTTTTCTTTATGATGAATCTAGAAGAAAAAAAAGGCAAAAGATCTTGGCTCATATTTTTGTGCTTTTACTAAGAAGAATTCCCTAAAACCTCCAAGAGGCCTATCTTACCTGGATGCCAATTCTTTGGCAAGAGGCTATAAATGATGAGTTGGATTCTTTGGAATCTAATAAGGCTTGGCACTTTTAAATTTACCACTTGGTGTAAATCTAAAAAATAAATGAGTGCTTAAAAGGAAGTTAAAATATGATGGAACAATTGATAAATATGTAGCCTATTTAGTAGCTAAAGGATGTAAGCAAAGACTGAATATAAACTTTATTGGAACCTTTCACCTGTAACTGGAACTACATCTATTCGAGCATTAACTTCACTTGCATATATTTATAATTTTAAAATGGATGTTAAAATTGCGTTTTTAAAAGGTGAATTGGAACAGGAAAATTATATGGACCAATTTGAATAATTTATAGTTCATCGTCAAGAACATAAAATTTACAAATTAGATAAATCATTATATGGTTTAAAACAAACACCTAAGAAATGGCATAAAAAATTTGATAACTTAATAATCTCAAATGGATTTAAAGTTCATGAAAGTGACAAATGCATTTATTATAAATCTGAAAATGACATTTGTACTATCATATGTATATATGTAGATGACCTACTTAATTTGGGTCAAACATTCATGCCATAAACATTGTTAAATCCTTACTAAGTGTCGACATTGATATGAAATATCTAAGTGAGGCGAATGTAATCCACGGTATTAAGAGTACTTGGTCCGAAAAAAGGACTTTCTTTGGATCAATCTCATTATTTTGAGAAGATTCTAAAAAAAATACAATTACTTTGACTGTAAACCTGCAGGTGTATCATATGATCCTAGTGTAAAATTATTAAAAAAAATACTGATAAAAGTGTACGACAATCTAACTATGCGAGCATTAATGACAGACTTCAGTTTGCCAATGATTGTATTAGACCCAACACTGCCGATGTCGTGGGATTATTATGCAGGTTTATCAATAAACCTAGTATTGAGCATTAACATGATATTGAGAGGGTCATGAGATACCTAAATAAACCATGAATCTAGGATTACATTATGAAGAGTTTCCAGCTGTATATATATATAGCATTACTTGAGGAGTTGTTTATTGAAATATTCAGGAAACAAACTATTTTGACTCAATCTACTATAGAAACTGAGATAATAGCACTAGCCACAGCTAGTGAAGAAGCAGAGAACTAAAGAAATCTACTAGTTGAGATCCCAATGTGGGAAAAACTGACACCAGTGGTGTAATCTATTGCGATAGTACTGCGGCTATTGCAAAAAGCAAAGAACTGCTATTAAAATGGTAGAAGACGATAGTCATAAGCACAATACTGTAAGAGATCACATATGTAGTGATGACAATTTGACAGCTATTGAAAAAAGGATAGAATCGATATTACAACGGTAAGAAATGACAGCCGTATGCATAGTATCGTTAGAAAACATCACATATGAAGTGATGATAATTTGGCAGATCATTGGAAGGATTGACCAGAAAGAAAGTCTTTAATGATTCTAAAAGAGTGGTATTATTGCCCTGAGATTGTGGAATCACGCACAATGGTAACCCGACCTAAATGGCTGGAGATCCTAAGAACTAGATTCAATAAGTAAAAACAAGTTGTGTTGTGATAGTAGATGAACATGTTAAATTTATATATTAAGAAGCATGTATTCCGATAGTGATTAGAGGATGAGTTAATAGAAAATCTTAATGAGATCTATACTCTATTTGGAGTGGAGTACCTACCTTCAGGTGTACTCTTGATAGACTCACCTATTGAATATGGAAACGTGGTCGTTTCCTACGGAGTTTTGGGCAAGACTCCTAGAGCGTTCACTGAACTGGTATAGACGTGCATGGCCATAAATGCACAGGCTTATTTGATTGCACTCTAGAAAGATTGTGTGTGGTCTGATGTCAGGAATAGAGTTCAAGCCTACGTGTCACTCTAGTAAAAACTGAATCTTACTCACTAAGCAAAGGTTCAAGTTGGAAGACACTTTTGTTTATGCACAATCTTATGGTTTTTTTTGAACTGCTCGAAAATATTTTTTAAGAAATTCAAGTCGGGGATTGTTGGAACATTTAGTGAATTTATTTAAAAATAAGAATAAATACAAATTGAGCTGTTTTAAGTTAATAACAGTAACATTTTTTGTGTCATTATTATTTTGAGATGTTGCAATTTTATTACGGACAACATATTTATGATCCATTAACGCATGAGTCGTAGGAAGCTATAAACTGTGTTATATTTTGTACCAGTAATTTTCTTTTGGGAGTTGTTACATTTGCATGACAGTTATATATATACACGTGCTTGCATAAGATTGATTTATTACAAAATATAAATGGCATTGACATATTACCATGAATGATAACAAATTTAAAAAAAAATTACTATCTTTTGTTATTTTTGGAATATATACAATTTATATTGTATAAGTTATGATATTTTGTCCATTTTCTTTATTTTAATACATGATATTAAAATATTGTTATGAATGATAATAAATTAATATTTATTAACATTCATATTTTTTGAAACGTATGCAATTTACACGTCAAAAAATTGCAATTTTTTTGAACATGTCTTTTATTTATCCTCCCACTAACATAGTTACCATTTCTTATATAAGAAATTGGTCATAGACAAGGAAATATACCGAATATAGAAGAAAAACCCTCTCTCTTCTTCCTCAGAAAGAAAGAAAAACATATATTTTTTATCTTCTCCTCCACCGTTCTTTTACAAAATATACAAGAAAAAAAAACTTGAGTAGTATTATTTTAGATTGCAAACTAAATTGGCTTCATATGTGCAAATGACACAATATAGAAAAAAAAAAGGAAGAGGCTGTTTTATCCCAGACGGCAGCGAATAGAACGACCTACTTTGCACCTTGAGTAAATCACTGAAACGTCTTCAAGAAAGTGATCTAGTCCACGACTCAGCCGAACCATTGTTTCCAACAAGAGTAGACCTGAAAGTATTCCTTGTGTGGGTGTGATTGCTTCTTGGAGTCTTTCTTGCTTTAGAATTGAATATGAGATGAGCAACTCCTTTGATCCAAAGAATAATTGTTGATAGTCAATTTATCATATTGAAAGTTTTACTTGTTCATTCTGGTTATTCTTTCTTTGGTTTTAAACCATTCGAAAACCATCTTTATCAACTTTTGCATATTTTTTATTTTCTTGTGAATGGAGATTGTGATTTTAAAATAGAGGATAATTGGATAGAGGAGAAGAAGAGAAGCCTATGATTAGAGTTTGCAACGAAAATGGGATTATCTAATACTTTCATGGCAAGCATAGGTGCTTGAGAGAAAGCTATAGGTAACAAAATAATTATTCAACTCACAACAAACCTTAATATTGAGGTTGACAGCTATTGATGAGAGATTATGATTTTACTTGAGAGTGAATGGTAGTAGATAGCACAAATGGTCAAATAAAGATAGCTAGATTCATTGTAACCCATGCTTCTCAACATCACAATATAAAGTTTGGGTAATTAGAAAGTGGACCTTTACAAGACAAGTTCATTTTTCAAAATGAACAAAACACTCATCCCTAGTAATTTATGCAAATTAGGCCACAAAGAATGCATTTCATTACTCGTGACTATTATTATGATACTATGATCAAAAATTCGCTTCAATTAATCATCAATCTTCACGACAAAATATTTTTTTCTTAAAACATCGGATTAACAAAACCATTTTCGCTGTTTTATTATTTTTTCTAACGAACGATATACAATATGAATATTAAAAAACCATAATTTCATTATGAAACTAAAAACTACAACGGATTTTTGCTACATAATTGTTAGCAGTCTTCGACTACATAACTATTAGCAGTTTTTTGACTGTATTTTAGAACAACCAAAAAGTGCACTTTTGGCTGCATTTTTATTATGCAGTCAAAAACCACTGTAATTTTGGATGAATTTTGTCATACAGTCAAAAACTACAACAGTTTTTAACTTAATTTCTAAAATGCAGTCAAAATCTGAATTTAAATGCAAGAGTTGTTAGCTGTATTTGTGAGATACAGCTAAAGACTACTGCTGTTAGATATAATTTTAAATTATATTGGTGAAATGCAGCTAAAAAGTTTATTTACTAGCAGTAGTTTAACAACATTTGTTGAAAGCCGGTATAAACTACTCTACTGTCTACGGTTTTTGACTGCATTTATGAAATGCAACTAAAAACTATGAAATACAACTAAAAACTATGAAATGCTTTAAATTTAGATATCGATAATGAATATTTTTCGAAAGCTCGTCAAATTTACTATTTAAAGGTGAAAACGATTCAATATAAAATAAATTATCATGTTTTGAAAACTTGCTATGAAATGTTTTTAATTTAGATATCGATAATGAATATTGTTCGAAAGCACGTTGAATTTACTATTTAAGGGTGAAAACGATTTAATATAAAATAAATTATCATGTTTTGAAAACTCAAAATAAATGAGTTGACAAATGGTAATAATTCGGATAGGATGTTGAAGAGACATTAACATAATTTATATAGGTAATGACTAAGAAATCCACCTTACAACTCAATTTTAAAATAGGACCTCAGATTAATACATAGCTATAAAGTTGTAAATTATCTTAAGTAACCACGTTGCTCCTCTCTTAGACACGTTAACCGCAAGTGACGTGTTTGATTATCTCATCAGTAAACACGTCTGCTTATGATTAGGCCTGTCAAAATAAACAGTGACCCTTTTGTAGGATCTAAATTAACCCTAGAGGGGGGTGAATAGGGTTTATCGCAGATTTTTGCAGAGTAATTAAATAATATCAACCATAGATAATAATCAAAGTAAATGCGAAAAATAAATAACACACAGATATACCCAGCTTCGGCAAAACCCTGCCTACTGTTGCATTCCCCAAAGTTTCTACTAGGAGTTAAAACAATCTCTACGCTTACAATTCCCGGTAAACTCGTGACACTCGCTCCCAACTGTTCTTAACACTCAGCTCAAAACCCTGCACTGATTTCTATCCCCGAAACCAGATTTTCCCGAATTACAAACCTCGTAGTTCGTCTCTCTAGTTTTAGAGACAAACTAGAAAACTATAACTCGATTACAAATTTAAAAAACTAAAATAAATAATTAAAAACCCCTTAAAAATCAAAACCCTAGTTTTATATTATTTAAAAACACTAAAGTCCTTGTTCTCCTTTTATTAATCTTGGCCGGCCCATTTGATTTGGTTCACCTGATCTCTTTCTCTCTTGATAATGGCGGCTAAAAACAAAATAGGGTTTTTTAATTTCCCCCAAATCAGATCGACGTTGTGATGAATTGCTTCAGGAAATGATTCTCATTGTCTTCGACGATTACACCGTTGTTTTCTCTGTCTTGCTCGATTAATTAGGGTGTTGATCGAATCACTAAACGATTGTGAGTTCTTTGAATTTATTCTATGCTTGAATTTGTTGTTTTTTGGATTCGATGGATAAATGCCAGTGATGTTTGGTGTTTATATAGGATTTTAATCCGATATATATGCTCTGATTCTAGACTAATCATCCCCTTGAATTTCTCTTGCGATTTGATTTGCAATTTGAATTTGTCTTCCATACTTTTTTGCTTTGAACTCCTTTGTATATTCTGGAAAAATTTGATCTGTATATCACCGTGACTTCTGCAATTTTATTGAGTTTGAAAAATTCAATTTCTAGAACTTTAGCGTGTTGAATGCTAGAATTCAAACCTTCTTTGATCATGAAAACTTTGGAAACAGAAAAAAAAATTCTGCATTTGACTTTGTGGTTGTGCTTAGTTTGGCTTTGATGTCATCCTGCTACATGTCGATACTTGATATTGCTCTATATTGCTCCTTCATACTTGCTGAATATTGCTTCCTAGCTGTGTAACCATTATTGTATTGCTCTTGTGTATGTAACACCATTCTGAAGCATGTTTGAACCTGTTTTGTGGTTTGTTTCCTTTTGCACATTTTAGTCACTGCTGCATTAGCTGTTTCACCAAAAATGTGTACATCTCCATGCCATATCCATTAGCATTTGTTGTGAACCAAAGCTGAACCTGACTTTGGCTTGTATTGATGTTGTTTGATATTTTATTTGTGCATGGCTTGACCCTTGGCTTTGCTTACTTGTACATGTGCTTGTGCTTCCACCATCTCAGTTGAAACTACATTCTGTTTTTCCACTGAGCCGTTATGTTGTAGCATATGTCACCATTTGTTCTGCCTTGTCCATATCTGTTGTTGTTTCACATATGTGAACCCTCTTGCTTGGTATAAAATGTGATCACCATGCCGAACACTTGTATCACTTTTGGAGTTTGTGTGACCACACCCTCTTGTACATGTTTGATGCTGATATGAAAGATTCCAGTCTTGCACTATATTCATCATGTTAGTTGCTATGCCACTTGTTGTATTTGATCACCATGATCATGTATTGCTTTGTGTTGACCCGTGCTTGGCTGATTAGTGTTAAGCTGCCATCGACCAATTTGATATGTGATGACTATGTTGACCATGCTGCACTGAGTCGAGATGGTCCATGTGGCTACTCCTCAGTTGCATTTGGATTGGCGAGGCAGTGCACACGTGTGTGTGTGTGTGTACACACACACACACACGTGTGTGTATATGCAGCCATTCAAAAAAATTCTTGTTCCTGTACTGAAATAGTTGTTATATACATTGACTGCCTTGTGGTATTTACAGTGTATCACTGTGAATATCACAAGCTGTTTAGACACAGATGGATATAAATCAGACCAAGTCTACAAAAATGATGAGAAACACACCAAAATTCTAAGGCAAATAAAATTTAAAAATAAATTTAAATTTGCATGTACTTCAGATTTATTTTTATTGTAGTGTACTGTGTGTGTGTGTTTCATGTGACAGGTAAGCAGATGGTGACTGATAGCTGAACTGGATCTGGAGCACGTGAAGATTCAGTGTGTCAGTGTCAGTGAATGTATAACTGTGTCTATATATAACCGAGTGATCGAGTGATATGTAGTGAGGAATTGAATGTACTGAGTGATAAAATTGTACATACATTTGTAATAAACGAATTTGATTTAAATAAAATATTATTTTATTGTGTTCAAATTAAATTTTCTATCGTATTCAAATCAATTTATAGTACAATTCCATGTAAAATATTATAACTGTGAATATACAATAGTGGAGTTATAATGTTGTACTATTTTAGATTTTGAAACAAAATATTTAATTGAATAAATATACTGTGAATAGTGTATAATAGTATATTATTCAATAAATATTTATTTCCATAAAATGAAATATAAAATAATACAATTACAAACACATTTAAATAATATTATATGTTTGTTATCATCAAACAAAAATCATACAACACATTGTTGTATCCAACAATCTCCCCCTTTTGATGATGACAAACATATACATGATTTTGAATGTGTTAAATGTGTTTGAACGTGAAATATATTACTCCCCCTATTTTTGTGCTCCCCCTACAAGTGAACTCCCCCTATATATGTGGAAAATATGAAATTCAATTGACCATTCTCCCTATTCAAAGTATATTTATTCAATTAAATATTTTATTTCAAAATATGAAATGAAATATAAAATAGTACAATTACAAACACATTTAAATAATATTATATGTTTGTTATAATCAAACAAAAATCTTACAACACATTGCTGTGTCCAACAATCTCCCCCTTCTGATGATGACAAACATATACAAGATTTTGAATGTGTTAAATGTGTTTGAACGTGAAATATATTACTCCCCCTATTTGTGTGCTCCTCCTACAAGTGAACTCCCCCTATATATGTGGAAAATATGAAATTCAATTGACCATTCTCCCTCTAGATATTTAATTTCCAATCTTAAAATATTCTTGTATTATATACTCATCAATCAAAATCTTGACCATTCTCCCCCTTTTGTTATCATCAAAAGAATAATAGAGATCGAAATAATGACGAATATAGACCATAAATATAAATTCAAATTAAGAGAGAGAATATATATATCGTAAATCACATTGAATCAAACAAAAATCATAATAATCTTCAAATCAAAAGCAAATTTCACTTTTAGAATGAATGGATTTACGATGGATTTTGTAGAGTGAGGACAGTTCAATAAAAATTGAATATTTGAATATGAATTTTGAAGATTTTAAATATGCTCAAAATGTATTAAGCACTTGCTAACCACGCACAGCCCAAAGATCTTTTAAATGGGGTTAGTAGTAACTTAACTTTATCCTCTCTAATGAGTTCCATCCATGCACAGCCCAAAGGTCTTTTAAGTGAGAATGGAAGCACATAGAGATTAAGGTAATTCACCCATGCATAACCGCGAGGACTTTTAAATGGGAGTGAATACCAAGGATAAATTATATATATATTTTTCTTTTTCTTTATTTTTATTTCCAAGATATTTTTCTTTTCAAAAATAATTTGAACTCTCCAAATTAAAAATAAAACCATGTTGAATGATAGAAATATGGTAGACATAGAAAATGGTCGTGAAATAAGCTCTAATTCAAAGACATTATAAAATTTGTCCAATCATCATGAGATTTTAAAATAACAACTCCTTTAATTATGAATTATACCATAGTCACAACTCATCACAATTTCATAAATCTATTAATAATTTTGATGAGTCGTAAAATGGTTCAAATCAATCAATAATTTCAATTTTTGAATAAATAATCAACAATAATTTTAAAATTGAAAATATCAATTTCATGAGGGGTTTTAAAAATACCAATGCAAGTTGAAAATCAGTTTCAAAAATCAATCAGTAGAATGTGAAATTATCTAATATTTCTAATGTTGATTGCTCCTACACAATTTTAAAACACTTGTATATGAAATTCGAATTGCCTATGGAATTTAAAGATATCTAATCACTGATTTTTCAACTCATCGTCCAGTCACCAAGATATTCAAACGAATCAAATCAATTTCCTTATCAGAGCAGTACAAGATTATTTTCAAAGCAAGAATCACAAGTGAATTTTTTCAGAGAATTTTTAAACAAGCACAAGAAACAGTCAACGATCAAATCGGAAGATAATTATTTGAAATCACTTGAAAAAAATCAAATTTTATAATCCAACAAAATTCAACAATCAATAATGAATGATTTCAAAAACAAGCCAAGTAAAAAAAATGAAATTTTCACACCTAATCAATCATGGCTTTCAAGTAGTCCGCTGTATTGAGTTCAGTTTTTCAATATTTTCCAAAAATGAATAAGAAGAAACTCAAAACAGCAAAAATGTGTGAAATTTCATAAGCATTCGAGAATATCATAAATTTTAAAATTCCGATTTACAGTGTTCAAGATGTGCTCAAAATGTTATGACCCTGTCAACATAAAATAAAATAAAAACAAGAGTTTAAAGATCATACCTGTCTTACCATAATCAGTGTGAACCAATGAATCTCCAACTCAGAAATATATGGCTAAGGAACTCCAAATAATTCGATAATGTGAATCAATTTGAATTTTATCTCTCTTAAGCACAGTTGTTCCTTAGCCTCCCTCGGTACCTAAATGTTTATAGGATCGAGTGGTCTAACAAAAGTTGTTTTACCACTCTCATCTTCATTTACACGTTTTGGTACCCAAGCCCGTTTATATAAAAATATTGGAACCCAAATTCATTTAGACTTATTCAAATTCATTTTGTTATTTTTTGGAACCCAAACATGTTTAAATGAATTGTTTTTAAACGAGTTATTATTTCGTTTATGATTTAAAAACCCTTTGAAATTATTAGATTTCAAAATTTCAATTCTATCGTTTTCAAAACCATTAAAAGGATTTTTATAATCATTAGGATTTTGTTTTTCAACTTGATCAAATCCAAAACCAAGTCCCTTTTATTCTGCACAAAAAAATTGGTTTTTTAACAACATATTCAACGATTTCTCTCCTTTAGAAAATTTAGTAAAAGTTGATTCAAGCCGTTGAATTTTAGATTTAAGATCGCAATTTTCTTTCATTAAATTTGAACAACGATTAATAGCGATTTTCCTCTTTTCAGTATTAGTTTGTTTTAAAACCAAATTTTCATTTTCAAGTGCTTTGATTTTAGCATTGGACTTTGAAATTTCAATTTCCAATTGTTTTCACTTTTCAAAATCAAGTTTTTAAGATTCTTTACACTTTTCAATCTCCTTCTCAAAATCACGGTTATCGTTCTTCAAATTTGCGTTTTCACTTTTAAGTAACTCAAAATCAGTTTTGAAATTCAAAAATCATTACTCAAAAATTGACAATTTTTGCATTCAGAAAACGGTGAATTCTTAACTTTTTCAAATTTTCTTTCTAAACTGTTTTTTCTTGAACTAGTTTTGACCTATCAGATTTCAATTTCTTAACTCTTAGTTCAAGAGAATCAACGGTTTTTGTGAGATCGTGACACATTAAAATTAAATCTTTATAAGTAAAATTTGATACCTCACTTGAATCCTCTTCACTATTTTCTGAATCAGATTGAGCCATAAGACACAAGTTAGCTTTCTCTTCATCATTTTCAGAAACTTCATCTCGTTCCTCGTCATCCCAAGTAGCAGCAAAAGCCTTCTTCTTTCTTCTGAACTTCTTCTTCTTTTCATTTTTAAGCTGTGGGCAATTTGGTTTGATATGTCCGGGTTTCTTGCAATTGTAGCAAAACACTTCATCGTATGAACTTTCGGACTTGTTAGTTTTTGAGTTCTTCTTTTGTGGCTTGTAATTTCCTTAAGCCCACTTTCTCAAAACCATGGCTAGCTCTTCAGTGGGATCTTCATCATCACTTTCAACAGCATTATTTAAAGCGATCGTCTTTTTCTTTGATTCAGAATTCTTTCGTTCTTCTCTTGCTTTTAACTTTATCTCGTAAGTAATCAACTTTCTGATCAACTCTTCCATGCTTATTTTATTCAGATCTTTTGATTCTTGAATCGTCGTTAGCTTAGCTTCAAAATTCATCGGTAGCACTCTCAATATTTTTTTAATCAATTCCACTTCGGTATAAGTTTTGCCAAGAGCTTTTGCATTGTAGACTAGTGACGAAAAGTGTCCATACATCTCTTTTATATCTTCGTCTTTTTGCATAGAGAAATTTTCATATTCGTTGCTAAGTAGAGCGAGACGAGATTCCTTAACTTGAGAAGTACCTTCGTGTGTGACCTCCAACGTATGCCATATTTCCTGCGCAGTTTCACAATGGGAGATTTGATTAAATTCAGTTTTATCAAGAGCACAGATTAAAGCATTCATTGCTTTGCAATTAGTTGAAAATAATTTTTTATCATTAGCATCCCACCTGCCTTTTGATTTTTGAACTTCAATACCATTAACAATAACAGTGGGAGTCCTATAACCCGTTTCAATAATATCCCACACATCATAATCAACTGAACTCAAATAAATTTTCATCCTAGCTTTCTTATAAGCATAATCAGTTCCATTAGACATTGGTGGCCCAGCTATGGACTGACCCTCAGAAAAAGCGTTATTAGACAGATTCATGACTCTAGAGTTAAAATAAAATAAAAAGTACCTGCTCTGATACCACTTGTAGGATCTAAATTAACCCTAGAGGGGGGTGAATAGGGTTTGTCGTAGATTTTTGCAGAGCAATTAAATAATATCAACAAAGATAATAATCAGAGTAAAATGCGGAAAATAAATAACACACAGATGTACCCAGCTTCGGCAAAACCCTGCCTACTGCTGCATTCCTAAATGTTTCTACTAGGAGTTAAAACAATCTCTGCGCTTACAATCCCCTGTAAACTCGCGACACTCGCTCCCAACTGTTCTTAACCCTACGCTAAAAACCCTGCACTGGTTTCTATCCCCGAAACCAGATTTCCCCGAATTACAAATCCCGTAATTCGTCTCCCTACTTTTAGAGACAAATTAGAAAACTATAACTCGATTACAAATTTAAAAACCTAAAACAAATAATTAAAAACCCCTTAAAAATCAAAACCCTAATTTTATATTATTTAAAAACACTAAAGTCCTTATTCTCCTTTTATTAATCTTGGCCGGCCCATTTGATTTGGTTCACCCGATCTCTTTCTCTCTTGATAATGGCGGCTGAAAAAATAGGGTTTTCTAATTTCCCACAAATCAAATCGACGTTGTGATGAATTGCCTCTAGAAATGATTCTCCTTGTCTTCGACGACTACACTGTTGCTTCCTCTTTCTTGCTCGATCAATTAGGATGTTGATCGAATCACTAAACGATTGTGAGTTCTCTGAATTTATTCTATGCTTGAATTTGTTGTTTTGTGGATTCGATGGATAATTGCCAGTGATGTTTGGTGTTGTAACACCCCGTATGTTAAATAACTTGTTATAACATAAATCAGAGCAGAATTAAATTTAATATTCTGAATCAGGGGAAACGGGTTGTGCCATTGCGTTCGTCTCGGAAAAATACGCGAAATAGAGTCCGATTTTTCGTAAATCGGAGTCCGTATGACCAAGTTATGGCCCGTCAAAGTTTCACGAAAAATCAAAAACAAAAACTGCTCATGTTTTGAGGCCCGGGATGAGTTTTGGGCTGTTTTTTTTGGGCCCTAAATGGTTCCTACACTTGACTTCTTCCCCAAGACATGCTTTAAAGGCTAGGATTGGTTCTAGGGTATATCCTATGGTCCTAAAACATCTAACTAATCTATATATGCACCCTAATACCCCCCTTATCCTTACCAAAAAAATAGATCTAAGGCCATTATGCCACCACTTAGAAAATTGGAGAGCCTCCACTAAAAATCCTAAGAGGATTTGCAAGTTAATCTACATCTTCTTCTACCTAAACATTGGGATTTGCTTCATTTAACTTGCTAATCTTGTTTTGGTGAGTTTCTATGGCTTTAATAATCAATTGTTAAATTGATTATGGTAGGATGTGATAAGACATGGCTATGTTTGTGGATGAATGTATTTATGCAAGTTTGTATGATATGTGATTTGCAAGTTTTATGTTAAATGCAAGTTAAGGCCATGTTTTATGATGCAAAACACCATGTTAAACATTTATGCATATGTGACATGTTATGCAAACTATATGTGAGAATATATGCAAGTTATATGTAACATGATATGCAAGTTATGCATGTGATTTTGTGCATGCTAAGTAGTTGGTGTTATGCATGTTAAGTATTTGATGTTATTCATGCTAAAGTATTTGACGTTATGCATGATAAGTATTTGATTGTATGCATACTAAGTATGGGGTTTTATGCATGTTAAGTGTTTGGGTTTATGCAAGTTAAGTGGTAGGTTTATGCATAATAAGCATTTGATTTTATGCATAATAAGTATTTGATTTTATGCATAATAAGTATTTGGTTTTATGCATAATAAGTATTTGATTTTATGCATAATAAGTATTTGATTTTATGCATAATAAGTATTTGATTTTATGCATAATAAGTATTTGATTTTATGCATAATAAGTATTTGGTTTTATGCATAATAAGTATTTGATTTTATGCATAATAAGTATTTGATTCTATGCATGATAAGTAAGTGGTTTTATGCATGCTAAGTGTTTGGTATTATGCATAAATCATGATATGCAAGTTTACCCTTTTAAATATGGTATATACATATGCAAGATGGCACTCTTATATGCTATGCATGTTTACCCTCCTTTAAGATGCAAGTCATATATGTAAGTTCGACATATTATGCAAGTTATGCTTACATGCAAGCTCAACATGTTATGTAAGTTATGTGCATATGCAAGTTATGTGTATGAGGGTATGCAAGTTGTGTGCATAGTGTTATGCAAGTTAAGTTTATGAGATTATGCAAGTTATGAGCATGATGTTATACAAGTTATGTATATGCTTAAATGCGAGCTTAATGTGATATGCAAGTATGTGAATGCTTATGCAAGTATATGAATGCCCATGCAAGTATGTGAATGCTTATGCAAGTTATGTGTATGCTTAAATGCATGTTTAACATGTTATGCAAGTTATGAGGATGCTTATATGCAAGTTTAACATGTTATGCAAGATATGTGTATGATAATATGCAAACTCATATGTCATATGTTATGCAAATCATGGGTATGATAATATGCAAGTTTGGGTTATATGTAGTTGGGTTAATATATGTTCATATATGCAAGTTGACATCCTCTTAACCCATGACAAAGTTATATGCTAAACCCATGATATTTGTGATGGATCTTTCCCTTTATTATGTCGTGAAATGAGAACGATTTACGTGGGGAACGATGGGGTAATAAATATGTTAATAAAAGTATGATTGGGTATGATTAAGCATACCATAAAAATAAATTACCATAAGTGGGAATTTACCTATTGAGTTAGGTCTACCCCATGGGAATTTACCTATTGAGTTAGGTCTACCCATGTTATGGAAAATTTGATATTAATTAGGGATAATTAATATGGGGGTGATTAATTAGGTTTAATTAATCAACTAAGACACGAGGTTGGACCCTTTTGTAGCGGAAGTCTGCCCGGAACCGACCGGCCATCCAGCAGCTACAAATGATTGGCCCAATGTGAGAGGTCTTAGTCATAAATTAAATACATGATTAAAGTAAAGACACGAGGTTAGGCCCTTTTTATGACAGAAGTCTGCCCGGAACCAACCGGCATATCCAGCAGTCATAAAAGACGGTCTAATGTGGGAGGTCTTTATGAGGTCATGATCTTAATTAATGAATTAAGAAACACTTAACCATATTAGCATGTAGTGGGACATGAGGGGTTAAGTGGGTGCCTTGGGGTGGCATGATGAGACTAGTGTGTTGCCTTGGGTGGCAATAGAAAAATACGATTAGAATACTTAACCAAGGTGGAACATGTAATTAAACATGATAAAAGGGTTAAGTAAGTGCCATGGGTGGCATGTGAGAATACGATTAGAATACTTAACCAAGGTGGAACATGTAATTAAACATGATTAAGGGGTTAAGTAAGTGCCATGGGTGGCATGTGGGAATCTAGTGGGTGCCCTAAGTGGCAATTGAAATATGATTAAAGGACTTAACCAAGATTTATAACATGTAAGGGGACATGGTTAAAGGGTTAAGTGGGATGCACTAGATTAAACGACAAGCTTAAGTAGTAGCTTGTGGGGGCCCATTTCAACCAATATCCCAAACGTATCTTTGTAGGCTCGACTCTAGTCGGGTGACGGGACACGCATATTGGGCTTGACTGTAAGAGGCCAAAACGGGTTAGCGGTGGCAACGCGGGATCAACGGGTTTCATATGCGTGTGTGGACCCGGGCTGGTTGGTAAGTCGTTGTTGCATCGTGTAGATATAAAGCCGTGCACAGTGATATTATATGGTAGCCACTTTGGGGAATGATACACCCCCTTTTGTGGGACCAGCACGGGTATCTACGGTAGGGAGCCGATCGCTTGGGGGTAGTGGGTACACCTAGTAAAAATAGGGGCAGACGGCACCTGCGTAGGGGTACAAGAAACTACCGGGTAAAAATTACTAAGTACACTTAGTGGGATCAACCTTTAAGTAGGAATTACTCTTGGTGGGTAGAACTGGTGTGGTGCAGTGTAGGAATTACCCTTGGGTGAATAAGTCTGGGGTGGTGTAATCTAATAATTATCCTTGGGAGGATAAAAGCGTCTTCTCGGTTATCTTAGTACACCCTATGTTTTGTTGGCTACTTAGTGTGGTCATTATCCCCAGAGGTACCGTACCTTATTTATGTCATACCCTAATTACTTTAATGATTGTATTGTTAGGGTTATAGGACTCACTCAGACTTATGTCTGACCCCGTTGTTTTTATCTTTTTCCCAAACCTCAGGTCCTACGGTGGATCCTAACGGTAGTAGAGCTTGATCGGATTTCTGTTTCCAGTCTTGAGGAGCTTGGGTAGATGTAAAGCTCCAGTTATCCAGTTATCTTTTCTTTTCTTATGGCTATTGTATGAGAGAGTGGGATTATGTACTTCTTTATTTTGATGAATATTGTACTTGACTTTTATCGTGGTTTTTATGATGTAACCAGACATGTTTATTTCCGCTGTTATGAGATGATGTTTTAAAATTTCAAGTACTATTTATACCTGTCTTGTTGTAATTTTTCTGTTCTATATTCACTAAAATACTCCACCGATGCTATGGCATTCCCTTAGTGAGTGACTATAGCGGGTGTGGGGTGTTACAGGTGTTTATATAGGATTTTAATCCGATATATATATGCTCTGATTCTAAACTAATCGTCCCCTTGAATTTCTCTTGCAATTTGATTTGCAATTTGAATTTGTCTTCCATACTTTTTTGCTTTGAACTCCTTCGTATATTCCGGAAAGTTTTGATCTGTATATCACCGTGACTTCTGCAATTTTATTGAGTTTGAAAAATTCAATTTTCTAGAACTTTTGCGTGTTGAATGTTGGAATTCAAACCTTCTTTGATCATGAAAACTTTGGAAACAGAAAAAAAATATTTTCTGCATTTGACTTTGTGATTGTGCTTAGTTTGGCTTTGATGTCATCCAGCTACATGTCGATACTTGATATTGCTCTATATTGCACCTTCATACTTGCTGAATCTTGCTTCCTAGATATGTAACCATTGTTGTATTGCTCTTGTGTATGTAACACCATTCTGAAGCATGTTTGAACCTGTTTTGTGGTTTGTTTCCTTTTGCACATTTTAGTCACTGCTGCATTAGCTGTTTCACCAAAAATGTGTACATCTCCATGCCATATCCATTAGCATTTGTTGCGAACCAAAGCTGAACCTGACTTTGGCTTATATTGATGTTGTTTGCTTTTTTATTTGTGCATGGCTCGACCCTTGGCTTTGCTTACTTGTACATGTGCTTGTACTTCCACCATCTCAGTTGAAACTACATTCTGTTTTTCCATTGAGCCATTATGTTGTAGTATATGTCACCATTTGTTCTACCTTGCCCATATATGTTGTTGTTTCGCATATGTGAACCCTCTTGCTTGATATAAAATGTGATCACCATGCTGAACACTTGTATCACTTTTGGAGTTTGTGTGACCACACCCTCTTGTACATGTTTGATGCTGGTATGAAAGATTCCAGTCTTGCACTATATTCATCATGTTAGTTGCTATGCTACTTGCTGTATTTGATCACCATGATCATGTATTGCTTTGTGTTGACCCATGCTTGGATGATTAGTTTTAAGCTGCCATCGACCAATTTGATATGTGATGACTATGTTGACCATGCTGCACTGAGTCGAGATAGTCCACATGGCTACTCCTCAGTTGCATCTGGATTGGCGAGGCAGTGCACACGTGTATATATACACACACACACGAGTGTATGTGCAGCCATTCAAAAAAATTACTGTCCCTGCACTAAAATAGTTGTTATATATACTGACTACCTTGTGGTATTTACAGTGTATCACTGTGAATATCACAAGCTGTCTAGACATATATGAATATAAATCAGACCAAGTTTAGAAAAATGATGAGAAACACACCAAAATTCTGAGGCAAATAAAATTTAAAAATAAATTTAAATTTGCATGTACTTCAGATTCATTTTTATTGTAGTGTACTGTGTGTGCGTTTCATGTGATAGGTAAGCAGATGGTGACTGATAGCTGAACTGGATCTGGAGCACGTGAAGATTCAATGTGTCAGTGTCAGTGAATGTATAACTATGTCTGTATATAACCGAGTGATCGAGTGATATGTAGCGAAAAATTGAATATACTAAGTGATAAAATTGTACATATATTTGTAATAAACAAATTTGATTTAAATAAAATATTATTTTATTGTGTTCAAATCAAATTGTCTATCGTATTCAAATTAATTTGTAATACAATTCCATGTAAAATATTATAACTGTGAATATACAATAGTGGA